>BTPG01000002.1:208643782-209843782 GCA_036245525.1 Semisulcospira habei | reverse complement strand
AGATAAAACTGATTCACAAAAGAGAAAGAAGAAGAAAGACGAGGCTGACGATGGAGGCAAAGCAGAGAAAAGTAGAAAGGAAGAGGACGACTCCAAAAAGAAACGGGGAAAAAGTGAAGGTGATGAATATGGAGAGTCAACAAAAAAAGATAAACCTGATTCACAAGACAGAAAGAAGAAAAAAGACGAGGATGATGATGAAGACAAATCATCAGAGGAGAAACAAAAGGAACAAAAGACCCAAGAGGAAAAGGCTTCAGAGGACGGAGATGGAACAGGAGCTCCTGAAAGAGGTGATTTGTCGGGACTTGACAACTATGGCCAGGGCATACAGCTCGGGGTAGGACTTCCCAGCAGAATTGCAGATCCGTATGCCGACGTTGTGAGTGAAATAGTTCTAGATTACTGTCAGACGTATACAGAAAGCGCGGACAGGCCCCTACCCGACAAATCTGCGAAAGAAGATATTCCGATCGTTGATGATATTGTGACGGAGCATCGCCATATCACGTATTTAGAGCAGTTACTTGGCAGAACCAAACCACCGTCAGCCAAAAATCTCAAGATCTATGATAACCTTAGAAAAATTGAAAAGTTGCATGAAACACTGCAGTCGCTGAAGGCGTCTTTACTGACAAAACAAAAAGAGCTTGAAGAAATTAAAAAAAAAGAAAAGGAAGAATATAAGTCATTTGCTGAGATAGCGAAAGACATCAAAGAGTTTACAAAATATTGCTCTGAAAAAGGTGAAGAGGATAACATACGAGAGGAATGCTATACTCAAGAAGCAGAAGAACTTGCTAAACTACTTGCTCTGAAAAGACACCTTCAGATAGAAAGTGATAAACTTGAAATAACGAAACAGGATATGAAACACGATTTGCGACAAAAACTTGAAGTAAAGGCTGAGCAAAGACGTTTGGAGGCACAGGAGGCCGAGCAAAGACGTTTGGAGGAAAGAATTTTGAAAGAACAGGAGGCCTTATTAGCCATGAAAGCGAAAAAACAAAAACTTGAAGAAAGAGCTGAACGGTTACGTTCGAAACGTGAATCACAACTAACACTCCAAGAAAGAGATGAACTGTTATGTTTAGATGCTGCGTTGTTACGTTTGAAACGTGACTCGCAACTAACACTTGAAGAAAGAGCTGAGCTGTTACGTTTAGAGGAACAGGAGGCCTTAATCATGAAGGCAAAAAAAGAAAGACTTGATGAAAGAGCTGAGCGGTTACGTTCGATACCTGAATCGCAACTAACACTTGAAGAAAAAGCTGAGCTGGTATGTTTGGAGGCTGCGTTGTTACGTTTGAAACGTGAATCGCAACTAACACCTGAAGAAAGATCTGAGCTGTTACGTTTGGAGGAACAGGAGGCCTTAATCATGGAGGCGAAACAACAAAAACTTAAAAAAAGAGGCGACCTGTTACGTTCGAAGCGTGAATCGCAACTAACACCTAGAGAAAGAGAAGAGCTGATATGTTTGGAAGCTGAACTGTTACGTTTGAAACGTGAATCGCAAGTGACACTTGAAGAAAGAGCTGAGCTGGTACGTTTGGAGGAACAGGAGGCCTTAATCATGAAAGCGAAAAAACAAAGACTTGAAGAAAGAGCCGAGCGGTTACGTTCGAAACGTGAATCACAACTAACACTTGAAGAAAGAGCTGAGCTGTTACGTTCGGAGGCTGCGCTGTTACGTTTGAAAGGTGAATCGCAACTATCACCCGAAGAAAGAGCCGAGCTGTTACGTTTGGAGGAACAGGAGGCCTTATTCACCCAGAAAGCGAAAAAACAAAAACTTATAGAAAGAGCTGAGAAGTTACATTCGAAACCTGAATGGCAACTAACACCTGATGAAAGAGATGAGCTGGTATGTTTGGAGGCTGCGTTGTTACGTTTAAAACGTGAATCGCAACTAACACTTGAAGAAAAAGCTGAGCTGTTATGTTTGGAGGAACAAGAGGCCTTAATCATGGAAGCAAAACAACAAAGACTTAAAAAAAAGGCTGAGCTGTTACGTTCGAAACGTGAATCGCAACTAACACTTGAAGAAAGAGCTGAGCTGTTAGGTTTGGAGGCTGAGATGTTACGTTTAAAACGTGAATCGCAACTAACACTTGAAGAAAAAGCTGAACTGTTACGTTTGGAGGAACAGGAGGCTCTAGTAACCATGAAAGCAAAAAAGCAAAGACTTAAAGAAAGAGCTGAGCGGTTACGTTCGAAACGTGAATCGCAACTAACCCTTGAAGAAAAAGCTGAGCTGTTACGTTCGGAGGCTGCGCTGTTACGTTTGAAAGGTGAATCGCAACTAACACCTGAAGAAAAAGCTGAGCTGTTACGGTTGGAAGAACAGGAGGACCTATTAACCAAGAAAGCAAAAAAACAAAGACTTGAAGAAAGAGCTGAGCGATTACGTTCGAAACCTGAATCGCAACTAACACTTGAAGATAGAGATGAGCTGGTTTGTTTGGAAGCTGAGATGTTACGTTTGAAACGAGACTCCCAGCTAACACTTGAAGAAAGAGCTGAGCTGTTACGTTTAGAGGAACAGGAGGCTTTAATCATGCAAGCGAAAAAACAAAGACTTGAAGAAAGAGCTGAGCGGTTACGTTCGAAACGTGAATCGCAACTAACACTTGAAGAAAAAGCTGAGCTGTTACGTTCGGAGGCTGCGCTGTTACGTTTGAAAGGTGAATCGCAACTAACACCCGAAGAAAGAGCTGAGCTGTTACTTTTGGAGGAACAGGAGGCCTTATTCACCAAGGAAGCGAAAAAACTAAAACTTGAAGAAAGAGCTGAGAAGTTACATTCAAAACCTAAATGGCAACTAACACCTGAAGAAAGAGATGAGTTGGTATGTTTGGAGGCTGCGTTGTTACGTTTAAAACGTGAATCGCAACTAACACTTGAAGAAAAAGCTGAGCTGTTATGTTTGGAGGAACAGGAGGCCTTAATCATAGAAGCAAAACAACAAAGACTTGAACAAAAAGCTCAGCTGTTACGTTCGAAACGTGAATCTCAACTAACACTTCAAGAAAGAGCTGAGCTGTTAGGTTTGGAGGCTGAGATATTACGTTTGAAACGTGAATCGCGACTAACACCTGAAGAAAAATCTGACCTGTTACGTTTGGAGAAACAAGAGGCTCTATTAACCAAGAAAGCGAAAAAACAAAGACTTGAAGAAAGAGCTGAACAATTACTTTCGAAACGTGAATCGCAACTAACACTTGAAGAAAGAGATGAGCTGATATGTTTGGAGGCTGAGATGTTACGTTTGAAACGTGATTCGCAACTAACACTTGAAGAAAGAGCTGAGCTTTTACGTTTGGAGGAACAGGAGACCTTAATCGTGAGGGCAAAAAAGCAAAGACTTGAAGAAAAAGCTGAGCAGTTACTTTCGAAACGTGAATCGCAACTAACACTTGAAGAAAAAGCTGAGCTGCTCGGTTTGCAGGCTGCGCTGTTACGTTTGAAACGTGAATCTCAACTAACACTTGAAGAAAAAGCTGAGATGTTACGTTTGGAGGAACAGGCGGCCCATTTAACCAAGAAAATGAAAAAACAAAGAGTTAAAGAAAGGGCAGAACTGTTACGTTCGAAACGTGAATCGCACCTATCACTTGAAGAAAGAGCTGAGCTGGTCCGTTTGGAGGCTGAGATGTTACGTTGGAAACCTGAATCGCAACTAACACCTGAAGAAAGAGCTGAGCTGTTCCGTTTGGAGGAACAGGAGGCGCTTTTAGCAGAAGAAATATTTGCGCATAACGATTTCCGACAAAGACTTAAAGAAAGAGCTGAGCTGTTGCGTTTGAAACCTGAATCGCTACAAACGCCTGAAGAAAAAGCTGAGCTGTTACGTTTGGAGGTTGAGATGTTACGTTTGAAACGTTATTCGCGACTAACACTTGAAGAAAGAGCTGAGCTGTTACGTTTGGAGGCGGCGCAGGAGGCCCTATTAGCCGCAGAAAGTGAACGTCAGGAAATTCGGAAGGCTCAATCGGCGAGAGGGAAGTTTGACCGAGCGTTCTTAGCAGATCTTCGGAGTGCTGTCATGTTGTCAAGCACGACTCCTTCGGAACATGAGCTGGCTGCTGTGTACGCAAAACTCAGAGGAAGGACGAGTGTTCTCGAGGACGTGGAATCATCCATGCAAATGCTGCAGGACCGTCCTTCAATCAGTTCAGCTGAAAAAGCAAAACAGCTGAGCGAAGCGAGACTTAGCACAGCAACACAGCTGAGCGAAGCGAGACTTAGCACAGCAAAACAGCTGAGCGAAGCGAGACTTAGCACAGACATACAAGGCGAGGAATCAAGAAGGCCGAGCCTTGAAGCTGCGCTGAGCGCAGTCAGCTCTCGTCGAGGGTCACTGGCCGGTAAGAGTTTAGACCTTTCACTCAGTCCAAGAGCTGATGATTTTGAGCAAAGAGCACAAGATGGGCAGCAGTATTCTTCGAGTTTTATATCTGAGCAAGGAAGTATGATCGACGCTGGTGAAGGTGCTGAAAGTGCTATGCAACAACCGTATCCTGATATGGAAGCTGAGCTGATCGAATACGGAGCAGAGCCAGAACAACAGTACCTGTCGGCAGTGGAATCAGAACATGTTGATGAGCAGTATCAGTCACCGTATGAAAGAAGCTACACACAAGAAGAACAGGGAGGGGACTTTATGGCAGAGTATACAGAAATGCCAACAGACGAAGGCTTTCCTCAAGAAGAGCAGCAGCACCTGACAGACATTGAAAGTGAGCAGGCTTCGTCGGAGCAGGCTGCTATACCTGAGGAAGACCCTGTCCAAAAGCAAAAACGTATAAAAGATAAACTTGCACAAGCAATGACAGATCCTTATGCAGACGTCGTTGGCAAATTTGTCACAGATTTTTGCCCAAATTATGAATACAAAAGATATGGTGAAAAAACAGACATTCATTCTGATTTGGATTATCTTGGTGAGGAGCTTCTGAATCCTGAAGATTCTCAAATGATAGCAAAGGGGTTGAAGGATTCTACTCGAGGTACTTACCTGGAAAAGCTTGCTAGTAAAAAAAGCAACAAAGAAATAAAAAATATGAAACTTGCTGCCAGACTGCTAGAACATGAAGAATTGAATAGAACTCTGAAAAAAATGAGAGAAAACATTGTTAAAAAGAATGAAAAATTGACTGAAATTAAAAACAAAGAGTTCAAGAAATTAAAGCGGGAAAGAGAAGAATTAAAGATGTTACCAACAATGAGGAAATTCAAAGAGTGTTGTTCAGAAAAGCATGAAGAAGATATCTACAGAGACAAAATGCTAGCAAAGGAAGAAAAAGCGAGAAAGAAACGTGAAGCACTGATGAACTTTAAGAAACAACTGCAGTTGGAGCGTGATTTAATGATTGAGGAACTGATAGCTTGGGGTTATGCAACCAAATTAGAGAAGGGTGATACTATATCAGGGTTATTGTCATCTACACAATCCGAAGAAGAATTTTTAAAAGACGTAATGATTCAAAAGAAACTGGAAGCGCAAAAAGCTTTACAGTCCTACCAAGAGTCGATTACACGTGCATCTGGTACTGAAGGCCCCATGATAAGAACACAATCTGGACGGTTGTATCCAGCTGATCAGGTAAGTTGGACAATCGGCAGGAGTGCATCTGGTACTGAAGTCCCAATGCTAAAAACACAATCTGGACGACTGTATCCAGCTGATCAAGTAAAATTTACAAGCAGGCGTGCATCTGGTAGTGACGTCCCCATGGTAAGAACACAATCTGGACGGTTGTATCCAGCTGATAAAGTAAGTTGGACAATCGGCAGGAGTGCATCTGGCACTGAAATCCCAATGCTACGAACACAATCTGGACAGCTGTATCCAGCTGATCAAGTAAGCTGGACAACCAGCAAGGGCACAACTGGTGATGACGTCCCCATGGTAAAAACACAATCTGGACGGTTGTATCCAGCTGATCAAGTAAGTTGGACAATCGGCAGGAGTGCATCTGGTACTGAAGTCCCAATGCTAAAAACACAATCTGGACGGCTGTATCCAGCTGATCAAGTAAACTTTACAAGCAGCAGGCGTGCATCTGGAGGTGACGTCCCCATGGTAAGAACACAATCTGGACGATTGTATCCAGCTGATCAAGTAAGTTGGACAATCGGCAGGAGTGCATCTGGCACTGAAGTCCCAATGTTACGAACACAATCTGGACAACTGTATCCAGCTGATCAAGTAAGCTGGACAAGCAGCAGACGCACATCTGGTGGTGATGTCCCCATGGTAAAAACACAATCTGGACGGTTGTATCCAGCTGATCAAGTAAGTTGGACAATCGGCAGGAGTGCATCTGGTACTGAAGTCCCAATGCTAAAAACACAATCTGGACAGCTCTATCCAGCTGATCAAGTAAGTTGGACAAGCAGCAAGCGTGCATCTGGTACTGAGGGCCCCATGCAAAGAACAGCGTCTGGACGACTGTATTCAGCTGTGCAAGTCCCAATGCTGAGAACACAGTCTGGGCGGTTGTATCCAGCTGATCAAGTAAATTGGACAGTCGGCAGGAGTGCATCTGGTACTGCAGTCGCAATGCTAAGAACACGATCTGGACAGCTCTATCCAGCTGATCAGGTAAGTTGGACAAGCAGCAGACTTACATCTGGTACTGTAGGCCCCATGCAAGGAACACCGTCTGGACAACTGTACCCAGCTGAGCAAGGCCCCATGCTAAGAACACAGTCTGGACGGTTGTATCCAGCTGATCAAGTGAGTTGGACAGTCGGCAGGAGTGCATCTGGTACTGAAGTCCCAATGCTAAGAACACGGTCTGGACAGCTGTATCCAGCTGATCAAATAAGTTGGACACCTGGTACTGAAGGCGACATGCAAAGAACACCGTCTGGACGACTGTATCCATCTGAGCAAGTCTCAATGCTAAGAACACAATCTGGACAGTTGTATCCAGCTGAACAAGTAAGTTGGACAGTCGGCAGGAGTGCATCTGGTACTGCCGTCCCAATGCTAAGAACACAATCTGGCCAGCTATATCCAGCTGATCAAGTAAGTTGGACAAGCATCAGGCGTACATCTGGTACTGAAGGCCCCATGCAAAGAACACCTTCTGGACAACTGTATCCGGCTGAGAAAGGTCCCATGCTAAGAACACAGTCTGGACGGTTGTATCCAGCTGATCAAGTAAGTTGGACAGTCGGCAGGAGTGCATCTGGTACTGAAGTCCCAATGCTAAAAACACAATCTGGACAGCTGTATCCAGCTGATCAAGTAAGCTGGACCAGCACCAGGCGTACATCTGGTACTGAAGGCGACATGCAAAGAACACCTTCTGGACGACTGTATCCAGATGAGCACGTCTCGATGCTAAGAACACAATCTGGACAGTTGTATCCAGCTGATCAAGTAAGTTGGACAGTCGGCAGGAGTGCATCTGGTACTGCAGTCCCAATGCTAAGAACACAATCTGGACAGCTATATCCAGCTGATCAAGTAAGTTGGACAAGCATCAGGCGTGCATCTGCTACTGAAGGCCCCATGCAAAGAACACCTTCTGGACAACTGTATCCAGCTGAGAAAGGTCCCATGCTAAAAACGCCGTCTGGACGGTTGTATCCAGCTGATCAAGTAAGTTGGACAGTAGGCAGGAGTGCGTCTGGTACTGAAGTCCCAATGTTAAGAACACAATCTGGACAGCTGTATCCAGCTGATCAAGTAAGTTGGACAGGCACCAGGCGTACATCTGGTACTGAAGGCGATATGCAAAGAACACCGTCTGGACGACTGTATCCAGCTGAGCAAGTCACCATGCTAAGAACACAATCTGGACAGTTGTATCCAGCTGATCAAGTAAGTTGGACAGTCGGCAGGAGTGCATCTGGTACTGCAGTCCCAATGCTAAGAACACAATCTGGACAGCTGTATTCAGCTGATCAAGTAAGTTGGACAAGCATCAGGCGTACATCTGGTACTGAAGGCCTCATGCAAAGAACACCATCTGGACAATTGTATCCAGCTGCGCAAGGCCCCATGCTAAGAACACAATCTGGACGGTTGTATCCAGCTGAGCAAGTGAGTTGGACAAGCAGCAGAACTGCATCTGGTACTGAAGTCCCAATGCTAAGAACACAATCTGGACGGCTGTATCCACCTGATCAAGTAAGTTGGACAAGCAGCAGGCGTGCATCTGCTATTGAAGGCAAAATGCTAAGAACACAATCTGGACGGTTGTATCCAGCTGATCAAGTAAGTTGGACAAGCAGCAGGACTGCATCTGGTACTGAGGTCCCCATGCTAAAAACACAATCTGGACGGTTGTATCCAGCTGATCAAGTAAGCTGGACAGGCAGCAGGCGTGCATCTGGTACTGAAGGCCAAATGGTAAGAACACAATCTGGACGGTTGTATCCAGCTGATCAAGTAAGTTGGACAAGCAGCAGAACTGCATCTGGTACTGAGGTCCCCATGCTAAAAACACAATCTGGACGGTTGTATCCAGTTGATCAAGTAAGCTGGACAGGCAGCAGGCGTGCATCTGCTACTGAAAGCCAAATGGTAAGAACACAATCTGGACGGTTGTATCCAGCTGATCAAGTAAGTTGGACAAGCAGCAGAACTGCATCTGGTACTGAGGTCCCCATGCTAAAAACACAATCTGGACGGTTGTATCCAGTTGATCAAGTAAGCTGGACAGGCAGCAGGCGTGCATCTGCTACTGTAGGCCAAATGGTAAGAACACAATCTGGACGGTTGTACCCAGCTGATCAAGTAAGTTGGACAAGCAGCAGAACTGCATCTGGTACTGAGGTCCCCATGCTAAAAACACAATCTGGACGGTTGTATCCAGTTGATCAAGTAAGCTGGACAGGCAGCAGGCGTGCATCTGCTACTGAAGGCCAAATGGTAAGAACACAATCTGGACGGTTGTATCCAGCTGATCAAGTAAGTTGGACGAGCAGCAGGACTGCATCTGGTACTGAAGTCTCAATGCTAAGAACACAATCTGGACGACTGTATCCATCTGATCAAGTAAGTTGGACAAGCAGCAGGCGTGCATCTGGTGTGCCTGCTGATATGACGGACGAGCAGCTGGAACCGTTTGTTCGCCATTACATACAAGACTTGACAATGGGAGTTGTACAGAGTTACACATCAGAAGCTCTTGGCGAACGCGATGAAGATAAACCGTTTGGACAAGAGGGTGTGCGAGAAGATCAATTTCCGTCAGGGACTGAGACTGAAGAGACTGGTGAGACAGAGCCAGAAGACGCAGAGAAACAGCAGAAGGATGATGAAAAGAGGTTTAGTACAGAGGTTGGTGAATCGGTGTCAGAAGAGGAAGAGGATGAAAAAGAGAAGCAGACAATGAAAGACGAAAAAGCTAGCAAACCTTTCCCAACAATATCTGCTGACCGACGAATGGCTGCAGCATCCTCTGATGAAGGTATTGAGTTACCTCCGGAGGATACTGACGACTTGTGGGGCAAATGGAAGACTAAAAGAATGGCTAGTATTAACTGGCCTAAAGGAACTCGTCCGGGTGATTTCCTGGGACTGGTTCAAAATATGTCCAGATTCTATGGAAAACAACCTTTAAGGGAATCAAGAACAAGAGTACTGTCGCATCCAGTAATTGACTGGTCTGCGTATAAAAAAGGCTACTTACCTCAGCCCGAGAGATCTGAGGCAGCTATTGCGATAAGAGAAAGAAAAAAGAAACTAAGAAGCCTGAGACTTGAAGCCTTGACATACACACCTAAGGTAATCGAAGGGGTGCTGGAAACAACTGACGGAGGTGGCGCTGTAGCACTCGGCAGTGGTCCAAGTACTAAGAAAACAATTTCAGAATCAAAGAGTAAATTGCAGTTAACTGACAACAAAGCTGGTCCGGGTGTAAATGATGGCATAGATGGAACCACTACGGAGGGTGTCAGTGAAGACGAAAGCAGTGCAGAAAAAAAAGGAGGAAAAAGCAAGAAAAAGAAGAAGAAAACGTCTAAGTCTGAGAATATATCGCCTTTGGAACAAGAGGGCGGAACGGCTGACAGGACGGGACAGGATGTTACTGCTGTTGTAGTTGAAACCGGAGAAGAAAGTAGCCAAGATGAAAAGAAAGACAAAAAGAAAAAGAAAAAAAAGACTTCTAAAACAGGAAGTAAATCGCAGTCTGGAAGCGATGGACCCGAAACGCCCATGTCTGATGGTGCATCAAGCTCAACTGACGGCGGCAAAGCAGACCAAAAAAAGAAAAAGAAAGGAGAGTCTGGCACCGACACAGATATGGCGGGCTCAGGAGGAAAAGCTGGGACTGATACCAAAAAGGGAGGCAAGAAAAGCGGAAAGAAAAATAAAAAGGTACTTTTGTCAAAGTTTGTTTCTTTTGCTTGTTTGTTTATATTATGTTCTGTAACACGCATGACATTACCCTTTGAATTATCCAGTACATGATGTTTTCCACTGTATATTTAAAGAAACTGTTGCAACATAAAATAGTGTAACATTATTAGCATAGACTGCTGTCTCACGCTGTCCGTCATGCGTAAGCTTAACCCCCTTGTTCATGCAGCCTTGTTCATGCAGTACTGTTTACAGCTACGGTGGTTGCATGAACAACAGGGCTAAGTGAACCACTCCGTTTTGATTCGGATTTTTAATTATGTGTAGGACGTCCTACGGGAAAGGTTATGAAAGTCGAAATATGTACACAACACATCATTTTCCTTCTTATGATCGGCAGCTAGGCTCTATTGCATTATTTGCGTTATGCTATTGCTTATCAACTGTAAGATCTTTGATTTCATTAGTAAATATATGCATGCACTGTGCAACATTTCACCTTTTCATTCACCACATAAACGTCTTACGGATTGTGACAAAACGGAAGCTATTCCTTGAAATGTGCACATGTTTCTCGATTGTTTTGTGAAATATCAGAATTTTATGTAGTTTGCTTTTTGTACACGAATGAGAAGGAAATGGACAGAATTTTATGAAGTTGCCTTGTGTTCTCGGGTCACAAGAAAAGAATACGCCACTGCCTCTATTTTGCCCACTCGGCACCGGCCTCCACGTGGCGCGGGTGGGTAGTCTCCTCAGTCACTGACTCAGTGGGCTAGCAGAGGGGTGCATCCTTGTCCAGGATTAGGACTTGATGTCAGCAGATATGTTGTTCAGTCTTTTTCACTGGTCCGGTTTTTAAGGAGCTGTGCTAACCCAGGTCGTACCATGTTAGATTGGTCCTTAAAAATACACGTGAGCTCTTAGTCCTTTGGATCCCAAGTGTTTGCCGTGCTTGGAGACCCGTGTCGGGGGAGAAGAGGATCCTGGTGGCTGAGGTTCCCTTTGGGTTGCGGCTCACTGGTGCCAACACTTCACTTTGGCCTTGACTTCTACCTAAACGGGAGGCTAGTCGTACCGGCCTAGTCAATCGGCTCTTGTCACGTTGAGCCCTATCCCACTGTTGACATGCGGGTTGCTATACGGAGCACCATGCTATAGCCTCTGCTGCTGATTAGGTTCTTTACGCCAGTATTCCTCTGCATTCAACAGTGTGATAGAAGGCGGTGGCTCAAACGGTTCAATCGGGCTTACCCCCTTGAGTATATCTTTCGGGCAGTCTCCATTGTGCGTTGGCTGGAGACCCGCCGACAGTTGCACTTTCCCTTGTTGGGCTCGGTGGCGGGCGGGGACCCCCGGGGGATGAATATCTCTACTATTATAATATGGAATAAACAAAAAAACAAAACCTTGCATAGAAGCGGCACATAGCCACCGACATTGAACATGATAGTGACTCGGACTGTGAGGAAGCGACGCCTCAGGCGTCGGCCGTATGGCCTCACTTCCTCATTGTCCATAGCAAGGTGAAGGAGAAACCTGTTTTCAAGCTACATCCTTTTCTGGTGGGGGAGACCCTCCGGAGCCGTGTTGGCAGGCCTGATGCCCAGTGCCTAAGGTCTGGTGACTTGCTGGTAGAGTGCCGTACCCGGGCACACTCCAGCCGGCTGCTGGGGCTCTCTTCCATCGGAGACACCCCAGTGGAGGTCACACCCCACAAAACTATGAATTCGTCAAGAGGCGTAATCAAAGATCAAGCTTTGGCAGAACTGTCAGAAGATGAACTTGTATGTAACCTTAAGTCTCAGGAGATGACTTACGTCAGGCGCTTCGCTTCCAAGCGAGGTCGTGGGGAGATCCGTCTCCCTACCATCATCCTGACGTTTGGCACCACCACCCATCCTACTACCATCTGGGGAGGTTACTACTCCTTGAAAGTGAAGAAGTACGTCCCTCTCCCCCTCCAGTGCTTTATTAAGTGCCAAAAGTATGGCCATGGGCAGAAGACATGCCGCCAGGCATAGGCTTCATGCGCCCGTTGCACTAAACCCGGACACTGTGCTGAGTCCTGCACAGCCATCCCCCTGTGTGTGAATTGCCAGGGGGCGCATAGTGTGGCTTCGGATAAGAAATGCCCTCGTTGGATATCCGAGTGCACGATTCAACAGGTGCGTGTGGAGAATGGGCTGTCCTTTCTGGATGCCAAAACACTGGTTGAAGGCCCTGGTGCAGCTGCGGCTGTCCCAACCTCTAACACCTCTGTGTATACTTTCAGTGCAGCGGTGGCAGGCAAGCGCGCAACCAAATACTTCTCCTGTCAAACCCCAACTTCTTGGTTGGGGGCGGAGCCCCGGCTCCTCTCGCCCCTGGAGAGTAACCCTCCTCCGGTGGTGACGAGGAGCCAAGGAACGCAGAAGGCGGACACTGCCAGTTCGGTAGTGCCGCCTTCTGTTGCCCCTAAGCCTCAGCCCCCACCCAAACCTGTTAGTTTGTCAACTCCAAAGGCTTCTGGCTCTGGTCAGACTTCTAAGTCCGCTAACTATGCGGCAGGAACGCTGCCCAGAACCAAAAGTCTAAGAAATCTATGGGACCGCTGTGCGCACGGGCCCAGAAAGGGAACACTGATGTCCCCTTTCAAAACAAATATGCTGCATTGGAGGAGCGGATGGAGGGGGTGGAAGTTGTAGTTGCTGATGCTGCGGCAGCTCCACACCCTTCATCTCCGAGGAAGCAGCCCCCCCCCCCCCCTCTGTTTCTTCAACTCCTTCCAAGACAAAGGAAAAAGTGGGGAAAATCTCTTCACCCCCAGATAAGATATAATCATGTACTCTGCTTAAGTGGAATTGTCGTGGTTTTCAAGCTAACTTTGAGGAATTACGTCTTTTAGTCAAGTTCTATAACCCCTCAGTAATCTCTCTTCAGGAGACTTACCTGAAGACTTCTGACCCTGTGTCCTTTAATGGTTTTAACGTTACACATAAAGGCTCTGATTCTGAGAGGCGCTTGGGTGGAGTGGCTCTTTTTATTAGTAGCCAAATTTTATGTAGCCCCGTTAGCATCGACACCTGTCTTCAGGCTGTCGCAGCTCGGGCCACCTTGAAGAAGACCATAACCATATGCAGTGTTTACCTGCCACCATCGCTGCGGATCTGTAGTAATATTTTTAACTTAGTAGATCAACTGCCCCATCCCTTTATTCTCATGGGGGATTTTAACGGTCACGCTCACCTTTGGGGTAGTGACCACTATGATGGCAGAGGTCAGATGTTAGAAGAATTTTTTTTCTCACCTTAACCTATGTGTCTTTAACGATGGCTCACCTACGTGCTCTAACCCGGGTTCAGGATCTAGTTATGTTCTAGACCTCACTGTGTGTTATCCTTCTCTCATGCTGGACTTTGACTGGAAGGTTCACTACGACCTGTGTGGTAGTGACCACTTCCCAGTAGTCCTGTCATCGGTCAGCTGTGAGAAGGATTCAGCAGCGGGGCGATGGAATCTCAAGAAAGCTAACTGGCCTCTATTCGCCTCCCTCTGTCAGTCTCGCCTTACAGACGTCATATCAGCTGAAGAACCTGTTTTTTGTTTTACTTCTATGTTGTTGGACATAGCAGGTGAAACCATCCCTAGAACTTCTACGTCACTCCCTCGGAAGCCGAGAGTACCATGGTTCAATGAAGAGTGCCGGAAGGCCCCAAAAATGCGCAAATCTGCTCAGCGACGTGCTTTTCGTAATCTGTCGCAAGCGAATATTTTAACATTTAAAAGACAGCGGGCCAAAGCCCGTTACATTTTTAAACGTGAACGCCGTGCTTCCTGGAGACGCTTCGTCTCCTCTTTATCTTCTAGGACTCCGTCCCAAAAAGTCTTGGAAGGCTGTTCGAAGAATTAGGGGCAGGGTGGTTCGGCTTCTGTCGGCCATCTTAGAGATGGTTCCGGTTTGGTCACGGATAAGAAGGCTGTGGCCAATTTGCTTGCCTCCACAATTGCCCATAATTCTTCCACATAGCATTATTCACCTTTCTTCTAGAGAGAGAAGGAAAAACGAGAGTCTTGTACTTGTGATTTTATATCAGATAACTCGGAAGACTATAATGCCCTATTTACGTTTTCAGAATTGCAGCAAGCCATGCAGAAATGTACTGACTCTGCTGATGGATTAGATACCATCCACTATCAGCTCTATCCACTATCAGCTCCTAACACATCTGCCTGAGGATTCACTCCTTGTACTTCTCAAGGCCTTTAACCATATCTGGATAACCGGTCATTTTCCGCCATCTTGGCGCCAGGCTGTAGTTGTGCCAATCCTCAAGCCGGGTAAGGATCCTTCCGACCCGGGCAACTACCGTCCAATAGCTTTGACATCATGTTTATGTAAAACTATGGAACTCTTGGTCAACGCCCGACTGGTGTGGCATCTTGATTCACAGGGTCTCATCACAGACCTCCAGGGCGGATTCCGGCGCTTCCGTAGTACAACTGACCATCTAGTCCGCTTTGAGTCTTTTATCCGAGATGCTTTTGTCAACAAGCAGCATGTCTATGCAATTTTCTTTGATCTTGAAAAGGCATATGACAACACCTGGAAGTATGGTATAATGTCTGATTTGTCGGACATGGGATTTAAAGGGCACCTGCCCGTTTTTATTCACAATTTTCTGTCTAACACGTCGTTCCATGTCCGTGTGGGCTCCACCCTCTCCGAGTCCTTTGAACAGGAGATGGGTGTCCCGCAGGGCAGCATTCTATCTCCTGTTTTATTTCGCATTAAAATAAATAACACTGTAAAGGCTGCCAAGGATGATTCTGAATGCTCTTTGTGGACGACTTTGCTTTGTGTGCACGAGGTCGAAGACTTGAGTCCCTTGAGAGGCGCTTGCAGCTGTACGTTGATCGCATCCAGGGGTGGGTGTCTCTCAACGGATTCAGGTTCTTGCCCTCCAAGACAGTCTGTGTACATTTTACTAACCAGACGAATTTTTTTCCAGAACCTAGCCTGAGCATTGCTGGAGTGCCAATTAAGGTGGCCGAAGAGGCAAAGTTTTTGGGGTCATCTTCGACAAAAGATTGACCTCTGCAACCATGTTAACCACCTTAGAACCTCTTGTCGGAAGGCCCTCGACTTTCATCGTGTCATTGGTCGTACTGACTGGGGTGCAGACCGCATTGTCTTACTTCGACTGTACCGGGCCCTTGTCCGGTCCAAACTGGATTACGGCTCTGTGGTATATGGCTTCGCTTCCAAGTCTGTTCTACAGCGTCTGAACACAATTCACCATCAAGGTCTGCGAATATGTCTGGGAGCCTTCAGAACATGTCCAGTTCCTAGTCTGTATGCCGAGGCAGGGGAGCCTTCTCTCAGGCGCCGCCGCATCCGCCTCATGCCCAGCTACGTTCTGAGGCTGAAGGCCCATCCAGACAATCCTGCCTATGATTGTGTTTTCAACCCGTCGTTTGCAGAGATTTACGATGCCCATCCGTGAGCTGTCCGTCCACTTTCCTTCCGTGTCCGACCTCATCTGCAGACGGCCGGAGTGGACCTGGACAAAGTTTCGGAATCTCTGCATCACTCCCCCCCCCCCCCCCCCCTGGCTACTACCAGTTCCTGACATCTTGCTGCACTTGACCGCCCACAAGAAGGATTGTACTCCACCAGCCATATACCAACAGAGCCTCAATGAATGAACTCCTTTCAATTTTTCCTGGCTATTGTCGTCTTTATACGGATGGGTCCAAGTCTGAGGATGGGAGAGTGACTGCGGCTGCAGTGTCCTCTCGCCATCCTAGACGGCAAATTTAAGCTCCGCCTCCCTGACCATCCCTCTGCATTTAGTGCAGAACTGTAGGCAATTCTGCTGGCACTCAAGCATGCCTACCAGTCTCGGGAAAGGAACTTCCTGATTCTGTCTTACTCTATTTCTGCCCTGCAGGCCCTTCAGGGCGCAGGAACAGACCACTCACTGCTGGTGCAGATTAGAGAGCTCTACACAGACTTGATGAAGGAATATTATGACATCATTTTTATTTGGGTCCCGGGCCATGTGGGCATCGAAGGCAACAGAATCGCAGATTCTGCTGCCAACAGTGCCCGCAGTGACCCTGTCCCTGACACACAGACTGTTTATAGTGATTTTAAACCTGTGATTAGTGCGTACATAGCCCGCGAGTGGCAGTCCGAGTGGGACAAAGAGGAAGGGAACAAGCTGCATGAAGCTCTTCCTACGGTGTCCGACAGTTTACCTTTCCACTGCGGCAGCCGCCGTGAGGAGACTGTCCTTACTCGGCTCCACATCGGGCACACGTATGTTACGCACTCTTACTTACTTAAACAGGATGAGCGTCCATGGTATTTTGCCTGTGATGAGCAGTTTTCTGTTCGACACTTTTTGCTGTATTGTGCCGATCTAATTGACACGAGATATAAACACTTCACAGCAGACTCCTTGAAGGTTTTGTTCCGGGATGTTCCCCCGGACAAAATCTTCAATTTCTTGAGAGAATGCAATATTTTTAACGAGATCTGAGCATTCATAGACTGTGAATTTCTTTATTTTGCCCTTTTTGGGAGTCTGTAGACATTTCTTTTAAAGACTCGTGCGACATTTTAGCCTGACATATTTTTAAGATATATTTACATCTTGTCTTAAGACCTTGCTTTTAGTCTGGCTGACCAGATTTTTACCCATCCCGCCGTGAGATGGCCTTAGTCGCCTGCTCGGCGTTAAACCCAAATAACCAACTAACATGCCTCTATTTTAAGAGAGATGTTGCATTCGGGTGTTTATCATCTAAGTGTGTTGGTAACACCAGTACATACAATAAAATGAACATAACAAGCCAATATCTGAATGTTTAAAAGTCACACACCGATCGTGCTATTCATGTTACAGTAATGCATTTGTATTAAACTTTTGTGTGTCGGTAGGGGTTTCAGTCGCGATGATTTCTGCAGGAATCGCGATTAGACCGCTACCGACACAAAACGGGTTAATTCATGACACACACACGCGCGCGCGCACACACACACACACACACACACACACACACACACACACACACACACACACACACACACACACAAGCACACGTATGTACGTACGTACGTGTTAAACAGTTACACAGTGTGCATAATGTTGAAAACACTACAGCAGCAGTTACTTTTTCACGAAACGAATAACGAATTATTATGGGCAGAAGAGGCCACTACATCCAGTACCTCTCAGACTCATTCAGTGCACATTACCAAGAATACAGCGATAGTAGCTATATACGTTTCCAGCTAATTTCCTTTTTAAAAATACACAACGTCCAAACATTACAAAGACAAATATTACAAAACGTAGACACTGAGAATGTGTGTTGCCGTTACGATTCACATACTCGAATCGACTGCCAACGTTAATGGTTATATAACACAGCAGCAGGTGGCTGGCCAAACTAATGTGTAGGCCTGGAAATAGGGCCAACTGCACTGTTGTGTCTATGATGCAAGTGATGTGAACAGTTTTATATTACGATATGTCCTATGTAATTTGTGTTACTGTGAAATCGTGTTTATTGCCTTTATGCTTAGACCACATTAGTTACTAAGGCATACGGTGTGTGTGTGTGTGTGTGTGTGTGTGTGTGTGTGTGTGTGTGTGTGTGTGTGTGTGTGTGTGTGTGTGTGTGTGTGTGCACGTGAGTAGCTTAATTAGATTTTGGTGTGTTTAATGTTTTTTCCTTTTATGTTGCGCGGCACCGCAACGATTTCCTAATGTATTGTTACATATGGCAATAAAGTTCTATCATCATCATCATCATTTGTGTCCCTTTCAACGTTACTCATTTCATAAACTGTTCATTAGCGTTTTAGTGTAACTAATACCTGTTTGCTTTAGTAATTTTGTCATTTGATACAACTTGCCAATGGGATATAGACTCTTCGCAAATATTCTCACAGGGTGCCGCTGTTCTGGACGATTGGAAACCCTTTTCGGGAGAACGTTGTGGAAAAGAAATCATATACTGTGAAATAGATAGCACTTCAGAATCAGAAACGTATCCTTATTATACGGATGTCGAAAGAGCTGACCAAAGAAGATCCTCCGGAGTCTTCTATAATACAGACACGTATACGTATATCTCCGACACAGACCTTGGAATTTCTGAATCGGAACCTGGTTATAGTTCTTATCGCACTGGCGACGGAAAGGACTACGAACAGAGCTTTTTATCAGACATTATTTCTAGCTCGGGCATGTTGACTTACTCTACAGACACGCGAGATCAGTGGTCAGCAGAGTCGGAATATACTGACCCTGATTTTGTATACAGAGAAGGACAGCATGGAAAGGAGTTTCCAATAGCAGATATTTCTACAACAGATCATAGCACGTCAGACTCGAGTGAAACATTTTCTTCGTCATATGCAGATGTACAAAGACATCGCGGGAAGATATTTGAGGCAGAAGATACTTCTACGACCGACACGAGAGAGTATAGCAAACCAATATCATCAAGTGCAGATGAAAGAAAACACCATGAAAAAACACTTAAAGCAGAAGATGCTTCTACCATGTCAGAATCGGGCCCTTACGTTGTTATAGACCCTGACAGTAAAATGTCGGCGCGACACCTTACGACAGAGGGCAGTTCTGCCAAGGACACGTATGTAGTGCGTGGTCAGCAGCTGCAAGATCTCCCCGATAGCTTCCCCGACCTAAATATTCACCTTGTAAAATTCTCAAACATCATCGAGGGTCTGTGCAAAAGTGATACACATTCCCTATTGAATAGTGACGTTGAAAGTCTTTTCGATTTCGAAATCAGAAATAGTTCGGCGACAGTTCAAGTCAAGCAGGAGCCAGTGAAGGAAACGCAAACGGGAAAGAAGAAGACACAGCGAGATGTGACGATGCCTATTTTAAGTGCACTTTTACAAACGCCTGAAGAAAAGACACATAAACCCAAGAAACGTGGTTTTTTGTCGGCGTCATCAAGGTCCTCTTTAGAAGCAATGAAAGAGTATGAAATAACAAATATAAAAAAGTACGCTTCTCTCTACGCTCCTTCTCCAGAAATTGCATACGGACATATATTTTCTAGTCAAAGAAAAAGTCAACCATCCCTTGGGACAAAAGATCTTGACCCGCTTACGATAACTATAGAACAAGGAATGAAAACGACAGCAGGTGTTATACATGACCAAATAGACCGATTTCGCAGGCCATCCGAACAAAAGCCAAAGTCAATATTGTGCTCTCGCAAGAGAACTTCAATGGAAATGTCACTTGCACAAACTGAACAGATGTTTAGACGTAGCATCAAGAAGGTCCTTGGAAAGAACAACGTGGGAACACTTTGTACCCCAATGCAATCGGTCGCCAATTTTGAAATGGAAGACATCTCTCAGGAATGTGTCGGTGGACGTGAACGACGAATGAATGTGATGAAATCTGTCTCTTTAAAGAAGAGACATGCTAAAAGTCAGATGAAAGATAGTGATGAAGATCAATCATCATTACTCTTCGAAAATGATGGAGAGACAAGAATGATGGACGAAACATGGGGTATTGGTTTTGGGGATGCTGGTGCAGAACTGAGAGAGGACTCTTTAGAACTAGGACTCACGTCTGCCGTTAGCGTGGCGTTACAAAGGGATGGTGGAGGCGAGACAAAAACTGTTAAAATTATTGACTCACTATGTGATGCCAGCGACACCAAGGGGACCTGGCATCTAGGAAAACATGGAGTGACGATTTCGTATGACTTTTGGAAGCCATCAGAAACAACTGATTCATGTATGGAAGTGACAGACACAGACATATTCAACCTGGAGACGCAGTCATTTTACCTAAATGGTGAGTAGTCATTTGGCTCAGTGATAATTAAACCTTTGTAAGCATACCAGTGACCTTTCTATACGGTCAAGGTAACAAGTGGTGGACATATTATTAACGTTTGCCGTGTTTTGATTAAAGTATTTTTTTAAAGGTTTCACATTTTAAAGTATGACGAGTACTACGTAGCAGTGACACTCTGTGTCGACTGACCTACACTTGACGATGATAACAGAAGTATCGGAATTTCTTAATCCTAAATTTAAATTGTTTTCGAACTCACGCTTATGCATCTCTCTTTCAAACCTTCAAACACTTGAAGAGGCTGTAGAGGAATGACTTTTATAAGTTCCCCAGGGTCCCAGTCCTTCACTAAATACAATGTATTTCCCGCCCAAGTTCTCCTAACACCCTTTTACTGCCATTTATATGACATATGTATAGATTCGCATTTTTATGTTTTTGCAAAACAGCCTTTCTTGTCTGCATCCTTAAAACCACTGCTTGTTTGAAGGGTGACAAACAGCCAGATCTGGAAAGGCCAGCTATTTTTGCATGCACCAAACAGTCAAACTGAGATTGACCTGCGCACGCGATTTTTGGTTCACGTCCAAAGCAAAAGTGAGTTATGTTCTGGGCCAGTGGTCGTTCCCTCCGTCGTCCGTCCGCCGTCGTCCGTCGTCCGTGGTAAACTTTAACGTTTATTTATTTATTTATTTATTATTTTTAAAGTCACCAACGATTTTGCTATGAAAACAAGGTGTATTTTATTTTTTCCTCCACTGTTGGGAGCGTCTTGTTCATGCAAATAACACAGTTGTACATTTTTGTTTTGTTTTTGTTTCTCTGTGTATTTTTTGTTGAAATGTTTATTTTGTGTGGAAATGACTGCTGGGCTAGTGTTGTATACTTTTCTTTCTTTTGCCATTCTGGGAACAAATATGGGAAACCTGAGCCGTTCATGATACAATTACATATATATTCTCTACCTACGGTTTGTTGTTGTGTAAAATGGCCAATACCACAAGTCAATTGAAAATATGTACTTTTAACGCGAACGGCTTTGGTCAGCATCAAATAAGGAAAGATGTACTGAATTCCTCAGACAGAAGAAGGCCAGTATTTACTTTCTGCAAGAAACTCATCTCAAGACGTCTATTGAAAACATGATGAGGGCTATGTTGGGGTTTGAATGTTTTTTGAGTGGCAATGACACAAATAGTAAAGGTGTGGCCATGCTGTTTAGTAACAATTTTGCTTATAAACTGCATGAAGTGTGTAGATGTGATAACGGAATGTACATTGTATTAGACATTGAAATAGCAGATAAACGGATGACTGTCGTAAATGTTTATGGTCCTAGTAATGTGGACTGCCCCTCCTTTTTTGACACTGTATTTAAGGAAATAGAAAGACTAGACAACCAGTATGTCATCATAGGGAGTGAGTGAGTATAGATTGCTTTACGTCCCGCAAGCGACAAAGGCCTTCTCAGGACGTGCCTGCGCTAAATGAAGAAAAGATGAATGCAAGACGCGCAGACAGGAGGGAGAATTTGAAAAGAAAAATACAGATGAATGGACCAAAAAGACAGAAAATACAATGTTGTTTTGAATATTGATAAGGACACTTTTAGGTATATAAATATTAATCGCCCACGCTCAATGAAAAAAGTGTTTGATATTATGACTGTATTTGATCTAGTGGATGCATGGAGAGAGCTTCATCCTGTAACCAGGCAGTATACATGGCGTCGGTTTAATTCTACCCAACAGGGGAGGCTGGATTACTTCTTGATTTCAGAATGTTGGATGTCATGTCTGCAAGGATTGAATCAGGTTATCGCTCCGATCACTCATTGGTGTCCATTGAATTTTTTGCAAAACCTAACATAAAAGAAGAACTTACTGGAAATTCAATAACTCCTTACTTACAGATAAGCCATATGCTGATATTGTTAAAAAAACCTAGTTTAGAGTTAAAGAGACAGTATGGCATTGTATTGTATAATATAGATAATATTGGTAACGT
This sequence comes from Semisulcospira habei, assembly GCA_036245525.1. Lineage (NCBI taxonomy): Eukaryota > Metazoa > Mollusca > Gastropoda > Semisulcospiridae > Semisulcospira > Semisulcospira habei. Next base: position 209,821,600 of record BTPG01000002.1, on the reverse strand, counting down.
TAGGAATAATGACTTACAATTCAGCATTAATGACCAGACCTTTTTTGAAATGATTCTCTTAGAGGTTCGGGGCCGAACCGTCTCCTATGCAAGTCACAAGAAAAAAGGAGATAATAGGAAAGAGGATGTCTTGAAAAAGGAAATAAGTGACATGGAACTTAATATTCATAATGATAATATCCCACTCTTGGAAGAGAAAAAAATGAGCTTGTTGAACTAAGAAGAAAAAAAAACAGACGGTGTGATTGTTCGGTCCCGAGCTAAATGGGTGCAGGAGGGGGAGAAGGTTTCAAAATATTTCTGCAACTTAAAAAATAGAAATTATGTTAGCAAAGCAATGAATTTTTTTAGAGAAGGATAATGGTGATGTAATACATGATGACTAGTCTATTCTAAAGGAAACCCAAGTTTTTTAGCCCACTCGGCACCGGCCTCCACGTGGCGTGGGTGGGTAGTCTCCTCAGTCACTGACTGAGTGGGCTAGCAGAGGGTGTGCCATCTTTGTCCAGGCTTAGGACTTGATGTCTGCAGATATGTTGTTCAGTCTTTTTCACTGGTCTGGTTTTCGAGGAGCTGTGCTAACCCAGGTCTTACCATGTTGGATTGGTCCTTAAAAATACACGTGAGCTTTTGGTCCTTTGGATCCCAAGTGTTTGCCGTGCTTTGAGACCCGTGTCGGGGGAGAAGAGGATCCTGGTGGCTGAAACACTCCACTTTGGCCTTGACTTCTACCTAAACGGGAGGCTAGTCTTACAGGCCTAGTCAATCGGCTCTTGTCACGTTGAGCCCTATCCCACTGTTGACATGCGGGTTGATATACGGAGCACCATGCTATAGCCTCAGCTGCTGATTAGGTGCTTTACGCAAGTATTTCCCTGCATTCAACAGTGTGATAGAAGGCGGTGGCTCAGACGGTTCAATCGGGCTTACCCCCTTGAGTATATCTTTCGGGCAGTCTCCATTGTGCGTCGGCTGGAGACCCGCCGACAGTTGCACTTTCCCTTGTTGGGCTCGGTGGCGGGCGGGGACCCCCGGGGGATGAATATCTCTACTGTTATGATATGGAAAAAAAAAAAAAAAAAAAAAAAAAAAACCTTGCACAGAAGCGGCACATCGCCACCGACATTGAACATGACTGACTCGGACTGTGAGGAGGCGACGCCTCAGGCGTCAGCTGTATGGCCTCGCTTCCTCATTGTTCATAGCAAGATGACAGACAAACCTGTTTCCAAGCTGAATCCATTTCTGGTGGGGGAGACCCTCCGGAGCCGTGTTGGCAGGCCTGAGGTTGCTGAGGCTCTCTTCCATTGGAGACACTCTAGTGGAGGTGACACCCCACAAAACTATGAATTCGTCAAGAGGCGTAATCAAAGATCAAGCTTTGGCAGAACTGTCAGAAGATGAACTTGTACGGATGCTTAAGTCTCAGGGGGTGACTTACGTCAGGCGCTTCGCTTCCAAGCGAGGTGGTGTGGGGATCCGTCTCCCTACCATCATCCTGACGTTTGGCACCCCAACCCCTCCTACTACAATCTGGGGAGGTTCATCATCATCATCATCAGTCCCTTGCCCGAAATGGGCGTTGGGGGGACTGAAAGGCAGCAGCAACAGACAGTGCTCTCCTCTGAGTTCTATTTTGGGCGGTGGCAAGCAAGTCTGGCATCTCGAGTTCGGTCCATTCTTTTATGTTTGCGACCCAACTCTTTCTCTGACGACCTCGCCGACGACTTCCTTCGAGAGTGCCTTGGAGGATAGTCTTGGACAAGGTGTTGTGTCGGGTCACGTGGCCAAACCAAGCAAGCTTGCGCCGTTTCACGGTTGCCAGAAGGGGTTCATGTGGGCCCACCAGGGAAGTGACGATGCTCCGTACATATTCGTTGGTCTTGTGCTCGCGGTACGAGATGCGGAGCAACTTCCTCAGGCACTTGTTCTCAAAGGCCTGGATTTTCTTTTCTGAGTCTGCAAGCAGTGTCCAAGTCTCACAGCCGTAGAGTAGAATAGACACTACGAGGGACTTGTAAAGCCTGTACTTGATGGTGAAGCTGATGGAGTTACTTCGCCATATCCTATCCAGCCTGGCCATTGCGGATGTTGCTGTACCTATCCTGATACGGATCTCTGCTATGCAACTACCGTCTTTGGACAGGGTGGCTCCCAAGTACTTGAAGCTATTGACCTCTTCTAGCTTCTGGCCGTTCATGTGAATGTTGCTGCTGCTGTCGCTTGTGGTGTTGATCATCACTTTGCTTTTATCCGTACTGATCTCCATGCCATAAGACCCTGCGCTACTTGAAAGTTTGTCTGTCAGGTTTTGGAGCTCACTATTGCTGCCTGCCATGAGGTCAATGTCGTCTGCGAATCGAAGATTGCACAGGGATCTGCCACCAATAGAGATTGAAGTATGGTGGTCGTGGAGGGTTTCCTGCATGATCTTCTCCAGGAATATGTTGAAAAGGACAGGAGAGAGCAGGCATCCTTGGCGGACACCGATCGTCGTCCTGAAGAACTCGCCTGACTGATTGTTAAGTAGAACCGCGCTGCAGGCGTTCTTGTAAAGCGCTTCTATCATTTGGATCAGTCCCTCCTCTATGTTGAACGATCTCATGACTTGCCAGAGTCCGTCGTGCCAGACGCGATCAAATGCTTTCCTGAAATCAATGAAGTTGTGGTAGAGTTCGCGCTGATGCTGCAGATGTTTCTCGATCAGGACGCGGCAGTTGAAAATCTGCTCTACAGTGCTTCTTCCAACTCTGAAGCCAGCCTGTTCTTCTGCCAGCAGTTCCTCGGCGAAAGTTTTGAGGCGGTTGAGAATGATTCTAAGCATTACTTTGCTAGGGTGACTTATCAGACTGATAGTTCTGTAGTTCTGGCACTGTTTCAGGTTTCCTTTCTTGGGGAGCGGGATCACTAGAGACTGTGTCCATTCTACTGGCCATTTCTTTTGCTCCCAGATCTTTTGACAGAGTGTAGTGAGGACCTTCGTTGTTACTTCTCCTCCATGTTTCAACAGTTCAGCAGGTACGTTGTCTACACCTGGAGACTTTCCTCCCTTCAGGCCGCGTACGGCTGCTTCCACCTCTTCAGCTAACACTGGCAGGTCTTCAGCCTTCCTGGCCCCAGCCTGGTTGTTTTGGAGGATGCTGGTGTCTGGCTCAGCCTTGTAGTTATACAAGTCTCGGCAGTACTCAGTCCATCTGTTTAGTACAGCAGTGTTTTCCGTAAGGAGTTGGCCGCTGCTGTCTTCGATGACTGTGGCTGTTCGCTGTTGAGTCTTGGTGAGGGTCCTTAGCGTTTCATAAGCCTTCTTGCTGTTGCCGTTTGCCATGCCCTCTTCCACGCTACAACACTGGTCTTCAATCCAATCTTCTTTGGCTTCTTTCATCCTCTTCCTGATCTTCTTGTTGACAAGTCTGTACTTGTTTGCTGATGTGAGGTCTAGGCCTCTCTTTTTCTTCCAGGCTCTCCTCTCATCACAGAGATCGAGGATGTCATCGGTGACCCAGGGCTGTTTGCGCTTCCTCTGCTTCCCCAGCACTTCTTCTGCTGTAGAAAGTAACACTTCTTTTATATTTCCAGCAAGGGTGTCTACGTCACAGTCCAAAGTAGCCAAGGCTGCAAATCTGCCTCCCACCTGGGCTTGGAAGAGCTCTTCTACTTCCGGGTCTTTTAGCTTCTGGAGGTCGAATCTGATGCGAGGGCTCTTGCTATCTCGTTTCAATGCCAGCTTCAACTTGAGGCTAGTAAGGACGAGGTTGTGGTCGCTGCCAATATCAGCGCCAGGAAAGGACCTCGTTTGTGCTTTGTTAACGCTGGATTTGAATCGTCGAGGCAGCAAGATGAAGTCAATCTGGTTATGGACCAGGCCTCCTGGCGATTGCCATGTCACTGTTCTTGACTTCTTGTGTGGATGGAGGGTATTAGCAACGGTGAGACGGTGACTCTGTGCGAACTCTAAAAGTCGCAGGCCTCTGTCGTTTGTTTCTCCAAGGCCAAACTTGCCAGCTGTTCCTGCCCATTGTTGGTAGGCGTCAGGGCCGATCTTTGCATTCCAGTCACCGAGGACAGTCAGAATGTCTTTCTTAGGTGTTTTCTTGATGATGTTGTCCAGTTGTTCGTAAAATTCTTCTAATTCTTCATCATCATGATCTGCTGTTGGAGCGTATACTTGAATGATAGTGATGTTGTGCGGTCGGGCGGAGATGCGGATGGAGATTAGTCTGCTTGACACGGGGGTGCAGCTGATGACAGTTCCAGCCACCTCTTTCCTTACGATAAAAGCTACGCCATGTTCGTGCTTGGTTTCTTTTCCGCTGAACCAGATTTTATGGCCTTCATCTGTTGTTGTTTCTCCGAAGCCTGTCCATCGAACTTCTGCAAGTCATACAATGTCCCAGCGATAGCGCTTCAACTCGTGGGTGAGTTCCTTCACTTTGCCGCACTGGTAGAGTGTGCGAACGTTCCAAGTTCCGATAGTTATTCCTTGCGTGGGCAGCTTGATGGTGGGTTTGGTTCCAGTAACACACTTGTTGCCCCCACCCTGGAGACCTCCTGGGGAGGTTACTACTCCTTGAAAGTGAAAAAGTACGTCCCTCTCCCCTTCCGGTGCTTTAAGTGCCAAATGTATGGCCATGGGCAGAAGACATGCCGCCAGGCAGAGGCTTCATGCGCCCGTTGCACTAAGCCCGGACACTCTGCTGAGTCCTGCACAGCCACCACCCCCCCCCCCCCCCCCCCCTGTGTGTGAATTGCCAGGAGGCGCATATGGCTTCGGACAAGAAATGTTGGATATCCGAGTGCAGGATTCAGCAAGTGCGTGTGGAGAAGGGGCTGTCCTTTTAGGACGCCAAAAAGCTGGTTGAAAGCCCTGGTGCAGCTGCGGCTGCCCCATCCTCTAACACATCTGTATATACATTCAGTGCATCGGTGGCAGGCAAGCGCCCCACCAAAGACAATAACCATATGCAGTGTTTACCTGCCACCATCCCTGCGGGTCTGTAGTACTGATATTTTTCAATTAGTAGATCAGCTGCCCCCTCCCTTTATTCTCATGGGGGATTTTAATGGTCACGCTCACCTTTGGGATAGTGACCACTATGATGGCAGAGGTCAGATGTTAGAAGATGTTTTTTCTCAACTTAACCTATGTGTCTTTAACGATGGCTCACCTACGTACTCGAACTCCGGTTCAGGCTCTAGTTCTGTTCTAGACCTCACTGTGTGTGATCCTTCTCTCAAGGTGGACTTTGACTGGAAGGTTCACGACGACCTGTGTGGTAGTGACCACTTCCCAGTAGGCCTGTCATCGGTCAGCTGTGAGGAAGATTCGCCGGTGGGAAGCTGGAATCTCACGAAAGCGAACTGGCCTCTGTTCGCCTCCCTCTGTCAGTCCCGTATTACCGAGGAGGTGGTCATGTCAGCTGAAGTACCTGTTTCTTGTTTTACTTCCATTTTGTTGGACGTAGCAGGTGAAACCATCCCTAGAACTTCCACATCACTCCCTCGGAAGCCGAGAGTACCATGGTTCAATGAAGAGTGTCGCAAGGCCCAAAAAATGCGCAAATCTGCTCAGCGACGTGCTTTACGCGATCCGTCACAAGCAAATATTTTAATATTTAAAAGACAGCGGGCGAAAGCCCGTTACATTTTTTAATGTGAACGCCGTGCTTCCTGGAGAAGCTTCGTCTCATCTTTATCTTCTAGGACTCCATCCCAAAACGTCTGGAAGGCTGTTCGAAGAAGGCAGGGGTGGCTCGGCTTCTATCGGCCATCTAAGAGATGGTGCCAGTTTGGTCACGGATAAAAAGGCTGTGGCCAATTTGCTTGCCTCCACCATTGCCCATCATTCTTCAACAGAGCATTATTCCCCTTTCTTCCAGAGAGAGAAGGAGAAGCGAGAGTCTTGTACTTGTGATTTTATATCGGATAACTCGGAAGACTATAATGCCCTTTTTACGTTTTCAGAATTGCAGCAAGCCATGCAGCTCCTAGCACATCTGCCTGAGGATTCACTTCTTGTACTTCTCAAGGCCTTTAACCATATCTGGATAACTGGTCATTTTCCGCCATCTTGGCGTCAGGCTGTGGGTGTGCCAATCCCCAAGCCGGGTAAAGATCCTTCCGACCCGGGCAACTATCGGCCAATCGCTTTGACGTCATGTTTACGCAAAACTGTGACACGCTTGCTCAACGCCCGCCTGGTGTGGCATCTTGAGTCACAGGGTCTCATCACAGACCTCCAGTGCGGTTTCCGGCGCTTCCGTAGTACAACTTACCATCTAGTCCGCTTTGCGTCTTCTATCCGAGATGTCAAGAAGCAACATGTCTATGCACTTTTCTTCGATCTTGATAAGGCATATGACACTACCTGGAAGTATGGTATATTGTCTGATTTGTCGGATAATAATGTGCTACAGAAAAATATTTCCATCCTCCGGCGGTTTAAAATGAGTGCGCACTGCTTTTATTCATACTGACTAGACTTCATTTTGATATACCCAAACCTTTGTTAGAAGACAATCACTATCTCGTAAACGGCTGATCGCCTATGAAAGGCATTTGCTAGACTATTACGAATGGCGGGAATCGTTGTGTTTCCGTCTTTATTTCTGTGTACCAGTGTGTGTGGATCAGAGGCATGGTTAGAGTAAAAGGAGGTGGATTCCTGTCGCTACTCGAGTCCACAGAGCGTACTAATGGCGTGAAGCGCCGTTTGTCCGTTTTTATTTGTGTGCGCCGACGTGTGTATTATTCAGAGGTTGGCTTACAGAGGAGGAAAATGGATCAGCATAATAGCCTAAAAATATGAACAACTCTGAATGTTCCTAAAAGATAGCGCATGTGAGCTCCAAACAATAGGGTAGACTTTGGGATGAAATCCTCATCTTGTAGTATAGTGGAAATATCACAGCCCTGCTCCAACTTTCAGGGTACTCCCCGCTTTGAAACAGACGACTCAATGAAGGATGCACAACTTTCACAAGGAGTTCACCTGCATGGTGAAAAACGTCAGTAGGCAATCCATCAGGACCTGATGCGACCGCTTTCTTCATGCCGTTAATAGCACTGCGAATTTCATCAAGTGTGATTGCCTAGTCAAATTTTGCATATTGACAACCATCACAATCATCAGATATATGGCCATCACAATCATCAGATACATGGTCATTTAAATCGTCCTCAGCTTGTCTGCTGAAACCTGAATCATCAACACTCTGATCGACATTTAGCAGATTACAAAAATAACCACGCGCGTGGTGAAATGACAATAGAACCCAACGTTTTAACGCCATTTAGAGACTTAATGTTTTACCAAAATGTTCCAGACTTTGCATCGTTACATGCATCGTTAAGCTCATTCAAAACACTTGCGTAATGTACTTTACTTGTTTTGTTTTACACAACGTCTTAAATTCTTTCTTCAAGTCAAGATATTTCCATACGTCGTCATGTGCGTTTTTGTGTCTGAACTATTTCAACTGTATGTACTTGTTTTGTTTTGCTAACTCGCAGTCCGAGTCCCACCACGGCGGCTGTGCACGGGATTCGTCCATCATCTTACCTGACCTCATATTGTCAGCCGCCTTCTGAATAAATGCTACAAAACAGGCCCACCCTTCTTCTTCAAACCCGAGTTAAGCACTGACCAAAAGTATTGAAACCGAGTCTCCTGATTATCTTGAATATATGCTCAAAAAGGTTCAGGGTAGTTTTCTTTCCAAACATGGTAAAGCGAATGGAAATAAAAGAGACAAAATCGGGTTGGGGAGTGACAAAAGTGACAAATTCGGGTTGGGGAGTTTGCTAAACCGTACGATATCCAAATTGTTAGTCAGTCGTTTTCAAGCAGTGGAACGAAGCGGTCGCTCCCCAAACCGGTAAGTGTTAAGTTGGTAGTCCGCGCTGGTGTTTCTGGCGTGTTGTAACTAACATGCTGTTTGTCTTTGGAATACTAATTATCATGTGATTATTAATGCACCAGTCAGCTACTTCGTCCAGGCTCTGCTGGAGTACCTCAATGATGTTCTCTAGCTCCTTGTTAGATGTGTGTACGGCTGTGTCGTCAGCGAACAAATCACAGTTAACCTCTGGGTGAGATATGCACAGCGGCAGATCATTAATAAGAGAGAGTCAGAGAGACAGAGTGAGAAAACGTCATATCTAGAATATTGCGTCGATGTCTGCGTGGTGACGAAAGTTTGCTTTAACGCCACCGTCACTGCCAGAAGTCGAGGTTTGTTTGTTTTCTAAAATCTGCACAGAGTTAATTTTTTTCCCCCACCACCACCACCCCGCTCCCCTCCCCCTCCTCCCCCACACCACCACCCCACCCCACCTCCCCCCCCCCCCCCGCCCCGCCCCCCCACCCACCCAATGACACAGCTTATATTGAATTCCTGTAACAAACGCAATACACCGATTGCAGATATGTCTGATTTACTCTGCAGCATTCCTTTGCTTGCTGTTTGGGGTTTCTCGATCGTGATTTGATTTTGAAAATCCGACTCCCATGCATAACATGTGTGACAAAACTTCAAAAGACTTGATTTTTTAAAAATTAAATACAAATAAAAAAAGAAAGATTTTTTTTAAATGCGGATTTCATCCCAAAGTCTACCGTATTGTTTTGAGCTCACGTGCGTTTTTCTTTTAGAAACAGAGTTGTTCCTGTTTTTAAGCTTGTCCTTCTGATTCATCTCTCTCCACCTTAACTCCCACCCATCCCACCCCATACCCACCCCCACCCCCAATCCGCACGATAATGGTACACACAGACACCAGACACACGGCGCTTCCTACCAGTTATACGTTCTGTGGGCTGGCGTAGTCACAGCCATTAGGAAGAACAAAATGGGATGGCCTATGTCCACAAAACCTCTTCTGTATGAGCTTGCATGCGTTTTCGACCTTTTTGCAATACGTTTGCTATCATCATAGCAAAAATAGAGACACTGTCTTCCTAAATCAAGCGTCAGCCCATACACATTTAAAACACATGCTGGTGCTTTGCGTCAACTAAGAACATTGTATAAAACACTGACGCACTTGCTGCTTTTACGTCACCGTCACTGACGAAATCCAGGAGCCTAACGTTTTAATTTTTTCCGCATTGAATTTTTATTTCGAAAACATTGAAGAGGTACAAAGCTGGCAAACGAACTCATCCAAATTTTTTTTTTTTTTACAAACTAGTTACATCCAAATTTTCAACTGCATGTTATCAAAAGTACGGACTCCCGTGTGGGTCACCCGACCTTATGTAAACGGTCATTTAATTCTTTAATGAGACATCCAACTTCAGTATCCTCGGATGGGCACCTAGACACCCCCTGAATGAAGCATTTCCTTTATTTTAAAACTTGTACGTAAGCCAGATTCGGAGATTGTAGTGTTTACACACACACACACACACACACACACACACACACACACACACACACACACACACACACACACACACACACACACACACACACGGCCTTTCGCGCCAAAGTACGTTCATAAGAAAGGTTAGAGTAACTAGACATTACGTCATTTTGATCTTGTTACTTCTTTACCACAATGTGAGGCCCGCCCGCCTGTTATGCCAGTTTCATACAGAATTCAGTATAAAGTCTGTTTTATTTGTTTCATCATCTCTGGTTCTGCCCCTCCTTACTTATCTGATCTTGTCCAACTGTATACACCGTCCCGCTCACTACGCTCTGCTTCAGACACTCATGTTTTCCCTATCCCTAGACGTAATAAGGTCACTCAAGGTCATCGTGCATTTTCGTATTTTGGTCCCATTAAATGGAACGAGCTCCCAGCTGATGTGCGTCACTCGTCATCTCTTTCCATTTTCAAATCCAAGCTTAAAACACAGCTTTTCTCTGTTGCATATACGTAAACACCATTTTGTCTGCCGGCTCATCATACGTGTGTGTGTGTGTGAGAGAGAGAGAGTATGTGTGAGTTTTCTGCTCCTTGTAAATCAATGCATTTTTGTTGTTGTTGTTGTTGTATATGCTTGTTTTTTTGTATTTCGCTTCACTGTTTCATTGCTGTGATTGTAAAGCGCCTAGAGCACCTTGGTGATTAGGCGCTATACAAAAAATCTTTATTATTATTATTATTATTATTATTATTATTATTATTATTATTATTATTATTATTATGTCCTTTGCATTCTACAGAACGGGCTCCGACCAGCCCCATCTCAAAGTCTAACGTATTTTCTATACAGTAGACAAAAAATTAACACGTCATTATGATGTGAATGTGGAATGATGTAGCCTATGTGAATGTTGACATTTGTAATATATAGGTATTACACACTTTAGAGATGTGCTTCCTGAAATTGCCCATTTGTTGATGACTACGTAACAGCTTCCGAAAATGCGTCAGAAACGTGACATCAGCTATATATATGGGACGGTATTTTTTTTACAGCCGCAGAGTGATGCAGCGAGACAACAAAAACATATTTAGTCTTTTGACATAACTTCTTTGGCATCACCCCCACCTGGGTCTGCCCTGGGGGACTTGGGTGGGGTTAGGTACTTTTTAGTTCCCAGGGTCACCCTGGTCAGCCCCACAGGGTGAGTTTTTTTCTCTATTCTGGGGCATGTGTTTCTGTCTACCCGAGGTCCATTCACCTGTATTTGTCTTTTTAAAACTCTCCCTACTGTCTGCACTGCCTGTAGCTCTTGATATTGGATGTGTGTTGCTAAATGGTCTTAGCTTTATTTAGGCCCCATTTGTTAGGTTTATTTAACGTATTTGACCGGCTGGCGACATACATTCAATGTTCTGTTTAGTTTTTTTTATTCACAAGCAGTGCAGGCACGTCCTGAGAAAGCCTTGTTGCTGTCGGGACGTTAAGCAATGTACAATCAATCAATCAATCTTTGGCATCATTTCAACAAAAAGAAAGCAATCTAAAGGCAGAGATTACTGTATGGATTTAATAATATGAATCTTCCACGAGCAGTTCATTAGGGGAAACTTTGAAGACGCCACTTTACTACTTTAAAAAAATAAAATAAAATTTAAAAAAAATTAAAAATTCTCATTTTGTAGACACCTCGTGTGCCTGACTCAGATTCAGCTGATTCTTTGGCATATATTTTTTTGGGATCTGCGACATAGTCATCCACCTAGAAGCTGCTATTAAAAAATAAGGTGTTATAAAAAAATGAAAAATAAAAATTAAATTAAATTAAGCAAAGAAAAAAATGTGGTCTACCCCAAGTAGTAACCAGTTCTGGAGATCAACTCATATACAAATCTTTCTCGAGTTTAAATAATGGTTGTCCTGGCAACCGTATGAGGCAAATATACGGTATGCACAAATCAACTTGTTTATTTCTTAAGCAGTTGTGTTTCTGCAAAGTAAATATACTGCTTGCTAGTAATGAAGGGTCTGTTGTGACAAGCACAACTCAGCAACCTTAAGGTTTGTTCCGTAAACAAACAGTAATAACGTGTTTTCTGGCGACGGTGAGAAACGCCAACCAGTAATTTTGATTTTGTTTTCTTGTTAAATGATGGACGACCTGAAATTCATTGCAAAGATTGCAAACTGTCACCAAACAAAAATCGGTATACTTAGGATATGGTAACGGATAAACTGAACAGTGATTGCTGTGGTAACATTAAGCAAAATCCTCGATACCCCATGTGTGTAATTTTCTTCTGTCACGATTTTCTACCACCAGGCCAAATTTCAGAGCAAGCGGCCTATAATGCATAATTGTGCCATAAGCGATTGGACTCTCTCTCTCTCTCTCTCTCTCTCTCTCTCTCTCTCTCTCTCTCTCTCTCTCTCTCTCTCTCTCCTCTCTCTCTCTCTCTCTCTCTCTCTCTCTCTCTCTCTCTCTCAAAAACTATTTTCAAATTCAAACACAAACTTGGTGCAGAGAAAACCTGATGGTTTTCTGTGCAGACTAAATTTTGGTGACCCATCGGAAAGGTTAAGGGGCAAAAAAAAATCAAGAAATAGTTTTTTTTTAAATAATAAAAATATCTAGACCAAATGTCAGGGTCGAACGTGATACAGAAATAGTTTGTTGTGGGGGGGGGGGGGTGTTTGTTGTTGTTTTTTTTGGGGTTTTCTTTTGGGGGCTGGTTTTTTTTTTGTTATTTTTTGTTTGGTGTTTTGGTTTTTTTTTTTTTTTTTTTTTTTTTTTTTTTTTTTTTTTTTTGGGGGGGGGGGGGGGGTTGGTGGGGGGTTGGTTTTTAAGTCCCTTTTATTATAGAAGGGACTTTTTAGGACGGGTCGAGGTGGGGCGAATTTAATAGCATGTCCTTGATGTCAAAGGCAGGCAGGCTAAAGCTCTAACAATTGGAGTAACAAGATAAACATACGTCATGTCTAGTTACGCTAACCTCGCTGCTGAACGTACATTGGCGCGAAGCACCGTATGTGCGTATGTATATATGTGCGTATGTATGTATGTATGTAAACAAGAAAATCTCCGATATTTCTGTACACGCAAGCTTGAAACTTGGCCAAATACTTTCTTAAGTGGGTGGCTAAGAGAGCCTCCGAAAATATTGTAATTGAATGTCTCATTGAAGACATAAACAACCGTTTATAGAAAGTCGGTTAACCCAGATTAGAGTCCGTAATTTTTGTCATATTTACTTGAACCTTTGCATAAAGCTAGTTTGGAGAAAGACATTGGATGAGTTCGTTAGCCAGCTTTGTATCCTTTCAACTTCTTTAGTAAAAATTATTTCTTTCAGAAAATAATTAAAACACTAAAAAACTTTGCTTCTAGAGAAAGACAGTGGCGGTGACGTAAAAAGAGGCAACTCCGTCACCATGCGGACACTGACATAGTACTCTTCAATATGTCGTCATTCTCTCTCTCTCTCTCTCTCTCTCTCTCTCTCTCTCTCTCTCTCTCTCTCTCTCTCCTCTCTCTCTCTCTCTCTCTCTCTCCTCTCTCTCTCTCTCTCCTCTCTCTCTCCCTCCCTCCCTCCCTCCCTCCCTCCCTCCCTCCCTCCCTCCCTCCCTCCCTCCCTCCCTCCCTCCCTCCCTCCCTCCCTCCCTCTCTCTCTCTCTCTCTCTCTCTCTCTCTCTCTCCTCTCTCTCTCTCTCTCTCTCTCTCTCTCTCTCTCTCTCTCTCTCTCTCTCTCTCTCTCTCTCTCCCAACCCGGGTCTGCCCTAGGGGACTTGGGTGGGGTTAACTACTTTTTAGTTCCCAGGGTCACCCTGGTCAGCCCCACAGGGTGGGTTTCCTTTCTATTCTGGGGCATGTGTTTCTGTCTATCCTTGGTCCATTCACCTGTATTTGCCTTTTTTAAACGCTACCTACTGACTGCGATGCCTGTATCTCTTGATGTTGGATGTGTGTTGCTAAATGGTCTTAACTTTATTTAGGCCCCATGGCGTAGGTTTATTTAATGTATTGAACCGGCTGGCGACATACATTCAATATTCTATTTAGGTTTTTTTTTTTTCACAAGCAGTGCAGGCACGTCCTGAGAAAGTCTTGTTGCTGTCGGGACATTAAGCAATGTACAATCAATCTCTCTCTCTCTCTCTCTCTCTCTCTCTCTCTCCTCTCTCTCTCTCTCTCTCTCTCTCTCTCTCTCTCTCTCTCTCTCTCTCTCTCTCTCTCTCTCTCTCTCTCTCTTCTCTCTCTCTCTCTCTCTCTCTCTCTCTCTTTCTTTCTCGGCAAGTCTTTATCTGACATTACTCAAATAATAATATCTAGTTATTCGTAGACACACGAATGTACGTGTATATTATAACAATCATGTGTATGTGTATATGTGTGTGTGTGTGTGTGTGTGTGTGAGAGAGAGAGATAGAGAGAGAGAGAGAGAGATATAATAAGAGAATTCCAGAGCTTCAAAATCAATAATGCCGCATCGATCTATAAATCTCGCCATTATTGATAATAAACTCATTGACCCCCCCCCCCCACACATACACACACACACACACACACACACACACACACACACACACACACACACACACACACACCCCATCATCACCGAATCACCCTGTTGATTTTTTTTTTTAATGGCGATCATGATCGATGGGGTATTATTGAATTTGATACTCTGGAATTTTCTTATTATCTTTCTCTCTAACTATTGTCTCTGTCAACACCTAAACATGCACTGATAATTTTTAAAAAGGCGATCATGTCCCGAGTACACTCTTTTACGACCACCGCAACGTAACTCGGGTGATCAGACATGAACAGCAAACCTGCCTACTGTACTGACGCACTCGGAGGACACATATACACACACACGCACACAGAGGACACATATACAGGAAGAACACAGTAAACAACACAGCACGCAGCTTAACACACACTGTAACCAGCATAGTGGCCTTTGTGTAGCTGAGGGAAGCTTTACTGCTTATAATTACAATTAGAGGAACCCCACTAAATCTGACTTCCTTCCTCTGAGAACATAAAATCCATGTTTTATTTTACGACAGGCTTACATTTTCAGTAGCCCACGCCCTCACAGATTCTTATGAGCAGGGCAAGATTCTCAAAAGCCACTGTTTTTTTAGGGTTTTAGTCTACTGTAAGGATTTCTAAATCTACGCATAGCAGCTGAATACTGTGATAATCTTAAACACAGGTATGACATAGAAGCCTACAAGTGTAGTGTGCAACTGTACTTTGTCAACAACAACAACAATACATACCTGAATAAACACACAGCCAGACATACACACACCAACTATTTCCTCAATCCTGAACTCGCAGTGTGCTTTGAGATAGGGTTGCGTCAGTGTTAAGTACACATTCCCCAATGACAAGGACGTTTTAAAAATAACATGAAGTTACTGTTCATTAACTTTCTAGAAAAACATGATATTGCTTGATAACAAATTTCAAAATTACCTGCAATTTTGTTTTTTGTTTTTCTTTTTTAAATTACAATATAAAAAATGAATCAAGATGAATTACTTTTTCTAAACGATATTAGCACTGTAGAAAACAAAGACTTAGACTCTAAAAAAAACAGCATCTTCTCTCTGTAGTTGTTTCAGGCAAATCAAAAGTGTATCTCGGAAAACAATACATGACAGAAGATATAGAATCCCTCATGGCTGAAGAGTTAATTAAACTAGACTCCAAATATGAAAATCACATCACTTCACTAATGACTCGTGATTTAAGTCGATCTCTTGTCTGTCTATACACAAAAGCAGTGAGTCACTTTCTACCTGTAGACACTGACAGTCTATCACACGACCTTGAAAGCAACCCCATAGTTTCAAGTTCAATCGGCAAATTAGCATGAGTCATGTTTTACAAGTTTGGCAATTACCTTGCACCTGTGGTAACCTTGCTTGTTACTGGGAGCCATATTGATTTTTCGAAAATAAATTTTCTAGAAAAACAAAAGGATGGACCGAATGGACGAGAACCAGACGACTCCACAATTGAATGATTAGGTGGTGTCAGAGACAATAGTTATAGAGAGAGATAATAAGAGAATTCCAGAGTATCAAAATCAAATAATGCCACATCGATCATGATCGCCATTTTTAAAAAATCAACAGGGTGATTTGGTGATGATGGGTAGGTGATGGGGGGGGGGGGGGGTCAATGAGTTTATTATCGATAATGGCGAGATTAATAGATCGGTTCTGCATTATTGATTTTGAAGCTCTGGAATTCTCTTATTATCTCTGTGTGTGTGTGTGCGTGCGTGCGTGCGTGCGTGCGTGCGTGCGTGTGTGTGTGTGTGTGTGTGTGTGTGTGTGTGTGTGTGTGTGGACGCGTGAGTGCGTTTGTGCGCGGTGTATGCACAAGTTTGGGTTTAGTGGACTATATATTTTGTATCACTGTGCTTTGATGTCCCTGTTTTATGTATATTTTGTACTTAGTTAGTCATAGTTGTAGCAACGGCAGGTACGAAAAATGACATAGTCACTGACTGTTAATATCTTCACCGTTGTAAAATAAAGATTCATTGATTCATTGATTCTCTCTCTCTCTCTCTCTCTCTCTCTCTCTCTCTCTCTCTCTCTCTCTCTCTCTCTCTCTCTCTCTCTCTCTCTCTCTCTCTCTCTCTCTCCTCTCTCTCTCTCTCTCTCTCTCTCTCTCCCCCAACCCGGGTCTGCCCTGGAGGACTTGGGTGGGGTTAACTACTTTTTAGTTCCCAAGGTCACCCTGGTCAGCCCCACAGGGTGGGTTTCCTTTCTATTCTGGGGCATGTGTTTCTGTCTATCCTTGGTCCATTCACCTGTATTTGTCTTTTTTAAACGCTCCCTACTGTTTGCGATGCCTGTAGCTCTTGATGTTGGATGTGTCTTGCTAAATGGTCTAACTTTATTTAGGCCCCATGGCGTAGGTTTATTTAATGTATTGAACCGGCTGGTGACATACATTCAATATTCTGTTTAGGTGTGTTTTTTTTTTGTTGTTGTTGTTTTTTTCACAAGCAGTGCAGGCACGTCCTGAGAAAGTCTTGTTGCTGTCGGGACATTAAGCAATGTACAATCAATCTCTCTCTCTCTCTCTCTCTCCCTCTCTCTCTCCTCTCTCTCTCTCTCTCTCTCTCTCTCTCTCTCTCTCTCTCTCTCTCTCTCTCTCTCTCTCTCTCTCTCTCTCTCTCTCTCTCTCTCTCTCTCTCTCTCTTTCTTTCTCGGCAAGTCTTTATCTGACATTACTCAAATAATAATATCTACTTATTCGTAAACACACGAATGTACGTGTATATTATAACAATCATGTGTATGTGTATATGTGTGTGTGTGTGTGTGTGTGTGTGTGTGTGCGTGCGTGCGTGCGTGTGTGTGTGTGTGTGTGTGTATGTGTGTGTGAGAGAGAGAGAGAGAGAGAGAGAGATATATATAATAAGAGAATTCCAGAGCTTCAAAATCAATAATGCTGCATCGATCTATAAATCTCACCATTATTGATAATAAACTCATTGATCCCCCCCCCCCCCCCCCCATTATTACCGAATCACCCTGTTGATTTTTTTTTTTTTAATGGCGATCATGATCGATGCGGTATTATTGAATTTGATACCCTGGAATTTTCTTATTATCTTTCTCTCTAACTATTGTCTCTGTCAACACCTAAACATGCACTGATAATTTTTTTAAAGGCGATCATGTCCAATCAGTACACTCTTTTACGACCACCGCAACGTAACTCGGGTGATCAGACATGAACAGCAAACCTGCCTACTGTACTGACGCACTCAGAGGACACATATACACACACACGGTGGCAGAGGACACATATACAGGAAGAACACAGTAAACAACACAGCACGCAGCTTAACACACACTGTAACCAGCATAGTGGCCTTTGTGTAGCTGAGGGAAGCTTTACTGCTTATAATTACAATTAGAGGAACCCCACTAAATCTGACTTCCTTCCTCTGAGAACATAAAATCCATGTTTTATTTTACGACAGGCTTACATTTTCAGTAGCCCACGCCCTCACAGATTCATGAGCAGGGCAAGATTCTCAAAAGCCACTGTTTTTTAGGGTTTTAGTCAACTGTAAGGATTTCTAAATCTACGCATAGCAGCTGAATACTGTGATAATCTTAAACACAGGTATGACATAGAAGCCTACAAGTGTAGTGTGCAACTGTACTTTGTCAACAACAACAACAATACATACCTGAATAAACACACAGCCAGACATACACACACCAACTATTTCCTCAATCCTGAACTCGCAGTGTGCTTTGAGATAGGGTTGCGTCAGTGTTAAGTACACATTCCCCAATGACAAGGACGTTTTAAAAATAACATGAAGTTACTGTTCATTAACTTTCTAGAAAAACATGATATTGCTTGATAACAAATGAGTTTATTATCGATAATGGCGAGATTAATAGATCGGTTCTGCATTATTGATTTTGAAGCTCTGGAATTCTCTTATTATCTGTGTGTGTGTGTGTGTGTGTGTGCGTGCGTGCGTGCGTGCGTGCGTGTGTGTGTGTGTGTGTGTGTGTGTGTGTGTGTGTGTGTGTGTGTGTGTGTGTGTGTGTGTGTGTGTGTGTGGACGCGTGAGTGCGTTTGTGCGCGGTGTATGCACAAGTTTGGGTTTAGTGGACTATATATTTTGTACCACTGTGCTTTGATGTCCCTGTTTTATGTATATTTTGTACTTAGTTAGTCGTAGTTGTAGCAACGGCAGGTACGAAAAATGACATAGTCACTGACTGTTAATATCTTCACCGTTGTAAAATAAAGATTCATTGATTCATTGATTCTCTCTCTCTCTCTCTCTCTCTCTCTCTCTCTCTCTCTCTCTCTCTCTCTCTCTCTCTCTCTCTCTCTCTCTCTCTCTCTCTCTCTCTCTCTCTCCCTCCCTCCCTCCCTCCCTCCCTCCCTCCCTCCCTCCCTCCCTCCCTCCTCTCCTCTCTCTCTCTCTCTCTCTCTCTCTCTCTCTCTCTCTCTCTCTCTCTCTCTCTCTCTCTCTCTCTCTCTCTCCCTCTCTATCTCTCTCTCTCTCCCCCAACCCGGGTCTGCGCTGGGGGACTTGGGTGGGGTTAACTACTTTTTAGTTCCCAGGGTCACCCTGGTCAGCCCCACAGGGTGGGTTTCCTTTCTATTCTGGGGCATGTGTTTCTGTCTATCCTTGGTCCATTCACCTGTATTTGTCTTTTTTAAACGCTCCTTACTGTTTGCGATGCCTGTAGCTCTTGATGTTGGATGTGTCTTGCTAAATGGTCTAACTTTATTTAGGCCCCATGGCGTAGGTTTATTTAATGTATTGAACCGGCTGGTGACATACATTCAATATTCTGTTTAGGTGTGTGTTTTTTTTTTGTTGTTGTTGTTGTTGTTGTTTTTTTCACAAGCAGTGCAGGCACGTCCTGAGAAAGTCTTGTTGCTGTCGGGACATTAAGCAATGTACAATCAATCTCTCTCTCTCTCTCTCTCTCTCTCTCTCTCTCTCTCTCTCTCTCTCTCTCTCTCTCTCTCTCTCTCTCTCTCTCTCTCTCTCTCTCTCTCTCTCTTTCTTTCTCAGCAAGTCTTTATCTGACATTACTCAAATAATAATATCTACTTATTCGTAAACACACGAATGTACGTGTATATTATAACAATCATGTGTATGTGTATATGTGTGTGTGTGTGTGTGTGTATATGTGTGTGTGTGTGTGTGTGTGTGTGTGCGTGCGTGCGTGCGTGTGTGTGTGTGTGTGTGTATGTGTGAGAGAGAGAGAGAGAGAGAGATAATAAGAGAATTCCAGAGCTTCAAAATCAATAATGCTGCATCGATCTATAAATCTCACCATTATTGATAATAAACTCATTGATCCCCCCCCCCCCCCCCCCCCCCCCCATTATCACCGAATCACCCGGTTGATTTTTTTTTTAAATGGCGATCATGATCGATGCGGTATTATTGAATTTGATACCCTGGAATTTTCTTATTATCTTTCTCTCTAACTATTGTCTCTGTCAACACCTAAACATGCACTGATAATTTTTAAAAAGGCGATCATGTCCAATCAGTACACTCTTTTACGACCACCGCAACGTAACTCGGGTGATCAGACATGAACAGCAAACCTGCCTACTGTACTGACGCACTCAGAGGACACATATACACACACACGCACACAGAGGACACATATACAGGAAGAACACAGTAAACAACACAGCACGCAGCTTAACACACACTGTAACCAGCATAGTGGCCTTTGTGTAGCTGAGGGAAGCTTTACTGCTTATAATTACAATTAGAGGAACCCCACTAAATCTGACTTCCTTCCTCTGAGAACATAAAATCCATGTTTCATTTTACGAAAGGCTTACATTTTCAGTAGCCCACGCCCTCACAGATTCTTATGAGCAGGGCGAGATTCTCAAAAGCCTCTGTTTTTTAGGGTTTTAGTCAACTGTAAAGATTTCTAAATCTACGCATAGCAGCTGAATACTGTGATAATCTTAAACACAGGTATGACATAGAAGCCTACAAGTGTACTGTGCAACTGTACTTTGTCAGCAACAACAACAATACATACCTGAATAAACACACAGCCAGACATACACACACCAACTATTTCCTCAATCCTGAACTTGCAGTGTGCTTTGAGATAGGGTTGCTTCAGTGTTAAGTACACATTCACCAATGACAAGGACGTTTTAAAAATAACATGAAGTTACTGTTCATGTAACTTTCTAGAAAAACATATATTGCTTGATAACAGTCTATCACACGACCTTGAAAGCAACCCCATAGTTTCAAGTTCAATCGGCAAATTAGCATGCGTCATGTTTTACAAGTTTGGCAATTACCTTGCACCTGTGGTAACCTTGCTTGTTACTGGGAGCCATATTGATTTTTCGAAAATAAATTTTCTAGAAAAACAAAAGGATGGACCGAATGGACGAGAACCACACGACTCCACAATTGAATGATTAGGTGGTGTCAGAGACAATAGTTATAGAGAGAGATAATAAGAGAATTCCAGAGTATCAAATCAATAATGCCGCATCGATCATGATCGCCATTTTTTTAAAAAAATCAACAGGGTGATTTGGTGATGATGGGGAGGTGATGGGGGGGGGGGGGGTCAATGAGTTTATTATCGATAATGGCGAGATTAATAGATCTGTGCTGCATTATTGATTTTGAAGCTCAGGAATTCTCTTATTATCTGTGTGTGTGTGTGTGTGTGTGTGTGTGTGTGTGTGTGTGGACTCGTGAGTGCGTTTGTGCGCAGCGTATGCTCAAGTTTGTGTTTAGTGGGCTATATATTTTGTACCACTGTGCTTTGATGTCCCTGTTTTATGTATATTTTGTACTTAGTTAGTCGTAGTTGTAGCAACGGCAAGTACGAAAAATGACATAGTCACTGACTGTTAATATCTTCACCGTTGTAAAATAAAGATTCATTGATTCTCTCTCTCTCTCTCTCTCTCTCTCTCTCTCTCTCTCTCTCTCTCTCTCTCTCTCTCTCTCTCTCTCTCTCTCTCTCTCTCTCTCTCTCTCTGGTTACTCATACGCAGGCGCGCATGCGCGTTGCTTATGACTATCTGATAATTATGTAATGTTAGTTGTGTGCACACGAAGAGACGTTAACCGCGTTACATATGGAAGTTTGAACGGTGCCTTTATCTCAGATTACGACTCGACACTTGATTATAGTTTGTGACTATCATCAGACTTTTCCTATCGGAACATTTCATTTTGCCTTTTTATGTCGTTAGTGTGTGGGCAGTGGGCAGATGTTCACATCTGCATGGGACATAGACGACCCCGCCCTCCACGAGTCCCCTGCTGCCTTGCAGGCCTGACCGCTTGGCTGCGGAAAGGCTAAGGGAGGAAACCCCTGACATCAAAGCCCCCATGTCTCCGGGAAAGGCTTTTGAGCCAGAGACTAGGACAAGGACAGTCTGATATAAAACCTACGACCCAGGACCTCGATGCCATCGTCCCAGCTTGCTAGGCCATGGCAGACGAACCAAGGGTTTAAATGGTGGGGCCAGTACTGCGCACACTGCACTCCACCAAAAAGCTCCACCGCGAAGGCTTTAGGAAACGTCCACGGACCATGACACTGAACATTCCAAGTCCTGTAGCGACGGGCGAGGGACGAAACGGCAGGTGAAAGACGTCACTGGAAGCCGCAGTCTCAAACCTGCATGCAGGTGGTTCAGGGTATTGGTCGCCTGATGTTGACCTGGGGATGACAACGTCACTCGGCACACCCTGAACGACCAAGCTGCCTTCTCTAGGGACAGCACTGCTTGCTCCACACAGAGAGGGGCCTAGAAAAGGTGGCCTAACCAAAGCTCGTCCCCTCGCAACCCCCAGTTGGCTAGCCGCGGTCAACGGGCATCTTCTCCTGCGTTCAAAAAACAAGAAAGAATAACGGATCCACTCTCATGACGACCACGACCGGACTCAATGTAACATGCTGGAACATCCAAACCATGCTCGACAAAGCAGACATCGGACGCCCTGAACGTCGCTCCGCCCTCATTGCCCATGAATTGCGGAGGTTAAACATCGACATCGCCGCACTCAGCGAAGTACGCCTTCCGGACGAAGGCAGCCTCCAAGAACTTGGCGCTGGGTATACCCTCTACTGGTCAGGCAGGCCTGCATCAAAAAGACGGCTCTCAGGCGTGGGTTTCATGGTCAAGACCTCCATTGCGACTAAGCTGGAAAATCTACCAACGGGTCACTCAGACCGCATCATGTCCATGCGCCTCCCACTGAGACACCAGCAACACGTCACCCTTCTCAGTGTGTACTCCCCAACCCTCCTGGCAGAGCCTGCTGAAAAAGACAAGTTTTACACTGACCTGCGCTGCCTCATACAGAGCACCCTTGCAGACGACAAAGTCATCATCCTTGGCGACTTCAACGCCAGAGTGGGCCAGGACTCTGAAGCCTGGAAAGGAGTCCTCGGCAAGCATGGCGTCGGGAACTGCAATGACAATGGCCGCCTGCTGTTGGAGTTCTGTGCAGAGCAGCAAATGGTCATCACCAACACTACCTTTCAGCAAAAAGACAGTCGAAAGACCACCTGGATGCATCCTCGCTCCAAACACTGGCACCTTATCGACTATGTCCTAGTGCGTCAGAGGGACCGCAGTGACGTCCTCCTCACCAGAGTGATGCCAAGCGCAGAGTGCCACACTGACCACCGCCTTGTCCGCTGCAAATTCAGGCTCCACTTCAAGCCAAAACCCAAGAAATGGGGACCCCCCAAGAAAACGCTTGATATTGCCAGCCTTCAGCGTGACGACGTGAAAGCTGCCTTTCAGACAGATTTACAGCGCAGGCTCAAAGACACAGCGGACCCAGCAGACTCCTCCCCTGAAACACTTTGGGAACAACTGAAAACTGCTATTGCAAAATCCTCTGCAGAAGTCTTGGGTTTCGCTAGAAAGAGGAACTAAGACTGGTTTGATGAAAACGATGTAGAGATCCAGGAACACCAGCAAAAAAGAGCCGCCCATCAGGCCCACCTAGCCCAGCCTTTCTGCCCTGTGAAGAAGTCTGCCTTCCGCCTCGTCTGCAGCAGTCTCCAGCGCAAGCTCAGAGATCTCCAGAATGAGTGGTGGACCAGACTTGCACAGAGGACCCAGCTTTGCGCTGACAATGGTGACTACAGGGGCTTCTACGAAGCACTGAAAGCAGTGTATGGCCCCCCAGGCACCTGGTACAAAGTCCCCTGCGAAGCGCGAATGGCCAGGCACTCCTCACAGATAATACCTCCATCTTGAACCGCTGGTCGGAGTACTTTCAGAGCCTCTTCAGCGCTGAGCGCACTGTTCAAGAAGCAGTCGTCCTACAAATCCCACAACTCCCAGTAAAGGTTGAATTGGACGAACCGCCCACCGCTGAAGAGACCCTCACAGCCATCCACCAGCTCAAGAGTGGAAAAGCAGCAGGCATTGATGGAATACCGCCAGAGATCTGGAAACATGGAGGCACAGCACTGCACAACAAGCTCCATGACCTCTTTCTCTGCTGCTGGGAGGAAGGAACACTACCAAAGGATCTTCGTGATGCAGTCGTTATCACCCTGTACAAGAACAAAGGCGAGAAGTCTGACTGTTCAAACTATCGGGGAATTACCTTGCTGTCCATTGCTGGGAAAATTCTTGCAAGGCTGCTCCTGAATCGGCTGGTACCTGCCATCGCTGAAGACCAACTCCCAAAGGGCCAGTGTGGCTTCGGAGCAAACAGGAGCACCACCGATATGGTCTTTGTGCTGAGACAGCTTCAGGAGAAGTGCAGCGAGCAGAACAAAGGGCTGTACGTAACGTTTGTCGACCTAACAAAAGCGTTCGACACTGTGAGCAGGCAAGGCATGTGGCAGATCCTGGAGCGACTTGGCTGTCCCCCAAAGTTCCTCAGCATGATTGTCCAGCTACACGAGGACCAACAAGGCCAGGTCAGACTCAACAATGACCTGTCAGAACCATTCCCTATTCTCAACGGCGTAAAGCAGGGCTGCGTGCTGGCGCCGACCCTCTTCACCATCTTTTTTAGCATGATGTTGAAGCAGGCCACAGTGGACCTCGATGATGACGATGCAGTGTACATCAGGTATCGTCTCGATGGCAGCCTGTTCAACCTCAGACGACTGCAGGCCCACACGAAAACCCTAGACCAACTGATTCGTGAGCTGCTTTTTGCTGATGACGCTGCCCTCGTTGCACACACAGAGAGAGCCCTGCAGCGCATCACGTCCTGCTTCGCAGACGCTGCCCAGCTCTTTGGACTCGAGGTCAGTCTGAAAAAGACAGAGGTCCTCCATCAGCCGGCACCCAAGACAGTGTATCGCCCCCCTCAAATCACCATCGGCGAGTCTGAACTAAAGTCAGTGCACCAGTTTACTTACCTTGGCTGCATTATCACGTCGGATGCCAAGCTGGACAAGGAGCTTGACAGCAGGCTGGCAAAAGCGAACAGCGCTTTCGGGCGACTTTTCAAGCGGGTGTGGCACACTCAACAGCTGAAAACAGGCACCAAGATCAGCGTGTACAGAGCTGTGGTCCTCACCACCCTGCTGTATGGTTCCGAGTCCTGGGCCCTCTACCGCAGCCAACTACGACTCCTCGAACGCTTCCACCAGCGCTGCCTGCGTACCATCCTGGGCATTCACTGGAGTGACTATGTCACCAACGTCGAGGTCCTTGAACAGGCTGAAACTGTGAGCATCGAGGCGTTTCTGCTGCGGACACAGCACCGCTGGGCGGGGCATGTCTCCAGGATGGAGGATCATCGCCTACCAAAGATCACCCTGTTTGGCGAGCTTGCTACTGGACACCGAGACAGAAGGGCACCAAAGAAGAGATACAAAGACTGTCTCAAGAAGTCACTTAGTGCCTGCCAGTGGTCTTCGCTTGCTGTGGACCGTGACACCTGGCGCTCCACCATTTACAAGGCAGCTGTCTCCTTTGAGGACTCTCGCAGAGCTAGCCTTCAGGACAAGCGGCTCAGAAGAAAAAACCGAGATGCCGCAACTCAGAACCCTGGCCATACCTCCCCCTGCAGCCACTGCGGTCGAACCTGCCTGTCCCGGATTGGCCTCCGCAGCCACGAACAAGCCTGCAGACGTCGTGGGAAACTCCTATAAAATCTTCGTTCGCGAAGTCAAGCCAAGAGAGTGTGTGCACGGTCGTGCCTCTTGACAAGATTAGACTGTTGGCCAGTGGTGACTGTTGCAGGCTGTGTTGCTAATGACATTGTCCACAGGTTTTGGTGTACAAGGGCTATCCATATGATAAAGTCACAGGTCTTACACTCAAGTTACAGCGTGTGGACTAACGTGATTGTGACTTAATTATTGAAAAGCGCAACGCGTGACTTAGTTTGTGCGCTGTGCCAAATCTATACTAAGAATAAAGAGGTCACTTAAAACCTCTGCACTCAAACCGCTGGGCGAGTGGAAAATAGTCTTTTCCGCTGGCTCTGTGGTATAGATCGTGCATATTCGTTGACATTATCAGCGCAAAACTGGACATTATCTTGTTTGCAGTGAAAACGCGCTATTGCTTTAATTTGTTTTCTTGCACTGTCAGTTTATCAAATTATTTTGTGTAGTTCTGTTTGGCGGTTCACCTTTACCTGTCCGGTTTGCACTGTGTGTATGATTGTTACTTTTGTGTGTGTGTGTTTCTTTTGTGTTGTGAGACAGTTTACATTCTTTTTGTGTCATAATCTGTTATGCCTGTGCTAGCCTCAATGGCGAAAGCGAGCATAAGGGAATGTACCTTACGTGTAGGCCATCTTAACGTGTTTCATCTTTACAATAAGATACCTGACTTAGCTTGTTTTCTTAACAATCCCATACCGTCACCGTTTCACTTGTTTGGCGTCACTGAGACACGCTTGAGCTCGAACATCAGTGATGAAGCCATTAGTATCCCTAACTTTTCTGTAATCAGAAGAGATCCTTCCTCCCCAGGCCAAACAGGCATTGCCGTCTACATCCACCAGTCTATTCAACACTTCGTAGACGACAAGATCTAGAAGCCGCAGATGTTGAGTGGGTGTGGATTGAAGTAAAGCGTCCTTTTTTGGCTCCATCATACGTAGGCTTCTTGTACGGTAACCCGGCGGCTGACTTTAGTTGGTACGACCATTTCACCTGTAACTAGATAAAGTCTGTAAAGTAAACGCCGACATCATTCTAATGGGTGATTTCAATATCAATTTACTGAAACCCCACACCGCGTGGGAAACAACATCTTCCTTATTTGGGCTGGTGCAGTCACCCACTGGATTACGGCTGCATCGTCCACTCTCATAGACCATATTTATACCAATTACCCTAAATCTGTGACTGACGTTTCTGTTCCCGACTTGAGCATTAGCGATCATTTCCCTGTAGTGTGTAACTGGGCTGCGCAAATTCCAAAGACTAAAAAGAAAGGTCATATCACCGTAACATATCGCCCTTTTAAACATTTTAATCAAAACGCATTTTTACATGATCTTAGTAATGCGTGCTTTGACTCAGTAACCGAGTCCAATGACCCAGAGGTTGCTCTATCTGCATGGTACAGCATTTTCCTTGGGGTACTCAACAAACACGCACCCCTCAGGGAGAGGCGTGTCAAAAGCGCGGTACTACCCCCATGGATTACAAAAGAACTGATGCAGGCCATGGAGCTTAGGAACACCCTCAGGAGAGAAAAGAAGTTTGACGAGTTTAAAAAACAGCGTAATCGCGTCAAGTATATGTTACGCGAAGCTAAAAAAGCCTTTGTAAGAAATACTATTAAAAACAACAAAGACGGGTCTGCTATTTGGCGCGTCCTGAATTCCCTTACCCGAGGCTCTAGTGCATCCACGGTAATCCCTAGTGATCTATCCGCTGACATGTTTAATAATCACTTCCTGTCTGTTGCTGAAGTTTTCTCAACACAAGGAAGTGTCAATGATAAGTGTTTCGATATTTTAATTAACTACTGCAATCAGAAGACAGTGACTCCTTTTAGCATTCCATCGATTGCAATACATGAAGTAGGTAAATTCATAAGTAGTCTCGCGAACAAGAAGTCATCAGGCCCTGATGACATAAATCCTAAAGTTCTGAAACTATCCCTACCTTACATTGTTGAATCGCTGACATACATTTACAACCTATGTCTCCATCAGTATGTATTTCCTACACAGCTTAAACTTGCAAAAGTAATTCCACTACCGAAATCCAAGGACAGGGGAAACCTGAATAATTATAGACCGATTTCGTTACTGTCCGTGTTAAGCAAACCTCTCGAGCGACATGTACACAAACATTTGTCTCAGTACTTAGAGACAAATAATATACTTCATCCCTTCCAGTCTGGGTTTCGTCCGAAGAATTCCTGTCATACAGCGCTAAGCAGACTTGCAGATAAGTGGTTATCTAACGTAAACAATTCGCAACTGACGGGTGTTATTTACCTTGACTTTAAGAAGGCGTTTGACCTGGTTAACCACGACACTCTGATAAGCAAACTTAGTCATTATTTAAAAAACGTCTCAGCAGTTTCCTTCTTTAGTTCATATCTAAAGGGAAGAAAGCAAAAGGTTGTAGTTAATGGATCACACTCTGAAGTGAAGGAGGTTAAGTTTGGAGTACCTCAAGGGTCAGTGTTAGGCCCTCTTCTATTTTGTTTATACACCAACGATCTGCCTCTTCACCTAACGTCCGAATCTGTCGAATGTGACTTGTTTGCTGACGATACGTCAATCCACACGGCAAATACAAACCTTAATGTGGTTGCAGATGACTTACAACAGAGCCTTGATGAGGTGTCCGCTTGGTGTGAACGTAACTCGATGAGTATCCATCCAGCAAAAACTAAGTCAATGGTAATTGCGACACGCCAAAAACACCAATTAAGCCCCCTTTCACTTGATTTGTCCTTCGAAGGCAATTCTATTGAGCAAGTATCTGAACACCGCCTCCTTGGAATTATCATAGATGATCAGCTCAAATGGCAGGCACACATACATAAAGTGTGTAAAACTGTTTCAAGAAACATTTTCATGCTGTCCAAACTGAAGCACTTCACTGACTTTGAAACCAGAAAATTATTTTATTATGCACATATTCAGTCCCACATTAATTATGCTTCGACGGTGTGAGATGGCTGCAGAGATGTACATTTAAAAAGACTGAACTCCTTACACAGAAGAGCAGCGAAATTAATTTTACCTGATACTACTTTGACAACTGATGATAAGATTTACAAAGCGGGACTTATTTCTCTAAAAAAGCAGTTTGCATTCAACAAAGGTGTTCTCCTTTTTAAGATTCGGAATGACAACACTCTGGAATATCTAACCCAGCTGCTAGTCCGGTCACAGTCCCGCTATGGCGATACAAAAAGCCTATATGTAGTACCCAAAACCAGAATAGACTTATTTAAAACCAGTCTAGCATTCTCGGGGGCGACTTTGTGGAATTCACTTCCATCCCACTCGAAGACCACTCCAACGGTATCATGTTTCAAGAAAAGTCTTTTTGAACATTTATCTTCGCAGCCATAACTATCTTCAAGCTTTGCTTTCTATACGTAGATATCATTGTTAGTAATGTACCCATTCTACTGCTGTGTATGTATAGTGCTGCTGTGTTGTTGCTTGCTTTTTGTTTTTCCTTCCCCCCATACCATTGCTCCAACTCCCCCAACACACCGTAGGCGTTCGTCCTATACATGTATTAATGTGATGTAATTGTTGTGTTGTAGATGTAGCAACGGCAGATTTGAAAAATGGCATTGCCTATGGCATTGTTAATATCTTTACCGTTGTAAAATAAAGATTCATTGATTCATTGATCCTCTCTCTCTCTCTCTCTCTCTCTCTCTCTCTCTCTCTCTCTCTCTCTCTCTCTCTCTCTCTCTCTCTCTCTCTCTCTCTCTCGGGGGGGAGGCCTCCCCCTGGACAAGCTAGCAATACCCATTTTTAGGTCTCGAAAGTTTTTCGAGAAATAGCATGAAAATGCCAGTCGTCGGGCTTCCCAACGCTGTGGAGGTATTGCTAAACACCGTGAAGATGACCATTCCATTAAATCGTGGAAAATCGCCGGAGAGAGTGAGGACATGACTTTTGTGCTCAGGCTGTGTACGGCAGCAGAGGAGACCGGGACCGCCATCACTACACGCAACGGACAGTGGCGACGTAAACCCCCAAGCCAGGTGCGGCGTGACCAGAGGAGGGCCGAGCGACATCGGGCGAGACAGGACAACAACAACACCCAAGCCCAAGGTTCACAAGAAACACAGAATGATGACAACATCAACACAGAAACAAAGGCAAGTGACGATGACAAACACTTCAGTTTATTTGTGTCAACACCAGTTACTGACCTACATTCCAACACAGTCACAGTGGCAACAGATGACACATCACGCACCCCACGTGCTGTTCACGGTATTGACAATGACTTAACACACTGAAATGATGTGCAGGGGGGCGTGTGCTACAGGTGTGTTAAACGTCGAAAACCAGGACAGGACTGTGGACTATTTCAGTTTTTCTACTCCAGCATCTCAACATGATGATGTGTTTGACATCGAAAAAGAAGGAGAAGCAGCTGGTTACGACATACACACTACTAAACTGTATGTGGCGGGAATCACAGGGAGACTGACACAAACACTGCTACGAAAACCAACCAGAAACACAAAGTTCAAGAATATTGTGTTTGACAGTGGGCCCTCACAAGCTCAGCATTTACTGCTAGGAGAGAGTGATGACATTATCATTGTGTATGACTGTCAGCAGCAGATCGTGGTGAACTGGTTCATCAAGCACGCAACATCAACGCAGACAGAACGTTACTATAGGGACAGGTTACGTCAAGGTGGGTCTGTGGACAGACAGACACACCGTGATGACTTCGACATCATGGAGACAGACCTACGTCTCCTGGCGACTTTGGTGCGACATCTCCTTGGATAACACTGCACAGTGCCGCTGCGTGACTGTCGGACTAAACGTTGAAGCCCGTACATGAGTGACTATTAAATTGACTGAATCAGTCATGTTGATATAATGAACTGTCGTGAATGACGTCGGTTTCCGCGTCGGTCCATTCGATCGTTCTGTTTTGTATTTTTGAGCTCTGAACAAAATATTATACCCCCCCCCCCTCACCCCCCCCCCCCACCCCCATTTGTGTATGGGCAAAATGCCTAACGCAATAAACACATCTGAATCTGAAATATCTCTCTCTCTCTCTCTCTCTCTCTCTCTCTCTCTCTCTCTCTCTCTCTCTCTCTCTCTCTCTCTCTCTCTCTCTCTCTCTCTCTCTCTCTCTCTCTAGCAATGCCAAGTTCAAAAAAATGGTTTCACCAGAACTTTCACTGTTGTAAAATGAAGAATCATTGTCATTCTTTCTCTCTCTCTCTCTCTCTCTCTCTCTCTCTCTCTCTCTCTCTCTCTCTCTCTCTCTCTCTCTCTCTCTCTCTCTCTCCTCTCTCTCTCTCTCTCTCTCTCTCTCTCTCTCTCTCTCTCTCTCTCTCTAGCAATGCCAAGTTCAAAAAATGGTTTCACCAGAACTTTCACTGTTGTAAAATAAAGAATCATTGTCATTCTCTCTCTCTCTCTCTCTCTCTCTCTCTCTCTCTCTCTCTCTCTCTCCTCTCTCTCTCTCTCTCTCTCTCTCTCTCTCTCTCTCTCTCTCTCTCTCTCTCTCTCTAGCAATGCCAAGTTCAAAAAATGGTTTCACCAGAACTTTCACTGTTGTAAAATAAAGAATCATTGTCATTCTCTCTCTCTCTCTCTCTCTCTCTCTCTCTCTCTCTCTCTCTCTCTCTCTCTCTCTCTCTCTCTCTCTCTCTCTCTCTCTCTCTCTCTCTCTCTCTCTCTCTCTCTCTCCCTCCCTCCCTCCCTCCCTGCATCCCTCTCTCTCGGCTTTTTTAGTATTCCGTACTTAACTGTTTTCGACGTAGGCAAGTCTATTAGTCAGCTGAAAAATAAACGCTCCCTTGATCATGACGGCATTAATAGTTTCTTTTTAAAATTGTCTGTCCCTTATGTGGTCGAATCTTTAACATTTATTTACAATCTTATAATTCAGCAAGGTACTTTCCCAAGAAGCTGGAAAATAGCTAAGTCATTCCACTGCCTAAAACTAAAGACCTCACTGACCCCAACAAATTCAGGCCAATTTCACTTTTATCAACTTTGTCAAAGCCTATAGAAAAACATGTCCACAGGCACCTGAGTCACTTCCTGGAGACACATAACTTGATTTATCCGTTACAGTCAGGCTTCAGACCCCGCCGCTCTTGTCACACGGCTCTGTCTCTTCTGACCAATAACCCCACCCGGGTCTGCCCTGGGGGACTTGGGTGGGGTTAGGTATTTTTTAGTTCCCAGGGTCACCCTGGTCAGCCCCACAGGGTGGGGTTTTCTCTCTATTCTGGAGCATGTGTTTCTGTCTACCCGAGGTCCATTCACCTGTATTTGCCTTTTTTAAACTCTCCCTACTGTCTGCACTGCCTGTAGCTCTTGATATTGGATGTGTGTTGCTAAATGGTCTTAGCTTTATTTAGGCCCCATGTGTTAGGTTTATTTAATGTGTTTGACCGGCTGGCGACATACATTCAATGTTCTGTTTAGTTGGTTGTTTTTTTTCACAAGCAGTGCAGGCACGTCCTGAGAAAGCCTTGTTGCTGTCGGGACGTTAAGCAATGTACAATCAATCAATCAATCAATCTTCTGACCAATACCTGGCTAACTTCGATAAACAATGCTGAAATGACCGGTGCGGTATTTTTAGATTTTTCTAAAGCTTTTGACTTAGTCAACCATGAACTGTTGCTACAGAAGCTGTTGGCATACCACATAGACACAGATTCCGCTGCCTTCTTTATATCTTTTCTAAGCAATAGATCTCAGTATGTTTTTGTCAACGGTAAGTGTTCCTCAGAGGGTGTCATTAAGCGTGGAGTACCCCATTGGTCTATTTTAGGCCCTCTCTTGTTTTTAATTTTTATTAATGACTTGCCTTTGTGTATCTCACAATCAAATGTGCGATGTAATTTGTTTGCAGATGACGCTAATCTCAACGGTTCGTCGGCAAAAATATCTACAATTAATTCTTCTTTGCAACATAGTCTATTAGACGTCTCAAATTGATGCCGAGACAACTACATGATACTTAGCCCATCTAAAACAGAGTGCATGCTAATCACAACACGTCAAAAGCACCAGCTAAACCCACCCCCACTGAGCCTTTCCCTTAACTGTCAGCGGATTAAACAAGTTAAGGAGCGCCGGCTGTTAGGCGTCATTATAGACGATCAATTGACATGGCATGCGCATGTAAACAGTGTGTGCAAAATTGTGTCCCGAAATCTATTTCTCCTTTCAAAACTTATTTACTTTACGAACTCACCAACTAGAAAACTCTTCTTCAGCGCTCACATCCAGTCCCACATTGACTACGCATCTACAGTCTGGGACGGGTGTCCCCCACCCGGGTCTGCCCTGGGGGACTTGGGTGGGGTTAGGTATTTTTTAGTTCCCAGGGTCACCCTGGTCAGCCCCACAGGGTGGGTTTTTCTCTCTATTCTGGGGCATTTGATTCTGTCTACCCTTTGTCCATTCACCTGTATTTGCCTTTTTAAAACTCTCCCTACTGTCTGCACTGCCTGTAGCTCTTGATATTGGATGTGTGTTGCTAAATGGTCTTAGTTTTATTTAGGCCCCATGTGTTAGGTTTATTTAATGTATTTGACCGGCTGGCGACATACATTCAATGTTATGTTTACTTTTTTTCACAAGCAGTGCAGGCACGTCCTGAGAAAGCCTTGTTGCTGTCGGGACGTTAAGCAATGTACAATCAATCAATCAATGGGACGGGTGTAGTGATGCGTGCTGTTCGTAGATACCACTGAGTACTGCTTTTATAAAGTTCTGTATTACCCCTGCATACTGAGTTTAGAGACTAGAAAAATACCAAAATATAGTAGTGCACGGGAAAGGCTGATAGCAGAGAACCCATCCACCGCAGATACCCATAACCCTATATTGCTGTGACGGGCTTTGGAAGGGCTACACATTGACGTCACGTGTAAGTGTCGTGTGGTTGATTTGGTGATACACAGGTGCAAATATGTGACAAAATGACAGTACATTAACAACACACACCTATGAAGCAAGCAAACATGCATGAAAATGGGTCCAAAAGTGTTTGCATGCTCTTACCATGATAATGACGTGTTGGAAACTCATAATTTAAACTTGTGACTGTGTCATTGTCTGTTTATTGCTGTCACATAGCAGTGTCCGCAATGCACACACAGGTGTCAAAAATTTAAAAAAAAATAACTAATAGATCCACTATTATATACAGCTTGATTGTCCATGCTTACGCATACACACATCGACTCGCTTTCAGAAGAGCATGCAGGTGACCCGTGTACTTAGTATATCATGTAGCTAGGTAAAGTCAACCTGCTTTCACACAAATTATAGGAACACTGAAATTGTACCGTGAAGTTCTAGTTTTGTCACCATTTTCTCAAGCCTATGTATCGAAACTGAAACTCACATCACGTAAAATATAAAGTTACGTAAAAACTAAAACTTAGGTCAAGACAAATGACGTTTGACAAATCAATAACGGTATGTCATTTTGGCACGCCCTTATGGAACTGACTGACGCATTCAGTTCTAACTCAGACTCCGAAAAGCCTAATCATTTTGATTCGATGGAATGTGAGCTCGCGCTCTTCTCGGTTTCGGTCCCCTTTTTCCAACAGAGCGGTTTGTTTATCATTGCTGTCATCGCGTCTAATACACTATGGAAGGCAGTCACTGAATCAGCTCGCGCAGCTTCTTGTATGTAAGGACCAGCATAATGATAGAGGCAAGATTCTCATTTGCTTTCGCATCTGCGGGCGCCATGAGGATCTATGTTTATTCCAGACAGGAGGTGTTTATCATTGAGTGTATCTCGGACAGTGTGATAGTGGTCCTTTCTACAGATGAGAAAAGGCATAGATCCTCAAGCGTCCGCCACGCAAGTTACAGGACCGTGACCCATGAGAATCTGTGCCTAAGTTTTGCTTATTCAGTTCACACAATTTTAATTTCCAGGAAAGGGAGCGAGATGGGCTATTGTGGTTTGCAGTGAGTTTCAGCCGTTTCTTTTGTTTTTTCAGTAACCGTACATCAATGACCATATTATAAATGAACACACTCCCCCCCCCACCCCCCCCCCCCACCCCCCAACCCACCCTCTTTTGTTCTGGTAAAGACAGTCGGGTTCACTACGGAATATACTTGAATCTGCTAAGGCACATAATTATAATTCTGAAAACTTATAAATTTAAAAGCCAGGTTACAAATTTAAACTATATACTGACACAGTTCTAACTCAGACTCCAAAAAGCCTAATCATTTTCATTCGGTGGAATGTGAGCTCGAGCTATTCTGTTTCTGTCCCCTTTTTTCAGCAGAGCGGTTTGTTTATAATTACTGTCAACGCGTCTATTACACTACGGAAGGCAGTCAGTGAACCAGCTCGCGTAGCTTCTTGTATGTAAGGACCAGCATAATGATAGAGGCAGGCAAGAGGCACGATTCTCATGTGCTTTCGCATCTGCGGGCGCCATGAGGATCTATGTTTATTCCAGACTGACAGAAGGTGCTTATCAGTGAGTGTATCTAATTCAATGTGATAGTGGCCCTTTCTACTGATGAGAAAAGGCATAGATCCACACGAGTCCGTCATGCAAATTACAGGACCGTGACCCATGAGAATCTGTGCCTAAGTTTTGCTTTATCAGTTCACACAATTTTAATTTCCAGGCTGATTGGGGGAGGGGGAGGGAGATGCGCTTGTTGGTTTGCAGTGAGTTTCAGCCGGTTTTTTTTTTTTTTTGGTTTTTTTGTTTTTTTGTTTTGTTTTTTGTTTTTTGTGTGTTTTTTTGTTGTTGTTGTTTTGTTTTGTTTTTTTTTTTTTTTTTTTAAGTAACCGTACATCAATGACCATATAAATGAACACACTTTCCCGCCCTCTATCGTTCTGTTAAAGACAGATTCGGGTTTACTACGGAATATACTTGGATCTGCTGAGGCACATATACGGGCAGAAACTTAAAAGCCAGGTTACAAATTAAAAATATATACTAAAATGGGCTTGGATAGGGCTATTATTTGGTTGAGGGCTGGGCACAGTAGGACAAGGCTAGAGCCAGCCTTGAAGGCCGCTTTCATCGGAACTGCCGTCAGATGGTATGGCAGAAGGTTCTCTGTTCCGTCTGATGTGCACAGAGACAAATGAACCTATCAAGAAACATTCATTCCACCGTTACCGCATACTTTAACGAGGATAAATATATTCTTGTTTTTACATCAGACGGATGGCATTCACTGCCTAGCAATGTTCGCCCATAACCAAAGACAAAACTCCCCAAGAGGCATAGATCTTCATGAGTTCCGCGCAGAGTGCGGAGGCTTGTGAGAAGCTAAATGTACTGTATGTATCTTGGTGGCTAGTGTTGCCTCTATGGTGTTATGTTTACGCAGCCGGGATGAAATCGCGACCACCGAGCCCGAAACAAAACACCCATGGCTGTCAACACGTGCGATTCGACGACCGTCCCGGCAGCGCGGCGTAGAATAGCCGTAGAATAGCGCGATGTTCATGCTCCCTTTAGGCAGTGCAAACTCGAGTTTGGAGACTAACTGCATTGGCAGATCTGCAAGACTTTTTCAATAGGAGATAATTTAACATCAGAATCAGGTCAAAGACAAATGGTAGAGTCCATTGACAGCGTGGACAGCTCTCATATAGAAGGGACTTTGTGGGTTATGATTCATCCCATCTTGTGTTTGTTTGCTTGTTTGTTTGTTTCATTGTTCCTTTGTTTGTTTGTTTGTACATATATATTATACATACTGATATAAATGAGCCACTCGGAAAGGCCAAAGCTCACAAAAGGTCGACAAATGTGTGAAAATGCCAATTTTTGAGAGAACTTTACTTTTTGGCTCACGTGCGAAGCAAAAGTGAGTATGTTTTGGGCTAGTGGTCGTCCGTCCGTCCGCCATCGTCCGTCCGCCGTCGTCCGTCCGCCGTCGTCCGTGATAAACTTTCGTCGGCATTTTCTCGGAGACTATTCAAACTACAGTCTTCAAGCTTGGCCTAAGGATACTTTGCGGCAAGACCTTTCTAAACATACCAATTTGAGAGACCTCCCTTACGGTCAAGGTCACAAGGGATCAGGTAATAGGTAAATGAAATAGCCATATTTTAATATAATTGATATTTCTCAAATACCATTAACAACTTCTAAACCAAACTTGGTACAAAGATACCTCATGGTAAGATCCTTCTATACACGCTAATTTGGTTGACCCATCGAAAGGTCAAGGGTCACAAGAGATCACACATATGTAAAACTGATTAACATGGACAGAAGCCATTCCTTTACTTATTGTCATACATGTGTGGATCGGTCACACACGTGAGCCATAAGGACTTTGCCTTTCTTGTTTGCGTTGTTGTGTGTGTGTGTGTGTGTGTGTGTGTGTGTGTGTGTGTGTGTGTGTGTGTGTGTGTGCAGGGCAGATCTGTGAGAGGGTGGTGGTTTCAGGGGTTCGGCCCCCCCCCCTCTCCCCCCAACCAAATATTCTTTAAAATGCTATAACAAAGTCCCTTTATAGGGACTTTGGACCCCTTACCCCGCCCTCCCCCCCCCCCCCCCACTCCCAATCCCCGCCCCGGGTATATTTTGACGAGCAGTGAGAGTCCTAACACATGTGCCCACCCACTCCCACCCCCTCCTCCCTCTCTCCCCTTTTTTGGTTTAATTTTTCGCAACTGTTTTCGGCCACTCTAAGCAAGCCGTAGCGTCGGGAGACCTTTTGTGCCAGATTAAAGGTCCCAAACAAAAAGTCCTCCCCTCCCCCCCCCCCCCCCTCCGAGTTAACTGTTCCACACCTGGGGGGTGTGTGTGCATGCGTGTGTTTGTGTGGTGTGTGTGTCTGTGTGTGTGTGTGTGTGTGTGTGTGTGTGTGTGTGTGTGTGTGTGTGTGTGTGTGTTTTCAAACGCCCAAATAGCACAAACAAGTGTTTTGATGGGAAAATGTAAACGGTCTACGATACCGTACACACTGAATATCAAAGAGCTCCATAGTTTCAGGTGCTCTTGACTTAAACCGTCACAAGCGTTGTCTCATGCATATGGCTGTTTGGGCTTAATGGACGGGCTGCCCGGCCGTTGGCCTACAACTTGGGATATTTGAAAATTAGCACAGTAATAGCACTGTTTTTATCGACAGCGTTTGTGTGCAGTGGTTAGGTAGGTGTGTGTGTGTGTGTGTGTGTGTGTGTGTGTGTGTGTGTGTGTGTGTGTGTGTGTGTGTGTGTGTGTGTGTGTGTGTGTGTGTGTGTGTGCAACTAGTCTTGAATTGTGCCGTCTAGCAAAATGTTATATGCTGCTATGGTCTGCCATAATAGTATATTTATTATTAGGATCATAGCTCAGTTCAATACTGACAAGTAAACTTCTGAATACATCTAGGCAAGGTGTGCATTTCATGTGTTGCACCTCATGATCATAACAGAAAAGACACATCCTAAACTGCTGTTTCGATTCCACCTGCCCACATTTTAAGGCCCACTACCGCCGTTAAATTCAAATATGCACTTCAGTCTGTAACAGATGGTTACGAAATGCTACACACAGGTCAAGCTATGGTTCATTTAGACACAGGGCGATCCAGTTTAGTACACGTCGACTACTTGATAAAGTAACCTGACAATGACTCCACTCCGTTCTAGAAAAACTCTATCAGAGCAAGAAACAGCTAAAAAATAGACCTATACGCTAACGCCAGTGCAGAATAAATAAGTGGGATTATGCGTGTGCTTTTGTTGCGTGTCCAAACTTCTGTTAAAGTTCATTAAACGTGTCAACATGGCATAAAAAACACAACTGGTGCTGAAATTTTCTTCAGATTTATGCGTAATGGTACTTTAGTTCAACCACCCATTCTTTAACAGTACGACCCACCAACATGCATAGGTGTAAGCACGCATGCATCGTCACACTAGAGAGAGAGAGAGAGAGATAATGGGATTTTTGAGACAGTTTTCATTGTCTTAAGTTGGACCTAATTAATTAACTAATTAAGCTCATCAACGTCCACATGGTCGTTGCTTTTTTTTTAATAAAAGGTCCTTCTAATGCACTCAGTAATCAAGAGATATAATAAGATTTAAACCACCCTAATTAATTAACTTAAGTTGATCTAATTAATTAGCCATTTAAGACAATAACCCTCCTTTACATCCACGATGTCCCCAAATTTTTTAGTGCAAGAGATACACATGGCTCGTTTTAAACATAGTCAACAAACTGGCACACCACATTTTGTGCCTACCAGGCTAAGCACGCTGTGCCAGACAGCTAACTGCAGCTGACTGAACCTGTCAACTTTTTTTTAAAAATACATTATGCGCTAGTTAAGTAATCCTGCCACGTTAATAACACAACATCAACAAAACGTAAATTAATAGGTAATCTGCAACTGACCAGTAACTTCAAAGTTACTTCTACAAGTTCTTACAAGCTAGTTCTTATAAATGACTTAAAACAAGTTTTTATAAGTGACTTAACATAAGTTCTTATAAGTTTTTGACTCAAGTCATCAAGTTACTCGGACCTGATTTGTCAGGTTACATAGACAACAATTTTTTTTAAATCTCATTAATAGTCTGGTGGTGGAGCTGATGGGGTTAAATAGCTAGGTGTGAGTGGTGTGTCATCTCTCTGTAAAGTACATGCCAGAAATAAAGAAAAGTATATCTTTACTTGTTTAGAAGACCTTGCACTTTTTGCATTGTTTCTTTTACCCCTATCTTTTTTCCTTCATCAAAAAAGATGCTTTTAGTTCTTCAACATTTGTGTATTGGCTACACATCTTATTTTGAATTTAAGACTTCTGTTGTCTGTAATTGGCCAAATCATCCTGCACTCTCTTAAACTCATCATCATCGATTTTATTGTCCTCTAAAGCTTTAGTGATAATAAAATTCATACAAGAGTGCAGACTAAGTGGACACTTGTATTAAAATTATATTCTGTATTAAAATGACCTTGCTGACACTTTACCCACACTGTGGCTTATTTTGTGGTGCCACTGGGTGTGGTAAAACTGAATTTGTACTCAATCTATTACAAACAAGATACGACCATCATTTCGAAAACATTGTGATATTTTGTCCTACAATGAAACACAACAAAGCTTATCATAACCATTTATTTATTTGGACTGACAGCAACATTTACTTAGTCGACCCTGAGAAAAAAATGAATGTTTGGTGTCTTTTTACAAGCAATTTGAAGGACAACCAACCCTGTTTTTAGAAAAGAAACACTTTAGCAGAACTTGCCTTCAGTGGCAGACACGCAAATGTCAGTGTATGGATTCTCACTCAAAAATATAATGCTGTACTGAAAGATTTTCGAGAACAGTTAAAGTTTATCTGTTTGTTTTACTGTAAGGATCATGACAGCTTTGAAGACTGCCTCAGAGAAAACGATGTTATCCCAAATAAACATGTACGAGACATTGTGAAAAATAAACTGAAATCAACTAAGCATCTAAAGCTTATTTTAAAGACAGATCAGCCCACAGGGTATGGGTTGGTAAATTAATTTATTCTTTTGTATTGTCCAATAAAAATGACAGATGGACAAATCATGCAAGTGATTGATCTCACAGAGAACTTCAGATATATCCAGCACTTTGAAGAGATAAGAACACATTACAAAAAACATTTGTGCTTGATATAACAGTACCAGCGGTGATATATGCAGCATATAATGTGACTTTGGATTATGTTGATGAGCATCCAGATGTGCAGTGCATGACAGTTGATTTTAGGACACCTACCTTTAAAATTAATGACCGCTTGCACTGCAACTGCCAGGGTTGGTTAGAGGAACTTTGTGTTAGCATATTTAAACAACTACGTAAACTAAATGTTTATATTAACTCTGTTACAGTTAATAAAATGATATTACACATACAGAGTCAGCAGTAATATTTTTTATTATTATTTTGTCCGTTTAATAAAAATGACGGACAATGTTCAAAACCCATCAGGCTCAACAAGTCAATCAAGCTTGAGAAACGTGTTTCACTCAACAGACTTGCCTATATCTAAGTGTAACAATGTCTATAAATCAATAGAAAGATCTTTTTCTGTCGTACAAGATAATCTTCTTACAGGCAGTGTAAAGATTCAGATTGTTGCTAAAATAGAATTTACCAGAGTAGACGGTGAAGTGATTGTATCGTATATATCAACAAGACAGCACACAGTTAACACAAGAAGGGAATTGGAGAACGTGTTTAGAGACAGACTGTTGCCTGACTTTCTAGAAGCAATTGACAAAGCAAAAATGCGGGGGTCTGGTTGGCACGAAGGTCATGTGCATGAACTACAATTAAAACAGTCAAGGTATCATCCTATATTAGGTAAATCATGGTTGCCACTGCCAAGAAAGGTTGCAAACAAAAAGGCTGTCGTCAATATTCAGAACAATGACCACCATTGTTTCATGTGGTGTGTGCTTGCTAAACTACACTTTGTAAAATCAAAACCTGAACGTGTATCTAACTACACTGAATTTAAAAACGAACTCAACTTCAACTACAACTCAACTTCAGTGATATAGTTTTCCCTGTTAAAACAGAAGACATAAACTTGTTTGAACAATTAAATCCTGGTATATCTGTAAATGTGTATGTGTGGGATAATGAGTGTTGACAAGTTACAACCCATTAGAGTATCGCCACTTGCTCCAACCTATGAACAGCCAGAAGATAAACATGTTGACATGTTATTAATCAGTGATAATGATAACTTTCACTACACAATTATCAGAAATATGTCACATCTAATTCATGGGCATACAACAAAACACAATGGCAAACAGGAAGTGTGTAAAAGATGTTTACAAAGGTTTTCTTCTATTGCAGTGGTGCACAAACATGTTTTACACTGTAGGTCAGCTGATGACATACAAACTGTACTTAAGTATCCAGATCCTGGTAGTCAAGTGTGTTTCAAGAACTATGGGAATCAGGAAAAGCTGCCGTTTGTAGTGTATGCTGATTTGAATCTCTGGTTGTACCATATGAAGGTCCTGTTCCAGAATCATTACCAAAGACTATAAAGTTGAGTGACCAAGTGGTGTGTTCTTTTGGATACATTATTGTTAGGTCAGACAGACAGCATTCAGAACCTGTTATCTACAAGCATGTCTGTTTTTAACAGAAATGAGACAACTGTATAGTCAGGTAGTACATTATCTCACAACATGTCAGATGCCTTTGGTGATGACAGAAGAAGACAAACTGAATTTTGATACAGCTGTGACATGTTGGATTTGCGAACAACTTCTGGGAGGTGACAAAGTTCGTGACCATGACCATATAACTGGGTGTTACAGAGGTGCTGCACATAAGAAGTGTAATTTATTATTAAAAACAGATCCTAAGTTGCCAATCTTTTTTCATAATCTCAAGGGTATGATTCACACATTATCATGCAGGCTGTAGATGAGTCTTACAGAAACATAAGTTGTATAGCGCAGACTGAGAAATATTTGATTTTTTGGTTGGACAAATTAGCATTTTATGACTCCATGCAACATTTGTCTTTAGGGCTTGCTAGTCTGGCAGAAGGTCTGACTGAGTATCCAATAACAAGTAAATATTTTGAGCCAGACTTAATTAAGAAAGGTGTCTACCCTTATGAGTATATTGATCACTAGGTTGTGTTTGAGGAAAGGAGACTACCTCTAAAAGATAAATTTTATTCCACACTTAATGGTAAAGTATTTCTGACTCTGAATACCAACACGCTCTCAATGCGTGGGGTAAATTAGGGTGTCAGACAATTGGCGACTACCATGACCAGTACTTGAAACCTGATGTATGTTTGATAGCAGATGTATTTCAAAGTTTCCGTGAAAAGGGTTTGTTACACTACAGACTTGACCCAGCTTGTTACGTAACTAGTCCTGGCATGACATGGGATGCATTTTTGAAATCCAGTAAGATATTTATAGACCTGTTGTCTGATCGTACGATGGGTGAAATGGTGGAACGTGGATTAAGGGGAGGCATTAGTATAGCCGCAAACAACTATGCCAAAGCCAACAACAAATATCTTGATGACCTTGACTTTGACCCCTCAAGGTCAAGGTCATTTATTACGTATGTGGATGCGAACAATTTGTATGGAGACGCGATGTGTGAGTTATTGCCCTTGAAAACCTTTTGTCTGCTTGATTTGTCACATTATGATATAACAGAGTTAACAAACAATATTATGAGTCATGACCGAAATGATCCGAAGGGTTGGATCTTTGAAGTAGACCTAGAGTACCCACACCATCTACATGATTACCACAATGATTATCCATTGGCAGTTGAGAAAATGAGTTTGACGGGGGGGAAAAGAAGACAATAAATTTGTGCCGAATCTGAGTGACAAATTCAATTACGTTTGCCACTACCGCTTACTGCAGTTTTACATCAGGCATGGGTTAGTACTAAAGAAAGTTCACAGAGGTATTAAATTTGATCAAAGTGATTTCATGAAAGATTACATAATGAAAAACACAACCCTTCGTGCAAGAGATGGTAACACTGCATTTGACAAAGACTTCTTTAAGCTTATGAACAATGCCTGTTTTGGTAAGACAATGGAAAATCGTCATCACCGCAAAGATGTGAGACTGGTTACAACTGAATCAGGTGGTGCAATTAAACTTACAGGCAAGCCACAGTACACAGGGTATAAAGAGTTTCATTCATCATTGTATGCAGTGACACTCAAAAAAAAAAGATTGTTAAACTGGACAAGCCAGTATTCATTGGTATGGCAATTCTTGAGTTGTCAAAACTATTGATGCTTAAATTTTATTATGATTACTTCAAACCGAAGTATCCTGAGTGTCGTCTGCTATACACTGACACTGACTCTATGATCATTGATAAGCCTACTGAAGACTTTTATGAAGACATGAAAACAGAGTTACATATGTATGACATGTCTGACTATCCAAAAGATCACCCACTGTACAGCACACAAAACAAGAAAGTGCCTGGGATGTTTAAAGACGAACTGAATGGTGTGCCGATTGTTGAGTATGTTGGTCTAAAATTTTTTTTTAAAAAAAATGTATTCTATACTGCACCAAAAGGGGAGTCAGTCAAAAGCTAAAGGCATCAAAAAAACAGTGATTAAAAATAAGACATTTGTCATGAACATTACAAGCAAGTATTAGATGGTGCATTAATGCCTGATTATCCAAACAATTCACTGAGATCAAACAAACATAATCTTGAAATGATCCAAACAAATAAGAAGTCACTGGCAGTTGGGGACACAAAACGTGTGTTTCATAGTAAAGATAAGGCTTATAGCACCTGGGCACTACAGGCTCAAGTTC
Organism: Semisulcospira habei; assembly: GCA_036245525.1. Taxonomy (NCBI): domain Eukaryota; kingdom Metazoa; phylum Mollusca; class Gastropoda; family Semisulcospiridae; genus Semisulcospira; species Semisulcospira habei. The sequence continues at coordinate 209,778,188 of BTPG01000002.1, read as the reverse complement.
TCTGAAGATATTTGTGACGAGCTCATTGACGAACTGATTGACGAATTGGTCAAAAGTGAGTAACAGTGACTGGGGGAATAATCTGTAATTCTTCTCTGACAAATGCCCTCTGTGGGGCTGGTTCGTACAGGTAATATATTGATGCGTCAGCGCTGGGAATTATTTTTTTTATATTGTGTACAGACGTAGACCAGATGGGGTTGGTTGCTCTGCGTCTGACATCATTCTCAGACTCACCAGGCTGATATAAATATCTTACCTGTTTTGTAAACAAACTTGCGTCAGGCGCCAGTGGTGGCGGGGCCTAGGCTGTTGTTTTTGGCTCTGTCATTGTTTTCAATTTAATAGCATCAACAGGTTTTACATGTCCTTCATTATTCATTGCTTTTATCACAGACGGTCATCTTTTAACCCACTCAGTGTTACGTGTGTCATGCATGAGGTCCTTAGAATACTGATAGCTGAAAAGTCTTTCTGATAACTGTTTGTTGAAGTACTCAACAATTGCCTGTGATCTGTGTATGCCTGGTATCCCGCGTCTAACCAGTACGCCATGCTTCTTAAATAACTGATTAACGGCGCCCTTGAATTCACTTCCGTCATCAACCTGAACGAGTCTAGGGTATTTCAGAGGACCACAACTATATATTTTTGTTAAAGCAGTCACAACTGTACTGGCTGTTTTGTCATATATGGGCTCAGCATCCGTATACCTTGAAGCAATGTCAATGACTGTTAGTGCGTATTTGTAACGTTTCTTTCTTATTGTGTCATGGGGCAGAAACAATAAATCCATTTGATGTGTGTCATTTGGGGTAGTGTTTTCAAAATGAGGTCTTGTTATTTTTCTTGGCGCAGGGAGATATATTTGCCATATTGCTTGTCTCTGTAACCATTGTTTTATTTGATTGAGTGTTACATCTCCGCCTAAGGCCGCATGTAATTTCTGAAGAGCGGTTGGTCCTTTCCAATATCCAATTGGGGAGTAATATATTTCGATAGATTAGCGTCTGTCATTTTTTTCTAGCAAGATAAACGAATGTCATTCCCACTAGAACAAAGATTATTTCCCTGTTTCTTTGTTGAGTGCTTGATTGATAATAATCGCTAACTTTTGGCTTTGGGGTGGACATGTCATTGCCTGTAACAAGAAAATATTCACGGATTGCGTCATCGGTATTTGAAAACGTATGTTGTGCATGACCTTTAGTCTGAGTTTTTCATTGATGAAATCAAGTTTTTCTATTCCTTGCTTCTCATAATCCTGCTGGGCTTGTGCCAGTTTTCTGATGCCTCATTGTGTCGTTTCATTTCTTCTGCTGATTCCTCTCTACCCATTTTTGAAAAGAGATAGTTTGATCCACTGAAAGCAAGTGCATTGATCATGGCACCACCAATCATAATAGCTATTGTAGCCATATTTGTTATTTACATAGAAACATTTTCGGGAATAATTCCTGGCTTAACGAGAAAGTCTTTTGTCCCAATTGACGCTGTAACAACTACAATTAGCTTAGCTTACTTACTTACTTACGCCTGTCACCCCCACCCGGGTATAGGCCGTCGACGAGAGACCTCCAGCAACTCCTGTCCTGTGCTTCTCCTTCGATTCTACTCCAGGTGGTTCCCAGTCTCTTGATGTCTGCTTGGAGGTCTCGACGCCAGGAGTTTCTTGGCCACCTCTTTTCCTCTTTCCCTGGGGGTTCCATGACAATGCCTAAGTCTTCTGGTAGAAGAACCTTCCTCCTCCAGGAAAGGAATTACTGTTGGTCTTTTCATCGGCGTTTTTGTAGCTATTTCCTTTTTTGCAGGGTGGGGAAGCTACCCCCACGCCCAACCCCCTTACTAGGAGGACGAGGGGTTTTCTGTCGGGGTCACCTTCCCTTAGACCATGTTGGTTCACAGCACCTTATTTCATTCGGTGCACCCCTATCCACCACCCAGGGGGCGCGCCTCAACGCCATATGGATCCAGCACGAGGAATTAGCTTAGCACCATCTTCGAAGTCTAATCTACTCAGGTCTGCCGATTTCATTTTGAGTAGACTTTTTCCCAGCATAGAGTAAGCTACTGCTAGTTCGCTTATTACGGCAGAGTGATAGACAAGGTTCATTAAGTTCTTTGTGTCGCTCATTTTCTTATACAATAAAAATTAAAATAAAAAATTAATCACTGCATATAAAATGGGTCGACAGGTTTTGGTGTTACTGGTAATGTGCCAACTTCTGGTTTTGTTTTTGGAGTGTCTGATTTTTTAGACACTGTTCGAGTCTGTGGTTTGTATTTTTTTGTATAATTGGTAACCTACGTAACCAAATCCAACAACAAATCCAGCAACTACATAATTTGTTATTTTTGGTTTAGACTCAGTTGATTGTATCTCACTTTGATGTGGTGGAGATGGGGTTGTAGGTCCTGACGGTCCTATTGGTCTTGACGGTCCTGGCGGTAGTGACACTAGTGTTGTTGACGGTCCTGATAGCGGGTCAGTTACATGAACCTTTTCTGTTAATGCCTTAAGCTCTAATTTTTTTTGTCTGTTATATTCGGCTAATCTTTTTCCAGCCTCAACCCTTCCTGGACTTTTTGGTTTAGTGATCGTTTGAACCTGCATCAAAACAGGGATCTGTTGTGGAGTCATCTGAGTCTCATCCATTTTCTTCTGCTTTAAAATTTATTTTTGAAAAATCAATATGACTCCTAGTAACAAGCAAAGTTACCACAGGTGCAAGGTAATTTCCAAACTTGTAAAACATGATGCATGCTAATTTACCAATTGAACTTGAAACAATAGGGTTGCTTTCAAGGTCATGTGATAGACTGTCAGTGTGTACTGGTAGAAAGTGACTTACTGCTTTTGTGTATAGACAGACAAGAGATCAACTTAAATCCCTAGTCATTATTGAAGCAATATGATTTTCATATTTAGAATGTAGTTTAATTAACTCCTCAGCCGTGAGGGATTCTATATCTTCTGTCATATATTGTTTTCCAAGATACACTTTTGATTTGCCTGAAACAACTACAGAGAGAAGACGCTGTTTTTTAGAGTCTAAGTCTTTGTTTTCTACAGCGCTGATATCATTTAAAATAAGTAATTCGTCTTGGTTCATTTTATAATAAAAAATATTAATTTTTGAAACTATAATTAAACATATTAAATACACATTTTAGTGTGTACACACTTACATAATCGATATATTAATTAACTTAAGTGTTAACCCCTGTTGATATTACTCTGCTGAGAGGTACATAAAATGGTGATTGTTAAGTAATAATGCAGTAGCAGCCGGTATATTAGGCAAGCTTGTCAGGGCGCTGTTTTAATACTAACATTTCTGGAAATATGGGCGGCGTGATCATTACGAAGTTTGTTAGCAAAAATCGTAAAATTATGGAGTAAAAAAAAAATTGTCGAAATTCTCTCATATTCTCTTTCTCTATTCAGGCTCCAGAATGAACTTATACGTTCTGTACAGCCGAAAATGCTGACTGTCCCTAAGGCCGGCGAACCATTCTTGACAAACAACATTGACAAGCCTCTGTTTAAACTCAGACAAAAATCGCTTTCATTCCCTACTCCTTGGTTAATCCAAACAAAGTTAAATCCTGTATTCTCTAGGGTGGCTCATACTTTTGATACCCAATTTAGCTTTCCATTGTTATCTAAATTTGACAGCAACAGATATGCTTGCTTTGGTATACGATTGGTATCCATCTTAATGATCTTAAGCCAAAAACGTATAGTTTTCATACAATTCACCAGTTAAATTGAAAACAATTACAGAGCCAAAAACAGCTCAGGTCCCACCTCCAGACACAAGTTTGTTTACAAAACAGGTAAGATATTTATATCAACCAGGTGAGTCTGAAAAATGACATCAGACGCAGAGCAACAGACCCCATCTGGTCAACGTCTGTACACAATATAAAAAAAATAGTCCCCGGTCCTGATGCATCAATTTATTATCTTTTTGACCCTGCACCACAGAGGGCATTTGTCAGAGAAGAATTACAGATTATTCCCCCAGACACTGTTACTTATTTCAGTAACTAACTCATCGATTAATTATTCAACCAGTTTATCAGCTATTTCTTCAGATAACTTGAGCCTGTAATGTCCAGGCGCATAAGCTTTTTCCTTACTGTGAAACACTTGTTTTGTGTCCCCAACTGCAAGTGACTTTTTATGTGTTTGGATCATTTCAATATTATGTTTGTTTGATCTCAGTGACTTGTTTGGATAATCAGGCATTAATGCTCCGTCTAATACTTGCTTGTAATGTTCATGACGAATGTCTTTATTTTTAATCGCTGTTTTTTTTATACCTTTGTCTTTGGACTGACTTCCCTTTTGGTGCAGTATAGAATACATTTTTGATCTCAGTCCAACGTACTCAACTATCGGCACACCATTCATTTCATCCTTAAACTTTCCAGGCACTTTCTTGTTTTGTGTACTATATAATTTATGGTCTTTAGGGTAGTCAGACGTATCATACATGTGTAACTCTGTTTTCATGTCTTCATAAAAGTCTTCAGTAGGCACGTCAATGATCATAGAGTCAGAGTCAGTGTCAGTGTATAGCAGACGACATTCAGGATATTTTGGTTTGAAGTAATCATAATAAAATTCAAGCATCAACAGTTTTGATAACTCAAGAATGGCCATACCAATGAATACTGGCTTGTCCAGTTTGACAATCTTTTTTTTTTTTTTTTTGAGTGACACAGCATATAATGATGAATGAAACTCTTTATACCCTGTGTACTGTGGCTTACCTGTAAGTTTAATTGCACCCAATTCAGTTGTGACAAGTCTCACATCTTTGCGGTGATGAGGATTTTCCATCGTCTTCCCAAAACAGGCATTGTTCATAAGCTTAAAGAAGTCTTTGTCAAATACAGTGTTGCCGTCTCTGGCACGCAATGTTGTGTTCTTCATTATGTAATCTTTCATGAAAGCACTCTGATCAAATTGAATGCCTCTGTGAACTTTCTTTAGTACTAACCCATGTCTTATGTAAAACTGCAACAAGCGATAGTGACACACGTAATTGAATTTATCATTCAACTTTGGCACAAGTTTAGTGTCTTCTTTTTTTCCCGTCAAACTCATTTTCTCAACAGCTAAGGGATAATCATTGTGGTAACCATGTAGATGGTGTGCGTACTCCGTGGCGCAGTGGTTAAGGCGCCTGCCACCAATGCTAAAGGTGCGAGGTTCGATTCCGGATTCCGGCGTCGGATTTTTCTCCTCTAGTAAGTGTCACCGTTAATTCGGGCGGACCGTCGGGGGTTCTTTCCCCAGGTACTCCGGCTCTTCCTCCCCCTCCACTTTGGTATCAGTTTCAGCCAACTTAATAAAATTTCAAATACAAAACGATTTCCAAATACCGTGTAGCTCGCTTGAGCTTGCCCTTAGCACCACGTGAATGTTCTGTGTTTACGTACCGTCAGTGTATGAGTGAATGCGTGTGATTCACGTGAGCGTGCTTGTTGGGTTCAGTTCGCGGCTACATTCTGCGCATTGAGTTATATTATAAATATGAGAAATGCGCCATATAAATGCTATGCATTATTATTATTATTACTCTAGGTCTACTTCAAAGATCCAACCCTTTGCGTCATTTTGGTCAAGAGACATAATATTGTTTGTTAATTTTGTTATGTCATACTGTGACAAATCATACAGACAAAAGTTTTTTTAAGGGCAATAATTCACACATTGCCCAGCCATACAAATTGTTAGCGTCCACTTAGGTAATGAATGACCTTGACCCCTTGGGGTCAAAGTCCAGGGCGTCAAGATATTTATTATTTGCTTTTGCATAATTGTTTGCTGCAATACTAATGCCACCCCTCAATCCGGGTTCCACCATTTCACCCATAGTACAATCAGACAACAGGCCAATAAATATCTTACTGGATTTTAAAAATGCATCCCATGTCATGCCAGGACTAGTTATGTAACATGCTGGGTCAAGACTGTAGTGCAACAAACCCTTTTCATGGTAACTTTCAAATACATCTGCTAGCAAGCAAACGTCAGCTTTCAAGTACTGGTCATGATAGTCACCAATTGTCTGACACCCTAATTTACCCCATGCATCAAGTGCATGTTGGTAATCAGAGTCAGAAATACCTTTACAATTAAGTGTAGAATAAAATTTCTCTTTTGGTGGCAGTCTCCTTTCCTCAAACACAACCCACTCTCTGATGTACTCATACGGATACACTCCTTTCTTGATCAAGTCTGGCTCAAAATATTTACTCGTTATTGGAAACTCAGTCAGTCCTTCTGCAAGACTAGCCAACCCTAAAGACAAATGTTGCATCAAGTCATAAAATGCTAATTTGTTGTCCAGCCTAAAAGTCAAGTACTTCTCAGTTGTCTGTGCTATACAACTAATGTTTCTGTAAGACTCATCCACAGCCTGCATGATAATGTGTGAATCATATCCTTTGAGATTGTGAAAAAAGATAGGTAACTTGTATTTCTTAGGATCTGTTTTTAATAGCAAGTTACAATTGTTATGTGCAGCACCTCTGTAACGACCAGTTATATGATCATGGTCACGAACTTTATCACATCCTAAAGGTTGTTCACAAATCCAACACGTCACAGCTGTATTAAAATTTAGTTTGTCTTCTTCTGTCATCACCAAAAGCATCTGACTTGTTGTGAGATATTGTACTACCTGACTATACAGATGTCTCATTTCTGTTAAAAACAGACATGCTGCATTTTCCCCCCTGTAGATAACAGGTTCTGAATGCTGACCGTCTGACCTAACAATAATGTATCCGAAAGAACACACCACTTGGTCACTTAGTTTTATAGTCTTTGGTAATGATTCTGGAAAAAGACCCTCATACGAAAATACCAATGATTCAAAATCAGCATACACTACAAACGGCAACTTTTGTTGATTCCCATAGTTCTTAAAACACACTTGACTACCAGGATCTGGATACTTAAGTACAGTTTGAATGTCATCAGCTGACCTACAATTTAAAACATGTTTGTGTGCCATTGCAATAGAAGAAAATCTTTGTAAACATCTCTTACACACTTCCTGTTTACCATTATGTTTTGTTGTATGCCCATGAATTAGACGTGACATATTTCTGATAATTGTGTAGTGAAAGTCAAGACGGGGAAGTGGCGCAGTGGTTAAGGCGTCTGCCTCCAATGCCAAAGGTGCGAGGTTCGATACCGGGTTCCGGCGTTGGATTTTTCTCCTCTGGTAAGTATCACCGTCTGGGCAGTGGGCAGATGTTCACATCTGCACGGGACATAGACGACCCCGGCCCCCACGAGTCCCCTGCTGCCTTGCAGGCCTGGCCGCTTGGCTGCGGAAAGGCTAAGGGAGGAAACCCCTGACATCAAAGCCCCCGTGTCTCCGGGGAAGGCTTTTGAGCCAGACACTAAGACAAGGACAGTCTGATATAAAACCTACGACTCGAGGACCTCGATGCCACCGTCCCAGCTTGCTAGGCCATGGCAAACGAACCAAGGGTTTAAAGGGTGGGGCCAGTACTGCGCACACTGCACTCCACCAAAAAGCTCCACCGCGCAGGCTTTAGGAAACGCCCACGGACTATGACACTGAACTTTCCAAGTCCTGTAGTGATGGGCAAGGGGTAAAACGGCAGGTGAAAGATGTCACTGGAAGCCGCAGTCTCAAACCTGCATGCAGGCGGTTTAGGATATTGGTCGCCTGATGTTGACCTGGGGATGACAACGTCACTCGGCACACCCTGAACGACCAAGCAGCCTTCTCTAGGGACAGCACTGCTTGCTCCACATGGAGAGGGGCCTAGAAAAGGTGGCCTAACCAAAGCTCATCCCCTCGTAACCCCAGTTGGCTAGCCGAGGTCAACGGGCATCTTCTCATGTGGTCAGAAAACAAGAAAAAAACAATGGATCCACTCTCATGACGACCACGACCGGACTCAACGCAGCATGCTGGAACATCCGAACCATGCTCGACACAGCAGACAGCAGACGCCCTGAACGTCGCTCCGCCCTCATTGCCCATGAATTGCGGAGGTTAAACATCGACATCGCCGCACTCAGCGAAGTACGCCTCCCAGAGGAAGGCAGCCTCCAAGAACTTGGCGCTGGCTACACCCTCTACTGGTCAGGCAGGCCTGCATCAGAAAGACGGCTCTCAGGCGTGGAATTCATGGTGAAGACCCCCATTGCGACTAAGTTGGAAAACCTACCAACGGGTCACTCCGACTGCATCATGTCCATGCGTCTCCCACTGAGACACCAGCAATACGTCAACCTTCTCAGTGTGTACTCCCCAACCCTCCTGGCAGAGCCTGCAGAAAAAGACAAGTTCTACTCTGACCTGCGCAGCCTCCTGCAGAGCACCCCTGCAGACGACAAAGTCATCATCCTTGGCGACTTCAACGCCAGAGTGGGCCAAGACTCTGAAGCCTGGAAAGGAGTCCTCGGCAAGCATGGCGTTGGGAACTGCAATGACAATGGTCGCCTACTGTTGGAGCTCTGTGCAGAGCAGCAACTTGTCATCACCAACACTACTTTCCAGCAAAAAGACAGTTGAAAGACCACCTGGATGCATCCTCGCTCCAAGCACTGGCACCTTATCGACTATGTCCTAGTGCGTCAGAGGGACCGCAGTGACGTCCTCCTCACCAGAGTGATGCCCAGCGCAGAGTGCCACACTGACCACGACCTTGTTCTCTGCAAACTCAGGCTCCGCCTCAAGCTGAAACCCAAGAAAGGGCCCCCCCCCCCCCTCCCCCCAAGAAAAAGCTTGATGTTGCCAGCCTTCAGCGTGACGACAAGAAAGCTGCCCTTCAGGCCGATTTACAGCGCATGCTCAAAGACACAGTTGATCCAGCAGACTCCTCCCCTGAAACACTCTGGGAACAACTAAAAACTGCTATTGTAAAATCTTCTGTGGAAGTCTTGGGCTTTGCTAGAAAGAGGAACAAAGACTGGTTTGACGAAAACGACGTAGAGATCCAGGAACTTCTAGCAAAAAAAAAGAGCCGCCCACCAGGCCCACCTAGCCCAGCCTTCCTGCCCTGTGAAGAAGTCTGCCTTCCGCCTCATCTGCAGCAGTCTCCAGCTCAAGCTTAGAGAGCTCCAGAACGAGTGGTGATCCAGACTCGCACAGAGGACCCAGCTCTGCGCTGACAACGGTGACTACAGGGGTTTCTACGAAGCACTGAAACAGTGTATGGCCCTAGGCATTGGTACAAAGTCCCCTGCGAAGCGCTGATGGACAGGCACTCATCACAGATAATACCTCCATCTTGAACCACTGGTCGGAATACTTTCAGGACCTCTTCGGCGCTGAGCGCACTGTTCAGGAAACAGTCATCCTCCAAATTCCACACCTTCCACTAAAGGTTGAATTGGACGAACCGCCCACCGCCGAAGGGACCCTCACAGCCATCCACCAGCTCAAGAGTGGCATAGCAGCAGGCATTGACGGAATCCCGCCAGAGATCTGGAAACATGGAGGCCCAGCACTGCACAACAACCTTCACGACCTCTTTCTCTGCTGCTGGGAAAAAGGAACACTTCCAAAGGACCTCCGTGATGCAGTCATCATCACCCTGTACAAGTACAAAGGAGAGAAGTCTGCCTGCTCTAATTATTGTGGAATTACCCTGCTGTCCATTGCCGGGAAAATTCTCGCAAGGTTGCTCCTGAATCGGCTGGTACCTGCCATCGCTGAAGACCACCTCCCAGAGGGCCAGTGTGGCTTCAGAGCCAACAGGAGTACCACCGACATGGTCTTTGTGCTGAGACAGCTTCAGGAGAAGTGCCGCGAGCAGAACAAAGGGCTGTACGTAACATTTGTCGACCTAACAAAAGCATTTGACACTGTGAGCAGGCAAGGTATGTGGCAGATCCTGGAGCGACTAGGTTGTCCCCCAAAGTTCCTCAACATGATCGTCCAGCTCCACGAGGACCAGCAAGGCCAGGTCAGACTAAACAGTGACCTCTCAGAACCATTCCCCATTCGCAACGGCGTGAAGCAAGGCTGCGTGCTGGCACCGACCCTCTTCACCATTTTCTTCAGCAAGATGTTGAAGAAGGCCACAGCGGACCTCGACGATGATGACGCAGTGTACATCAGGTATCGTCTCGATGGCAGCCTGTTCAACCTCAGACGACTGCAGGCCCACACGAAAACCCTAGACCAACTGATTCGTGAGCTGCTCTTTGCTGATGACGCTGCCCTCGTTGCACACACAGAGAGAGCCTTGCAGCGCATTACGTCCTGCTTCGCAGATGCCGCCCATCTCTTTGGACTTGAGGTCAGTCTAAAAAAGACAGAGGTCCTCCATCAGCCGGCACCCAAGGAAGAGCATCGCCCTCCCCACATCACCATCGGCGAGTCCGAACTGAAGTCTGTACACCAGTTTACCTACCTTGGCTGCATCATCACGTCAGACGCCAAGCTGGACAAGGAGCTGGACAACAGGCTGGCAAAAGCGAACAGTGCTTTTGGGCGACTATTCAAGCGGGTGTGGCACAATCATCAGCTGAAAAAAGGCACCAAGATCAGCGTGTACAGAGCTGTCGTCCTCACCACCCTGCTGTACGGTTCCGAGTCCTGGGCCCTCTACCGCAGCCAACTATGACTCCTCGAACGCTTTCACCAGCGCTGCCTGCGTACCATCCTCAGCATTCACTGGAGTGACTATGTCACCAACGTCGAGGTCCTTGAACAGGTGGAAACTGTGAGCATCGAGGCTTTGCTGCTGCGGACACAGCTTCGCTGGGCGGGGCACGTCTCCAGGATGGAGGATCATCGCCTACCCAAGATCACTCTCTTCGGCGAGCTCGCCACTGGACACCGAGACAGAGGGGCACCAAAGAAGAGATACAAAGACGGTCTCAAGAAGTCACTTAGTGCCTGCCAAATCGACCACCGCCAGTGGTCTTCGCTTGCTGCGGACTGTGACACCTGGCGCTCCACCATTCACAAGGCAGCCGTTTCCTTTGAGGACTCTCGCAGAGCTAATCTTAAGGACAAGCGGCTCAGAAGAAAAAACAGAGTTGTCGTAACTCAGAATCCTGACCAGACCTTCCCCTGCAGCCACTGCGGTCGAACCTGCCTGTCCCGGATTGGCCTCCGCAGCCATGAAAATGCCTGCAGACGACGTGGGCAAGCCCTATAGAATCTTCGTTCGCGAAGTCAAGCCAAGAGAGTAGTGAAAGTTATCATTATCACCGATTAATAACATGTCAACATGTTTATCTTCTGGCTGTCCATAGATTGGAGCAAGAGGTGATACTCTAATGGGTTGTAACTTGTCAACAGATTCATTATCCCACACATATACCCCACCCTGGTCTGCCCTGGGGGACTTGGGTGGGGTTAGGTATTTTTTAGTTCCCATGGTCACCCTGGTCATCCCCACAGGGTGGGTTTTTCTCTCTATTCTGGGGCATGTGTTTCTGTCTACCCTTTGTCCATTCACCTGTATTTGCCTTTTTAAAACTCTCCCTACTGTCTTCACTGCCTGTAGCTCTTGATATTGGATGTTTGTTGCTAAATGGTCTTAGCTTTATTTAGGCCCCATGTGTCAGGTTTATTTAACGTATTTGACCGGCTAGTGACATACATTCAATGTTCTGTTGGTCAGCCCCACAGGGTGGGTTTTTCTCTCTATTCTGGGGCATGTGTTTCTGTCTACCCTTTGTCCATTCACCTTTATTTGCCTTTTTAAAACTCTCCCTACTGTCTGCACTGCCTGTAGCTCTTGATATTGGATGTGTGTTGCTAAATGGTCTTAGCTTTATTTAGGCCCCATGTTGTAGGTTTATTTAACGTATTTGACCGGCTGGCGACATACATTCAATTTTCTGTTTAGTTTTTTTTTCACAAGCAGTGCAGGCACGTCCTGAGAAAGCCTTGTTGCTGTCGGGACGTTAAGCAATGTACAATCAATCAATCATAAAAAACGTCCTGAGAAAGCCTTGTTGCTGTCAGGACGTTAAGCAATGTACAATCAATCAATCCCACACATATACATTTACAGATATACCAGGATTTAGTTTTTCAAACAAGTCTATGTCTTCTATTTTAACAGAAAAATCAATACCACTGAAGTTGAGTTCATTTACAAATTTGGTGTAGTTAGATACATGTTCAGGTTTTGATTTTATAAAGTGTAGTTTAGCAAGCACACACCACATGAAACAATGATTATCATTGTTCTGAATATTAACAGCCTTTTTGTTTGCAACCTCTTTTGGCAGTGGCAACCATGATTTACCTAATATAGGATGATACCTTGACTGTTTTAATTGTAGTTCATGTACATGACCTTCGTGCCAACCAGACCCTTCATTTTTGCACTGTCAATTGCTTAGAGGAAGTCAGGTAATAGTCTGTCTCTAAACACATTCTCCAATTCTCTTCTTGTGTTAACTGTGTGTTGTCTTGTCGAGATATACAATACAATCACTTCACCGTTTCTGTGTGTGCAACGAGGGCAGCATCATCAGCAAAAAGCAGCTCATGAATCAGTTGGTCTAGGGTTTTCGTGTGGGCCTGCAGTCGTCTGAGGTTGAACAGGCTGCCATCGAGACGATACCTGATGTACACTGCATCGTCATCATCGAGGTCCACTGTGGCCTGCTTCAACATCATGCTAAAAAAGGTGGTGAAGAGGGTCAGTGCCAGCATGCAGCCCTGCTTTACGCCGTTGAGAATAGGAAATGGTTCTGAGAGGTCACTGTTGAGTCTGACCTGGCCTTGCTGGTCCTCGTGTAGCTGGACAATCATGTTGAGGAACTTTGGGGGACAGCCAAGTCGCTCCAGGATCTGCCACATGCCTTGCCTGCTCACAGTGTCGAACGCTTTTGTTAGGTCGACAAATGTTACGTACAGCCCTTTGTTCTGCTCGCGGCACTTTTCCTGTAGCTGTCTCAGCACAAAGACCATATCGGTGGTGCTCCTGTTTGCTCTGAAGCCACACTGGCCCTCTGGGAGTTGGTCTTCAGCGATGGCAGTTACCAGCCGATTCAGGAGCAGCCTTGCAAGGATTTTGCCAGCAATGGACAGCAGGGTAATTCCCCGATAGTTGGAACAGTCAGACTTCTCGCCTTTGTTCTTGTACAGGGTGATAACGACTGCATCACGGAGCCCTGCAGTGCATCACGTCTTGCTTCACAGATGCTGCCCAGCTCTTTGGACTCGAGGTCAGTCTGAAAAAGACAGAGGTCCTCCATCAACCGGCACCCAAGACAGTGTATCGCCCTCCTCACATCACCATTGGCGAGTCTGAACTAAAGTCAGTGCACCAGTTTACTTACCTTGGCTGCATTATCACGTCGGACGCCAAGCTGGACAAGGAGCTTGACAGCAGGCTGGCAAAAGCGAACAGCGCTTTTGGGCGACTATTCAAGCGGGTGTGGCACAATCAACAGCTGAAAACAGGCACCAAGATCAGCGTGTACAGAGCTGTGGTCCTCACCAGCCTGCTGTATGGTTCCGAGTCCTGGGCCCTCTACCGCAGCCAACTACGACTCCTCGAACGCTTCCACCAGCGCTGCCTGCGTACCATCCTGGGCATTCACTGGAGTGACTATGTCACCAACGTCGAGGTCCTTGAACAGGCTGAAACTGTGAGCATCGAGGCTTTGCTGCTGCGGACACAGCTCCGCTGGGCGGGGCATGTCTCCAGAATGGAGGATCATCACCTACCAAAGATCACCCTGTTCGGCGAGCTTGCTACTGGACACCGTGACAGAGGGGCACCAAAGAAGAGATACAAAGACTGTCTCAAGAAGTCACTTAGTGCCTGCCAAATCGACCACCACCAGTGGTCTTCGCTTGCTGCGGACCGTGACACCTGGCGCTCCACCATTTACAAGGCAGCTGTCTCCTTTGAGGACTCTCACAGAGCTAGCCTTCAGGACAAGCGGCTCAGGAGAAAAAACAGAGATGCCGCAGCTCAGAACCCTGGCCATACCTTCCCCTGCAGCCACTGCGGTCGAACCTGCCTGTCTCGGATTGGCCTCCGCAGCCACGAACAAGCCTGCAGACGTCGTGGGCAACTCCTATAAAATCTTCGTTCGTGAAGTCAAGCCAAGACTTCACCGTTTATTCTAGTAAATTCTATTTAGCAACAACCTGAATCTTTACACTGCCTGTAAGAAGATTATTTTGTATGACAGAAAAAGAGTTTTCTATTGATTCATAGACATTATTAGTATTGGATATAGGCAAGTCTGTTGTGTGAAACACGTTTCTTAAACCTGATTGGCCTGATGAGCTTTGAGCATTGTCTGTCATTTTTATTTGTCCGACAAAATAATAAATGGAAAAAAAATTACCACTGGCGCACCATATGTAATACTGTATTAGCTGTAGTTATGATAAACAAGTCAACCACTTCCCTGGTGTTTGTCTTGAAGTCTTGTCCTGAAGGTGTAGTATGACTTTATTGAATGTAACACTTTCAATATAACAATGTAGTTTTCTTAATTGATCAAATATGTCTTTACACAGTGCCTCAAACCAACGCAAGTGGCCACTGTTAGCATTATAAACTTTAAAAGCATTTGTCTTAAGATCAACAGTCTCATAATCATAACGTGGTGATCCATTAGAATATTCCAAAGTAACATTATATGTAATGTATATCCTTATTGTCAGTGTTGAGAGTTTAAAGCTGGGTTCAAACACACCTGATTTTAAGTCAACACTTGGGTTTGTCCATCTGTCATTTTTATTGGACAAACAAATGTATAAATTAATTTACTAACCCATAACCTGTAGGCTGATCTGTCTTTAAAATAAGCTTTAGATGCTTAGTTGATTTCAGTTTATTTTTCACATCATCCCGTTCATGTTTATTTGGTATAACATCGTTCTCTCTGAGACAGTCTTCAAAGCTGTCACAATCCTTACAGTAAAACAAACAGATAAACTTTAACTGTTCTCGAAATCTTTCAGTACAGCATTATATTTTTGAGTGAGAATCCATACACTGACGTTTGCGTGTCTGCCACTAAAAGCAAGTTCTGCTAGAGTGTTTCTCTTCTTGACAATGTCTTTCTCTGCAGAACAGTCATCAACAATAAACAAAGTTAGCTGTCCTTTAAATTGCTTGTAAAAATATTGTAGGTATTCATTCAGTTTTTTTCTCAGGGTTGACTAAGTAAATGTTGCTGTCAGTTCAAATGAATAATCGGTTGTGATAAGCTTTGTTATGTTTTATCGTAGGACAAAATATCACTATGTTTTCAAAATGATGGATGTATCTTGTTTGTAGGAGGTTAAGTACAAATTCAGTTTTACCACACCCGGTGGCACCACAAAATAAGCCACAATGGGGGTCAAGGGTCATCAAGTTCATTTTAATACAGAATATAATTTTAATACAAGTGACCACTTAGTCTGCACTCTTGTATGTTCAGTTGTGCGTCATAAATCAGATAAATCAGCTTCCGCTTTTTCTGTCTTTTTTTGTATCTGAATTGTTATCCCGTCACTACCATTTTCAACAGTTCGACCTGACCCATGAAGATAGTCATCGTCCATACTGCGAAGGTCTAGCCAAAGTGCATACTTGTTTGTAAGGTATTGTCCGATCCTAACGTCATACAAATGTAAATCTTTACATGCAATGTTTGCTGGTTTATCTCTAATCCTTCCACCCACAAAATACTTTGTGATCTCATCGTAGTGTTGATAAGGTTGCATTCCAGATGTGTACACTTGATTTGGACGGCCTTCGATTGTGTGATTTTTGGATTTAGAATTTTTCTGAATCCCTTTTGTATGGAGCCGCTGGTTCAACAAACAACATAAGTATACCTTTCAGTGACCTGGCAGGTGTGTTCAAGTTTATGTTCCACATTGGGTCGCTTTTGTCTTTATTGATTAAACTCCCCCACCCGGGTTTGCCCTGGGGGACTTGGGTGGGGTTAGGTATTTTTTAGTTCCCAGGGTCACCCTGGTCAGCCCCACAGGGTGGGTTTTTCTCTCTATTCTGGGGCATGTGTTTCTGTCTACCCTTTGTCCATTCACCTGTATTTGCCTTTTTAAAACTCTCCCTACTGTCTGCACTGCCTGTAGCTCTTGATATTGGATGTGTGTTGCTAAATGGTCTTAGCTTTATTTAGGCCCCATGTGTTAGGTTTATTTAATGTATTTGACCGGCTGGCGACATACATTCAATGTTCTGTGTTTTTTTTTCTTTCACAAGCAGTGCAGGCACGTCCTGAGAAAGCCTTGTTGCTGTCGGGACGTTAAGCAATGTACAATCAATCAATCAATTTTATTGATTAAACTATGTCTAATCACTCGGTCATAATAAATTGGAAATCTTGACTGGTACTGATTTTGAATGAGTCTTGCTAAATCAGTGTGTGTGACAATTTCATATTCCAAGGAAATGTTAGAGATCGTATATGTCGCATTGAGATCAGATGATTTTATAATTTTGGAGTAGTCATTGAAAGTTAGTTCAAAACTCAGACGGTCATTCAGTGCTCCTTGGTAATAAGGTAAATGTGCTGTTAGGATTTCAAAGTCAAGTGGAATGTAAAACCTGGTTCCATATGTTTCTGCCATTATAACGTCCTTGGCCACCCCAGTAGTTACTTTATCTCCGGCATCGATTCGAAGTTTACCAACATTATCAGACTGTATGCCTTGGTAAATATGGTCTTCTCTTTCTTCTCTTGTAAGCCAAAGATCTTTGTAACAGTAAAACACATCAGCATCATCAAGACTAAACACTTCCTGTCCTTCAAGTTTTACTTTAATAGTTCTTATAATTGCTCTGCCTAGATTGTTAACTAGTGTTCTGTTCACATCTGTATCTGATGAAAGTTCAATATTAAATGCAAGGCGTGCAGTGCCAGGAACAATAACGTCATTGGGACCTAGGTTTGGAAACTTGACTGTAAGTGTTTGGTTCTGGTCTATAGTACTTGGATTGTTTGTAATGACGATTGATTGCCAAATGCCCTTAACACCAAGAGGCTCACGTAGTTTTCTGTATGGGTCTAACTTTGATCCGTAAGACTGTGTCATTTTTATTATGCACAATAAAAAATATTAAATTAATAAAACAATGGCCACGGGAGGATTTAATCATAAAGATATTGAAATGGATGACATGAATGTCTCTGATACTAGCATCACAGATATGATGGATATGACTGGAATGGGAAATATTTTTAGTTTGCAACAGGAACTTTTACAAAGCAAAGTAAACTCATTTTATGACAGTGTTCGTGAGCGCCTGGATGTAATAGATCCTAATCAGTTTGAACTTGATGGCAAGGGTCATTTATATTTAAATACTGTTGACAAAGGAAAAGTACTATTAACTAACAAAAGAGACCCTGGTAAGTTTAGGGCTTTAAGTACAATCAAAGGTGAAGGTGGTGTTGGTGCCTTGCGTCAACTTGGAATTGGAGGGTCTCCTGTACCACAGCTTGCGCCTAGACTTGTTAGTGCGCTTCACGACACGCAAACAAAATTACCAACAGGACAAGAAATTGAAATGGCAGCAGTAACAAGCCTGCCAGAAATAGCAAACGCAGTGATACAAGAAACCTCATTTACTGAAGGACAAATAAATGAAGTAATGAAAACAATAGATGATCCACCTTTGTCAATGCGGGAGATTATGGGCTTGGATAAATCATTGCAGTCAATCAGAGGTGAGATGGTAAATAATGTTGCCAAACTGGGTGAGCTTGATAAACACATAGAAAGAGAAAAAGAGAAACTTGCTACAGCTGACAATGGAAATCATGACACAGAAATGAAAGAAAGAATACAACACAGATTAAATGATTTGCAGATAGAATGATCAGGAAGATTAAAAATGATTAGTATTGGAAGGGAAAAACTGAAAACACAGGTCAACAGGATTAGGGAAACTATTCAGAAAATACTCCACGAAGACACAACCTTGGCTGAGAGACTTAAAACACTTTTCAGAGAGCAGGGTATCACAATTGCAAGTTTAATTACTGCTCTTGGATTTATTATCAGTACTGTTGTGTTAGCTGTCTCTGGTGGACCCGGGGTTGGTGGTGGTAGTGGTCCGGCACCACCAAGTCCACCGGCCCCCACTGACCCAAAAGATTTACAGTCATGGGTAAAGAAACAATTATCACATATATCAGACTTGCTTAAGAAATTGGCTCTGAATGCAACACGTCCTGAGAAAGCCTTTTTGCATTCGGGACGTTAAGCAATGTACAATCATAATCATAATCTGAAGGCGATGGACGCTTTGCCTGGTATTATAGGCTCACTTGTCAGTTGGCTTATCAATACTGCAGCAAAGGTAGTAGGATTTATGGCAGAGCATGTTTGGGTCTTTCTGGTTACAGTAGGAGGGTTAATAACTGGGTATTTAATGAAACAGGTAAAGAAGTAATACCCCTAATCCAGTAAGGCCTATTACCACTGCAGTTCTCTCTGACTCATGTGTGTCAGGGGATGGGGATAGTGTTAGATCCGGGGCCAGGGCTGTTACTGTCTGTACAGGTACAGGTGATGATTTTACTGGGGCTGGTGTTGGCGTTATTAATGGTTTTAATAACTGTTGGTGTGTGGTTGTTGCTCCCACGTTCACAGATTGATTGAGACCGAGTTTTCGACCAACACCTGCAACAATGATTTCATTATTATAATTTGTTATTGTCCCCATTTGTAGTTGAAGGTCAGATGGTAACATGTATAACCGGATGCCTACTACAAAGTCAACTTTGGATCTGGCATATCTTAAAACGTCTTGATAGCATTGTATGCTTGATGGGAGATCAACCACTGAATTAATTGAATCTTCTAGGTTTGCTAGAAACTGTTTTTGTGCTTCAAATTTCCCACTTCCGTTTAAAATATTTGATTTTGTTAGTGATTGTGCTCCTAATATACACCAGACATGTGTTCTGATAGACTCATTTACGCGCTCGACTCCCGCTTGAGTAAACCCGTCACTCCTGTTTAAAATAAATGTGGTCCAGGCATTAGACTGTTTCTGTTCTATTGATCCTAACCAGACTTCAGATTTTTGTGAGAATGAAGTGTAACCAGGGTAGTAATCTTGTTGGTATTGTCTGTGACTCATAGCGTAATACAGTGTACCCATGCCATTGTGATCATCAAGTTTTCGTGTAAAGTCATACCTGGGGCTGATGTTGAATTCATTACATGTACGTTCAAACGCTTTCATATCCATGGGGTTGTTATATCTGTTAAAACTGGATTCAGTGGGCAGTGGTGTATGAAGTTCTGACAGTATACGTCTAAGCTGGTAATACGCGTGGAAACGATACACAGACCTAATCAGTTTGTTTGAGTGATTCAGATGGTCTGTAAATGAAACACCACAGCCTGTAGTAGAACATAGTATAGCAAAGTTAAGCTGGTTTTGAAACATCTGTAGTGGACTTGTAGTCCATTGAAAGGACTGATGGACAAGCAACAGAATAAGAATAACATGCCGGATCGGTCGGGGCCCGGATCACCAACGACCGCGCACCCCATTGGAGGTCTCCAGGGTGGGGGCGACAAGTGTTTTACTGGAACCAAACCCACCATCAAGCTGCCCACGCAAGGAATAACTATCGGAACTTGGAACGTTCGCACACTCTACCAGTGCGGCAAAGTGAAGGAACTCACCCATGAGTTGAAGCACTATCGCTGGGACATTGTAGGACTTGCAGAAGTTCGATGGACAGGCTTCGGAGAAACAACAACAGATGAAGGCCATAAAATCTGGTTCAGCGGAAAAGAAACCAAGCACGAACATGGCGTAGCTTTTATCGTAAGGAAAGAGGTGGCTGGAACTGTCATCAGCTGCACCCCCGTGTCAAGCAGACTAATCTCCATCCGCATCTCCGCCCGACCGCACAACATCACTATCATTCAAGTATACGCTCCAACAGCAGATCATGATGATGAAGAATTAGAAGAATTTTACGAACAACTGGACAACATCATCAAGAAAACACCTAAGAAAGACATTCTGACTGTCCTCGGTGACTGGAATGCAAATATCGGCCCTGACGCCTACCAACAATGGGCAGGAACAGCTGGCAAGTTTGGCCTTGGAGAAACAAACGACAGAGGCCTGCGACTTTTAGAGTTCGCACAGAGTCACCGTCTCACCGTTGCTAATACCCTCCATCCACACAAGAAGTCAAGAACAGTGACATGGCAATCGCCAGGAGGCCTGGTCCATAACCAGATTGACTTCATCTTGCTGCCTCGACGATTCAAATCCAGCGTTAACAAAGCACAAACGAGGTCCTTTCCTGGCGCTGATATTGGCAGCGACCACAACCTCGTCCTTACTAGCCTCAAGTTGAAGCTGGCATTGAAACGAGATAGCAAGAGCCCTCGCATCAGATTCGACCTCCAGAAGCTAAAAGACCCGGAAGTAGAAGAGCTCTTCCAAGCCCAGGTGGGAGGCAGATTTGCAGCCTTGGCTACTTTGGACTGTGACGTAGACACCCTTGCTGGAAATATAAAAGAGGTGTTACTTTCTACAGCAGAAGAAGTGCTGGGGAAGCAGAGTAAGCGCAAACAGCCCTGGGTCACCGATGACATCCTCGATCTCTGTGATGAGAGGAGAGCCTGGAAGAAAAAGAGAGGCCAAGACCTCACATCAGCAAACAAGTACAGACTTGTCAACAAGAAGATCAGGAAGAGGATGAAAGAAGCCAAAGAAGATTGGATTGAAGACCAGTGTTGTAGCGTGGAAGAGGGCATGGCAAACGGCAACAGCAAAAAGGCTTATGAAACGCTAAGGACCCTCACCAAGACTCAACAGCGAACAGCCACAGTCATCGAAGACAGCAGCGGCCAACTCCTTACGGAAAACACTGCTGTACTAAACAGATGGACTGAGTACTGCCGAGACTTGTATAACTACAAGGCTGAGCCAGACACCAGCATCCTCCAAAACAACCAGGCTGGGGCCAGGAAGGCTGAAGACCTGCCAGTATTAGCTGAAGAGGTGGAAGCAGCCGTACGCGGCCTGAAGGGAGGAAAGTCTCCAGGTGTAGACAACGTACCTGCTGAACTGTTGAAACATGGAGGAGAAGTAACAACGAAGGTCCTCACTACACTCTGTCAAAAGATCTGGGAGCAAAAGAAATGGCCAGTAGAATGGACACAGTCTCTAGTGATCCCGCTCCCCAAGAAAGGAAACCTGAAACAGTGCCAGAACTACAGAACTATCAGTCTGATAAGTCACCCTAGCAAAGTAATGCTTAGAATCATTCTCAACCGCCTCAAAACTTTCGCCGAGGAACTGCTGGCAGAAGAACAGGCTGGCTTCAGAGTTGGAAGAAGCACTGTAGAGCAGATTTTCAACTGCCGCGTCCTGATCGAGAAACATCTGCAGCATCAGCGCGAACTCTACCACAACTTCATTGATTTCAGGAAAGCATTTGATCACGTCTGGCACTACGGACTCTGGCAAGTCATGAGATCGTTCAACATAGAGGAGGGACTGATCCAAATGATAGAAGCGCTTTACAAGAACGCCTGCAGCGCGGTTCTACTTAACAATCAGTCAGGCGAGTTCTTCAGGACGACGATCGGTGTCCGTCAAGGATGCCTGCTCTCTCCTGTCCTTTTCAACATATTCCTGGAGAAGATCATGCAGGAAACCCTCCACGACCACCATACTTCAATCTCTATTGGTGGCAGATCCCTGTGCAATCTTCGATTCGCAGACGACATTGACCTCATGGCAGGCAGCAATAGTGAGCTCCAAAACCTGACAGACAAACTTTCAAGTAGCGCAGGGTCTTATGGCATGGAGATCAGTACGGATAAAAGCAAAGTGATGATCAACACCACAAGCGACAGCAGCAGCAACATTCACATGAACGGCCAGAAGCTAGAAGAGGTCAATAGCTTCAAGTACTTGGGAGCCACCCTGTCCAAAGACGGTAGTTGCATAGCAGAGATCCATATCAGGATAGGTACAGCAACATCCGCAATGGCCAGGCTGGACAGGATATGGCGAAGTAACTCCATCAGCTTCACCATCAAGTACAGGCTTTACAAGTCCCTCGTAGTGTCTATTCTACTCTACGGCTGTGAGACTTGGACACTGCTTGCAGACTCAAAAAAGAAAATCCAGGCCTTTGAGAACAAGTGCCTGAGGAAGTTGCTCCGCATCTCGTACCGCGAGCACAAGACCAACGAATATGTACGGAGCATCGTCACTTCCCTGGTGGGCCCACATGAACCCCTTCTGGCAACCGTGAAACGGCGCAAGCTTGCTTGGTTTGGCCACGTGACCCGACACAACACCTTGTCCAAGACTATCCTCCAAGGCACTCTCGAAGGAAGTCGTCGGCGAGGTCGTCAGAGAAAGAGTTGGGTCGCAAACATAAAAGAATGGACCGAACTCGAGATGCCAGACTTGCTTGCCACCGCCCAAAATAGAACTCAGTGGAGAGCACTGTCTGTTGCTGCTGCCTTTCAGTCCCCCCAACGCCCAGTTCGGGCAAGGGACTGATGATGATGATGATGATGAGTGGACTTGAGACCACTTTCTTGCACTAACATCATCTGTTATTGGAGGGTTTAGGTAATGGTCAAAGGGATTTGGTACTTTGACTTGAAATAAATCTTGTACGCTTCCATCCGACACAGCTATATCAAGCTGATTTAGTTGAATTGTTTTCTGTTCGTAAGTAGGTGCAACATTATATTTGGCATCCACATTAAATTGAAATGTGTTTGTTGTGACGCTTGTTGGAGATTTAAATTCTATCCTTTTTTATGAGATAATAAAAATGTTTATTACCTTAACAAATCTTGACACAAGCAAACCAGTGTGGTTGACTAATGGGATTGATAATCGTGATGGTAGCAAGGTTGTAGCTATCCATGAAATGTTTTACACAGTAAAGTGGTTTAATGTAGAAGATGAATATTATTATGCACGTGGGGTTATGCGGAGTGTGGGGATAATAGAGGTTGTTACCATTTTAAACTTATCACCTGGGTATTATGACTTTTGTACTATAGCTGAATGGCTTCAAAGTAAATTTAAAATTAAAGCAACTTTAAATCCAGCTAACTTACTTGTTATGTTAGAATTTCAGAAAGATGGTATTTATTTATTAACAGATAGACTTTTAGTACTACTTGGTTTTTTAAACAAAAGTTACAAACAAAACTTTGATGTTTTTAAAAATTTTGATGAAGATTGGGCATTAGATAATGAAAAAATTGTGGAAGATAATGTAAACGAAAAACTTTTTAAGCCAAAAAAAGATATAATAACAGGAAGATATTCTGTTCATTTGGCAGTACACACAGTATTAAATGTTCATTTGAAAGAACTAAACACAACTGAAAATATTCACAATGGTAAGCCTTCAACTTTGTTGAGATGCTTACCGACTGGAACTGCTGCTCCCTATTGCGAAAGTGTGGTTGCTAGATTTCCTAATTTACAGTTTAAGAAATTAGGTTCCAGTTTCTTTGAGTCACTGTGTATATCTGTAACTAATCAAGATGACAAACCAGTTGTAATGCATGCTTTTAGTGTTGTGTTAGAAGTTAAATAATTTTATTTTTGTTTATAAAAATGAGTGCTGGTCCAAAGCCGAGAATCATACCAGTTGCGTGTCCGGTAACAGAGTTGAAAGATTTGGCAGATATACAGGATTTTGAAAAGGAGGGAGAGGTAGGGGAGGTGTATGGATTTGAACTTGATTCGACTGGTATGTACAAGTGAAAAGTAATCGATGACATGAAAGATGGAACAGAGAGACCGATTCCTAAACTTGGTCAGCTTCGTGATGTTACTGTTCTCACCCCTCTTGTAAATAATGTGCCCTACAACTTAAAACATGTGGGTAATAAGTGGGTAGTTTCACCTGTGCCTACACCTGCACCAACAATTGACTGGGACATAAAGTTTGAATTTATTAGTCCTTATGTATACACTGATGATGAAGGCGCCTTAGTGTTAAGGAAAGTTGTTAACTCTGGGCCGCTGATTGCAAGTCTTGTTCCAAGTTTTGCCCCAGACAATAATAGCAGAGAAAAACTGAAGGTGCAAGATTATGAGAGACGGCGGTATCTTCTTACAACTAGAAAGGGTAGATCAGATACTTCTGTTGTGTTTATGCCAGCAAGCTTAGTCATAGCAAGAGAAGCGATAATAGTATTTGAAATTATCTTGAGATCTGTAGCTTATATCAAAGAGGCTGAAATTGCACAAGGAATTAAACTTACGTGGGATGACTCAATGACAGAGTCAACAAAGGTCTTTATTGCTATTACAAAAAGTCTTGATGTTATTAATGTTTCGAGCAGTATTCCCGCTGTCAAGGTGGTGGTCGACAAAACAACTTTTGTTCGTCTAAGTTACATAAACCTTGAACACATTGATCTTGTTTTGTTTTATTATGCCAACAAGTTATATACTTTTGACGAGTTACAAAATGTAATCACTGATTAAATAAAAAATATATATATTTGTGAATAAAAAAATGACAAATTGTATCCACAACTATCGATGACTGAGACTTTGTCAATTGATCCACATGCGACAGCTGTGCCAATTGCACCCGATAAAACATTACAGGCAGACACATTCAGATTAAATAATATTACAGAAGCAATTAAATATTTGGAAAGTGAAGAGGCGAGGTACTCCAGATGTAAAAGGAGATATAATTATAAGTCAGTATTTAATCTGTACAAAACACTTCAATGGCTGTTGGTGCAGTTTCAGCTGGTGATTCTGTAGGAGGTATTGTTCTGTTTGCCACAGGAATTGGAAGTTTAATTGGAATTGCAATTGAGGGTGTTAGCGTTGCTACATGCCTGGCTTGCTTTGGTTTGGAAGCCCTAAACAAGAGGTTTCACACGAGGTTAGAGAAACATGAAGCATTGAGTACGCTGGCTGGTGCAAAGCTGAGCAGTATGAAACTGATTACAGTGGAGTCCAGTTAACACGAACTCGCTTTACACGAAATTCCGGTTAACAGGAACCGTTTTTGCATTCCCGGCCGACGGCCTTCTTATTCTGTATTAAAATTTCACTGATAACATGAAATGCTTAACATGAAATTTCGCTTTACACGAAGCTGATTTTGGTTCCCAACCAGGGCAATTTCACTATTATTCACCTGTTTAACACGAACACAGATTCCATTCACAGAAAACCAATTCACGTGTCACTCTCACGCTGTGGAAGTACACATGACAGATCAGAGCGAACTCTAGTCTGTGATTGGCTGAATAGCCTTTGGCTGTTGTAATCTGTCTTCTCATTGGCTAGCATTTCTGTACTGTATTCATGTTGTATCATTCGTGTACCAACACAACCCTTTTAACGATGCGGGATTGTACTTCAGCCTGTGTTGCTTTTACCTGAGGATTGTAACTTAGTATGGATTTTGCCTGATGGATTTACATTAAATACTCGAGCTGTACACGTTTCCTTGTGTTTTCCTAGCGAGCTGAAGGTATGCATAGAAAGTACGATAATGTGCACATTTAACCTGGTACTCATTCACACCCCACCCGGGTCTGCCCTGGGGGACTTGGGTGGGGTTAGGTATTTTTTAGTTCCCAGGGTCACCCTGGTCAGCCCCACAGGGTGGGTTTTTCTCTCTATTCTGGGGCATGTGTTTCTGCCTACCCTTTGTCCATTCACCTGTATTTGCCTTTTTAAAACTCTCCCTACTGTCTGCACTGCCTGTAGCTCTTGATATTGGATGTGTGTTGCTAAATGGTCTTAGCTTTATTTAGGCCCCATGTGTTAGGTTTATTTAATGTATTTGACCGGCTGGCGACATACATTCAATGTTCTGTTTATTTTTTTTTTTTTCACAAGCAGTGCAGGCACGTCCTGAGAAAGCCTTGTTGCTGTCGGGACGTTAAGCAATGTACAATCAATGGTACTCATTCACGCACACGTCTTACACACTTTCTCCTTGAGGGCCGTGATCAATTTTGAGGCCATATTGGTTAACACGAAATACGGTTAACACGAAGTGATTTTCTGTGTCCCCAGAAATTCGTGTTAAGCGGACTCCACTGTATCAGTAAGGCATTGGAGGATAATTATATTAATGACAAAGAATTTAAGTGAGTCCAGGATGATTTAGCCAATTACAAAAAACAGAAGTCAGAAATACAGAATAAGATGTGTAGTCAATCTCCCGTGAATGTTGAAGAACTAAAGGCTAGTTTTTTAGAGATGGGAAAAAAGATCAGTGTTCAGGAAACCACGGAAAAACTACACAATCTTTTAAACAAATAAAAATCAGATTTGGTAATCATTTAATATTGTCATACACTGCACAGAAAGATGTCATGTCGCTTGCACCTATTTAACCCCATCAGCTCCACCACCACCACCAGACTATTACTAAAAAAAAAGTTTTTTTGTTGTCCTTGTATCTTGTCAAATCTGTCCGAGTAAGTTGTGACTTAAGTCATGAACTTACAATTTGTTGTGTTTAAGTTGTTATAAGAAATTATAAGTTCTTATTTTAAGACACTTATAATTTCTTGTATTAACTAATTTATAGAAGCTTTAAAAAGTTATCTATAAAGTTATTTGATAGTTATAAGTGACTTTGGAAATTTGTTATCAAGTGTCTGTAGGTAACTTTAAAAATGTGTTATCAAGTGCATATAACAATGGTTTTTTGTGTTTGTGTGTGTGTATGTATGTGTGGGCAATGACTCAGAGAAAATGGTATAAATGGTATTGAAATGTCTTTTCTTCTATCTCTAATAACTAATCAATATGCACACACACATACACACACCTATAGATAAACAAACACAGACAAACACGCACATACACAGACAGGTATGCACACATACACACATACATTCACATACACGCACACATACGCAAAACATGCACTCACACACACATACACGCACACATACGCAAAACATGCATACACACACTCACATACGCATACACACAAACACATGCACACTTAACGCATACACACACATGCACACATAATGCATACACACATACATTCACATACACGCACACATACGCACATGCATACACACACTCACGCACAGACAAACAAACACATGCACACACACACACACACAGACAAAGACAAACACACACGCACATGCACGCACATACGCACACAGACATACAGACACACACACAGACAAAGACAGACAAACAAAGGCAGACAGACAGACATACCCACAGACACATGCACTCACACTTCAGTCACGTTTGTATGTCACGCGAAACGCAACGACTGTATATTCAATTAGCCACTGCACACTTCGTTTGTAAGACCCTACATCATCATTGTATACGCTGGATACAACGATTACATGAGATTACACAGCTTGCTAAGACCCTTGTAAACAGAGACATTTAACTCTGTCTTTTGTCTTGTATTTATTAGTTGTCCACGGTATGGAAGTGATAGCAATGACTATGATTGAAAGGATCAACCTTCTGTTAACACCGCGCCGTCCAACACTGTTGATTGTACACAGCTTACACTCAAAGCGAGATTGGTATGCTTATTTCCGCATCGCGACACACAGCTAAGCCACCTGTAATAGCATGTAGTTGGCCACTGGTTTAAGATAGCTCAATGTTAGTGTGACAAATCACATTAGGCTGTGCTAACACTGAGTGACTCGGCACTGAAAATTTAAGGCTTGTCTTGTCTCAGGTACTATGCAGTAAATGACTAACGTGACACTGCCGAGCTAGCCCTTCAGAAGTTTCAGTTCACGGTTGTAAACACCACCTTTTCTGTCACAAATGTTTAGTCGTTTGCGAAGAATTCCAGCTTGCTTAATAACGTTTGTTCCAGAACTTTGCGTCATATTGTGTGTAGAATAGTCCACTGATAAAGAGCTGTGTTTTCTTCTGAGAACATTACGGCACAGACTGATCAATAAAATTAGCAAACAGTCACGTCAGACACAGCTGGAAAAACCCGTTCGATCATATTAATAAAAGGCCTTGGCTTGACACTTTACATATCACCCTGACAAAAGAAAAGTATATAGTAGAATCTATACATACCTGTATAGACTAAAAAGGGGTATTTTTAAATCACCCCTTTTTATGGACCCGTCCAATTAAATAGCCTGACGGACGTGCCTATTTCAGGGGGTATTTTTTCATTTGCTCATGTAGTTGGAAAATTATTTTGAAAAAACTTGCTGTAGTTCAAACCAGAGTGTGGCCTCCTTATTTGATATGGCATACATTTTCTGAAATGGCCTAATGACACAGTGACCAAAATTTGATCTAATTTTCTCGTTTTGACCCAGTGACCAAAATTTGGCACAGTAACCTAAATTCGATATTTTTGTAATGGGGTGGGGGTAGGGGTGGTGGTGGTGTGTGGGTGGGGGGTGGGGTGGGGGGTGGGGTGGGGGTATGACAGGTTTAAAATAAACCTGTTTGTATATGACGTCTAGTCAGGGCTGACACAGGGCTAATAATAGAGTATTGAACGGTAGACTTCACAAAAGGCTTGGCACTGGCTGTTGCGTAAACACATTCCACCTATACATTAAGGCAGCGGGTAGTGTTTGCGTTTTTGGTTAGTTGGTTAGTTCATGTTTTAACGTCCACAGCACCGAGGTGATCATGGACGGCCCTAACGGGCGGGTTATGGAACAGGGAAATCTATTGCCTATGGAGTATGACCTGAACACTGATCAACTCAGGCGCACTCCAACTGTGCCACTTTGATTTACCAGGACCTTTCAACGGACATGCTATTGAACAAATCCGTTTTCTCCCCCTGGATTGCGTTTTTGTATTCAGGTTAAGTTTTATGCAGTGTTGATACAGACAATCTACCTAACCCTTGGTGGTATGTTGGGGATTTAAATTTTTTGAGATTTTCTGACGAGTAATTGTGTATTTTTTTTCTCAGAAATGTGAGCGGCAAAAGCCATAAACGGGCTAAGGGAAGTAACTGCTGTATGATGTTTTGCCTATAACCAAATCGGAAATTGCCGAAATACCACACGCATAAGCTACGCAAATGGACGCTGATTTACTGCATTTTAGTGTGTAAATGTTTACATAATCGATATATTAATTAGCTCAGGTGTTAACCCTTGTTGATATTACTCTGCTGAGAGGTACATAAAAGAGTGATTGTTAAAGCAGTAGCGGTCGGTAAGTTAGGCAAGTATACCGAGGCGCTGAAAAAATGGGTGGCGTGAAGGTTTGGAAGTTTGTGGGGCAAAAATCGTGGGAATTTGGGGTTGACAGAAATTGTCCAAAACCACTCATATTCTCCCTCTCTGGAAGGCAACAAGGCATATTCTTCGAATAAAATATGAGTATCATCAGAAACAATGTAGAAGGCTTTGTTAAGCACTAGCTTCTCATACACAGAAGAAAGGCAGGGCTCCTGAATACCAGTTATTTTGCTACTGATGTTGATAATGCGCTGGAGCTTAGTCTATCTTTTAGGCTCATATTCCCAAACCAACAGCCACATGAGAAGATGAGTACACTTTGAATAAAAGCCTGATAAAATCAAGAGAGTTAAAACAGAGTTGTCAACATTAAACGTGCGCAGCTTCCTCAAAAAATACAGACGCTGTTGGCCTTTCTTGTGCAAAACATCACACTGACTGTCCCATTTAAAATTGTCATCAATGGTAGTTCAGAGTTATTTGTACTCGGTCACCTTTTTCACTATTTCGTCAAAAATGACAGTGTCTGACTGCGGTTGTTTTTTTTTTTTTTTTTTTTTTTCCTGAAGTCTATGCACATATCTCTTGTTTTGGAAGCATTGATGCACAGAAAGAAGTCGCGGCACCAATCGACAAAATCCTGCAGGACTGGACCGTGACTGGTTTTGTCATCATAGAGCTCAGCAGAGCAGAACCGTCTAAGAACTTAATCAAATGCCTGTCACTGTGTTCACTCCTGCAGTCATCTGTGTACAATATAAATAAGAGTAATGAAAGCACACAGCCTTGCGGTGAGCCTGTAGAAATCAATTTAACAGTAGGCAATGTGCCGTTTACCTGAACTCTTTGCGGTCTACACACGAGGAAGTCTATGAACCACAAGGCCAAACTGTTACTCAGCTTAAAATCATTGGTAAGTTTCCGGAAGAGGAAGTGTAGTTGGAGCGTGTTAAACGCGGTACTCAGATCCAGGAATAAAATTCTAGCATGAGTTTTACCCTTCTCAAGGTGAGTGTGGATAATGTTCAAGAGCGTTAACGTGGCATCCTCGATCCCTCTTCTGGGCCTGTACGCGAACTGCAGAGGGTCCAATAAATGTGCTGTACAGTTTATGAGGTCAGGTTTGACTAATTTTTCAAAGGTTTTCATCACAAGAAATGTCAAGCGCAATAGACCAAAAATCGTTACGTACAGGGGCCAGATGCTTGACAGCCTTCTAACTCTTAAAACACTGTTAAAAGTGAAAATTTACAAACTTTTTTTGTAAAAAAAAATCGTGTTTAGCGCACTTAGATGCGATGCACGACAGACTTCTAAATTGTAAAACAGTTTAAAAGTGAAAACTAAAAATCATTTTTTTTTTTAAATCGTGCTTAGCGCGCTTAGATGTGATGCACGGAACGTTTAACACTGTTTTAGCGACGATTTTCGCTGGTAACTTTAGAAGTGCTCCGAGCTATTCTAAACGCGCTAAAACGCTTTTAAAATGGAATGGACGTTGAATGGGCACCATTTTTAATCAGCCGCTTCATTGATTTTGACAACATCCTTTCGGACGAAATATAACGACGAACAACATCGGTTTCAGAGTTTGAGATTTACTGAAAAGGGCTGAAAAGCATTGGGAAGTGAAATATTGTCGGAGAGATTGGCGGAGGTCAGCCGGCGTAACACAACCTGACAGTATATAATTATAATAAGCTCGATTACCATCATTGCCTCAATAACGCAGTCGGTAAGACTCACGGTCAAAAATGTCACTTTTGAAACCATGACTGGCGCGGTTCGAGCCACAGCTTTTCCGTTTTTGTTTTTTGTTGTTGTTGTTTTTTTGTTTGTTCGTTGTTATTGTGCTGCACGTCTTTAAGTATTTCCATATTCTTTCAGCAGGACTCCTTCCTCTGCCGAGAAAAAATTGTTTTTATTTTTATTTTTATTTTGGTGTGTGTGTGGAAATAGTCTCCGTCGGACTTGGAGCAGCCATCTTGGCCGGAATGGAACTGACGAGGGACGCAATAAAGTTCAGTACTTGACAATCTTATAGGTGTTAGTTCTTTTTCTTACGAACTTTCAGTTCGTCAGCTATTGTTTCACGTCATACCTTCAGTTGCATCCTCATTATCAGCAAAAAATAAGTTGCAAATTGTGTAAATGTTTCTGTATATATTCTGAACAGGCCTAAATATTACTAAATTGTGGCTTAATTGTCTGCTAATCGTGTTTCTTTGTTCATTGGGATTTTCTCTCCATACTAGTGATCATAAATCTTTACTGCGAATGAACTATTCAAGGAACCCCATATCAGTCTATTTATATATCAGTGACGTAGTGCAGTGTCACGACCCTGCTTCCGGGGTGCGAACTATGAGCGCTACCACTCGAGACACACCAACCCACACTAACACAAACCTAACACAAACACCAGAGGAACAATAACGACGACATTTATTACAATAAAACCCTAACAATAACCAACTATACCTTCGTTCAATCCTAATCACACGCTCACACGTCACATTCACACACGCATACGTCCAAACTCCCCAAACCAATTAACCACTGTACACCATACAAAATAACAACAAAATATATAATAAACTAAATATCCTAAACTAAATAAAATACAAACGAACAATATATAAATAAAACTACTATCCTTAATACACCAGATTGAAAAGCTTAAACCATACGCCACTAGACCCCGCCGGAAGCACAAGCGTCAAGCGTTGACGCCAGTTAGACCAACGCCTTTGCTTCCGCTGAGTCTCTATCTCAGCATGTGGCTCCTTAAGTAATACAATAGTTCAAATAGCACAATATCAACTATATGAACCAAATACGCTTGCTTACTAAATCAAATAAAGATCGAGAAAAAATTAATACAAACCGTACGCTGCTATATCTCCCCAGCGGGATCACGAACAACAAGTTTGAATTAAACTAACGCTCTAGCAAACTAGGCATTAACAGCAAAAAACTCTTTTGACTAGCACGTCTCAGAATACACAACGCTCCTTTAACTAGTAACGTTCAGAATAACCAATATCACATATGCAAATGGAGACTAAACAATATCGCATATGCAAATGGAAGCTAAACAATATCACATATGCAAATGGAGCAAATGTCCTTAGTATAACTGAAAGTTGAATAAATATATTTCACGTCACGGGACCTACTCGCCGCAAGCACAACCGTTAAGCGCAGCTCAACTCGACGCTCTTGCTTCCGCGATAAGGTCTTCCGTAACACAGGCTACTTTTACATAATACAATAACTCAAAATGTTACTGTGACAGAGCTCCTCTCACAATACAGTCACTACGAGGAGATGAAATAAAGATCACAATGTATGACTTCTTTACAAGATTATATGCTCTCACAATACAGTCACTACGAGGAGATGAAATAAAGATCACAATGTATGACGTTCTTTACAAGATTATATGCGAACAAAACTTCGCTTAAACAGGTTAGAAAATAAACGGGACGCGACACTCGCAAAGGCACTCAGGTTCGGCGTCGTAGCCCCACAAAGCGGAGTGACACAGTCAGCCTCCACTCTCAGTACACCAATGGATAAGGATAGGAACCAGTCGGAAATAGGATGCACTAAAACGCTCGCTTGGCTTGACTTCGCGAACGAAGATTCTATAGGGCTTGCCCACGTCGTCTGCAGGCATTTTCGTGGCTGCGGAGGCCAGTCCGGGACAGGCAGGTTCGACCGCAGTGGCTGCAGGGGAAGGTCTGGTCAGGGTTCTGAGTTACGACAACTCTGTTTTTTCTTCTGAGCCGCTTGTCCTTGAGGTTAGCTCTGCGAGAGTCCTCAAAGGAGACGGCTGCCTTGTGAATGGTGGAGCGCCAGGTGTCACGGTCCGCAGCAAGCGAAGACCACTGGCGGTGGTCGATTTGGCAGGCACTAAGTGACTTCTTGAGACCGTCTTTGTATCTCTTCTTTGGTGCCCCTCTGTCTCGGTGTCCAGTGGCGAGCTCGCCGAACAGAGTGATCTTGGGTAGGCGATGATC
This sequence comes from Semisulcospira habei, assembly GCA_036245525.1. Taxonomy (NCBI): domain Eukaryota; kingdom Metazoa; phylum Mollusca; class Gastropoda; family Semisulcospiridae; genus Semisulcospira; species Semisulcospira habei. The sequence continues at coordinate 209,744,962 of BTPG01000002.1, read as the reverse complement.
CTCCATCCTGGAGACGTGCCCCGCCCAGCGAAGCTGTGTCCGCAGCAGCAAAGCCTCGATGCTCACAGTTTCCGCCTGTTCAAGGACCTCGACGTTGGTGACATAGTCACTCCAGTGAATGCTGAGGATGGTACGCAGGCAGCGCTGGTGAAAGCGTTCGAGGAGTCGTAGTTGGCTGCGGAACCGTACAGCAGGGTGGTGAGGACGACAGCTCTGTACACGCTGATCTTGGTGCCTTTTTTCAGCTGTTGATTGTGCCACACCCGCTTGAATAGTCGCCCGAAAGCACTGTTCGCTTTTGCCAGCCTGTTGTCCAGCTCCTTGTCCAGCTTGGCGTCTGACGTGATGATGTAGCCAAGGTAGGTAAACTGGTGTACAGACTTCAGTTCGGACTCGCCGATGGTGATGTGGGGAGGGCGATGCTCTTCCTTGGGGCCGGCTGATGAAGGACCTCTGTCTTTTTCAGACTGACCTCAAGTCCAAAGAGCTGGGCAGCATCTGCGAAGCACGACGTAATGCGCTGCAAGGCTCTCTCTGTGTGTGCAACGAGGGCAGCGTCATCAGCGAAGAGCAGCTCACGAATCAGTTGGTCTAGGGTTTTCGTGTGGGCCTGCAGTCGTCTGAGGTTGAACAGGCTGCCATCGAGACAATACCTGATGTACACTGCGTCGTCATCGTCGAGGTCCACTGTGGCCTGCTTCAACATCATGCTGAAGAAGATGGTGAAGAGGGTCGATGCCAGCACGCAGCCTTGCTTCACGCCGTTGCGAATGGGGAATGGTTCTGAGAGGTCACTGTTTAGTCTGACCTGGCCTTGCTGGTCCTCGTGGAGCTGGACGATCATGTTGAGGAACTTTGGGGGACAACCTAGTCGCTCCAGGATCTGCCACATACCTTGCCTGCTCACAGTGTCAAACGCTTTTGTTAGGTCGACAAACGTTACGTACAGACCTTTGTTCTGCTCGCGGCACTTCTCTTGAAGCTGTCTCAGCACAAAGACCATGTCGGTGGTACTCCTGTTGGCTCTGAAGCCACACTGGCCCTCTGGGAGGTGGTCTTCAGCGATGGCAGGTACCAGCCGATTCAGGAGCAACCTTGCGAGAATTTTCCCGGCAATGGACAGCAGGGTAATTCCACGATAATTAGAGCAGGCAGACTTCTCTCCTTTGTTCTTGTACAGGGTGATGATGAGACTGCATCACGGAGATCCTTTGGTAGTGTTCCTTTTTCCCAGCAGCAGAGAAAGAGGTCGTGGAGCTTGTTGTGCAGTGCTGGGCCTCCATGTTTCCAGATCTCTGGTGGGATTCCGTCAATGCCTGCTGCTTTGCCACTCTTGAGCTGGTGGATGGCTTTGAGGGTCTCTTCGGCGGTGGGCGGTTCGTCCAATTCAACCTTTATTGGAAGGTGTGGGATTTGGAGGATGACTGTTTCTTGAACAGTGCGTTCAGCGCCGAAGAGATCCTGAAAGTATTCCGACCAGCGGTTCAAGATGGAGGTATTATCTGTGAGGAGTGCCTGTCCATCAGCGCTTCGCAGGGGACTTTGTACCAGGTGCCTAGGGCCATACACTGCTTTCAGTGCTTCGTAGAAGCCCCTGTAGTCACCGTTGTCAGCGCAGAGCTGGGTCCTCTGTGCGAGTCTGGACCACCACTCATTCTGGAGCTCTCTAAGCTTGAGCTGGAGACTGCTGCAGATGAGGCGGAAGGCAGACTTCTTCACAGGGCAGGAAGGCTGGGCTAGGTGGGCCTGGTGGGCGGCTCTTTTTTTTTTTGCTAGAAGTTCCTGGATCTCTACGTCGTTTTCGTCAAACCAGTCTTTGTTCCTCTTTCTAGCAAAGCCCAAGACTTCCACAGAGGATTTTACAATAACAGTTTTCAATTGTTCCCAGAGTGTTTCAGGGGAGGAGTCTGCTGGATCAACTGTGTCTTTGAGCATGCGCTGTAAATCGGCCTGAAGGGCAGCTTTCTTGTCGTCATGCTGAAGGCTGGCAACATCAAGCTTTTTCTTGGGGGGGGGGGGGGGGGGGGGCTTTCTTGGGTTTCAGCTTGAGGCGGAGCCTGAGTTTGCAGCGAACAAGGTGGTGGTCAGTGTGGCACTCTGCGCTGGGCATCACTCTGGTGAGGGGGACGTCACTGCGGTCCCTCTGACGCACTAGGACATAGTCGATAAGGTGCCAGTGCTTGGAGCGAGGATGCATCCAGGTGGTCTTTCGACTGTCCTTTTGCTGGAAAGTAGTGTTGGTGATGACAAGTTGCTTCTCTGCACAGAGCTCCAACAATAGGCGACCATTGTCATTGCAGTTCCCACGCCATGCTTGCCGAGGACTCCTTTCCAGGCTTCAGAGTCTTGGCCCACTCTGGCGTTGAAGTCGCCAAGGATGATGACTTTGTCGTCTGCAGGGGTGCTCTGCAGGAGGCTGCGCAGGTCAGAGTAGAACTTGTCTTTTTCTGCAGGCTCTGCCAGGAGGGTTGGGGAGTACACACTGAGAAGGGTGACGTATTGCTGGTGTCTCAGTGGGAGGCGCATGGACATGATGCGGTCGGAGTGACCCGTTGGTAGGTTTTCCAACTTAGTCGCAATGGGGGTCTTCACCATGAAGCCCACGCCTGAGAGCCGTCTTTCTGATGCAGGCCTGCCTGACCAGTAGAGGGTGTAGCCAGCGCCAAGTTCTTGGAGGCTGCCTTCCTCCGGAAGGCGTACTTCGCTGAGCGCGGCGATGTCGATGTTTAACCTCCGCAATTCATGGGCAATGAGGGCGGAGCGACGTTCAGGGCGTCCGCTGTCTGCTGTGTCGAGCATGGTTCGGATGTTCCAGCATGCTACGTTGAGTCCGGTCGTGGTCGTCATGAGAGTGGATCCATTGTTTTTTCTTGTTTTCTGACCGCATGAGAAGATGCCCGTTGACCGCGGCTAGCCAACTGGGGTTACGAGGGGATGAGCTTTGCTTAGGCCACCTTTTCTAGGCCCCTCTCCGTGTGGAGCAAGCAGTGCTGTCCCTAGAGAAGGCTGCTTGGTCGTTCAGGGTGTGCCGAGTGACGTTGTCATCCCCAGGTCAACATCAGGCGACCAATATCCTGAACCGCCTGCATGCAGGTTTGAGACTGCGGCTTCCAGTGACATCTTTCACCTGCCGTTTTGCCCCTTGCCCATCGCTACAGGACTTGGAAAGTTCAGTGTCATAGTCCGTGGGCGTTTCCTAAAGCCTGCGCGGTGGAGCTTTTTGGTGGAGTGCAGTGTGCGCAATACTGGCCCCACCCTTTAAACCCTTGGTTCGTTTGCCATGGCCTAGCAAGCTGGGACGGTGGCATCGAGGTCCTCGGGTCGTAGGTTTTATATCAGACTGTCCTTGTCTTAGTCTCTGGCTCAAAAGCCTTCCCCGGAGACACGGGGGCTTTGATGTCAGGGGTTTCCTCCCTTAGCCTTTCCGCAGCCAAGCGGCCAGGCCTGCAAGGCAGCAGGGGACTCATGGGGGCCGGGGTCGTCTATGTCCCGTGCAGATGTGAACATCTGCCCACTGCCCATACAGTGACACCAGAGGAGAAAAATCCAACGCCGGAACCCGGTATCGAACCTCGCACCTTTGGCATTGGAGGCAGACGCCTTAACCACTGCGCCACTTCCCCGCCTAAAACACAGGTGCAAAAATACACATAAATAACTAACAAAAGAAACAAGATAATCACGTCATCCTTCCCGCAATTTTAATTACTGTCCTTTGTATTCCCTTCACCCCTCTCCCACAACGGTAAACTCAACCTCAACATACTCCCTTCACCTCTCTCCCACAACGACGAATTCAATCTCAACAAAATACATATTTACAATCGCATTACGCTTCCCACAACAATAAATTCAACCTCAGCAGAATACATATCTACACGTCACCACCTGACTCACTTCCGATATTTACACCTCTACGCTAAATAATAAAATAGCCTTAGTCGCCTGCTCGGCGTTAAACCCCCAAATAACTAATCCGCCGCTAGATACTCTAGGTACTACAAAATAGCCCTCTACTTTCTATTCTTTTATTCTACACCTGCCCCCAACACGCTAACCAAAATAATAATACAGAACAAGCAAACACAAACACCCCTCCCCCCAGCCCCCCCTCCCCCCCCCCCCCCCCCCCCCCCGAGCAAATGGCCACTAGAGAATTGTTGCGTGTACTCACTGTCATCCGTGAAGACGCCCCGGCTAAGACGAATACAAACAAGACAAGACAAGCCAGGGGTAAAGTCGTCGCAGCTCTTCTCTTATCTCTCCTTCCTCGGACAACGGCTCCGGGGACGACCCGAACCATATCGCAGGGCCGATACAGAGGGCCGACACAGCTGCTTGTGGCTTCCAGCAAATGGCGAACCACGCCTGAAAAACCACCCTCGGAGACTTGCTGGTAAAGCGACTGACTCGTTCGCTGGTGGAAAAGCGACTGACTAGTAATTTGGATAACTTTAGGTTGGCGAAAAACGCTCACTACATCACTTGATGAAAATTTACGTGAAACAGGTACCACCCGATGGCGTTCAGACTGGGCGGTCACGTGTGGTACGCCAACATCCAAACTGTCGCACGGCAGCAAATACCCGTGTTCAGGCCAAATACTACACACCTACGCTATCGTCACCCGGTGACTAACTGAATCCTGTCACCCCTCTAAACTTACTCCCCTACAAAATTAGGCGAAAAAAAATCCGTGTCATGACATGCCGTAAACAAGTTTTAGCTAAAGCGTTGTTAACTTTTTTTTAGAAACGTGTCGTGCATCAGTTTTAAAAGTGTTTTAAAACCTCTGTTAACTAAAACGATTTTAACTTTAAAATGCTTTTAATTTACAACGCTGTTAAGCATCCGGCTCCAGAAGGGTGGTTTTTTTTTTAGAAATTGAGACATTTTCCACATGGTAAAAAACCCTTTGCAAATCGAGAGAGGCTTGAAAGACGGTATGCGAGATGTCACAGAGCTGCGAGACACAGTGTTTTAAAACGTGGCCAGAGATTCCTTGTGTTTGTACACACATCCTCCTTGCTGATTTGGATGGTTTCATCTGACCTTGAGGAAGCTTTGATGTTATCAACCACAGAACTAAAGTCATGGGTGTCAAAGCGACAGTAAAATGTATGCATTCCTCCGCAAAGTCACCATCGTTATTACCACCTAAAGGCGTCAATCGAGTGGAGGTTCCCTCTTACTCTGAATGTCAGTCATTGTTTTTATACCCTGCCAAGTAGCTCTCAAATCTCCTGTCTTAAATTTCGTTTCTATTTTGTTTTTGTAATTGTCCTTAGCTTTACGTATTTCAGACCCCACAACTCTTTGAATCTGTTTTCTCTCTGCAGGACCAGACTCAAAGTAAGCCCTTTTCTTGTCATTAAGAGCTTGCTTAACACTTTTTGAGACCCAAGGTTTGTTGTTGGCATACACCTTTCACTTCCTAACAGATGCAACTGTATCGACACAAAAAGAGACATAACTTGTCACCACATTTGTCAACACATCCAGACTCTCACATGACTCACGGAACAGGTCCCAGTGCGTAGAGTCTAGACAGCCCTGAAGTGTAGCAATGATGTCCGTGTTCCATACCTTAATCTCTGTCTGCAGAGGTTTGACCCGTTTAAGCAGACGTTTGTAAATAGGCACTAAATGTACTGTATTGTGATCTGAGTCACCTTCCCGGGGTTTGGCGAAAGACTTGTATGTACTGAGAACTGTGCCATAGCAAGGTCAAGGGTCATCTGAAAACGTGTGGCGCACGTGACGTACTGACAGTAGGTGGGCAGGGCTCTCTTAGGAATACACTGGTTAAAATCACCAAGGATAAACTTAGGAGCGTCGGGTGAAATTACATCCAATGTCTGCATTACGTCAAAGATGTGTTGAGCTGCCCGTTCCGTGTTAGCCCTGGGGTGGATGTTGACTACCGTCACAAATAGTTGTGAAAATTCACGGTGGATTTCCAAGGGCCGTAGCGACACCGTCAGAAGCTCGATGTCCGGGGTGCATAGTTGTTCACGTACTATGGTAGTTTTACACCATCGCTCATTGACGTAGAGACGCACACACCCTCCTCTGTCCTTCCAGGTAGTCTGTTTGTCACGATCGAGTCTGATAGGGTAACCAAAGCCCGCAACAAAAGTCTCTTGGTCTGTTACAGAGCTATCGAACCACGTTTTGGTAAATGCCATCAGACAGGCGTCTCTGTACTCGTGAAAGAATGTTACATTTGCACGCAACTCGTCCATCTTTAAGCCTTTCGGTGAACGTGCATTTGCCAGTATCTTAGATGGTAATGGAGGCCTGCTTTTCATATTTCTAAGTCTCTGTCTTACGCCACCCTTTCTCCCTCGCTTGCGTACTCGTTTAGTGTCGTTGGGAAGCAATTCGGCTGGGAACATGATGTGAGAAAGAATGTCAGAGGGTGCACGAGTTGCCAGATTTAGCGTGTACTTACGGCTTAGTCGGCCATTTAAAATTTTTTAAAAAATTAAAAAGCCATTAATATTTTTGTTGTTGTTAGAATTGTAGTTTTTGTGAATGTTTTCAAGAACTTTACAATCAATTTTGGTGTGACGTTTGCTGATGGCAAGACATTTCTATGCATACTAATTTAGTCAACACATCGCAAAGATCAAGGGTCAAGGGAGTTTTACAGATGTGTGAAAAAATGCTTAAATGTTTGGAAAACAAAAATGTCGCTATAGGGCTCGCGAAGTTCCCCGCGTTGCCTAGCAGCGTCGGATCGTCAGCCGCCATCTTACTAGAAGATACCGTAGTCATCAGATAGTAGCGAAATAGTGTTTCAACACGTTTTTCTTCATTTTTCTTCCTCTTTTGAAACAAACAAAAAACAGTTTCTGGTGAGCGGTTTTCTACAGTGATGGCAAGACTTGCTGTTATTGCTTATAGTACGTCAGGACTTTCCTGACATTACAAAAACAGCGATTTCCCTATGAGCGCTTAGTCCCGTATCCTCACAAGATGGCCGCCACGACTGGCGTGATGACGTCAGCTTCTCGAGCGCTATTGCTGAAGCCAGCCCTTTATTTTTATCACAAAGGTCACACATAATTATGTGCATCGGTCAGGCACGTGAGCCATAAGGACTTTGCCTTTTTTGTTTATTATTGCGTCACCAAATAACTTACTCATGTATCTTTTGCAAAGAACGTGTGGACTTTCTTTCCATTACTTTGGTTTAGGATGGCTACATTACCTCGCTATTATATTCTTTATGAAAAAGCTAGCACGAGCGTGTGTCCACTTATTGATTTTACAATTATTTCATGAAACGGCGATGTAAATTAACGAATTTTAGTGGAATAAATCATCCCAGTTTCAAGCTACATATGGCGAATATTCTGAGCCTGCTCACAAAAATAGGAATGCCTACTATATGCATTTAGAACAGGCTAGCAGAAAACGCAGAGCTTGGCTGTTTCATTATGGGTGCAGAAAGAACGAGGACAATACTGAAGAAAATGTCATTTGGACACCTGTTTTTGGTTGTTGTTCTTGTTTTTTTGTTTTTGTTTCTGTGTGTGTGCGTGCGCGCGCGCGCGTGTGTGTGTGTGTGTGTGTGTGCGTGCGCGCGCGCACAAAACCCCTAAAATGGGTGACTGTCTTTACCATCCTATGGTAAATGGGTGTATGTAAAATTCTGGGTGCCCGTCAGACACCCATTTTTCTGAGGCTTGTTTGTGCATTATATTGTGGTAAAAAGTTATTTTAAAAAAAATAAAAAATCTGTTTTTCCCATTTTGGGCGTTTTACACGCACATTTGAGCTTAGAACACACAACCAGTGTGTACTGAACTTGTCCCAGCAGTGTGTGTGTGTGTGTGTGTGTGTGTGTGTGTGTGTGCACAAAACCCCTAAAATGGGTAACTTTCTTTACCATCATCCATACCTGATTGGTCGATTGGTCGGGTGAGCCGAAGTGAGAGGAAGAGATACGAAAGAGGGGGGGGGGGGTGTTCTTTTAGTTGTGTGAGGGAGTAAATTGTTCATGTTTCTGCAAAATGAGGTTTGTTATTTGAGGGTGTGGTTGTTTTGTGAAAAATTGTAGAGTTGTGTTGTGGTTCCGGGGTGATGTGGTGGGAGGTCATGTCTAGTGGCCAAAGTCAAGATTCTAGGGCAGTGTATTTGTGCGCCAGTAACTTGCTATGGAGTGAAGTGATCGTATGAGTGCGCAGTGTGAGAGAGGACGTGCACTTCGGGGAAAGCTGCTGTTGACTTGTGTCCTGCCCGACCTTTTGGTTCAACCTGTTGCTTTGTAGGTTTGTTGGTGATATGAATGCTTTCGTTTTGGCTGCATCTCCTCTTGGATTGTATGCACAAATTGATTAAATGCAAATAATGTCACACAGTCAGCGTCGTTACGCGCGTCGTCTGCTGCAGTCAGCCGATTAGTGCAGTAGAAAGAGTGAAGGCTTGGATGTGCCATTTTCGGATGTAATGCTAGGTCAGCGATAGAAAGGTAATGTTGCCAAAAGGTGTAATAGTGAAGTATTGTTTGTGTGCCTGCTGCCCGTTTAACGAGAAGGACTGGAAAGTCGAGCGCTGAGCGAAGAGAGAAGGCGACAATGGGAAAAATAGCCAGCACGCTTGTAAATTAAAACACTTTTAACATTAACAAAAGTTGAGTTAAAATAGGTTTTAAAACAGTTTAATAAAAACATTTGCCCGACACGCTTCTAAAAACAACAGTTTCTTAGTTTTAAACTTTGTACCGCGCCATAAACGCCGCGATTGCTTCTCTTAGCTGGCCTATAGTGTGGAATGGGGGTCTTGGCCAACTGGATCCATCTGGTGCACTCCAAATGTGTATTTGTGAGTGGTTCGACGTGCAACTCGGTGCGCGCCTCTGAAATGACCTACTGATTCCACTGATAATGAAAATCTTTTATTCATAAGAGAGAATTGCAGCTCTATAAACCAAAAGTGATGACCCCCCACACACACACACACACACACACACACCCTAACCCCCCCCCCCCGCCCCCCCCCCCTCCCCCACACACACACACAACCCCACCCAAACAATCATAATAAAACCAACCAGAGTTATGTTTAGTGAGGCATTTGTTCATTGTGTGTTGTGGCATTGTGCTTGACATTTTTAATGCAGGAAAAAGAAGGAATACACATTAAGTTGAAAAAAGAATGACAACAATCAAATAAATGTGGAAAAGAAGCATCAAATATTCCGTGAACTTTACCTTATTACAGACGGCTATTTTCTTAGGATAGGCCATGCTAAAATGAATGATTTGAAGAGGTCACCCATTTTCACTGTAATGCCAGTTTTTGTGTGAGAAGCACCCACTTTATTGGTAGAAACCCATTTGTTTTCTCCATCCAGTGGCTCTGTTTCTAGAAAATGTCTATTTTATTTTAAGTTGTAGAGCTTAGTTATAAAGTGAGTTCTAAACATTCGCATCAACTCCAGAGCCCTAGAATAAATAGAAATATGGGAACCCATTTTCACATAAAATGGTAGGTAATCCATTCCGAGGCTTTTGCCTCCATGTGTGTGTGTATGTGTGTGTGTGTGTGTGTGTGTGTGTGTGTGTGTGTGTGTGTGTGTGTGTGTGTGTGTGTGTGTGTGTGTAATCAAAACCCGCGAGCGCAGATCATTCTCAGTTTGACTGTTCGGTACAAAGATGGCTGGTCTTTCCAAATCCGTGGCTATTTGTAACCCTTCCAACACGCACGTTTAAGGATGCAGACAAGAGAAACTACCTTGTCAAAACATAAAAATACGAATGCATACTTCCGTACTTTAAACGATAATAACGGAATGTAAGGAGATCTTAGGCAGGGTAGGCATTGCGTCTAGTGAAGGCCTGGGACCCTAGGAAACGTAAAGAAGTCATTCCTAAAGCATTTTCATTGATTTGAAATCGCGATGCAAGTGAGTACTTCGACCTTATTTGAATTTGTGTAGAAGTTTCGAGAGTACACTCTATTGATGTAAAGACAGTTTCAAATTTATTTTCAAAACGTAAATACCTTCCCATACTCACACTCGGCTGTTTACAGAACCCTTTGATGTACCTGAAGAAGATGTAAGCCGTTCTCATGTTGCCGAAGCAGACACCGACTCGGTGGCAAAGAGGGCACTCAGAAATGTGAAGAGCTTTCCCCCTGCCTCGAAAAGGTCAGCGAAAGTCCGCCATCCGTCTTCCGTCGTTCACAGAGCATTTTCAACCAGAGGCGGCGCAAACCTCCTGCGATCAATAAATGAGACGGATTTGGGCGATAGTAAGGGATTTGGACATTGTAGTTCGACGTCTTTTTCCGTTGACTCAAGGGAAACGCAGTGCCCTGTGTGTTTGGTAGAGTCTGCCATGGGCGCATACGTTAGACATTTTCGTTCAGAAATATCACACCATATGTCAAAACAAATCAAAGAACAAGAAAGCATTCTTCAACAGTACCGATCTCTTTCATCTGCCTGCTTTTCTTTTCCTGAGTCAGTCGGAGCCTTGGACAGCGAAGGCGGGTTACACAACGCCGGAAAGGACCGTGACGATTTTACAGCGTACTTAGACAGCGAAACCGACATCACCACAGAAGAAAGCCATATTGCTGACACCGTGGAAGTCACGCAGACAGAACGTGATCAGAACGGAGAACAAGTGGTTGTTGCAGAAACCTATTCTAACCTAGAATCTTCACATCATGATGATGCATGGCGTTTGAAAAGTAAGAAAAGAATGCGATCAGTGAAAGACCCTTGGCCCGAACTTGTCTCCGAATTAATGTGGCCGTCAAAAACAACACTAGAACAAGTTTATCGTGCAAACGACGAGCAACTGCCCGACACTAATGACGACTCACCAGCAACGTTTCTAGGCAATTTAAGACACTATTTTGCCGCCATTGAAAATAAACAAGCAAAAAGAACCGAACGCCGCAGAGCGCTGCTTGTTTTGAAAGCTAAACTGATGAAATACCGTCAGATTCTTCTAGAAGAGAAAGAAATAGGCAACATCAGGACGGATGAATTGCAAAAGCGCCTAAATGTTTTAAAAAGATATGAACAAAAATTGGAGATCAAGAGAGCATATGTTCTGAAAGTGCGGGCTGCTTTGCTTTCAAACGAAGGTTCATCTCTTGACAACGTATTTACAGCAGCAGTGCAAAGGCATTTACACGAACAAAAGGAAATTCCTGCTCTTACCACACCTGTTCACGTCTTTGCAAAAGATAACGCTTTAACGTTAGAAACGATGACAGTTCGTCTTCGGAGTGTGCAAGGAGGTACAGCTGCACCGATAGACAGTTTAGTGCCTCACGCACAACAGAAGCGAGAGCAAAACATATGTGACGCCCAAACAGAGGGTAAAAATGACAATTTCGACTTGTTAGCTACAGAACTGGTTCAAAAAAATATTGATAAAATGTTCTTGATGCAAGATGAAATATGGGGTTTTGGTTTGCCTCAACCGGACATTACGTTGCAAGGATTCCTGTCAGACGTGCCAGCTTTTCAGTCAAGCAGCTATTACGAGTCTCTAAGTCATGTTTCATCATCAGCATATGGCGCTTCAAACGGTATCGCTTCAGAATATATGCCATTCGAGTTTAACAAACTTGCATTGGGGAATGTTCCAGAACGTAATGTTCTGCCCGTTGCTACCTCACTATCATCTTACGACGGAAATTCAAAGGACCTTTGTACAATTGCTGATATACGCCAGGGAGGTCACGATATTTACGATAAAGTTAAAACGAGGGGTTCAGGATTAGACGTAAAAGATCAGACTTTGACAAAGAGCGTATTTGACGCAGAAATGGCTGACCGTCAAATTTTCACTTTGGCTCCTAAATTGATTGAAGAAAAGGTGCATAGTGTTGATGCACGAACAAAAGAATTGAAGATACGCAGAGGACTAGTTGGTAGCATCAAAACATGCAACGCTGATGTTCCTAGACCTTTGACTGAAGCTGATGTTCCTAGACCATTGCCTGACGCTGTTATTCCTCATCATGCTCTTTATGCAACAGAAGACAAAGCCGTCATAAACCTCACTAAGCAGGAATCCCCAGTAGCCGAGGTGCCTATGGACCAACAGAAAGCAAAGACTTGTGTACGTGACGACATTCATGAGCAAGAAAAACAAAAAACTCAGGAGCAAGAATCACGAGACGACCAAGAAATAAGACTGACAGCAGTAGAACCGAAACTACTTAAGGTTCTTTCTGAAACGTGTGTTTCGCAAGGTCAGCGTTATCATAAATGCGTTTGGCCAGAAGTCGTAAGCGAAATAGTTTTGTCTTATCACAGATTTATGTTGAATCCTACACAAACCAGTGATACAAGCGTCAACTTGAACAAGCCAGAAAATGAGACATGCGGTCAGCGATCGACCTTTAACTACTTCCTCCGGATCCTGACAAACTTTCAACATAGGGAATACCAACTTGACCTCTACCGCAGTGAAAAACAAAAACAAGAAGAAAACAACAATCAGCTTCGTTCTGAGATAAATCAACTTAAGCATGACCAAAAAGAACTGATTGCTCGGAAGAAGGACCGACAAGCAGTGTATGCAGCACTACGTAAGCATCAGCTTAAAATGTTTAAACGCGTTACTGAGACAAGAGGCACACACCCCTTACAAACGTATGAAACCAACAATGTACAAGAAGATAAACTAATAGCACCTGCCGTAACAGCAAATGCGTCGGATACCGAGTCCACGGAATCGCATGCTGTTGATCAGTACCGGGATTGGCAAGAAATGACCTCATCCTCTTCAAGTTCGTTTCCTGTCCTTATCCCGCACATCGTAGTAGAATCTGATTCGCTGTTAGCGGGGGGAGACTACATGGCAAAAGCCTCTGCGTCCGTGCAGTGCCTTGCCAGAGACAGTAAGGAATTATTTTCAGAGGCCCAACCTGGTATGTCTGCAGACATTGAGGTTTTGATGAGAGATGACCAGTGGGGCATGGGACTTACATTCGGTGAAGAATGTGAGGAGATAGAGTATGAATATCTTTTTCTCAGACACATATCTGATTCCATCACTTGTTTTCTCTCTTCTTCTCCAAATGAACAGAAAGAATTATCGCTTAGCGATTTTGAAGGAGGTCTGAGCGATGTGGATATGTATGAAGCAAATGTACCGCAAGTACACGAAAAGTCTATTGAAGGAAGTTTGGTTTATGACTTCACTTCCAGCGACAATGCAGTCACACCCTTGCAAATACAGCGTAACGTTGGAACTGTATCAATTATTTCTTTAGTAAACGAAGATCGTAGACTTCCCTTTGACGCAGAACGCATCGCGCAAGAAAGGGAAACTTTGGACCTAGAAGTTTTCAAACCTCAAACCACAAGATCTGACAGACTTCTTGACAATGCCATCTTGTCATGCACTCCACCAGCTGAAGGCCCGTCTTCACAAATGGGAGGTGAAAGTGTTGAAATATCAGCTTTTCAAAAGAGTGATAACAACCAGATAAAATGGTGGCAGTGCTTAGTGTCCTATTCACAGTACATTCTCACAGAGCAAGCATTACCAGAATTTGTGAAAGAAGAGGACGGGCAGTATGAGTCAACACAAAGTGGTTATGAGTCAGACCAGTGGGCCTTAGAAGATTACATGGAATCCACCAGGAATACAGAGCTTTCACTCAAAACAGATAGGCAGTGGCTGGATTTACAGATAGAGAGAAAGATAAGACATCTGTTGCAGAAGCAGCAACATTACCAGACACATCGGCAGAATCAAGGAGAGCCGGAACAACAAGAACATCTGCAACAGCAAAAAGAACAACCGGCAGAACCAGAACGGCAACACCAGAAACACCAAGAAGAGCGTCAAGATTCTGGTACTTTACTTGATGATGAAATCCGAGTCACGTCGGTATCTAACGAAAAGGACATGCAGCAAGAAATGCGATCAACCACGGAAACAGCTCAGAGCGAGAAAACTAAACCATCAACCTTTGCAGCTAGACATTTGAAAAAGAGAAAGCGAGATTCGTGGAATGAGTTTGTGGATGACATCGTTCCCTACTACAGCAATCTAAAGGCCTTCGCGGAGAATGCAGACGAACGTCAACAAGCACGACAAACTGAAACTATAAGCAACTGTAGAGAGAATCCATCCGGAATTCTCACACAAAGCGATACTTTGTTGAGTCGGTTTTCTGCAAAATTAGTGCAGCTAGAACAGACACATCAAGATATGTTATGTTTGAAAGCAGAAGTTGAAAGACTGCGTGAAAAGTATATTTCTGTGTTAGACCAGCAAGAGGGAGAACACAATGTCCTCGCGATTCGAATATCAGAACTGAAGATGGAAGAAAAGAAATTGCTGGACCACAAACAACGCTGTGATACTCATCTTGCTGATGTCCTGGGCCCAGTTATGTCAACTGACTATCAAACGCGGATGTCCGGGGTAGAGACACATGATCACTTGATAGATATGTACAGTAGAGGATCAGATGCAGGGGACTACCAATCGAGAATGTCAGAAATAGAGACATCTGGTGTTGATATGACAGTTACACACAGGAGCGGATCTGGGTCGATCGATAATGAAGCGTGTCTGTCAGGAAATTTAAGATCGGGGAAAGGTGGTGGCTTGTTACCTACTAAATATTCAAGTGATTCATCAGCAGTGGCTGATAATAAAGCAAATTCGGATACACATCATGGAGAAACTCCGAGGTTGTCTGACTGGTTAAAAAAAGATCAGTGGCCTGTTATTACGACAGAACTCGTCCACGCATATTTTGACGACGAAAAGGACTTTTTGCGCACAGAGCGGGAAAGCAGTGAAGTATCCCAGCAATCAAATTTGCAGTCAAAATCTGTCTCTTTGCCTATCATGAGGCGGACCAAACATAAAAATGCTTCATACCTTTCTAAGCTGAACAAAAAAAAATTACAGCAAAACAAAGGCTTTCAACAAGTGGCGATAAAAGCCGATGAGCACCAAGAACAAAATGAATGTATTAAAACAATGGAAGACGCACTTCAAGGTCTTTATGGGTTGCATGAACAAAAAGCTGCACTCCAAGCACAGACCACAGAACGGTTGACCTGCGAGTTCAGTTTTAACATTGTACACTCAGACAATCAGACTAAAGAAGCCAAAGCTAGCAAGTCATGTCCCAGTAGACTCGAAGGCGAAGAACGTTTTGCAAGTGTTCGTGACGACGCAGCATTAAAAGTAAAGTGGGCCATAGAACGTTTTCGCCTGCAAGAATGCTTCAGCATCGGCAGCAGACAAAACGATAAAATGGCTGATGAAACATGGGGTGATGGATTTCCCTACTATGAGCCAAGATCACTTGAAATAATCGATTCAACAGTCTCGCATAGCACTGTCAGCCTTGCCCAGTTCGAGCAAACAGAATGGCCTTGTCCGAGTAGTTCTCATTTCAGCATGAAGCTACCTAGAGCTACAGTAACTCCTTTGCCGTACACTACCAAGAGGAAACTTGAAGACTTCGAACAGTTAAGTACTTCGCACAGCAAATCGTATAGCAGCGGTTCCACATTTAATCTGGAAGGCAAATTAAAAGAGAAATGCACCGGGAAAACTAGTGAAGAGGCACAAAATCGTACGGACCAAACTCGGAGATCAGATGAAGAAATAGAAACTGAAGACTTCTTCACTATGTTCAGAACATTCTGGAAAGGCGATACAGACGGACCATTGGAGAAAGACGATAAAGAAAGCAATGACGGGACAAAACTTTGTGTTAAACGTCCGGTCCGTGATTTATACCTAAGGCATACTGTTAGTGGGACAGACATACCCGCCACTGCCCCACGGACGCTGCAGATTTCAAAGCGAGTTTCAAAGAGTTCACGCTTAGATATTTGGGAGGAAATGATAATTGAGATGGTTCGGTCGTATAGAGCTTCTCTTGCAGATGATTCTCGAGCGACAGGAAAAGAAAGTGCTTTCGCGGAGACAGAATCGTGGGCTATCGAAGAAGCAGTTGCAACAGCACTTAGCTTGATTTTTGGGCAGTCCCAAACAAGCATGTCGTACGAAGTTGCACTGGTGAAAGAACTGCTGGAACTAAAATTTGAACAAAAAAGGCGTAAGGACCACTTACAGCTTGTTTCTTTGGAGGAAGAAAAAAGACGGGAAAGACTGGTGGCTAAGAAAGTAGAACTCGATGGAGAATATCGCAAACTTCAAGAAAAAGGAGAGAACATAATAGAAAAAAAGTTACTGCTGTTGAACAAACATGGGCAGTATCACACCGCAGGACCAGCAGCGTCTTCTGAAAAAACTTCCTTTCAAAACGAAATTGTTTCAACAGCCGAACTGTCACCAGAGATAAATGCTAGCAAAGATATTCGTGCAGGTCATCCTGAAACAAACGCCTTTTCCGTTTCATTCATGGAGAGACAGGTTGCGGAAGGGATAACGCAGACCCAATTAATAGAAGACAGAGGACACCTACCTGACGTAATTCCTAGCAGAGGAAAGTCACACACGCTATATACTGACCAAATAGTCGAAGCGCCCTTCGTGAAGGACAGAAAAGAAGGTAGTGTTGCCTTTGATAGTGCTAGCGTAATCTATTCCGCTAGCACAGATTTAGTCTCCTCTCAAGATGTGTTGGCCATAGGATTTCTTAACTACTTTGACGCGGCATTGAAATCAGTACTACCACAAAGTTTACCCTCTTCCGGTACTGCACCAGCGAGTGTAATTTTGTCAAAAAGCGATATCAAAGACAGCGGATCAGCAACGATATCCGGAAGTGATCTGGGGTTGATGGTATCTAAAGGAGAGGGGGAAGAAGTACTTAAAAATATTCATCCAAAGAAAACGTTATACTATCTGGCCAACAGACAATCAGGTCAAAACAGGAAACAGCGTAAAAAATACACGGGACAACTTGGCGAGGAATGTGAAGAGTCAGACACTGATCTGGCGATATATGTCGCACTGGACTCAACAACTGGGTCAGACTTAGATGCTGCGGCAGCCACTGCCGCACAAGGACGGACAAAAACAAAAGTCGGTTTATCTACAACCATTAAGACACTAGGAACTGGTTTTCGCAAATCATCTGAAGCGATGAGTGCGAGAGAAGCACTGCAAATTCAAACTTTAAGAAATGCAGAATGCGATGTGTGTATCAGTCCTTTTGAGGCAGGCGCGGGTAGTCCAGGTGCACCGTATGATAGCCAGAGTGCACATGGGTTTGACAGTGAATTTCTGGAAGGAACGTTGGCTGCATCCAATCTTTCAGTGACTTCGCTGGCCATGTCAAAAAATAAAACAGAATCCACAATCGTATGGGGCATAGGATTCTTGTCTTTCATCTCAGAACACATCTGCAACGAACAAACTCGTGTAACAGGAAGCCGTGATTTCTGGGGTCTTGGCTTTCTGTGTCAAGACGAAAATAAACTTACAACACATCAGGAGGGTTCTGAAGTTCCTTCCAACATCGAAGGGATCTCGCTGTGTAACGAAGATATGGGAACAGAAAACGGAGAGGTCAGTAGACTACAAATGCATGAATTGGCAAGAATCAGTGCGGAACGTGATAATGAATCGGATAAATCAGAACAGTTTGCTGAACATGAAAAACTTAAATCACAGTTTTTGCATTATGTAATGATGGCCGATAAAAAAATGGATTCAAGCATGTCATTTTGTGAAGCATTGTCTGTGTACGATTCTCCGTCATTCGCGCCAGTTGGTGTCCGAGTTGACACTTCTAGTAGTCTGCAAGCAAGCGGTCTCGAAAGAAGCGCAACTGAATCCGCCATTTGGGAAAACACAGATAAAAGCAGCTTTTCATTACGCTCGTCTCTTCCACCGCAGGTTAGAACAGATGAGCTACTGACAGCACTGGAAAATGAGGCATTTGGACAGGCATTCTCAGATTTCATCAAAGTTGTCCGTGCCAAAGAAAGCACAAGGATACGGCAGCTTGAGCTCAAAGAGATTGACATAATTCCTGACGAAGTGGTATGGGGGCTCGGCTTTCTGTTTGAAGAGAGCCGTGCACATGCGCAGCCTCGTGTAAAAGTATTGTCTCCCGACATCCAAGTAGCATCTGTGTCGGTCACAGCATCATTATCTGCTGTGGCAGATAAAGAAGCAGATTTTTGTTCGGATTTTAGTCGGTTGTCGATTGATGAGGGTACTTCCGTGAAAGAGGATGTTGGAAGTCAGCCTAATTCATACGCAGCTGGATCGCCGTTGCGAGCAATTAGAAACGAGTCAGACTTAGTACATATTACTAGTAATTACGGATCATATACTTCAGAAGATCAAGAAACAGTAGGGTCGATATTTCTCCAGTATTCATTAAATAAACTAGCAACAGACTTCGACGTTTCTCCTTTATATAATGCTGAGTCATCGCAATACATCAAAAACAGAATAAGTGTGCATGAAATGGATGTCTCAGAAATTATTGAAGACAATGAACATTTAGAAATGGCTTTCATGAATTACTCAGTGGTGTATGCAGCTACACCTGTCGTATCTTGTAAGCATGTTACCTCATCCTTGTGTTCTGAAATGCGCAACGACGCGCTGTGGAAACAGGGATATGAAGTTTTCGGACAGGTAACGCCAGATCTCTTCCGCCGTAGGAATGGAAACGAAACCACTTTAGGACCGTCGACATCATCGCACAGTGTTGATCAAAAACAGCTGTCAGAGACCTCAAGGATATCAGAAAATAGCATGGAAGTAAGGCAGGTCCCCATCGCTGAGGTATGGGGTTTGGGATTTCTGTTCCAAGAGGCTGTGTACGACCAACAAGGCCAGAGAACACGACCTCCTTGGGGTTTCACAGAATGTGGATCACACACCCAATTTACCGAGGTAGGTGCGATCACGGATGCAGAATTTGTGGATTTGGAAACAGGTATATCCGAATCCAATGAAGACGACGAACTGTCACATGGACTTCTTCGTGGTTCGAAAATTGCAAGAGAATCACAGAACTACACGTACAACACGGCAATGCCTACTACTGGTTTTACAGCTGACGTGATTTCTGTAAATTCGCACGCTGGCATAATAAGGAGTCGTCTGCAAAGGGATGCTAGCCTAGAATATTCTACAGATTTTAAATCCACATCAAGTGAAACCCATGACGCGTTGGAAAACAAAGAATTTCAGTTTGAGGTATTCCATCAAGTCCCAAAGTTAACATCCGTCATTGAAAACGAACAGATAAATGTATTACCGACCGCTAAAGTGGACCAGGGGAATACGTCCAGAGATCAAGGTGATATACCAGTTGAAATATGGGGTCTCGGATTTGTCTTCCAAGAATGCAAGACATACATGACACCGCATCTGGGTCCAGCTCCCACTAAAGGTAGTTATGTGCCCGTCACAGGCGGCTCCAATTTAACGGGTTTGAATGACAATTTACAAGATGTCTTTGAACGATTTTATGAAGGGCTGAGACAACCCTCGGATACAACCACAGAGCAGCCAAGCTTTGAGAACTACTCAGTGTATTACCGCAGAGGACAAGATCACAGTACAAACAAAAATATTATTCCAGCTATTAGCAGCAAATCAACACAGTCGGGCCGGTATAACTCGTGTTCAACGAGCATCTCGGGTTGTAAAATATCAGATGCAGGTATCTCGTCGTACACGGATAAGGAGACCAAACATTTTGAAAGACCTATGTCACAAAATGTAGCTTCAAGAGGTGTATCGTTTCTGGAGGACCCAAGCTTTAAAGCTACTACTGCGCGAGCACCAATGAATGAATCAAAACGTAAACCGACAAAGGCTTCACGACCAACACACACAGGTGTCAACAAGGCAGCGGAGGAAAACATGACTCCGCAGGCTACGATAGCTCGCATTCGTGCTTTCTGCGATGCACAGCACCGGATATTAACGGTTGTCCAACGGCCACACTCGTTTCCATCTGAAAGTTATAGTACTCTGACGGAGCAATTACAGTCCCCGAAAGTGGAGACACAGCCACGTCACGAACAAAGTAAACAAAAGCAGGATCAAAACGGACAGTCCCCTACATCCAGTGTTCGTATAATCGGCAACACAGACTGGTG
Source organism: Semisulcospira habei (assembly GCA_036245525.1). Lineage (NCBI taxonomy): Eukaryota > Metazoa > Mollusca > Gastropoda > Semisulcospiridae > Semisulcospira > Semisulcospira habei. The sequence continues at coordinate 209,724,903 of BTPG01000002.1, read as the reverse complement.
TACTTCAAGCACCATAGATGACGCTGCAGAAATTGGTCTTGTCACGGAAGACATTTGTTCCTACACAGGTAACGCTGAACAATCCATGAAACCTACGACTGTTAGCAGCACAAAACATGGCTTTCACAAGGATCGTCGATCGGCAGAGGATATATCCATAGAGAAAATCATTCTGTTGGATCGTGTTTCGTGTCAGTCTGAAACGACCAATCCGTATCACACATTGTTAGCATCGCCTGACAAGCTGTATGAGGGTTCCAGTTCCGAATCAAGCGCAAGTGTAGGGTTCTCTATTTACGTTTCTGATGACAGCGGCCCGATATTGTCTAGTAGAAATGATCCAGTCCGTCATGGTTTTGCCAGTTCACAGCAAGAAGCCGTAATCAAACCTATGACTAAAATGAATAGTAAGGAAAGACCAAACGTTTTTGACAATACTTCAGCCTCAAAGTGCTGCACAGACGAAATAAAAAAACACAATTTTATAGATTTTTCCGGAATTGCAAAGAGAGCGTTTGTGGAATCATTCGTGAAGCCTGGTTTCGCTACATCGACAAACACAAGCACACTGCTAGATGACCAAACAGGTACATCTGAGTTCGCAAAAACAGTTTACAGGAAGCGTGCTGACTCGTCTGGACACAAACGTAGTGCACTTTATGGAACTAAGATCGGTTTTCAGGATAAGTCACAGATAAAAGACCGACAGTCATCTGACAGCACAATAAGAAGCTCGTTCTCATCAATGAATTCAGCGTTCCGCACGGAGACAGCTTCAGCAGAAAGTGAAGATTTTACTGCCATTTACGCTGTGTATGCTCAGTCCATGGATCAGTTTGTGACCGCGACGGGCAACCTTCACGTGCTGGACTCGGACACAGAGGTGAGCGACAGTAACACGGATGTTTCGCGGATTATAACTTCAGGGGTGGACAAGCGGTGGCGAAACAGGCTTGCCCGCCAGATAGACGGCGAGTCGTCGTTGTGCCGTGAACGCCTGTCCGATGTTTCAGACACACTAGTCCTGGGACAGGCAGACAGTACAGCTCTCGACAAAACCGACGTCAGAGTTTACGCAGACGCTCAAACGCTGCCAAAGCAGTCAATATTGCAAGCTGAAAGACCTACTACATCTCGTCTGATGTATGCCACTGCGGTGTCAGCGTTGACCAGAACAACCCAACCGTACTGCGCAAATGAAACTCCTGATCTACGGCGGCTGCCTACTGCAGCAAATGTATACGTTACATATCCAAAAGGTATTTTTCAACAGCCATTACCAGATACGAACATAACTGATGAAGCGTTTGGACTTGGGTTTTTCTACTATGGTTGACGTTTAACGTGGACTGGTCAGCTTTCCATTCCAAACTTAATTTTATTGCCGATAGCATAATCAGTGGACTTTGTTTACGTCATTAGACTGTTGTTTAGAAATGCATATTAATAACGATGCATGCTGTTTGGCGTACTCGGCACACTGCCCGGAGTCTGTGAAGAAATATTTTTGGATAACGACTATGCACTTCTTTGGATGACATGTCCGTAGTAGACAAAGGTTCATCGTACAAGAGAGACAGGAGGTAAGAGAAGACTGTGCATGTACAGCAAATGAAGCATCAAAGACTCAGTGACGGATGTTACCAGCAGAACAAGCCAGAGACATATGAAACGGATCTATCATTTCAACAGTGTAAAACCGATGCTTATGTGACTGCCGATCCAAAACTTACCATGATCGATAAGATGAGAAGACCCGGCTCCATCATGTGACACTCCGACGTTTCAGGTGAATATATACAGAATTGGTATCTACAAGGGGTTCTATAGACCACATTAATTGTGTTTCCTTGGTAATTTCTTTCGTAGTACTAGTTGAATTAGTATGTCACAAATCCATCAACTATATGCCAAAGAATCGGCTGAATCAGAGTCGGACACGTGTCTACAAAATGAAAAAAATGAATAAAAAGTGAAAAAAAAGTCGCAAAATGTCGTCCTGAAAGTTTCTGCTGATCAACTATTCGTGGAATTTTCATGTTATTAAATCCATACAGTAACCTTGGCCTTTAATTTGCTTTCTTTTTGTTGAAATGATGCCAATAAAGGTGTGCTTAAAGACTGAATGTGTTTTTGCTGCACCACTCTGTGCCTGTAAAAATACCCGTCCTGTGCATATTGCCGATGTCCCGTTTTTGACGCATGTTTGAGGGAGAACATTTACCTAGTCATTAACAAATGTGCAATTTCAAGAAGCACAAATCTAAAGTATGTAATACCAGCAGCTTATAAATATCAACTCATTGACATCAACTGCATCATTCCACATTTACATCACATTGAAAACAACTGTTTCAATCTAGTCGACTGTTTCAATCAAGTCTTTTGAACTTTGTGACACCTGTAATGCACGGAATGTCCGATCTTTAAACTCAGTTTTCAATCGAGAAACCCGCAAGAGCAAGGAATGCTGCATAATAAACCAGATATAGTTACACATCCGCTTGTGGCGTTTAGAACCTGAATTCAACATAAATAAATTAGTTACGTGTCACACTTTTAAACCATTATATGCACGAGACCGCCTTTTCATATTTGAGAACAGGATCTGTCTAGATCATCGTTTCGCGTAACTAGCATCAATCGAGGTGAGTAAATTAATCTTTGGCTCACGTGCAAAGCAAAAGTATGTTTCGGGTCAGTGGTCGTCCGGCTGCCGTCGTCCGTGGTAAACGTTAACGTTGGCATTTTCTCGGACACTATACAAGCCACAGTCTTCAAGCTAACCCAATGATACTTTGTGGCAAGACCTTTCTAAACATACCAATTTGAGTGGCCTCTCACAAAGGTCAAGGTCACAGGGATCAGGAAATAAGTAACAAATAACTATATTTTGAATTAATTATTTTTTTCCCAAATGCTATTCACTTCAAACCCAAACTTGCTACAGACATAAGTGATGGTAATACCTATCTATGCATACTAATTTGGATGACCCCTCGGAAAGGTCAAGGGTCACAAGAGCTCAGGAATTGTGTTTTTTCTTCAAATACTATTCCCAACTTCAAACCCAAACTTGCTAAAGAAACACCTGATGGAAAGACCTTTCTGTGCATACTAATTTGGTTGATCTATTGGGAAGGTGAAGGGTCACAAGAACACAGAAAATAGGACGGAGCGGCAGGCCGAAGGCAACGACAGCAGCACAAGACAGTATTATCCGACGTCTACATATGAGGGATCCGTACGAGATCGCTGCCAACATGGCCAGAAACACCCTTGGCAGGCACGGGAGACCGATTTGTGCCCGCACCGTACGTCGAAGGCTGAGGAAATGGCGTCAATGCTGATCGGTACATCAACCAAGTGCTGAGACCTCATGTGGTGCCGTTCTTCCAGCGTCACCCAAACCACCTGTACCAGCAAGATTATGCACGGCCACACACGGCACGTGTCACACAAGACTTCCTTCAACATAACAACATCAATCTACTGCCCCTTCCAGCTCGCTCACCTGATCTTAACCCAACTGAACATTTTTCGGATGTTCTGAAGAGGAAGCTCAACAAGTTGGCGCCAAGACCTCAAACTGCTGCCCAGCTAAGTGCCGCCGCTGGCCGCGTCTAGCACAAATAAACACTCTTGTGAGGTCCATGTGGCGGAGATGCACAGCTGTGATCAACGCTCTGGGTGGTCATACACGTTACTGACAGTGTTTGTCTTTTGAATGTTGGAAGAATGACGCCATTTTATATCAGAAAGACATTAAGATGCAGACATCTGTGATGCTTGTGTACACAGTAATTATGAATTTATTGTAAAAATTAAATCGTAAAGAGACTTCTCTACTGTTTTCACGTTTCTTTTGCCTCTGAGGATACATCACACCTCGGTTGAAAGGTGCATATGAGCCTGTGACAAAACATCGTGCGCGTAACAACCGACATATTTTTATTCAAGAAAAAACACTACAACAGAAAAAGTGGTTATTTGTATGATTCCGCTGTGAAGACATTGTTGTTAGAACACTTGCATTTCTCACAGAATTTTCCTTTAAACCAAAATGAGCTAATCTATAGATGATTTTCATGTGTATGCTCAATAGTATGTCCATAGCGTGTATAGTGCGACAGCAAACGTCTTCTTTGCTGAGTGACAGAAACATATTTGCATATCTGTTATCTCATCTGAGGACAATCACTGAATAATGTTTTTGTCTATCATACTGAAAATACGGTAGACTTTAGGATGGAGCTGGTCGGAGCACGTTCCGTAGTGCAAAGGACATAACAGGCGGGCGGGGCTCATGGTCTGGAAAAGAAGTACAAGATAAAAATGACTGCACGTCTAGCCACTCTAACCTTGCTGTTCAACGTTGTGCGTGTGTGTGTGTGTGTGTGTGTGTGTGTGTGTGTGTGTGTGTGTGTGTGTGTGTGTGTGTGTGTGTGTGTGTGCTTATATATGTTATAAGCACGCATCTCCGATATTACTGTACGCACAAAATTGAAACTTTGCAAAATACTTTATTAAGAGAGCCTCCGAGCACATTGTAATTGGATGTCTCATTGAAGATATAAAAGATCGTTTATAGAGAGTCGGTTGACCGAGATTAGAGACCGCAATTTTGATTATATGCACTTGAAATTTGGGATATGGCTAGTTTGCAGAAAGACATTGGATGAGTTCGTTGTTGTACCTCTTTAACGTTTTCGAAAATAAAAGTTCAAAGCGGAAGAAAATGTCAGAAGTAAGACTCCTTGATTTCATCAGAAGAATCAGACGGTGACGTAAAAGCACCAAACGCGTCAGTGTTTTATACAATGTTCCTGCTTGGCGCAAATCACCAGCACCTCAATGTTTTACATGTGTATGACCTGGCGCGATTTTCTGCTTCGTTTATTTTTGTATGATGTTTGCGAACATTTTCTGAAAAGGTGGAATATGCATGCAAGCTCATAAAGAAGAGGCTTTGTGGGCACGAGCCATTCCACCTTTTTCTTCAAAATAGCTGTGGCTACGCGGCCAGCCCACAGAACGTCTAACCGGTAGGAAGCGCCGTGTGTCTGCCGTCTGTGTTTGTGTGTGCCATTGTGCCGTTTGTGTTTGTGTGTCCCATTGCGGATCAGGCGGGGGAAAGGGGAGGGAATGAAAGGGAGATACTGAATGAGTTCGTAAACCAACCTCTTCAACGTTTTCAATAATAATTAATTTCTTTTTGCTAGTTTTGGAGCCACTATGAACTCCCATCAAACAGTCAGTCCTGAAAGAGGCTGTGTGGAACAAAACAGTTAGCTCTGGAAGAGCGTGCCTTTCAGATGCGTGACGTGAAACATCAATTCGGTACAGTGTACACGGTGTCGTGAGACCAGCGATGCAATGACGTGAAGCTTATAGTGACTTCATTTTGCTGCTCGTGCTATTATTTCTTCTTCCGAATTCCTGTCGCTACTCCAGCCCACAGAGCGTACAAATGGCGGGAAGCGCTGTGTGTCCGTCTTTATTTGTGTGCGCCGGCGTGTGTGTTGATCAGATGATGGCTTAGAGAGGAGGAAAATAGATAAGATTAAAAATATCAACAACTCTGAATGTTCCTAAAAGAAAACGCACGTGAGCTCCGAACAGTACGGTAGTCTTTGGGATGAAATCCTCATCTGGTTTAACAAAAAGTGGTAATCAAACAAAGACATGAATTTTTTGTGATTTAAATTGATCGAGTATGTCGATAGTAACAACCAACATCGATTGTTACAGAAAACATAATTCCTAAAGGACTAGAATATTATTCATACTTCCACCTGTAAGAACAGGTTATACACGAATTTCTTTTGAAAGAGAATAATTTTAAAAGATAAACTGACTTAATGTGATCGTTTTATCACCGCATGTCCACCGAAACAGCCAACATTCTCAGAAAGGGGCCAAATCTAGTTATTCGCTGCTAAAAATCATCTGTTTCTACATTCACATTAATTAATTTCACATGTCAGATACATTAAAATTAACCAGTGCTTACAATAAGCCTACTTTAAAGAGAGGGGCGGGGGGGGGGGGGGGGGAAGGGGTTTCAGAAGATCAGAAACAAAAAGTTGCAACCCCCTTCCCCCTCCGAAGTAACTAATCCCCCCCCCCCCCCCCCCCCCTGAAAGACATCTCTGTTGGTTGTTACTTTGAACGTTTCTATTGCTTGTTACTTTTGGTACAAATGACCTTTTGTCACAGGCTTATATTCCTTTTCTGATCAGGGTGAAAAGGGCTTTCTGGAGAATACCGTTAGGCTTGTGAATAAAGCCCCCGAGTATATCTTTCGGGCAGTCTCCATCGTGCGTCGGCTGGAGACCCGCCGACAAAAGTTTGTTCCCTTTTGGGCTCGGTGGCATGCGGGGACCCCGGGGGATGAATCCCCTCATCATATTAGTTATGGCAATAACAACAAACAAAAAAATTAACACTGGTCAAAAAGACACATAAACACTGACTTTGAACACGACAGAGACTCAGATTGGAAGGAAGCGACTCCTCAGGCTTCGGCCATCTGGCCTCGTTTCCTCATCGTCTATAGCAAATTACCAAAGAAGCCTGTTTCCAGGTTGCATCCGTTCCTGGTGGGGGAGACCCTCAGGAGCCGTGTCAGCAGACCTGTTGCTCAGAGTCTCAGGTCTGGCGACTTGTTGGAGGGGTGCCGCAAAAGGGCACACTCCGACGGGCTACTGAAGCTCTCTTCCATCGCGGACACTCCAGTAGAGGTCACACCCAACAAGACGATGATTTTTTCCCCGAGGCGTGATCAAGGATCAAGTGTTAACGGAACAGTCTGCCACCCCCCATCCCCACCCCACCCCCTCCCCCCACCCCCGGCCCGCTCTCCCCCTCCCCCATGTGTGTGAATTTTCAGGGGGCGCATATAGCTTCAGACAAAAACTGCCCCCGGTGGATTTCCGAGTGCAAGATTTATCAGGTGCGTGTGGAGAAGGGGCTGTCCTTTACGGAGGCCCAAAAGCTTGTCGAAAGCAGCAATGTAACTGCAGCTCCTGCAAACAGCTCAAACTTCGTTTACAATCAGTGCGGTGATGGCGGGCAAACGCCCCACTAAAGACTTTAGTTATCAGACACCTACCTCTTGGTTGGGGGCGGAGCCTCAGATCCTCTCGCCTCTGGAGAGTAATCCTCCTCCAGACGAGGAACCAGGAACACAGAAGGCGGAGACTGCCGGCCCGGTAGCGCTGCCCTCTGCTGCCCAAAAAGCCTCAGCCCCCACTGAAAGCAAAGAAACTCGTGGGTCCGTTGTGCGCATGGATCCAGAAAGGGGACACAGAAGCCCCCCCCCCCCCCCCCCCCCCTCTTTCAAAACAAATTTGCTGCACTCGAGGAGAAGATGAAGGGAGTGGAAATTGTCGTGGCTGGTGCTGCGGCAACTCCACTCCCCTCGTCTCCGAAGAGTAAGCGGAGCTGTGAGCCGGCCCCCTTCTGTTTCTTCGTCTCCGTCTATTGCAAGCAAGGAATAACTCCTTGATAAGAGTTTTACTTCCCGCACATACACTGCCTGCAGAAATATATATGACAGGTAATATAACTTTGGATGCCCTTGATGACTTGCACCCGTTACAAATAAAATAACTGTTGATCTTAAAACTATACTTTTGAAGTCCAGGTGCTATTGGTTTAATAAAATGTGTTGCGATATTATTATATTCGAGCGTTTATGTAAAATGAATCTTCACTTTAAAACTGCTTCTGTTAACAAGATGACACTTCACATAATTTCAATTTAAATGTTTTGTCAGACAATGGGGAACAAAGAAAACAGGGAAAACAACTTGTAAAACATAGTTCGAACAACAAACTTACCTATATTAAATGCTAACGATGTTTATGATTCAGTACAGAACAGCTTTAACACAATACAAGGAATCTTATTGCTGGTAATGTAAAGATTCAGGTTGTTGCTAAAATAGAATTTAACAGAATAGACGGTGAACAAACAGTAACATATGTGCAAATGAAACAGTACAGAGTTAACATAAGACGAAGATTGGAAAACGTGTTTAGAAACAAAGTATTGCCTGGCTTTATGTCAGCAATTGACGAAGTAAAAATTAAGGGCTCTGAGTGGCATGAAGGATATGTATATGAACTACAACTAAAGCAGTCAAGATATCATCCCATTTAGGCAGATCGGACATGTCAAGGGTCACAGGCTGGCAAATGTGTGTAAAATGCTAATTATTGATAAAATTGTTGGTATTATCAACATTTTCAACATTTTTTCAATCAAAATTGGCACAAAGGTAGCTGATGATAAGACCTTCCTGTGCAAACTAATTTAGTTGACTCATTGCAAAGGTCAAAGGTCGGGGGTGACAGATGTGTGAAAAATGCTTACATTTTGAGAAAACATGGATTTTGCTGGTGCGAAATGTATGTATATCGGCCGTCCACGTGAGCCATAATGGCTTTGCCTTTCTGTTCACTTTATGCTGGTGGTTCAGTTATCTGTACCATTTCCTGTAGTTATAACTTTTCTATTTGTTCCACTCAGCTAATATTTTTACCAGCTGCTGCTTTACCAAGCTCTTAACTATAGTTACTGTTTGAATTTGTGTCACAGTTGTCAGCTCCGTCGTCGTTTTTATGGTCACCTCCATTTTGTTCTGTTTTTAAAGCGCCTCTAATGTCAGGTTTTGAAGTAAAATCGTATCGGTAGACTGTTAAATTCTGATTCCAATGATACAAGTCATTTCGCTCTAAGGTAAACCGATCAGCCGTTATGACTGAAGAAAGGATCAGAGAAGCTCGATTTTCCAATCACTGACGGAAACGCTCCGGGAAGACCCGAGCAATGGCGGCAATCATGGTGGCAGACATCTTTCCAAAAGTCCCACAACTCTTACTATAAATTTCTGACGTTTCTTCCGGTCACGGTGGCGGTAAATAGTACACCTATCTATTTGAACCAGAAATTCCGGCTGGTCAGCAAGTAAGGCGTGTTGGAAAACAAGACGACGAACTTCGCAACGTGCAGCGTCTGAAAAAAGAACGTACTGGTAAGTGGTAAGTGTGTCGGAGAAGCGTCACCTTACCGATAGATTTAGAGGTAGACAGGCCGGTCTATAATTACTGTATAGATCTGTAATAAACGGCATTCGGTAGCAGAGGTAGCATGGCACCGCTAGGTCAGGCTGTATCACAAGATTCAAAATACTCGTACAGCAACTCAATTTGCTGGGAAAAAAGAGTGTTTCTTTAAAGATAATGACTTTTACGGCAACATTGATAAACAACTCTCTTACATTGTCAGTTCGGCAACCACTTATTGTTATTATCAGAAGTGTAACTATGTTCTCTGCCACGGTCAAAAGACTGGTGGAGGAAAATCGTCCACCTCAAGGTTCTGTGCTCGGGCGGATTTTCTTCATTCTGTATATGAAGCCGATAGCTACTATTTTTTTCAAAGTACTCTGTTAAGGCCCCGCTACACGAGCCCGGTTTTGAGGCCGATTCCCGATCAGTTTTCGAATCGGTAGGTGATCGGGCCGGATTAAAAACCGTGTGCAGTGCCACACTGACATTTCTCGACTTGTCAAGTTTAGCCGACCGGTTTGAACCGAAGATCAAAGTCGTACCTGTTCTGCAAAATGACTGCTAGTTTTGACAGTGATGATGATGTGCTTGCATTATCAGCAGTTTTGGATCATATTCGGGAAGAGGCGTGCGAAACATCAGCGGCAACGGCGGTGGTAGGCTGATCACAACAGGCGTGTTCGGCCATTTGCAAACCGTGTTGAAACGACATGCTTTGCGAGACGCGCTCTGATTGGTTGAAGCTTACGATCGGGACGGATTCGGATCGGAAATATAGAGCAGGTTCTAGTGACCCGATTCCCAGCCGATTGGGACCGGATCGGATAATTGACGTCATCCGATCGCAAAGGGATCGGAATCGGCTTCAAAATCGGGGCACAACAAGGCCCCGCCACACGGGCCGGTTGTGCCCCGATTTTGAAGCCGATTCCGATCCCTTTGCGATCGGATGACGTCAATTATCCGATCCGGTCCCAATCGGCTGGGAATCGGGTCACTAGAACCTGCTCTATATTTCCGATCCGAATCCGTCCCGATCGTAAGCTTCAACCAATCAGAGCGCGTCTCGCAAAGCATGTCGTTTCAACACGGTTTGCAAATGGCCGAACACACCTGTTGTGATCAGCCTACCACCGCCGTTGCCGCTGATGTTTCGCACGCCTCTTCCCGAATATGATCCAAAACTGCTGATAATGCAAGCACATCATCATCACTGTCAAAACTAGCAGTCATTTTGCAGAACAGGTACGACTTTGATCTTCGGTTCAAACCGGTCGGCTAAACTTGACAAGTCGAGAAATGTCAGTGTGGCACTGCACACGGTTTTTAATCCGGCCCGATCACCTACCGATTCGAAAACTGATCGGGAATCGGCCTCAAAACCGGGCTCGTGTAGCGGGGCCTTTAGACATCATATGTTCGCCGATGACACACAGTTGCACGATTCTGGTCCCGTTCCTGAAGCTGGTCGTCTAATTTCCAACATGGAAAACTGACAGATGTTAAAGACTGGATGATTAGAAATAAACACCAGCTTAATGATGGTATAACAGAGTCCATGCGTATTCACAGCTGGTGTGCGTCCTTCGCAGTTGTCCTATCTTCCCAGTCACATCTCTGTCTGTCATAATCAAATCACTTTCTCTGAAAGTGCCAAAAACCTTGGTGTTTTCATTGACAGAGACCTAAAAATGGATAAGTATTTTAGTCATATGTGCATATCAGCTTTTTATTTAACTTCGGGGCATTAGCAGTGTTAAGGCCCCGCCACACGGGCCGGTCAGTTTGCCCCGATTTTGAAGCCGATTCCGATCCCTTTGCGATCGGATGACGTCAATTATCCGATCCGGTCCCAATCGGCTGGGAATCGGGTCACTAGAACCTGCTCTATATTTCCGATCCGAATCCGTCCCGATCGTAAGCTTCAACCAATCAGAGCGCGTCTCGCAAAGCATGTCGTTTCAACACGGTTTGCAAATGGCCGAACACGCCTGTTGTGATCAGTACTACCGCCGTTGCCGCTGATGTTTCGCACGCCTCTTCCCGAATATGATCCAAAACTGCTGATAATGCAAGCACATCATCATCACTGTCAAAACTAGCAGTCATTTTGCAGAACAGGTACGACTTTGATCTTCGGTTCAAACCGGTCGGCTAAACTTGACAAGTCGAGAAATGTCAGTGTGGCACTGCACAAGTTTTTTAATCCGGCCCGATCACCTACCGATTCGAAAACTGATCGGGAATCGGCCTCAAAACCGAGCTCGTGTTCACTTTCGAAGTGCACAATCGACTTCAAGGCCGGCTATGAAATGTGTTGTGACAACGGCACTGAAATTCCTGACAGTGCCGTCATGTCCCCGATTTGTGTGTGGCAACATAAAATGTGATGACGCGGAATGGAATGCTGTTTAGATCAAACCCCGGTTCAACCTAGCTTCGGACCAGGGTTGAACTGTACCCTGATCCAACCCAGGTTGGGTCAAGTGTAAACACTCCATCCCAGGTTTGGGTACAACCTAGATTCATGTGCAAACAGCCTCAGCGTCAGATATATATAATTACCTACAGAACTGGCTTGATTATATTTAGATGAGAGTTTTCCGTCTAATCACCCAGATTGTTTTTCTGAATAAGCATCGATTTGTAAAATCTGGAAAATAATTTTTGTCGTTTTATGTTTGCAGCTTACCATATCTGTGGGCAATAGTTATTTTTTAGACGTAAATTTTGCTCACGATATTTATGTATGTACTGAGGACGGATTACACTGATTAAATTTTTATTTAAAAGGAAGAAATGCTTTAATTCACTAATTGACGGTACGTGTATATGTATTGTAATGTAATTTTACTCAATCAAGGGGGATACATGTATGTACTTTTGCAAGCTGTTGGACATTGGAAAATTTAACATGATACTATTAATTTACAGGTGTCATGGAAATTGTGATGTTTGGCGTGTGCTTGAGGGGTGCTGCTGTTACTTGAGTCACCACCAGTCAGTGTGGGCTAAAGTTCACGACCCCGCTTCCGGGGCGCGAGCTATGAGCTCTACAACTCGAGCAACACCCACCCACACTAACACAAACCTAATACAAACACCAGAGGAACAATAACGACGACATTTATTAAATGTAACCCTAACAATCCAAAATATCCTCACGCAATCCTAACCACGCATTCACACGTCCCATTCACACACACATACGTCCAAACTCCCCATCCCGAATACCCGTTACACAATACAAAATAACAATATATAATAAACTAAATATCCCTAATACACCAGGCTGAGGAAACTACTATATGTTAAATAAATATACTAAATAAAACACAAACGAACAATATATAATAAAACTACTATCCTTAATAATACAAACGAAAACTCAAACTGAAAAGCTTAAATCAACAGCCACTGGACCCCCGCCGGAAGCACAAGCGTCAAGCGCTAACGTCAACAGACCTACGCCTTTTCTTCCGCGAAGAGTCCCTTACAGCAGGTGGCTCCTTAAGTAATATAGTATTACGAATAACACAAGATCAAATATACGAAGAACCAAATGTGCTTACTAGACCCCAAATAAAGATCGAGAAAAATGAATACTCAAACCACTGAAACTCACCAGCGGGATCACGAACGACAAGTTCGACTCAACTAAAACTTTTACAAACTAGACATTCACAGCACAAGGCTACTTTAACTAGCAACGTTTCAGAATAAACAATATCACGTATACAAATGGAGCAAACTTCCTTAACCTAACATGACTGAAAGTTAAATAAACTCAATATAGTTCACGTCACTGGACCTTCTCGCCGGAAGCACAACCGTTAAGCGCAGCTCAGCTCAATGCTCTTGCTTCCGCGATAAGGTCTTCGGTAACACAGGCTGCTTTTAAATATACAATAACTCAAAATGTCACCGACAAAGCTCCTCTCACAATACAGTCACGTGGAGAATCTCACAATGTTCTTTACAAGATCACGTCACTCTTCCGGCAACTTTAATTGCCGTCTTTTATATTCCCATCACTTCTCTCCCACAACGGTAAATTCAATCTCGACACATTCCCTTCACCTCTCTCCCGCAACGACAAATTTAACCTCAACAAAATACATATTTACACGCCACTACATGACTCACTTCCGATATTTATACCCCGACGCTAAATAGTGCAATGGTCCTAGTCGCGCGCTCGGCGTTAAACCCCCAATAACTAATCCGCCGCTAACTACTCTAGAAACTACAAAATACAATAGCTGGCATTCACTTCTACATTCTATTCTTACACCTGCCCCCAATACACACTAGCCAACATAATAATAACAGAACAAGCAAACACAACCAAACCCCCTGAGCAAATGACCACTAGAGAACTGTTGCGTGTACTACTACTACTAATAATAATAATAAAATAATAATAAATAATAATAATAATAAATAATAATAATAATTAGGTATTTATAATACGCTTATCTTATAATAATTATAACTCTAAGCGCGCACTCACAACTCGCACACGCATGCGCACGCTTTAGACAATGACTAACGTACCACAAATAGTGAAAATACATTACGACGGTCAGCTTGGGGTGGGGAGTGTGGTGATATAGTGCTAGAACTGTTGAAAGAGGTGAGTTTTGAGGGCTGACTGGAAGGAGGAGAGAGAGTGTTTCTGACGGAGAGAGAGGGGGAGAGTTTCCAGGTGGATGGACCGTATACTGAGAAGGAGCGGGGGCCGAAAGTGCTGAGTTTGGTGCGGGGGATGAGGAGGCGGAGAGGGGCGGAGCGGAGGGAGCGGGAAAGAGTGTAGGGGTGAAGTAAGTTGGAAAAATAGGTAGGAGCGTAGCTGTTCAGGGATTTGTAGCAGAGAGACAGAATCTTGTATTGGATGCGTTGGGGGATGGGGAGCCAGTGAAGGAGGTTGAGCAGGGGAGTGATGTGGTCGGATTTTTTCTTTCTAGGACGAGGCGGGCAACATTGTTCTGGACGTGCTGGAGAGTGAGAGTGGTGGAGTGAGGGAGACCGGAAAGGAGAGAGTTGCAGTAGTCGATGCGAGATGAGATGAGAGAGACAGCGAGTTTGGTGGCAGCTTCGGTAGTGAGGTATTTTCTGATCTGACTGATGCGGCGGAGGTAGAAATAACATGCCTGGGCCGTGGCGGAGACGAAGCTGGTCATGGAAAGAGAGGAATCGAGGATAACGCCAAGTTCTTGAACGAGTCAGGTGCTGTCGAGTTGAAGGTGGAGAGAGGAAGGGAGCTGGGAAAGTTTCTGGCGAGTGCCTACTAGCATGGCTTCCGTTTTGTCATCGTTCAGTTTGAGCTTGTTTGCTGTCATCCAGTTTTTCACGTCTTCGTAGCAGTCAGCCGTGCGAGTCAGTAGTGTCTGAGTGTTGTCGAGTTTGTCTTTGTCTAGTAGTTGTGAGTCGTCAGCGTAGAGGTGGTGGTTTATGTGGTGAGACTGGATGATGTTGGACAGGGGAGAGGTGTAGAGTGTGAAAAGGACCGGGCCCAGGACGGACCCTTGTGGAACGCCGCAGGAGAGCGTGACTGGGTTGGAGGAGACGCCATCGATAGTGACGGACTGCTGTCTGTCTGAGAGGTAGAAGAGAAACCAGGAGTGAGCAGAGTCAGTGATGCCAAAGGAGTGGTAAAGGCGGTGGAGGAGGATAGAGTGGTCTGTGGTGTCGAAGGCGGCAGAGAGATCGAGTAGCGTAAGAAGGGAGATGTTGCCCGAGTCAGTGGAAAGAAGCAGGTCGTTTAGGATATGTAGAAGGGCTGTTTCAGTGCTGTGATGTTTGCGATAGGCAGACTGGCAGGGACTGAGGAGGTTGTTGTCAGCGAGGTGGAGGTTGAGTTGGTTTAGGACAACCTTCTCAAGAAGCTTGGACAGGAAAGAGAGATGTGAGACTGGGCGGTAGTTCTTGAGTTCATTTGGGTCGAGGTTGTGTTTTTTTAGGAGAGGACGGACGCTGGCGGACTTGAAGATATCGGGGACGGAGCCATTCTCTAGAGATGTGTTGATGATGTCGGTAATGAAGGGCAAAAGTTTTGGGAGGCCGTCCCGGTAGAGAGAAGCTGGGAGGGGGTCTAGTTCGCAGGTTTGAAAGGCATGGACTTTATGGTCTTGAGGACTTCATCCTGAGAGACGGGGCGGAAGGACGAGAGGGGAGTGCCGGAGAAGGGGGGGGGGTTGGGGTGGGGGGGTCAGGAAGGCAAGGTGGAGAAGCAGAGTGTCGAGTGTGTTGCGCAGAGTTTGGATTTTGTCGGAGAAATAGGAGGAAAAAGCGGACGGAAGTTCTTCTTTGCTGTGTGTATTGGGAAGAGGAGAGTCTTTAGAAGTGCTTGGGAGTGTGTTCATGGTAGCGCAGAGGGTTTTGGAAGAAGTAGATTCCAGGATTTTGTTTTGAAGGTGTTTACGTTTGGAGTCGGAGATCATTCTGCAGACTTTGGATCTGGTGAAAGAAAAACAGAAGATAGTGGTAGAAAACCCTTTAAAATAGAAACAAATAACGACGTTTCGGATCAAAGATCCTTCCTCAGGTGACATGGAAACAAACGTAGAACAGAAAAGAACACGACAGAAAGAAAAGACGTCATCCTGTATAGATAGAATTTAGAATGACGTAAAACACACACACACACACACACACACACACACACACACACACACACACACACACACACACACACACAAAATGACGCAAATACACATGCACAAAACACGTAGCACAAAACTTACGTCTATATACATACACGTCACTGCATACATTCGCATTCACTCGTGCCTGCTGCAGCTCACGCACATGCGCACACACACACACACACACACACACATACACACACACACACACTCAAAGGTAGCATCCAGTATCAACAGCGAGGTCAAGTCTGGCACCAACTACCCATCAGGCGAGCATACATACCTAGGGCGAATGTTCAAGCCGCGCGGATGGAAAGTGCCAAGCCTGTCCGCGAAAAAGGATTCTGTTATTTTGCGGCGTATGAAGTGGGATGTATTTTGCCAAAGGATGCGTATGCTGAAATGTGTGAGGCTATGAGGAGGTTCGTTGAAATGACGTCCAACCTGGTTGTTGTATCCGAGGCGGATCGAACGAACATGCTCCTCGCAGCGTTCAGGGAGTGTACGGTATGTCTCCCCCACAAACAACATCTTTGGGCAGTGAGAACATGAGATGACATAGACAATATCCGATAACTGGCATGTGAATGATCGGTGGACATGAAAAGATGACAGGGGTCCGGTGATGACGGGGGATGTGTTGATGTACGGACATGCTTTGCAGTGTGGTTGCTGACAAGGGTGTGTGCCAGGTGGTAAGGTGTTAGATGCGTGAAGTGAACTGTGAACAAGATGATCGCGTAGGTTAGTGTCACGTTTGTAAGCGACCAGCGGAGGCTCAGGAAATATGTCTTTCAATGCTGTGTCATTCTGAATGATGTGGAAGTTCCTGAGGAGAATGTTTTTGATGGGGATGTTGTGAGGATGATCTGCAGCAGCGACGACGACTTCACCAACCAGACCCAAACCATGGCCACTTTCTTCTCACACCAGGGATACCCCCAAGACATCGTCAACACCGCTCGTTCTAAAGCTGAGGCCACAAGCAGAAGTGAAGCTTTGAGGGAGAAAACTCATAGTGCTGCAGAGGACCGGCTATCAATTTGGATAACTTTAGGTTGGCAAAACAAAACGCTCACTACATCATGCGATGTGAAAACACGTGAAACAGGTACCACCCGATGGCGTTCAGACTGGGCGGCCACGTGCTTTACGCCGACCTCCGAACTCTCACACGGCAGCAAATACTCGTGTACAGGCCAAATACTAGACGCCTATGCTATCGCTACCCGGTGACTAACTAAATCCTGCCACCCCTCTAAACTTACTCCCCTACAAAATAGGCGAAAAAAAAAACGTGCCGTGACACCGTAGTTATTATTGCTTTCTCTCTCTCTCTCCCTATCTCTCACACACACACATTGAAAAAAAGTTGAAGTAATGTAGAGTGATTTGTATCATATATGTAAAGAAGACATAATAATAACCTGTTGGAAGGTCAAGATCACAAAGATCATTATGTGGATTGGTCAATGCGCATGATAATAAAAAAATAATTACGGTATTTATAATGCGCTTATCTTATAAGAATTATAACTCTAAGCGCGCACTCACAAATCGCGCACGCATGCGCATGCTTTAGACAACGACTCATGTACCACAAATAGTGAAATACATTACGACTGTCATCTTAGGGTGGGGAGTGTGGTGGTATAGTGCTAGAACTGTTGAAAGAGGTGAGTTTTGAGGGCGGACTTGAAGGAGGGGAGAGAGTGTTTCTGACGGAGAGAGAGTGGGAGAGTGTTCTAGGTGGATGGCCCTATACTGAGAAGGAGCGGGGGCCGAAAGTGCTGAGTTTGGTGCGGGAGATGTGGAGGCGGAGAGGGGCGGAGGCTGAGCGGAGGGAGCGGGGAGGAGTGTAGGGGTGAAGTAAGTTTGAGAGATAGCCAGGAGCGCAGTTGTTCAGGGATTTGTAGCAGAGAGACAGAATCTTCTATTGGATGCGTTGGGGGATGGGAAGTCAGTGAAGGAGTTTGAGCAGGGGAGTGATGTGGTCGGATTTTTTCTTTCTGAGGACGAGGCGGCAGCATTGTTCTGGACGCGCTGGAGAGTGAAAGTGGTGGAGTGAGGGAGGCCGGAAAGGAGAGAGTTGCAGTAGTCGATGCGAGATAGGATGAGAGAGACAGCAAGTTTGGTGGCAGTTTCGGTAGTGAGGTATTTTCTGATCTGACTGATGCGGCGGAGGTGGAAGTAGCATGCCTGGGCCGTGGCGAGACGAAGCTGGTCATGGAAAGAGAGGAATCGAGGAAAACGCCGAGGTTTTTGGCCGAGTCAGAGAGGGAGATGGGGGTGCTGTCGAGTTGAAGGTGGAGAGAGGGAGGGAGCTGTGAAAGTTTCTGGCGAGTGCCTACCAGCATGGCTTCCGTTTTGTCGTCATTCACAGTTTAAGCTTGTTTGTTGTCATCCAGTTTTTCACGTCTTCGTAGCAGTCAGCCGTGCGAGTCAGTAGTGACTGAGTGTTGTCGAGTTTGTCTTTGTCTAGTAGTTGTGAGTCGTCAGCGTAGAGGTGGTGGTGTATGTGGTGAAACAGACTGGATGATAAGAAAAGGGGAGACTGCCAGTGCTAATATTTTAGGAAGGTTACAAAGTAAAGTAGATAACAGCACTGTCAGGGGAGAGAAGTGTGCATGATTGACCAGTGATCATAGATCTATTGTGGCCAAAGCACAAAAAAAAAAGATAGGAAAGAGAGGGGGCGCTAAAAAAAAATGTGACTGAAAGCAATGCATATGGAAGCCCCCCCACCCCCCGAAGGGGGGCGTATCACATATCCCACTGTTCCAGCCACTCAGTGCATGAAAATTTAAATCTAGGTCCCCCCAAGGGGGGGGGGGGGTCCAGATATTTAGCCGGTGTGGACAGCTGTTTCGGTCTTGGCGACCTCTTCAGCACACCATCGGCGATACTGGAGTGTAACGCACGCAGACTTGCCCACAGTCGTACGCACAGACTCTCACGCAACAGACGCATACACCGCCACTGACTCAGACGGGCGCATTCATGCGGTAAAACACAACACACGGGCTCCCTTTCTAAAGTAACCTTTATACACTATAAAAGAAAAGAAACGCTTTAAAGACTATCAAACTATATATACAAGGCTCTCTATCACACACTCAAATCACAGTATCTCTGCCAGGCTAGGTTTCAGTCTCTTAATGTCTCCAACCTGTTTGATGTTGTTGCCTGGTTACGTTGGTCCTTCTCACGTCTAGGCGTGAAAGTCCTTCGTCGTACGCGTATTGCCGTCCTGTCTCTTTGGGCACGGACGTCCTCGTTCTCGTACGGTACACTCAATTCTCGCTTGGACTTGGGTGTCTTGGTCCCAGTCAGAATCACTCAGAAGAGCTGGAGGGATGACCTCACGTAGGTCCCACCTGCGACTCGACGTCTCGGCGTCTGTCTTCCACTCTTGTTACAAGAACTCTAAAATAGACAACAAAAGTCCCAACGTAACACTTGCTAAACACACAACATATTGGATCAATGAGAAACGTCACGTAACCTGGCTGATACAAATAACTCACACGTTCATTCACACACACACACGTGCTTCATAAACTATTTTCCTATCACCCCATCTCTGTCACTATCTTGAAACAGACTATAGCCTAACTGACACTCTTGCTATACATTACTCTATACCCTGGAAAAGACCATGCTTAACCCACCACGTACTATCTTCATAGCGGTTTAGACATACACACTTCATATTCCTTTAGTCATCTAACTCGGTAAACAACTGTATACAAAAACACCGGTTACTTCACCGAATTCTAAACATACTATACCAAACCGGAACACCGCTATACAACCACATTAATCTTACCACGCATACTGTCTTTAACTAAACAACTATCAATACTACGTTTATAGAAACATACCTGAAATCTAGGCTTCAGAGTCAGGGAATGCGGGCTAGGTAACTCGAACACAACCGTTCCATACGACAAGACAGCCCGCAATAACCAAACTAGACCTCTGACAGTCACAGCTTCCGTCTAGAACTCACTAAACAGAACTCACTAAAAAAAAACCCGTGCTAACCATGTCTTACAGATTTCACGTACGTCTAGTCCAACACGGACTTTCGGCAACAAACCGTTAACAAAAACCGTACCGTACTAATCCTACTAAATGAGCACTATGCCCGAGCATAGAGCTTCATCACAATTCCCCCTTCCTCGGGAAAAAAAGAAACGACCGAGTTTCTTTTTAAGACTACTCGACGTAATATCATCCGAAAACAGGAAAGGACTAACTGACTATCTAGAATACAAGAAAAATATTACAGCCTTACGCCTTAACGCACACCGTCAGATCACACAGCGAACTTGAAAACCGAATTAACGCGCCAAAACCTCCAGAAACGAAAATGATCCAACGACTGCCCACACACACAAAAAAAACACTATCGCGAGACTTCGATCTCCGATCTACCTACATATTATTGGGTGCTGAGCCGCATTTCTGTCCGCAACAGAAGTATGCCGTCTCCAGCCAACCCGACTGTTGGGCTACACCCGCTGACCGATTCCCCTGTTTCTGGACGGAAATAACACGTTCCCTCTGCCCACGAGCACGCTTGCTCTGAGCTCTCGTCGCGACTGATGCGACTACACTGCGATTACCCTGAGCTCGCTCAATCGCTCCAACTTTAGCGATGACTGGCTGCACACCCTTCATGTTACCCAGAACTAAGTCTATTACTGGCTCGTCGATGACACACGAAACCAGACTACCTGAAAAAAACTCCGTGTCAACTTCTATCCTAGCCAACGGAAAAATTTCTACGTTCCCTCCGAACGAAACTACTTTCTGTGATTCGCCTGTGAACTGATCTGGTCTAACAAGGCTACGTCTGACCCCCGCGGTCGTTGTACCGGAGTCACGGAGAACAGAAACGAGACATCCGTTTACAACCCCGTCTACCAGCGGTAGGCAACCACCTCCGTCATCTGAACACACTGCGCCCAGCTGTGGTTCCTCCCCGACTGGGACCGCAAAACTGGCTACGTGAGTGGGCCGCACCGCCCCATCCACCATACCAGGATTATTAGGACCTTGATGAGCCAGATGGCCGTGCTCCTGATAACCAGCATACTGCGCGCCTGCACTGTAGTACGGACAGCTCCGACTGAAGTGCCCGTACCCACTACAAGAAAAACACTGCGTGTCCGAACTCGCAACACGACCACGACCATACCCACGCAAAGAAGTCCCTCCACGTGCGTACGGATCGCTACCGCCATTGCTGTTACCTCGATTACCGCGTCGAAAACGCAAAGTACCTCTACCGTTAATCCGCTGGCCTCCACGTAAAGTATTGACCCCCCGGTAACCCCCAGACGTGTTAGCAGCGACCAACCCGACTGGCGGTGTCAGTCCTACGCGCGAGGTTTTTCGTAGGATGCGCCATCCGAAAAGCCTCCGCGTGCTGCACTAACTCGTCCGTAGTCTTGAGGTTACGCTCTCTCAAGAATACCGCTAGATCCTTGAAACGCTTCCAAAGAACTGTTCAACATGAGATCGAACAATGCGTCGTACGTGTGGTCGATCTTTGACAGTTCGACCCAACGTACGAGCAAATGGGACAATCGCTTGCCAAACGACATAAACGATTCCCCTGTCTCTGGCCGACAAGCTCTTAAGCGTTCCCTAAAACCTTCCGCATTACACTGGAACTTCTGCAAGAGACACTCCTTCAAAGTCTCGTAATCTATGGTCCCCGAAACGGTCAAACTATGGTAAAGACTCAAGGCCTGTCCCTCAAGCACAGATGAAAGCAAAACGGGCCAGTTGGCAGGAGGCCAACTCAACGCCTGCGCATGAGACTCGAAACGGCACAAAAAAAGCGTCAATAGAGTCCACGGACTCTTTAAACATCGGCAGTTTAGGAAAATTTCGTATTCCTCGGCCTACTGAATCACTATCTGGTCTAGATCCCGCATCTCGAGCTAACTGTATTTGTACCTCCCTATCTTTCTCCTTTTCTTCTCTCTCTAGTTCCTTCTCTCTTAACGCATGTTCCCTCTCGTCCTTCTCTCTCTGAAATGCTCTCTCTTCTCTTTTTCTCTCTCTCTGTACTTCTAACTCTTTCTCCCTAAAGACCCTTTCTTTCCCATCTCGCTCTCTCTGAGGTTCTAACTCTTTCTCCTTAAAGACTCTTTCTTTCTCTTCTCTCTCTCTCTCTGAGCTTCTAATTCTTTCTCCTTTAAGACTCTTTCTTTCTCTTCTCTCTCTCTCTCTCTGAGCTTCTAATTCTTTCTCCTTTAAGACTCGTCCTTTCTCTTCTCTCTCTCTCTCTAAGCTTCTAATTCTTTCTCCTTTAAGACTCTTTCTTTCTCTTCCCTTTCTCTCTGAGCTTCTCTTTCTTCTCTCTGAGCTTCTCTTTCTCTCGCTCTATCTTCCCTATCCCTACACTTCTCCACGTAATCAAAAGGCTTCTCATCCCTAAGTCCTAACCTTTCACCCTGTTTAATGTAAGCCTCTACCGGGTCTACCTCCATATTTGCTACAACAACTTCCCAAACTTGAAAACGTAAATACAAATATCACAACCAAATCACGGAAAACTTAAAATGCCAACTCACAACAATATCAACTACCTACGCAGAAAACAGTGACCTACTTTGACGTCCAGATGGAACGAAAAATAAGAACGATAGAAAGAAGAGCAAGGAAAAAGAATACTACCTATACAAAAGGAAGAAACAAGAACTAACTCCTCGTAAGATCCAGAAAACTACAGAAATAGCGGATTTTACCCCCTAGAATCGGAGAGGGGAATCTAACACAACATGCACATAGCAACAAATCCTACTCTAAAATCGCTACTCACTATCGCCCGCTGATACTTTAACCTACCGCTAAAACAGGGTCACCACTGTAACGCACGCAGACTTGCCCACAGTCGTACGCACAGACTCTCACGCAACAGACGCATACACCGCCACTGACTCAGACGGGCGCATTCATGCGGTAAAACACAACACACGGGCTCCCTTTCTAAAGTAACCTTTATACACTATAAAAGAAAAGAAACGCTTTAAAGACTATCAAACTATATATACAAGGCTCTCTATCACACACTCAAATCACAGTATCTCTGCCAGGCTAGGTTTCAGTCTCTTAATGTCTCCAACCTGTTTGATGTTGTTGCCTGGTTACGTTGGTCCTTCTCACGTCTAGGCGTGAAAGTCCTTCGTCGTACGCGTATTGCCATCCTGTCTCTTTGGGCACGGACGTCCTCGTTCTCGTACGGTACACTCAGTTCTCGCTTGGACTTGGGTGTCTTGGTCCCAGTCAGAATCACTCAGAAGAGCTGGAGGGATGACCTCACGTAGGTCCCACCTGCGACTCGACGTCTCGGCGTCTGTCTTCCACTCTTGTTACAAGAACTCTAAAATAGACAACAAAAGTCCCAACGTAACACTTGCTAAACACACAACATATTGGATCAATGAGAAACGTCACGTAACCTGGCTGATACAAATAACTCACACGTTCATTCACACACACACACGTGCTTCATAAACTATTTTCCTATCACCCCATCTCTGTCACTATCTTGAAACAGACTATAGCCTAACTGACACTCTTGCTATACATTACCCTATACCCTGGAAAAGACCATGCTTATCCAACCACGTACTATCTTCATAGCGGTTTAGACATACACACTTCATATTCCTTTAGTCATCTAACTCGGTAAACAACTGTATACAAAAACACCGGTTACTTCACCGAATTCTGAACATACTATATCAAACCGGAACACCACTATACAACCACATTAATCTTACCACGCATACTGTCTTTAACTAAACAACTATCAATACTACGTTTATAGAAACATACCTGAAATCTAGACTTCAGAGTCAGAGAATGCGGGCTAGGTAACTCGAACACAACCGTTCCATACGACAAGACAGCCCGCAATAACCAAACTAGACCTCTGACAGTCACAGCTTCCGCCTAGAACTCACTAAACAGAACTCACTAAAAAAACCCGTGCTAACCATGTCTTACAGATTTCACGTACGTCTAGTCCAACACGGACTTTCGGCAACAAACCGTTAACAAAAACCGTACCGTACTAATCCTACTAAATGAGCACTATGCCCGAGCATAGAGCTTCATCACATGGAGGAGGCAGGAATTTCTGCCTACCTGCAATTACAACCACATTTTACTGTGGTGTCTGCAAGGGCATACATTCCATGCCACCACCAAGAGCTAAATTTCCATGCACCCTAAAAGAGAACCTACCAAAAGGGGGGAGGGGGTTGCAGTCGATATTGTAGTAGTTTTCTTTTTTTCTTTTTTTTTGGTCCGTGGACGTTTCCTAAAGCCTGCGCGGTGGAGCTTTTTGGTGGAGTGCAGTGTGCGCAGTACTGGCCCCACCCTTTAAACCCTTGGTTCATCTGCCATGGCCTAGCAAGCTGGGACGATGGCATCGAGGTCCTCGGGTCGTAGGTTTTATATCAGACTGTCCTTGTCCTAGTCTCTGGCTCAAAAGCCTTCCTCGGAGACACGGGGGCTTTGATGTCAGGGGTTTCCTCCCTTAGCCTTTCCGCAGCCAAGCGGCCAGGCCTGCAAGGCAGCAGGCGACTCGTGGAGGGCGGGGTCGTCTATGTCCCGTGCAGATGTGAACATCTGCCCACTGCCCATATTGTAGTAGTAAATGAAAAGAAAAGGGGAGACTGCCAGTGCTAATATTTTAGGAAGGATGGTGTTGGACAAGGGAGAGGTGTAGAGTGTGAAAAGGACCGGGCCCAGGACGGACCCTTGTGGAACGCCGCAGGAGATCCTGACTGGGTTGGAGGAGACGCCGTCGATGGTGACGGACTGCTGTCTGTCGGAGAGGTAGGAGAGAAACCAGGAGTGAGCAGAGTCAGTGATGCCA
Source organism: Semisulcospira habei (assembly GCA_036245525.1). NCBI lineage: Eukaryota > Metazoa > Mollusca > Gastropoda > Semisulcospiridae > Semisulcospira > Semisulcospira habei. The sequence continues at coordinate 209,700,270 of BTPG01000002.1, read as the reverse complement.
AAGGAGTGGTGAAGGCGGTGGAGGAGGATAGAGTGGTCTATAGTGTCGAAGGCGGCAGAGAGGTCGAGTAGCGTAAGAAGGGAGATGTTGCCCGAGTCGGTGAAGAGAAGCAGGTCGTTTAAGTTATGTAGAAGGGCTGTTTCAGTACTGTGATGTTTGCGATAGGCAGACTGGAAGGGACTGAGTTTGGTTGAGAACGACCTTCTCAAGAAGCTTGGACAGGAAAGAGAGATTGGAGACTGGGCGATAGTTGTTTTAGTTCGTTTGGGTCGAGGTTGTGCTTTCTGAGGAGAGGACGGACGATGGCGGACTTGAAGATATCAGGGACGGAGCCGTTCTCTAGAGATGTGTGGATGTCGGTAATGAATGGCAGGTTTTGGAAGGCCGTCCCGGTAGAGAGAAGCTGGGAGAGGGTCTAGTTCGCAGGTTTTGAGAGGCATGGACTTTATGGTCTTGAGGACTTCGTCCTGAGAGACAGGCCGGAAGGACGAGAGGGGGGTGCCGGAAAAAGGGGTGTCAAGGCGGAGAAGTCAGAGTGTCGAGTGTGTTCGCAGAGTTTGGATTTTGTCGGAAAAATGGGTAGAAAAAGCGGACGGGAGTTCTTCTTTGCTGTGTGTGTTGGGGAGAGGAGAGTCTTTAGAAATGCCTAGGAGTGTGTTCATGGTAGCGTAGAGGGTTTTGGAAGAAGTGGATTCCAGGATTTTGTTTTGAAGGTGTTGACGTTTGGAGTCGGAGATCATTCTGCAGACTTTGGATCTAGTTCTTTGGAAGATCTTTCTGTGAACGGTGAGGTCAGATGAGCGCCAGCGGTGTTCAGCTTGTCGGCGCTCGCGCTTGGCCTCAGCTATGTCGTCAGTGAGCCAGGGGGAGGGGGGTCGGTTGGGTATGGAGCAGGTGGTGACAGGTACATGGGTGTCTAGAAGTTTTCGAAGGGAGGAGTCGAAATGGGATGCAAGATCAGGAGAGGAGGCGGGGTCCAGGAGAAGGTCGACAGTTTCGTCGAAGAAGCTCTCTCGGTTGACAGATTTTAGTTTGCGACGAGAGACAAGGAGCTTGGTTTTTTTGGGGGGAGGTAGGTTAAGGGAGACGAGAATAGCGAGGTGGTCAGAGGGAAGCACAGAGTCGAGAAAGAGTTGATCGGAGGTGCGGGTGATGATCCAGTCGAGGGTGTGGCCGAGTCGGTGGGTGGGTTTGGTGATGTGTTGTGTAAGATTGTGGTTTAAAAGTGATGTGCAAAGGCGTTTTGTGTCAGGGTGGTCGGGTTTGTCGAAGTGGAAGTTAAAGTCGCCAAGAAGGATGTGTTTTCCGGGTCGTGTGCTGTCGTGGTCGAGGAGGAGGTCAAACTCGGTGAGGAACATGGAGTTTGTGAGTTTGTTTTGAGAGCTTGGAGGGGGGCGATAGATACATGAAAAGATGAGGGACTGGCCAGGGAGTGTTGCTACGGCCTCGACATATTCAAAGGAGGAATGAGCAAAAGGTAGAGACTGAGAGAAGGAGAGGTGAGCGGAAAGACAGTCCCTGTAGATGATGGCAATGCCACCCCCTCTGGAAGCGCGCGGGAAGGAGGCCAGGCGGTAGCCACTCGGAGTGACGCTGGCGATGATGGGTTCATCGCCGGCTGAGCGGAGCCACGTTTCGGTGATCACGACAACATCTAGGTCATTGTCTAGAATGAAATCTGAAATCACGTCGGCTTTGCCATCTTTGCAGACAGACTGTGCATTGAACAGTCACAGTTTTAGGATGGAGGGGCTGGGGTGTACATTCAGTACCCAAACGGAAAATGGCAGGCAGAGGCAGTACCAACAGGCCTTCACTGCACAAATTACAGAGCTGAGGTGGAAGCCCTGGTCCACGCAGCTAACACCCTTAGTGGCACTGCAGACCCTGATGCCCAGATTGTCTTCCTTACTGATGCCATGTCTGTCCTTGAGGCAGCAACAGCAAGCAAACTGCCACGTCTACAAGAGGCACTGCAAAACATCAAGTGCACCAGACTGGTGCTGCAGTGGATCCCTTCACACTGTGGCATCTACGGCAATGAAGAAGCTGACAGAATGGCAAAAGCGGGCGCAGAGAAAGAACAAGATGAAAATGGAGTCAGCTTCACAGAGATGAAGACCATCATTAAGTCTGTGTACAGACCACCACAACGGCCCATAGACAGTTACCATCAGCTGTACAGACAAGAGCAGGTGACCATCTTTCGTCTGAGGACCGGGCACAACCGACTCAATTTCCACCTGCACAGACGCTTCCACCTCGTGCCATCTCCCCTGTGCCCTTGTGGAGAAGCAGAGCAGACCACAGAGCACATCCTCCAGGACTGTGGGAACCACCAGCCGCTGAGGGAGGAGATATGGCCGAAGCCCGCCACTCTACAAGAGAAACTGTACGGGCCTGTGGAGGCACTACAGAAGACCACAGATTTCATTTTGAGAGCCAAACTCCAAGTGTGACGGCGTTCGAGAAGAAGAAGAAGAACAGTTTTAGGTTGGGTGGGTGAGACAGAAGAGGAAGAGGTAGAAGAAACGGACGAAGAATAAAACAAAGGAGGAGGAGGGTGGGGAGGGGGAAAAGAGGATGTAGGGGGGGAAATATGAGGGAGGGGGTAGGAGAAAAAGACGGGGAAGGAGAACCGGGCAAGAAAGAGGATGCGAGAGGAGGGTGAGGGGGGAGGGGTAAGGGGGAGGAAGGAGAGTAGGAAAAGATGAGGAAGAGCGAGGGGGAGGTTGAAGGGGAGGAGAAAGGGGGAGGAGGGGACGAGGAGGAAAAAACAGGCGGAGGAGGAGGGAGGGGAGGAGGCGGCCGAGGAGAGCAGGGAGCGGTAGGTGAGGAAGACAGGAGAAGAAATGGGAGAAGAAGGAAGGGATGGGGAGAAGACTGGGAGGCGGAAGGGGTGGAAGGACATAGGAAAAGGGGAAGAAGTGTGTGGTTGTGTGTGTGGTGGTGAGTCGTGCCTTCTGCTAATAACACTCCTGCGGCCTCTCTTTCGCGACCGGATGCCACGTAAGGCATTTGCAACACTGTCGGCGGCGCCGGCCGCGCAGTAGGTGGCTTGGCGACGTAGAGATAGCAGTTGTTGGCGTGTGTATCTGATGAGCATGATTGTTTGTGAGGACAGGAAAGAGAAAGACGGGACGAGGGTGCAGTAGGGTGTGTGTGTGTGTGTCGGTGTGTGTGTGAGCGGTGTGGTAGGGGAGCGACATGATAATACGCAAGGGAGCAAAGTTCAGTAGGTGTGTGTGTGTGTGTGTGTGTGTGTGTGTGTGTGTGTGTGTGTGTGTGTGTGTGTGTGTGTGTGTGCCCGTGTGTGAGTGTGGTAGGGGAGCGACGCTGATAATACGCAAAAACCTACACTGAAAGGGCAGAAGAGATACAGGGGAAAAAATTACAAGCGGACAAACACTGTCGGTCAGCGACGAGATCACAAGTGGGGAGGGCGAGATGTCGACGGGAAATAACAAATTTAGGGCAGCACATGTAAAACCTATAGGACGGTAGGAACACGAACAACAACCAGCAACAGATGCGGATAGCGAACAGACTCGCACACTTCGCACACTAGCATAGCACGTAAAAACAGGGCAGCGGAAAAAGGCCCGCAACCGGCCACACTGCGGAGGAGGCAAAATGGCGACGTAAACAAAGTTCAAACGATAGACACTATTCAATACGATACCAAATCAGCAGCAAGCAGATCCGACAAAAAAACAAGCATACAATCCTCATCATGCCACTCTTATGCGATACACAGCAGACTTTCAGCTCACATAAACACAGTGCATCCAACGAAAAGCACTAAAACACTGGGAGCACAAAACACGTGGTGGCAAAATGGCGACATAAACAAAGTTCAAACGATAGACACTATTCAATACGATACCAAATCGGCAAGCAAATCCGACGATAAACAAGCTGACCAGATTTTTACCCATCCCGCCGTGAGATGGCCTTAGTCGCCTGCTCGGCGTTACACCCAACTAACTAACTAACTAACGAAACACAAGCATACAATCCTAATCAGTACACTCTTATGCGATACACAGCAGACTTTCAGCACACATAAACACAGTACATCCAACGAAAAGCACTAAAACACTGGGAGCACAAAACACGTGGTGGTCGCGCAAACAGGATGGCGCATGAGGCTTGAGGGCTTTAAAATTCTTGTTATGTATATCTGTGTGTTCATATCATAATTACACAGCATTTGCAGAAGGGCCAGACATGAAACACTTGTAACGGTTTATTTACAGTTCCAACTGGACAGACGCCTCATAATGCATGGTGCATGGATTCCAAATAGTCCATACGCTAGGAAGGTCTACCGTGCACCCCTCCCCCCCCCCCCCCAGTACTCAATAAGATGGGTTTCAAAGTGTTCCTTAGTATATCCTGAGATGTTTAAGCCATGTTCCCCGAAAATCCTTAGGAACACATCAGAGATATAGCCGATGGCGCAAGGGTACCCCCATTCACGCTCTTCGCAGGTGCTAAAATGAGGTTGAGAAACATTTTCCTCTAAATAAATCGGAATTCATTCCAGAAACCCAAATCAGGCAATATTATGTCAAGGCACACCTAATTCTGCATCCTCTGCAAAAAACAGAATGAAAAAATATTGAATCTCTGGCTCACAGTGAAGGTATTTGTGCACCCAGTAAACGACCATTTCCCGCGAAATCGCAAAAAAATACAAAAACAATGTGTCAGATGCCTTCTGACATTTTCTATAGCTCTGACAGTCCATTTTCAGGTTTACATCATTAAAACAGGATGTCACAATTATTATAAACTTGACTAGGTCATGCTGTGATCACTGTGAGTGCCACAGTGGTTGATTTTGTATCCCTACCCCCAAGTTGTAAAAATACACAAAATTAATTAGAACAGATTGCTTAAGTTATTCCATTTTATTTTGACCTCTCTTTACCTATTACGTTTCAATAATGTGAGCATAAAGTGCAAGAAAATAAGGAAAGTCGGCATCCTTTACGGTATGTTCATGGTGAATGATAGCTTTTTCCCATTTAAAATTGCCGAATTGGGAAACGTACGTTGTTTCTGACGCCCTCAGAAATTTTGTATGCAACTGATAGGTCTTTTTAGGTTTTATTGATTAGGAAAGAGTACCACAGTTACTCCCAACCTGATTTTATGATGCTGTGATGCATTTAGGGGCCACAGTGGCTGAATCTGCTGCCCTACCTCCATTTTACCTGTACGCAAAGGAACGAAAAATGATCATAACAATTGCTCCTCTGATTAAATATGTTTGTTGCCAGTTTTCTTAACAAAATATGCATAATGAGCATAAACATTTGTAATCATTTCATTAATTTCAATGTGACCCATCAATTTAATTGTAATTCTTTTTATTTAAGGCATGCTTAACAGGGGCTGCCGCTAAAGCTTCTATCGTCTGCACATTCAGCACTCTTGTCAAACTCGGGGAAGGTGTACCTCAAGGAGATGTTGTGTCTGATGCTGTTTTTGGTCTACATTAATGACATCAGTACAACAGTACCAAGGTTCGTCTCGAACATCCTCCATGCGGATGACTTTGCAGTGTGGAGCGCAGCAGAACATACAGAAATATATCATCCTCCAGAATCCAGGATGCTGCCAATAGAGTCAGCAGCTGGACTGAAAGAGGCCACTCAAACTGAGCTAGACCATCTCTTTCAATCAGACAGAAGAGGTCACCTCAAAACTGGAGACCTTCGAGTACCAAAGACAGACAGGCCAACTTTACTGGCAACAAATAAATTACTGGATTCACGTGGAGGCCTCACATTGAATCCATGGAAGCTAGAGCTGCAAAAAAAATTTAAAGTCTCTGATGAAGAAACTGGTGGGGACCACATTGGCGCAAATTACAGCATCCTGGCACAAGCAAACACCTGCTCGGTCAGACCAGTTGTGCGGTACCAAGATACATCGACAACATGAAACACTGCCTGCAAAACCCAAAAAGCCAGGCTTGAGGAGATGCAGAACATGGGTCATTCTCTTGATGCAGTGACATTCTTAGAGCCATCTGGAGCACCCCAATTTAGGAAATAGAGGACATTGGAGCCACTGGAATGCAGAACAGCACACACGATGAAGAAACTTACTAAACACCGACAGCATGTGAGACTACAGGAGCAGACCAAGAACCGTCAGAAATGTACAAATCTGAACCGCCCAAATCTGAACCGCCAACTGAAGGTCCTGCAAATGGCTAACACTGACGTCCTGGAACCAAGCCCAAAGATTTGTGAACAGCTCCCTTCAGATACCTGGACATCTCGAAAGAGCCTTCAAGACAACATAAACAATGTTCCAGGACTCTTTGTCAAAGGTCGCGGCACTGCACAAAGCCATCTTGCTGGAGGTTGTGCACAAGCGCTACCCTCACAGCAGCTGTGATACCACACAAAATGCCGTGGGGAATGAAGGAAGTGGCGTGTACATCTGTTGTGCAGACCGCATTACTACCTCCCTCGCCTTACCAGCTGGTGGCAGCAGCTCCAACTGTCGTACAGATCTGCAGGTGCTCAACACAGCAGCAGAGCACTAGCTAGGGAAAGGCAGCAGCTTGATCCACTGATCTCACCAGGAAGCTTCAAGATAGACTGGATGCCCTGTCCACAAAATAGTGCTGCAGTGGATTCCAGTGCATTCTGGACTAGCTGGGAATGGAGACACTACAACAACAAAGTGATTGGCAACAGCAGAATGGCGGCTGCAGCCCGTGGGCAGATGACATCAACAAGCTGAACAGGGCGAGCCAGGCCACCATCTTTCATCTACGCACTGATTAGTCTGGACTGGGTCCATACAGAAAAGCAGGAACGTTTCACAAACCCAAAATGAAGCCTGAAGGTTTACACACTTTAATCAGATCACTCTGTATCAGCAATTATTTAAAGCTTCCGTGCCTAATGCATGAAGAGATACCAAAATAAAAGAACGCTTAGCGAATGGCGCACTTCGGTAGAAGGATAAACAACCAATCAGAATGTTCGGCAGAAAGGCCATGCAGTCACTTTATTATCAGAGCTAAATATAGATCACTTGCAACAAGCGTCAGCATGATCGTTTGCAATGAAATAGTCACAAATTGGGGGAGAAAAAAAAGAAGTAGACAAAAGTCTGCCAGCACGTTGTAATTTTTTACAAACTTTCACAGACTTTAAGGAAAAGGACTGAAACTGACAGACTTTCCAGGGCCCTGAAAAAGTCTTGTCATTTTTTAACAACTTTCACAAATGTTCACAGACCGTAAGGACCCTGATGGACTCACCTCGTGAGATTGGGTCATGCGGAAACAGCCCTATGCGAATTTGGCGTAGAAAATTAGTCTCCTTAGCACATTCTCCAAACATGCCCATACACAGAGAAGCGGTCTGCTGGCAGTTCTGACCAGAAGACACGCCCCTATACACCAAACTCTGAAAACATGCTGCCTAGCTCTTGACAGCTCACTTATTGGCAGCCAGAACAATATAAGATTTAAAGACGGCCATAAAAAATTGAACGTTGCAGAAGGTGGAAGTGGAGATCTCGTGGTCAACATGTGGAAACTAAGTATTTTTGATAACATTGTTTTGGCTATTAGGAACCATTAAACTTTATTACGCATTCATATTTACACATTTCTATATGAAAATAAATTAAAGGAAAAGGGGAGACCTTACTAGACCCGCCTTACGCTAGGTAAAATATCACCTAAAAGACCAGCCAGTTAAAAATAGTTACAATTAAATTGGCGGGTTACATTGAAATTAATGAAATGATCACAACTTTTTATGCTCAATATGCATACTTTTTAAAAAAAAACTGGCAACAAAAAATATTTAAACAGAGGAGTATGACGTAAGCAATTTTTATGATTATTTTGCGTTACTTTGCGTACAGGTAAAATGGGGGTAGGGCAGCAGATTCAGCCACTGTGGCCCCTAAATGCATCATAACATCACAAAATCAGGTTGAGAGTAACTGTGGTACTCTATCCTAACCAATAAAACCTAACAAAGACCTATCGGTTGTATACAAAAGTTCTGAGGGCACCGGAAACAACGTACGTTTCCCAATTCGGCAATTTTAAATGGGAAAACGTTATCATTCACCACGAATGTACCGTAAAGGATGCCGACTTTCCTTATTTTCTTGCACTTTATGCTCACATTATTGAAACTTAATAGGTAAAGAGAGGTCAAAATAAAATGGAATAACTTAAGCAATTTTTTTCTAATTAATTTTGTGTATTTTTACAACTTGGGGTTAGGGATACAAAATCAACCACTGTGGCGCTCACAGTGATCACAGCATGACCTAGTCAAGTTTATAATAATTGTGACATCCTGTTTTAATGATGTAAACCTGAAAATGGACTGTCAGTGCTATAGAAAATGCCTGAAGGCATCTGACACATTATTTTTGTCTTTTTCTGCGATTTCGCGGAAATGGTCGTTTACTGGGTGCACAAATACCTTCACTGTGAGCCAGAGATTCAATATTGTTTCATTCTGTTTTTTGCAGAAGATGCAGAAGGTATGCCTTGACATAATATTGCCTGATTTGTCTGGAATAAAATCCGATTTTATTTAGAGGAAAATGTTTTTCAACCTCATTTTAGCACCTTCGAAGAGTGTGAATGGGGGTACCCTTGCGCCATCGGCTATATCTCTGGTGTGTTCCTAAGGATTTTCGGGGAACATGGCTTAAACATCTCAGGACATACTAAGGAACACTTTGAAACCCATCTTATTGAGTACTGGGGGGGGGGGGGGGTGCACGGTAGACCTTCCTAGCTTGTGGACTAAAATCATGTTCCTGCACCCTGAGGTTCTGAAGACTGCTTGCTTTCAGTTACTGAAAGCAGAAAAGTGGAGATACAATGTATGCAGAAAGACATCAGGACTGAGGAGTAAGTATCTTACAGAGACTTGCACATGTACTGATGTAGTGTACAGTGAGAAAAAGTGCTGTTAGGACCACTGAAAAAAAGTAGTTGTTTCTCCAGCTATTGTTATATGGCCCTGGCTTAGATTTACTGTCAAGAAGTTTTGACATTTCGATCCAAAATTAAATTCCATATTTAAAGGTACAGACATATGACACATCAAATTCTAAACAAGACGCCACATCCTGTGGTATTTTTGTGTTGATAAAACCTTTATGTATGTTATTTCACTGCACAAACTGCATTGTGTACATAACCATTTACATCGGGGCGGTCCGTGGCGCAGTGGTTAAGGCGCCTGCCACCAATGCTAAAGGTGCGAGGTTCGATTACGGGTTCCGGCGTCGGATTTTTCTCCTCTAGTAAGTGTCACCGTTAAAGAAAACTGTTGTGTGGTAAACAAGAGGATCTCACTGTTAGATAGTTTCTCAGGACGAAAATGTGTAATCTGGAAAAGTCTGCTTTGAACATGAACGGACCAACAAAAGCAGCACAGAATAAAGAAATTTTAAATACCTATGTATATCAGTGCTTGGCACACCAAAAATCCTCTGACAGCAACTGCGACCAACTTAGTGACTAAGAAAATAAGATTAGCTTAATTGTCTGACAGAAAGCGGTAGAAATCCGATGATGTGATTTTTTTTTTTTAAACACCGCCATGTGTGTGTGTAACGACATCATAACAATCCATTTACTGTTTTCTTTTCTTCATATGTGGCATGACTGAGTACAACACAGGTGACACTAGTGTCATGTGTTCTGTCATGAGTAATTTGAGCTTCTCAGCTTCCTTTTGTAAGCCGTATGTCCTGCTCTTTAGAATGTTTATTGTTGCATGCGTCTCCTCGCCTCCCTGCTCACCATGGAGTGCCAGTCCAAAGCCCCATTGTGCGATAAAGTTTTGCACAGTGGCATTCAAGTATGTTCTGTTTTGGGATTATCTTTACTGCTGGAAAGTTGGTTCTAAAGAAGATAATGTAGTTGTCAATGCTGTTTTTGATTTCTTGGATGCTGTTATGTGGTGGAGTTGTAGTCGTAGTATGATAAACACACCAGACCCACGCACGTAAGGTTCTTTAAAATAAACCTCGCAATCCGTCACACGTGCTTAAGGATGTAGAAAATACTGGAGTAACAGTTCCAACAATATTTTAATTCAGCAATGCGATCACCACACAATGCATTTCCAAATGCATCAACACTGCTACAAAGTCTCTTCTGCAATGTCCGCACTGCGACACAAAGTTTCTCACACAACGTACACCACACTGTTACGCTGTTTCTTTTACAATATACGGGCCACGTACCTACGATAACTGTGTGTCTCAACAACTGACAAATGCAAGACAATGTACGAACGTGCTTCCCCAGCACCAATCTTTTATAGTGCACAAAGTTCTAGAATAATATAGGAAAATCAAACAACTCAACCAATCAAAATAATCTACGCAACTGAAACTCACAAACATCGATAAAACATGAACCCTCTAGAAAACCACAATAGGCTACACAAATTTGGCTGCTCACTTCAGCCCCAAATCCTTGGTAAAATGACATCTCAAAAAAAGAGTGGTAGGCAGTTCGGAAACTTCGAGAACCTTCACAAAATTTCAATACAGACAAGAAAAAGGCTGAACACTTCACGCACACAGTAAACAACTTGTGACCAAAAGAGCGGCTCACTCTGATACCGAATTTCAAAAGGTTGCCGACGCTTTGATGTTACACACACGAGGTCACTAGACAGAGCGCGATTCTGCTCCAACATTCTAGTCTATTCTCATGGTAACTACACAATACAAAAATCGACCGCTTTTCTCCGTGTGACTTCGCTAGAAACTTCCGGAACAAACCTAACAAAATTACAAAGCAAATTCCGCTCTACGTGCGAATAAAAGAAAATTCCACCGAAAAGGTACGTGAATCGCAACCATGATAGCTCAAATAAAAATCAGATCGTTTCCTACGATTAACACATGTATGCTCTCACATGACAACACACCACAATCGTAACATTGTAACATTCTTTAGAATGAAATTTCACAAAAATTTCTTCTCAAATCTCAAAATAATGGTTGTGGCTGTGTAACCTACACAAAACCAAAAATAAAAAGAACTTCACATCAAAATTGAAATCAAAATAATCATCTCACAGTTCCTTTAAACAGTCTTGAGCACCGAAATGTTTCCTCAAATTGTTCTGGACACAGAAATGTTCATTCAAACTGCTCTGCTCAAGTAATCCGCTCCAAAGTTCTGCGAACCCTTGATAAAACGAAAATCAATGTCAAAGTTCACTTCTGGAATATCGTCAAATCAAGAATACAGTTCACAATTCACACAGTCATTGGTCCTGGATCAAACACTGTCGGCTCACAGAAAGTACGACAGTCCCCACACACCAAACTAGATCTCTCCGGTTTATTCCCGATGTCCGCTGGTAATCTGGAATCTTGGTCGACTCCCGGGTCCGGCGTCTCCGCAAAATTCTTCCTCAGCAAGTCAGAGGACTTGTGACTGCCGCAAAATTTGGTATGAACTCCCGGTAGTGGTTCGCCAAGCCCATAAATGAGCGAACTTGCGTCTTGGTCGTAGGTCGCGGGGCATCCCTGATCTTCTGCACGTTGTTGTCGTGTAGCTCCTTTAAACCTTCGCTCAATTTGTGTCCGATGAAGTCTATGTTGTCAGCCCCAAGAATACACTTGCTTGGACGGATGGTGAAATTTGCATCTGACGGGTCTTTGGAACAGTTCTCGGAGGGATTTGAGGTGGTCCCCCCCCCCCCCCCAAGCTTTGGTATGGATCAAAATGTCATCCCAGTAAAAGACCACATTCTGTATGTCTTCTAGGATCTTTTTCAGTCCTCTCTTCAATGTAGCACCACTGTTCACCATACCAAAAGGCATCTTCAGGAACTCCCAATGACCGTCGGGTGTGACGAATGCTGTCTTTGGGATATCTTTTTCTGCAACCTTGATTTGCCAATACCCTTTGCTTAGATCAATTTTGGAGAAAAATCGGTCTCCACTGACCTTCTGGAACAGTTCTTCTGCTGTGGGCATAGGCTCTGGATCAAAGATGTAAGTTTATTGAGTCTACGGTAGTCCACACACACCCGGTTGGATCCATCTGGTTTCTTTACGATGACAACAGGAGACGCATATGGTGACTTGGACTCTCTGATGACTTCCAGACTCAGCATTTCCTTGATATCCTTTTTCAGTTCTTCCCTCGTGTTATAAGGAAGACGATAAGGTTTGCTGCGGACTGGCTCGTTTGACGTCAGGTTAACCTCGTGCTGGATCGTGTCTGTTGTCCCTGGGTCAGGTGTAAACCGATGCTTGAACTCTTGGGTCAGGATGCGCAGTTCTTCTCGTTGAGTCTGGGTTAGATTCTGACCGAACTGGGTATCTTTTACATCCTCCTTGTGTCGGAGTTCGTTAAGGTCAAACAGGTTCTCGTCGTCTAACCTTTCGTCATCAGCAAGACGCACCGATTCCGCCAATTTTGGTTTGTCTTGACCTCTCTGTATCTCCATCAGCCTGTCCCTATTCTCGACAGCTGCTTCCGTGTTATCCGCCACTTTTAGAGGGATGGCCTGGTGACTCTTCTTTGCTTGACTTCTCGTGGTAACAGCACATGTTTCAGGTCTCCACTCTGGATCTGGATCGTCTGCGTTTTTGGCACCATCAATGCTTCCGATGATAAGGTAGTAGACTGGTGTTTTCACGCACAACGCCTTCACCTCTCCTGTCAAGTATGGGGTGTCGACACTGACTTTGGCAAGGGGGATAATCCTTACAGTTCCGTCAGCCAAAATGAGGGTGGTCCTCTCCTGTAGCTTCTGGTCTTCAGCTACTAGGTCCTCTCTCACGATGATGCAGCTACAACCAGTGTCTCTCAACACTCTCACTGATGCTTTGCCGACAAATCCTGTCACCACCGGCATATTCGGCACTTCATTCTCAAGCAGCGCGATGCTTGAGACTGGTAAGAATGTAGTCCCATCTCCGACTGGGATGCGTCCATTCTTTCTGAAAGATTCAATTAGCTCTGGTGTCACTCGCGTTTCTCTAGACTCAAAGTCACTGGATGACGTCACATCATTGGCTAATACAGCAGCGGCTCTGTGTTGATACGTGGTACTGTTTCTGCCTGCTATCCCGCGATCTTGGTTGGATTTTCTGATGTTGTCGCTCGAGGAACATCTTTAGAAGGACACCGTATCGCCTTGTGACCTTTCTTTCCACAGAGAAAACATGTCAGGTTCTCCACCGGCTTGTATCTCGGGGTGTCTCTGACATTGTGGATTTCCTCTGCTGGTGCAGACACACGCTGCGGCTTACTGGGCCCGAACTTCATGTTGTGGGCGTCAAGGTATCTTTGAGCGAAGTCGGCCAGGGCCTTTAGGGACTGATCTTTTTGCTCTCTGAGGTGGGCGGCCAGGTCCTTAGAACATGCGTTGAAGACTTGTTCTTTGATGATGAGGTCACACAGGTTCTGGTATTCTTTGTTTAAACCAGCCAGCTCTATCCATTTCTCCAGGTAGCTCCTGATTCTCTCAATGAATAGGCCGGGTGTTTCTCCTTCATCAGGCTTGCAGTTCCGAAACCGTCGTCTGTAACCTTCTTCAGTGATGTCGTACTGTCTCAGCAGGGCGGCTTTCAACTGCGAATAATAACCTTCGGCTTCTTCTCACTTGGTAAGCGAGTGTAAAATTCAAACGTTTTGCCAGTTAGAAGTGCACTCAGTTTAATAGCCCAAGTCTCTTGTTTCCAATTCACTTGCGAAGCGCTCGAATCGCTCCAAGTAAGCGTCCATCTTATCCGAGTTTTCAACGAAAGGTGGAAGCTTTGGCGCACGGGCTGTTTGCTCTCTGCTGGCTAAGGCTGTTGCTTCAGAAACCCTCTGGCTCTGTGCCTCTATCTCCATCTGCTTTAAATTAATTTCATATTGTCGCTGCCTCTCCGCCTCTTCTCGCTGTTTCTCTGCCTCTTCTCGTTCCGCTTCTCGTTGTTTCTCTGCTTCTTCTCGTTGAATTTCAAGTTTCCTGATTTCACGTTCTTTAGCCCTTTCTTCTCTCTCCAGTCTCTTTTCTTCTTCAAGTCTCTTTTCTTTTTCTCTCTCCAGTCTCTCCTTCTCTCGTTCTAATATCTCCTTCTCTCTCTCCTTTACAAACTCGAGGAGTTGAGCTCCTTCGAGTCCACATTCCTTTCCAATTTTCAGGAATGTCTCCATCTCCGATGTCGCCATCTCTGCTTTTCACTGCTGGCTGTTTTCTCCTGCTACCCTTTCCACTGAAACAACTGAAGAGGTCCCGTCGGAGGTGCCAATATGTTACGTGGTGGGGTTGTAGTCGTAGTATGATAAAAACACCAGACGCACGCACGTAAGTTCTTTAAAATAAACCTCGTTCAGCTGCAATCCGTCACACGTGGCTTAAGGATGTAGACAATACTGGAGTAACAGTTCCAACAATATTTTAATTCAGCGATGCGATCACCACACAATGCATTTCCAAATGCATCAACACTGATACAAGTCTCTTCTGCAATGTCCACACTGCGACACAAAGTTTCTCACACAACGTACACCACACTGTTACGCTGTTTCTTTTACAATGTACACCCTATACGGGCCACGTACCTACGATAACTGTGTGTCTCTACAACTGACAAATGCAAGACAATGTACGAACGTGCTTCCCCAGCACCAATCTTTTATTGTGCTCTAATTTCTAGAATAATCTAGGAAAATCAAACAACTCAACCAATCAAAATAATCTACGCAACTGAAACTCACAAACATCGATAAAACATGAACCCTCTAGAAAACCACAATAGGCTACACAAATCTGGCTGCTCACTTCAGCCCCAAATCCTTGGTAAAATGACATCTCAAAAAAAGAGTGGTAGGCAGTTCGGAAACTTCGAGAACCTTCACAAAATTTCAATACAGACAAGAAAAAGGCTGAACACTTCACGCACACAGTAAACAACTTGTGACCAAAAGAGCGGCTCACTCTGATACCGAATTTCAAAAGGTTGCCGACGCTTTGATGTTACACACACGAGGTCACTAGACAGAGCGCGATTCTGCTCCAACATTCTAGTCTATTCTCATGGTAACTACACAATACAAAAATCGACCGCTTTTCTCCGTGTGACTTCGCTAGAAACTTCCGGAACAAACCTAACAAAATAACAAAGCAAATTCCGCTCTACGCGCGAATAAAAGAAAATTCCACCGAAAAGGTACGTGAATCGCAACCATGATAGCTCAAATAAAAATCAGATCGTTTCCTACGATTAACACGTGTATGCTCTCACAGGACGACACAACCACAATCGTAACAGATGCCAACACCTGTCCTTCTGATTGGTAGTTTATAGGAAACATCCTTGTAAACTTTGGAATACAGTTCATTTCAATTGATGCAAACTCTCACATAAACATACGTTACGACTGATAATAGGTCCTATAGCTAGAAAGGGACTAAACAAAAAA
The DNA here is from genome assembly GCA_036245525.1 of Semisulcospira habei. Taxonomy (NCBI): domain Eukaryota; kingdom Metazoa; phylum Mollusca; class Gastropoda; family Semisulcospiridae; genus Semisulcospira; species Semisulcospira habei. Next base: position 209,684,804 of record BTPG01000002.1, on the reverse strand, counting down.
GTCACGTTCATTTAGCAAGCACTCCGACGTCACAAAAGCAGAAAACGCACAAGAGAGTATGACTGACACGTATTCCCGTGACTGACTGCCTGAATGTTTTTATCCCACTAAAAATCTTGCAACAAGAATCTCTAGTTGTGGATGAACTAATGCTAATAGCAAGGAATGCAGCATCTTGGATACCACTTGTCTTCTGGCTATCGTCTGTCAGTTCTCGTTAATCCCTTCTCTGCTCCCACCTCAGTCTCGGCCTATTACAAACCAGACCATTTAGTGTCAGTGGGCCGTATAGCTGCAGTCTTGTTAACTATGTACAAAGAATGTAATGTCTGACTAAGTGCATTGCTATAGATGAACATTACAAAAAAGACTTAATGAAGTACATGAATTAATCCGTGCTACTGCTTCGTGCCTGTGACTGAGAGTACTGGCACTAACAGTGACCTTATTATCACCCTCCGCTCTCCGGCCCCTTTCACGGTATCTCTGATCTGGTAAGTCATACTCAAGGCATGTTACTTCTAGCACATGCAAGTCCGTTTTGATGTAGTGTGTATCGTATTTGTGTTATTGATGTTGGAACTTCATCTATTTTGTGACAAAACTCAACACAGTAAAATCCGTTCTTTTCTCTTTATTTCCGCCTTATCCTGCTGGCTACTGGTTTGTCACAACTATAGTGTGTTTGGTGTCAGTGTGTTGGGCAGAATGTCCGCTTTTAAGCAAACAAAGTTTTGCATCACACTTTTGAACGGTAAATAAGAAAGTCATAAAAAACAAAAGGTAGTCATTTTTCCTGCTGTACTGCACTTATCAGGAAACCTGCTTATCAGCCATCCTGACAGCTGAGAGACTCGCTGCCTCAGAGCACCAGATGTGACCCAGTTTCTCGGCTAGCCTGGAATAAACTAAGTGGCCATCAGAAACAGCCGTGCATGTACACTGCCATTGCAAGCTTTGTAATAGTACTTACAGATAAGGATATAGACCAATGAAAAGGGTGGTGCCAGAATAGCTTGACGCCTCCAAGCTATTCTGGCGCCACCCTTGAACTATTTTACTCTAACATATTTCACACACGTATTTAGAATGATAAGGGTTAACATAACAGCAAATTGTAATGTTGATGACACAGCTGCACTGCATGTTAATTGTTATGGAGGCGCATTCAGGATTATTATAAGAGAAAACAAAGTAAGCAAAAACTGTATAGGCTCTATCAATTAAGTCAGACGATCAAACCAGCATAACATAAAACAGGGATCATACAACGGTGGGATAAATACATTAAACCATGGCTGCTACTGGGTTTTGCCAGCCTCGGCATGCTTTTTTGGTTCAAGTGTGAAGCGAAAGTGATTCTATGTTCTGGACCAGTGGTCGTCATCTGTCGTCTGTCCGCCATTGTCCGTGGTAAGCTTTAACGTTGGCATTGTCTCAGAGACTATTCAAGTCACAGTCTTCAAGCCTGGCCCAAGGATACTTTGTGGCAAGACCTTTCTAAACACACTAATTTGAGTGACCTCTCACAAAGGTCAAGGGGATCAGGGAATAGGTGAAGAATAGCTGTATTTTGACATAATTTATTTTCCTCAAATGCTATTGACAACTTCAAACCTAAACGTGTTACGATACCTGATGTGAAGACCTTTCTATGCATATTTATTTTGTTGATCCCTTGCAAACGTAAAGGGTCACAAGAGGTCACAAGAGGTCGGCAAATGTGTGTAAAATGACAATTTGTGATAGAATTGTAGTTATCAACAGTATTGCAAACTTTTTCAATCAAATTTTGCATATAGATGGCTGATGATGATAAAGCCTTCCTATGTATACTAATTTAGTCAACACATCGCAAAGGTCACGGGTCACGAGGTTTGACAGATGTGTGAAAACTGATTTACATATTGAGAAAACATGGATTTTGCTGCTGCATAAGCCATCCCCTCACTTATTGTCACAAAGGTCGCACATGTAGATGGATACTGTCGCCATAAGGACTTTGCCTTTCTTGTTACACACAGTACTTGCAGGACCTTGGAGTCAGACCTTGTGTGTGAAAAGCATATTTCTGCTTGTAAATCATCACCATCCATGGTTTAACATACACATAATTTCCCCATCATGTATTATTAGTCGGATTGCATTAACTACAAATTTGAATTTTAATTGAATCCTATCGTATGATAAAACATATTTAATTCAAATACGTAATATGAAATTACAGCACAATATCAAACTACATGTACCATTTCTGCACTTTCTAACTTCTGTTATTGTGTATTGTGTATTTCTTCATATACATGTATTTGCCTTACAGTTATATGTATTTGTCTTACAGTGACACACAAACAGATGTCAGAATTTATTATCCTTTTTTTGTCTTTCACATATATTGCAGGAATTACAGCCTACGGACTGCTAATCCAGAGGCGCTGTGGAATTTTGGGAAGCATCAGATTTAGAGTGCCTTTGCAATTATGTACATTAAAAGGCATTATTGATAACTAGGGGTCTTATCTAAGCATAGTATGTTATATGCCTCATATAGCTATTTGCACAATAAATACGTTTCACAAAAATCATGAGAATTTGACTTTAATGGCCCTGGCAAAGTATAGATGTCAATGATCACAAAGTATAAGGATCAATGTCTTCCAGCACCGGGAAATTTTTTTTAAAGTGCATTGGAATGAATCCTCGACCATCTTCAGCCATTCACTGAAAGAAATAGCACATACACTGCACCAGGCGCAAAATGATATTGTGAACTTTGTGTCATGTAAGCGTCACAGCATCATGCACATAATGACATGAAGTGAAGCTTATGATTTTCCTGCTAGTGCTAATACTTCCGTTGATCTTCAGAAGGCTCACAGGGCTTCCATTTTAGTGCGTATGTGCGTCTATGACGCATTAAAACTCAAAATCACATACTGAAAATGTAACTAAAGGGTAGTCAGACGCACTAAAATTCAGTGCATCTGCGTCCGAGACGCATCAACCTTGCGCCACCGTGCGTTACCTAACAGAGGTAGGTGACAGTCATTCTATTTTTAGTGACGAGTTGGTTCTTAGCCGCTCACGCTTGGTCGGGGCTGTGTTCAGAATCACCCCGACACCGGAGTCCGTGCGAGTGTAACTGGACGTGCAAACTGTGGTGTCAGCATGTTATTACAACGTGCGCGCTACACTGATGTTGAACGCGTTACTTGCTGTACTGACGTCACCATTCATACTATTAGGGCATACCGCATCGTGCGTTTCACTTTCGATCCTGAACGAAGTTGTAAATGGCGGAGAAAAAGCAAAGAAAGCTGGAATGCCTCGGATTCTTCAATCCGACACCGACGGTCAGATAGTCAAGTGATAATCGCAGAAGCTTAAAAGAAAGTTGCACTTCGACACCGCCGTCTCCCTGGACAAGCGACAGTACCAGAAATGATACCCCTGTGCCGTGTGTGGCACCGCCACTGCAATTCGCAGTTTTCAGAGTTCATGGCTGTGTGTATTTCCATGGCTAAAGCACGACGGCACACGGATGACATGCGCAGTGTGCATGGAGGCGGACAGAAATAAGTTTGTCAGTTTTTTTTAGTAGTGGTCGATCCATCTTATGGTACACAGGTATTAAGCAAAAGCTCTAAAATTGGAGAAATACGTCTTTCGGGTTAAATGGGTTGAAACCAACTTTTAAATACACTAGTTCTCTCTCTCTCTCTCTCTCTCTCTCTCTCTCTCTCTCTCTCTCTCTCTCTCTCTCTCTCTCTCTCTCTCTCTCTCTCTCTCTCTCTCTCTCTCTCTCTCTCTCTCACACACACACACACAGAGTTTAGACAAGTCATACTTTGCCGGTTGTCAATTTGCATTCAGCAGAAAAGGCTATATTCTCTATCAAATGATCATACAGATAAATACATATATGAGTTTTTCTGTGAGAGGGAGACAAGATTTTGCACGATAGCTCAACAGTTAAAAAATCAGTATCATGGAAAAGACACACACACGCACACACTGTCACAACAAATTTAAAGAGGAGAGAGCGAAATGAGTTCATTTATTTTTTTAAAAACATACAGATGATGCAGTTTTTAGCTCACGTGCGATGCAAAAGTGAGTATATTTTGGGCCAGTGGTCGTCCGTCCGTCGAATATCGTCCGTCGTAAACTTTAATGTTGGCATTTTCTCAGAGACTATTCAAGCCACATTCCTCAAACTTGGCCCAAGGATACTTTGTGGTAAGACCTTTCTAAACATACCAATTTGAGTGACCTCTCACCAAGTTCAAGGTCACAGGGGATAGGAAAAAGGACAAAAATAGCTATATTTTGCCATAATTTATTTTTCTCAAATACTATTCAAAACTTCAAACCCAAACTTGGTTCAGAGATACCTGATGGTAAGACCTATCTATGCATACTAATTTGAATGACCCCTCTGAAAGGTCAAGGCTCACAAGGGCTCAGGAAATAGGTGAAAAATAGCCATATTTTGACATATGTTTTTTCTCAAATACTATTCGCAACTTTAAACCCAAACTTGCTACAGAGATATCTGATGGTAAGACCTATCTATGCATACTAATTTGGATGGCCCCTTGAACGGTCAAGGGTCACAAAAGGCTGGCAAATGTGTGTAGAATGCTGATTTTTTTTAATAAAATTGTAGGTATTCCCAAATTTTTTTCAAATTTTTCAACCAAATTTGGTACAAATATAGCTGATGATAAGACCTTCCTATGCATACTAATTTAGTCGACTCGTCACAAAGGTCAAGGGTCACGGGGGTGTTGACATGTGTGAAAAATGCTTAACTTTTCAGAAAACGTGGATTTTGCTGCTGCAGAAGCCAGCCCTTGTCACAAAGGCCACACATATGTAAATCGGTCATACACGTGAGCCATAAAGGCTTTGCCTTTCTTGTTTTTAAATAAATTTGCGGACCCTCTATTATGCTCAGATGAGGGTCTGTGTACCCTCTAAAATTTATACCTGGGGGTCTACAGACCCTTTAGACTGTTGTGAAAACAGAAGCCCTGGCTCACTAACTTACCTTTTTCATATTTTAAATAACGAAACGGACTAGGAAAAGTAAATATTACACGGGTATCACAGTGGTACACAACATGTGACATATAAGTCAATAGCCGCACTTACCCACACAAGCGTGCAAACATGCGCATAACGCACAGAAGTAAATGCTGTACTGGGTACTGAGATGTGTTAGAGCCTGAGATCCCGGTCCCCATTGCTCCAGCAACAGGGTACAGAATCGCAGGCCATGGCACAAACAGCATACTGCTTGCATACTGACAAAAGTGCATTAACCTACCCACACACATACACAGCACAATGTGACACACGTTATTTTGGTCTTAAATCGTTCCTGTCAGTGCAGCCACCAGCGCTATGAACAGTACCAGTGGATGTGCGCACATGGGGGCCAATAACATCGGTGCCTACATATCTGAAAAGAATTATGAGCCAATGTAAAATGAAAGAGATCCATTCAACAGCTGCACACGTTTTGAAATGTGCACAATAAAGTCCTGTTTATATTATATGGGTGTGTTTCATTACAGCTGCGTAACAATGGTGCACTGGGCGACACAGCAGCAAAGTAGCTGAGCAGCAGGCAGAAAATCACTTTGTGTGTGTTTCCATATAGCGACATCGCGCCCGTTTTAAAGTTTTTTAGAATTGTTGCTGGTTGCTCGAGCTTTCTGTTAACGGAAAATTTCCATATTTCGACGGACGATTTTTGAGAGGGACGAACAAAACGGAAGGCCGCCTGTTCCTGGGATGAACAAATCTTGAGAAAAAACCCAGACTTTTCCCAGCAGTGTTTCAAGTACGCGACCAACTGTAGGATGCCTGGGACGGAATTTTGGCACACATGCGAAGCAAGAGTGAGTCTATCAGTATGTTCTGGGTCAGTGGTCACTTGTCCGCCGTCTCTTGTCGGTCCGCTATCGTCCGTGGTAAACTTTAACGTAGTCATTTTCTGCGAGACTAAGGCCACAGGGGATCAGAAAATAGGTCCAAAATAGCCATATTTTGACAAAATGCAATTTTTTTTTTCAAATACTATTCACAACTTCAAACCCACACTTGGTACAAAGGTACCTGATGGTAAGACCTTTCTATGCATAGTACATTTGTAATTTGGTTGACCCCTCGGAGAGGTCAAGGGTCACAAGAGATCAGGAAATGGGTCAAATAGCACTTTTTTGGGACAAAAGATGTTTGTTCTCAAATACTATTTTAAACTTCAAAGCCAAACTTGGTACAAGGATATCTGTTGGTAAGACCTATCTATGCATATTTGAATGATCCCTCGCAAAAGTAAAGGGTCACAAAAGGTTGGCAAATGTGTGTACAATGCCAATTTTTGTATATATAATGGTAGTTATTATCGACATTTTTGCAAACAGCTTTCGCGTTGCACAACTAGAAACAATCATGTCCATAAGCTAGGAAGGTCTAAAGTGCACCGCCCCCCCCCCCCCCTCCCCCAGTACTCAATAAGATGGGTTTCAAAGTGTTCCTTAGTATGTCCTGAGATGTTTAAGCCATGTTCCCCGATGTTTAAGCCATGTTCTCTTGATATTGGATTATGTTGCTAAATGGTCTTAGGTTTATTTAGTGTATTAGACCGGCTGGCGACATACATTCAATATTCTGTTTAGTTTGTTTGTTGTTGTTTTTTGTTTTGTTTTGTTGTTTGTTTGTTTTTTTGGGGGGTTTCACAAGCAGTGCAGGCACGTCCTGAGTCGGGACGTTAAGCAATGTACAACCAACCAACTTCTTTAAAGGGCAGGAAGGCTGGGCTAGGTGGGCTTGATGGGCGGCTCTTTTTTTTTTTTTTTTTTTTTTTTTTTTTTTTTTTTTTTTTTTTTTTGCTAGGAGTTTCTGGATCTCTACGTCGTTTTCGTCAAACTAGTCCTTATTCCCCTTTCTAGCGAAACCCAAGACTTTTGCAGAGGATTTTGCAATAGCAGTTTTCAGTTGTTCCCAGAGTGTTTCAGGGGAGGAGTCGGCTGGGTCAGCTGTGTCTTTGAGCCTGCGCTGTAAATCTGTCTGAAAGGCAGCTTTCACGTCGTCACGCTGAAGGCTGGCAACATCAAGCTTTTTCTTGGGGGGGGGGGGGGGGGCCGGGGGGGGGGGGGGCTTTCTTTGGTTTTGGCTTGAAGTGGAGCCTGAGTTTGCAGCAGACAAGGCGGTGGTCAGTGTGACACTCTGCGCTGGGCATCACTCTGGTGAGGAGGACGTCACTGCGGTTCCTGTGACGCACTAGGACATAGTCGATAAGGTGCAAGTGTTTGGAGCGAGGATGCAACCAGGTGGTTTTTCCGCTGTCCTTTTGCTGGAAAGTAGTGTTGGTGATGACAAGTTGCTGCTCTACACAGAACTCCAACAGTAGGCGGCCATTGTTATCGCAGTTCCCGACGCCATGCTTGCTGAGGACTCCTTTCCAGGCTTCAGAGTCCTGGCCCACTCCGTCGCATAGCGCATAGTGAAAAAGGGTTAACCTTTATACTGGTGGTCAGAAAGACGGGTCGGATTCGTAAATTGAATCTTGAGCAGAGGACAGAAACCATCCAAGCCAACATGTCTGCATTGTTTATTACTTGTAAGTGTAAAATAAGTTTCTTTCAAGAAGTAGAAGCTAATAAAACAATTATATGTCTCTCAATAGCTTATTTTAGAGTGTCGCGTCATAATCCGCGATGCAGGTTACCGCAAGTTTTCTTTCGCGGTGATTTATTGCATGGACACTATCCAAGCCAGCATGTTTGCATTGTTTATTACTTGTGAGTTTAAAATAAGTTGCTTTCAAGAAGTAGAAGCTAATAAAACAATGTTATGTCTCTCAATAGCTTATTTTAGAGTGTCGCGTCACATACGCGACGCAGTTTACCGCAGGTTTTCTTTCGACGATTTCTTGTAAGGACGGCATTTTTCAAACGTCACAACAACGCCAGTGGTTTGTGTATCACATCAAAACATTAATAACGCTTTGCGGCAGATGTTTCACGTTTTGCGTCCGTTGGGTCACACATGTTTACGCGGCAATTGCAGGTTCAGTACTTCTGACCAAACGTTTTCGACTCGCTCTGAAAATCGTTTCGAATTGGCTGCTTTCTGCATTATCTTGGGCTAAGGTGAGTTACTAAAGTTTGATAAATGACTAATCCACGCGATTAAGGGGCAGACATTGATTACAGTTCGTTTATTGTATCCTAGGATGATAATTCGATGGGACGTCAGTGATCTGCGCTCTAGTAGTCTTGGCACGTGTTGTGTAGGTTCTATCGAAATGACGTGTTCGACGTTATTGTGATAAACTGAAGTTGTGTTTCTTTTCCATTCAGCTTTGATAAACACATTTTGCATCATATTACTGAAGATGTAGCATTTCATTGTTTCTTTTGACGAATATTCATCGAAACGTTATTTTAGGTAACTAATTGCATCAATAGGGCATGATGACTCAGCGTCGCACGCATGCAGGTTACTCCCGGTTCGTGTAGTATTTGCTGCAGGTTACTTATTTTCAGATTTTTGGGCAAATTTCATTGTTTGTAACGATCATGGTGAGAAATCTTTCCCCTTCTCGCTTTTTTGTGGCTCAACTTTAGTAGATGTTTAATTTCAGCTTCAAATAGTTCAAACACTGAAAAGTTTTTCGATTTGATTGATTTTGGTCACCTGCACTAAGTGTGACATCGGACAATTCCATTAAACTGTCATAACTGTTGAATATGATCAAGATATTTCTGTCACTTATTTATCTTTTCAGATCAAGGACGTCAAAACTCAAGTCAGCTTCCTGAAACAACACGGCGAATTCTTTGCATATCCAGACATCCCAGATCAATTCATAGTTGTTTGTTGTTTTGGGTTTTTTTTTTTTGTTTTTTTTTTATTTTGTTCTTTTGAGGAGATTGAGTGGGTTCTACCAGAGCCTCGATTTAAGTGCCATGGACTTTTCCATTTCGAAGCATTACTGTTCCGCATAGAAAATTACTTTGTAAAATTCCCTTCAGTTGTGTGGTGCTCTGGTAGTAAAGTTAAGAAAATTTACTTTTTGTTTCTGTGTATATAATGCAAAGTCATGTTAAAGATCCTACTGAACAGGCTGAAGACACAGGCAGAGGAAATCATAGCTGAGACACAGGCAGGCTTCAGACCAGGGCGAAGCACAACTGAGCAGATCTTCAACCTGAGAGTTTTATGTGAGAGGTACCTCCAGCACCAGCAAGACCTCTATCAAGTCTTTGTGTATTTTAAAAAGGCGTTTGACAGGGTGTGGCATGCAGCTCTTTGGTCCACCATGAAGCTGTACAACATCAATGCCAACCTGATCAAAGTAATAGAAAACCTTTACAACAAGGCCACTAGCGCAGTCTGCTTCAACGGTAAAATAGAAAATTGGTTTAGGACAACAGTCGGAGTCAGACAATGATGCTAGCTTTCACCTACTCTTTTCAATATCTTCCTGGAAAGAATCATGACGGACGCTCTGAAAGATCACGAAGGAACTGTCAGTATTGGAGGCAGAACAATCACGAACTTGCGCTTCGCGGACATTGATGGTCTTGCAGGAACAGAGGAGGAGCTAGCTCAGTTGGTGGTAAATCTGGACAGTACAACCATTGCGTTTGGGATGAAAATCGGTGCAGAGAAGACCAAACTGATGACCAATAACGCCAGTGGCATTGGCACTAAAATCATGGTTGGAGGCCAAAAACTGGAAACAGTTAAGAAACTCAAATACTTAGGAGCCATTGTGACAGATGAGGGATCAAAACCAGAAATACTGTCCAGGATTGCGCAGACAACAGCGCTGGCAAGACTGAAGACCATATGGAAGGACAGAAACATCATACTTTGCTCCAAGATCAGACTGATGCGCTCCTTAGTCATCTCAGTGTTCTTATATGCCTGTGAGTCATGGACCCTCACAGCAGACATCGAAAGGAGGATACAAGCCACTGAAATGAGATGTTTTCGAAGGCTGCTTGGCATTTTGTACAGAGATCACATCACGAACGAGGAAGTGGGGAGCAGAATCAGGCAAGCCATTGGGTCCTATGAAGACCTATTAGCCATTGTGAAAAGAACGCAAACTGTAGTGGTATGGGCATGCACGCGTTCAGCAGGGCTTACCAAGACAATCCTGCAAGGCACTGTGCAAGGTGGGCGAAGGAGAGGAAGTCAGATAAAAAGATGGGAGGACAATATCTCAGAGTGGACAGGACTGAAGCTGAGCGAAACACTAAGAATGGCAGAGAACATAGTGAAATGGAGGAGCTGGTTGCCAAGTCATAAGTGGTGCCCCAACGGTCGGCAAGACTACGGGATAGATAGATAGATAGATAGATAGATAGATAGATAGATAGATAGATAGATAGATAGATAGATAGATAGATAGATAGATAGATGATAGATTAGATTAGATTAGATTAGATTAGATTAGATTAGATTAGATAGATAGATAGATAGATAGATAGATAGATAGATAGATAGATAGATAGATAGATAGATAGATAGATAGATAGATAGATAGATAGATAGATAGATAGATAGATAGATAGATAGATAGTTAGATAGATAGATAATAATAATAATAATAATAAGGAAGATTTTTAAGGCGCCAATACATGGTAAGATGCTCTAGGCGCCGTACATATGAACAAAACGTACAAATATTACACAAAAAGTGACAAAGCCATATGTACAATTACACAAAAGAACAGAATTATGACTAAATACATGAACACTGATAATCAAAGTGGGAAAAGATGGGTTTTAATAGATAGATAGATAGATAGATAGATAGATAGATAGATAGATAGATAGATAGATAGATAGATAGATAGATAGATAGATAGATAGATAGATAGATAGATAGATAGATAGATAGATAGATAGATAGATAGATCAAAACCAGAAATACTGTCCAGGATTGCGCAGACAACAACAGCACTGACAAGATTGAAGACCATATGGAAGGACAGAAACATCACACTGCTCCAAGATCAGACTGATGCGCTCCTTAGTCATCTCAGTGTTCTTGTATGCCTGCGAGTCATGGACCCTCACTGCAGACCTTGAAAGGAGGATACTAGCCACTGAAATGAGATGTTTTCGAAGGCTGCTTGGCATTTCATACAGAGATCACATCACGAACGAGGAAGTAGGAAGCAGAATCAGACAAGCCATCGGGCCCTATGAAGACCTATTAACCGTTGTGAAAAAACGCAAACTGAAGTGGTATGGGCATGTCACGCGTTCAGCAGGGCTTGCCAAAACAATCCTGCAAGGCACTGTGCAAGGAGGACGAAGGAGAGGAAGACAGAGGAAAAGATGGGAGGACAATATCTCAGAGTGGACAGGACTGAAGCTGGGCGATACGCTGAGAATGGCAGAGAACAGAGAGGATTGGAGGGAGCTTGTTTGCCAAGTCATCAGTGGTGCCCCAACGGTCGGCAAGACTAGGGGATATAGATAGATAGAGATAGATAGAATGTTGAATTTCTCTTTCCCTCTCTTTATTCTTTTTTTTTTTTTTTTTTTTTGGGGGGGTGGGGGGGTAATTTTTAAAAGAAAAATAAAAACAAAGCCTGCCTTGTAAATATTTAACATAATTGAAATAAAATTGTGGACAATTGGTTAATTTATCTACAACTGCTGTGACTCTTGAGCATGATTCATGCCGACCATGGCAGCATTCCGATGGCAGGCTTGATTTATAATTAAATATTGCACCTAAATTAAATAATTATGAGTATTATTTCTGTATGTTATCATCAAACCACTTTTTGTTTGTATTTTCTGACGCCATCCTAGTTTGGCGTCGCACATCATGCAGGTTACCATATTATTTTGCATTGTTATATATTTTGTTTTGATGGTAACCTGCATATGGCGTCACAGGTTTTTGCCGTTTCCACACACTACATATTGGACTTCAGAATTTCCGAAGTCATATAAATGGAGTGTAATTGGTGTGTTTTAATTGGATACAACATTGGAAATCACACAACTAGTTTCTAGATTTGACAAAATATGTTGCGTCACAGTGTGTGCAGGTTATTCTTTTAGCTCCCCCTCCCCTCCCCTAGCCTCCCCTCCCCCTCCCCCCCCCCCACCCCCAATGAAATCATTCTGACGCCCGAACCATCACAGCTACTGTTTTTGTTTTTATTTCAGGTATTAGACAAAATCAACCTCTGAAACGTATATATTAAAGTGCCTCTAATGTCAGCTATTGAAGTAGAATCGTCTTTGAATGTATGAGACAGTCGCCCATGGTTTTCTTAGAGGCAATCTGAAAAGAAAAGGGGAGACTGCCAGTGCTAATATTTTAGGAAGACTACAAAGTAAAGTAGGTAAAAACACTGTCAGGGGAGAGAATTGTGCAGTATCGACCAGTGATCAAGTTTGATCGAAGCACAAACAAAAATGATAGGAAAGAAGTGTGCGCTAAGTGACTCCCCCTCCCCCCCCCCCTTCCTGATCCGCACGGCAATGGCACACACAAATACAAACGGCAGAATGGCAGACGTTCTGTGGGCTGGCGTAGCCGCCACAGCCATTTTTGAAGAATAAGGTGGAATGGCCCATGCCCACAAAGCCTCTTCTGTATAAGCTGGCATGCATATTCCACCTTTTCCACAATACGTTCACAAATTGCATACAAAAATAAACGAAGGAGAACATCGCGCCAACTCATACACGTGTAAAACACTTACGAGCTGGTGATTTGCGTCAATTAGGAACATTGCATAAAACACTGACGCGTTTGGTGATTTTAAGTCACCGTCTGATTCTTCTGATGAAATCAAAGAGTCTTACTTCTGACATTTCTTTCCGCATTGAACTTTTATTTTCGAAAAGGTTGAAGAGGTTCAATTCTGGCTAACGAATTCATCCAATGTCTTTATACAAACTAGCCACATCCCAAATTTCATGTGCATATAATAAAAATTGCGGACTCTAATCTGGTCAACCGACTTTCTATCAACTGTCTTTTATGTCTTCAATGAGACATCCAATTACAATATGCTCAGAGGCTTTTTTAGCCAACCATTTAATAAAGTATTTTGCAAAGTTTCAAGTTTGTGCGTACAGTAATCTCGGAGATTCCCGTCTTTACATACATACGCGCGCACGCACGCACACACACACACACACACACACACACACACACACACACACACACACACACATACATACATACATAGATACGCACATACTGCGCCTTCGCGCCAAAACGACGTTCAACGGCAAGTTTAGAGTGGCTAGAGGTGACGTAATTTTTATCTTGTTACTTCTTTGCCAGACCATGAGCCCCGCCCGCCTGTTACGTCCTTTGCATTCTACGAACGCTCTCCGACCAGCCCCATCCTAAAGTCTACCGTATTGCAGACAACAACGCTTAAGTTGAAAAACTGAAAATTCGACTTATCCCGGTATGACGGATAAGTCGAACGACGGATAAGATTGTTCCCCCTGCAGATCGACATAAGCGTCGCTTACTGTATTAACGTATTTGTCATGTTAAAATCAATTTGACATAATAAAAGGTAAATCAGATAAGGGCCTAATTGATTAGGAATTGAAAATATGAACGGGGGGGGGGGGGGGGGGGGGGGGGGGGGGAGTAATGCAACTCGGAAATATGAACAAGGAAGGAAGAGTTCAGTCCCATACACTGCCGCTCTGTGTCTGAGTTCTGTTATCTGGATAATACCGTTTTATACGTCGGGATGGGTTCTAATGAAAGTACTGGATAGGCAGGCAAACCTAGCAGAGTAGCAAATCTCTCTTCTTCTTTTTAAAAAGAATCTGAACTGCCATATCTGGTGTTGTTTGCCGTCGTTGTATCATATATTCAGCTGTAATAATAATATAATAATAATACAGGTAATTTGTATAGCGCCTAATCACCAAGGTGCTCTAGGCGCTTTACAATCACAGTAATGAAACAAAGCAAAAAACAAACATACAACAACAACAAACAACAAACATACATTGATTTACAAGGAGCAAAACTCTCTCTCTCTCTCTCTCTCTCTCTCTCTCTCTCTCTCTCTCTCTCTCTCTCTCTCTCTCTCTCTCTCTCTCTCTCTCACAACACACACACACACACACACACACGCACATGATGAGCCGGTAGTCAAAATGGTCTTTAGGTATATGCAACAGAGAAAAGGTGTGTTTTAAGCTTGGATTTTAAAATGGAGTGAAATTATGAGTGACGCAAGTTTGTTGTTGATTGAAATGGGGAATGTTTTGGTTGATCCTCCTCGGTTCCTCGCTGAATTCTATCTGACAGCATCTTGAAGCGTTTGAATAGAATGAAAAGCAACCGAAACTATTTGTTGTTCAATGTGTTTTTCTTTTGTTTATAGTAAGAAACTGATAAAAGAGTACAACTTAAAAAATAAAATATAATATAATAATAATAAGAAGAATTGTAATAATAATTGCAATAATAATAATAGTAATAATAATACATGCAATAATAATAATAATGCGTGTTTGCATCGCTTTTTTTTATTTACAAGTACGTTACAACGACTAGAAAAACATAAACACAAAAACATTGTTTAGGCAATCAAAACCAAGCGATAAGTAAAGGTACCCGGAAGAAAGCTGCGCAAAAGAAAATTATCTGACATACTTAACCCATTCTACCCCAACACCAAAATCCTTAAATTTTGCCCCTGTCCTCTCAAGACTGCATTGCAGTGCAGAACACAGATCGACCATGATAGTTCAAGGGTGATGCCAGAATAGCTTGGCGCCCGTAGGCGCCAAGCTATTCTGGCATCACCCTTGAACTATCATGGTCGATCCTTATCCTGCTGTGGTGTGTCTGGGGTAGAATGAGTTAATGTAAAGGCCCTGGCAGCCATATCTGTTTTCATTGCTTCCGTTTTTTGTCTGTGCGATATCTCTGGAACTACTCTGCCAATTTTCGTCAAGTTTTAGTATTTGGTAGTGTGGGCGGGAGGTGGGGGGGGGGATCTGGGAGTAGAAACAGAGGCTCACGTCCCTCAGAGAGGCGCTGTCCGTTGGGGGATGCGGAAAGGGAGGGGGGAGGGGCGGGGTAAAGATTCTGGATTCTTTTTTGCAACCGCATAACCATTTTCTAGGGTTTGCCTTCGTCAGCAAAAGTCAGAAAGGGCAAACATGTTGCACTCATCGTTTCAGGTCAGTGCTCACTTTACACTTTACACTTGTGGATGCTAGCCTCCTTCATACAGTCATGAATCTGCTGTGATTGCGAAAAAAGAAAAAGATATGCAGTCTTTGCTTGCATGAGGTGCTGAGAAAATAGGGAAGACTGGATTGAAAATGATACGTGGTCTGGGACCACAGCACTGATTTCTTGGTCAAGATATTCATGTCTTTCTTCAAGTCTATATTTTATTTCGGGACAGATGCGCGTCTGTGTCATAGAAAGTACTGGCCGGAACAGTAAAAATCATTCATTCTCTCTCTCTCTCTCTCTCTCTCTCTCTCTCTCTCTCTCTCTCTCTCTCTCTCTCTCTCTCTCTCTCTCTCTCTCTCTCTCTCTCTCTCTCTCATTGTTTGTTTTTTTTTTCATCGGAGGCAGTTACAAATTCTCCATTGTCATTTTTCCCCCTCCTTTCGATGATTCCCTTATTGTGTTTTTATATTTTCCCCGTAGTTTTGCTTCCTCATCTTATTATTATTGTTATTATTATTATTATTATTATTATTATTATTATTTGCATGCTATGTTTCTTTTCCTGTTGTGTTCTCTTTTGTTTACAGGACAGCTTGTAAGACAGGCATTGAGTTGCCTAATGGCTTTATCCTGAATAAAAAAAGATTCATCATCTCATCATGTTTAATGTCTCTCCTCCCCTCTCCGGGAGCGTCAGCACGCATTCATATCGTGCTCCAGTTCGCAGTGGATTCATGTGTCTGAAGTGAATTTGCCAAGTAGGATATTTGGCACACGTGTTTGTGATTGTGTCTTCTACATTCTGGCGATTTTTCACGCGAGAGGATGGAGTTTTTCGTGAGTAATGACTTATGAATGTTTTCCCATATGATATGTTTTCCACTAAACTCTCTTGTCTTCCATTTTCAAATTGTGTACACGTGTGCGGTGACTCATATGGCCCCGAGTGTTTTGTGGACAGGGAGCGTCAGACCTGGTTACGCCTGTCATCATAGTCTCAACACTGTGTAAACACACCAGCGCAGATGCCTGGCCCAGGGGTCAGGGGTCTGACCTCATCATCCGACCGCCTCTATATCTGTCAAACATAAAAGCAGAGATAGGAGAAATAAGAGTTTTAATTCTCGTGGAGGCCTGGGTTGGTCAAAATTGGCCGCCGAAGACAACCCAGTGCAAATCATTGTCGACCACTGAATATATACCAACGAAAACCCGTAAACATTCAACTGCGCCTCACCGGTGCGCCTTCAGATAATACAACTTGCGTTTTCAGACCCCCTACTTACACCAGGTTTTGCCACCCGTCACCGACCGTGTATTGTCAGGCCAATATGTGCGTTGTCTGTAGGTGATTAGTCTTTGTGTGGTGTCAGCTAGAGTGATGGCAAGATGGGCCCGACCACACGGTCCAAGCTAGGCTTCACACAGACAAACGTAGAAGAGATAAGACGTACTCTGGACCCCATTCAGACCATACGAAGCTACCAGTGTGGCGAAAGGTGTTAAATCTACGCTACGTTGACGAATTTCGGCCTCAAGGTGTCACAACAACCTGGGAGGATTATGGAGAACACCATACCATGTATGACCAACTAATTGATCCAGATTTGAGTAGTCTGCCCAAAGACCTTGTGCATTCAACTATACGGCTAAAAGACGGTATGCGGCAACTCCTTGTCATCCATGTGTATTACACAACAGCAAGTTTCCTGGTGCAGGGCCGGTCCTGCCGCCAGTTGGTGGACAGGGAGTTTGCGGCACTGAGAGACATCATAAACGCCTTGGACGCCCAGTCTGGACACAGTCAGTTGGCGCTGCCGTCTAGAGTCGCCTCTGCACTGCCAGTGGACCATGACTCCTTGACCAACACCGAGATGGACGACACCGTCAGCCCCACCAGCAAGGACAACGCCACCAGCGGCAACTGTGCTCGCGCTGTCATCACAACTCTCGTCGGCGACAGTAGCACCACCATCAAGACCAGCGACAGCGTCATCAGTACTGATACTTCTGACGTTGGCATCACCGACAATCCCACCACCACCACAACCAGTGACAACGTCGACAGTGTCAGTGCTGCCAATACCTCCGACCTTGGTAGCGCTGGCATCACCGCCAACGTCAACAGTACTAGTGCTGCCAATACGTCTGACATCGGCAGCACTGGCAGCACCATCAGCGACAGCCTATACAGTGCTAGTGCAGCCAATATGTCTGTCATCGGCAGCACTGGCGCCACCATCAGCGACCGCGTCAACAGTACTGGTGCTGCCAATATGTCTGACATTGGCAGCACCGGCACCACAATCAGCGACAGCGTCAACAGTGCTGGTGCTGTCAATACGTCTGACATCGGCAGCACTGGCACCACCATCAGCGACAGCGTCAACAGCGCTGGTGCTGTCAATACGTCTGACATCGGCAGCACTGGCACCACCATCAGCGACAGCGTCAACAGTGCTTGTGCTGTCAATACGTCTGACATCGGCAGCACTTGCACCACCATCAGCGACAGCGTCAACAGTGCTGGTGCTGTCAATAGTCTGACATCGGCAGCACTGGCACCACCATCAGCAACAGCGACAACATATCCCGGTCGGTCTGTCAATACGTCTGACATCGGCAGCACTGGCACCACCATCAGCGACAGCGTCAATAGTGCTGGTGCTGTCAATACGTCTGACATCGGCAGCACTGGCACCACCATCAGCGACAGCGTCAACAGTGCTGGTGCTGTCAATACGTCTGACATCGGCAGCACTGGCACCACCATCAGCGACAGCGTCAACAGTGCTGGTGCTGTCAATACGTCTGACATCGGCAGCACTGGCACCACCATCAGCGACAGCGTCAACAGTGCTGGTGCTGTCAATACGTCTGACATCGGCAGCACTGGCACCACCATCAGCGACAGCGTCAACAGTGCTGGTGCTGCCAATACGTCTGACATCGGCAGCACTAGCACCACCATCAGCGACAGCGTCAACAGTGCTTGTGACGTCGGCAGCACTAGCACCAACGTCCCCATCAGCAACAGCGTCAACAGTGCTGGTGCTGCCAATACGTATAACACCGGCAGCACTGGTACCAGCATCACCACCAGCGACCGTGACAGCAGTGTTCCCGCTGCCAGTACAACAGACGCCGGCGGCACTGGCACTCATCCATCTGCTCCTGTTGCTGCAGTGTCCACCGAGTCTGCGTGCCAGACAGTCTGCCCGGTAGTACTCAACCCTGACCCCCTGAATGTTGAGCGCCTGATGGCGGAGATATCGGCTCTCCGATCCGCCGTTGGGGAGATCCGCCACTCGTACAACATCGAGGTGGATTCGCTACACACGGAGATCAGACACCTGCGTGAGCGGATCACCCAGCTGGAAGGGGAGAAGGATGGCCAGAGAAGCGACAGGAAAAGCGGCAAGAAGAACCCGTCACTCGGCCCAATCAAGCGCTGGAATAGTCGCCAACCTCAACAACTTCTGAGCCCCCGCGTGCATCTCCGCTAACCCCCGAGCGCAAAGAGCCGGCACCAAAACGACCGTCTTCAGATACCGACAAAGCCACCGACCTTTCTGGACTCCAAAACCCAAAGCCGGGCACCCAGACGCTACTACTCGGCGATTCGATACTACGCGGTCTTCATGGAGACCTGATGTCTGTCACTGGCACAGACAAGGCGCAGGTGAGTCAGTGTCAGGCCTGGACAGAGCCGGCATCCTCCAGTACCTTCACGATGCCGACCCCACGAATGCAGTCACCACAGTCGTCATGCATGTCGGCATTAATGACTGTAAGCGTGGGTTCATCATCGGCAAGAAGGGCTGGAAGGATGTGATTTCTGCTGCCAGACGAGTCTTCCCCAAGACAGAAATCTTCATCTCATCCATCCTGCCCACGAACAACGAACGTCAGCAGCCGGATCCATGCGTCACAGACACCAACCTTTGTCTCAGGGAGGTGTGCCACTCGCTGAAGGTCAACTTTATTGACAACGACCACGTGTTTTACACAAGGACCGGCGAGGTAAAGAGCGGGTGGTTTAGAGACGCCATCCATCCGAACAAGCGGGGCATCAGTGCTCTCGCTGTAAACATCAAGCGGGCGTACTCTGGCCGTACCTCCAACAACGTAACCCGCCCCATTGAGGCTAGACACCAAAACCCACGCCACCACGGACAGCTAAATATACCTGGGCATGGCGGTAAAAACGGGCATCCCGGCCCTAGAGACCAAGGGCCTCAACACAATCAGCGCCCTCAGCACGCAGCCAGTTCCAGCCTGGCGCCCCGACTGATTCCGCCAGGAGCAGGCTGTGACGAAAGTCTTCAGACTGGCGCCCCAATTCCACCAAGAGCAGGCTTTTGCAAAAGACTCTAGTCAGCACGATCCGAACCATGCTGACCGTACACCAGCGCCGTTTGCATATGGCGGTGGATCAAAGGCCGGGGCTGCTCCAGAACACAAGCCACAGCAGCCCGGCTATGATCGCACCTCAACACTCATGTGCGCCCCTTCCTACATGGCAGGCGGTCGACCTGTGTACCCTACCCCAAACCCCCAACTTTCCCCTACCCCCCGCCACCCCCACCCCCTGGAGTGCCGCAGCTTAGTGAGAGTGACTGTGCCGCCTTGTTTTCACTGCTTCAAAAGTTCAGGCCACGCGCCGGAAATTAGGTCACGCGTCCCTAGCCATTTCGACAGTGTATGAATATTAGTAGGACACGCCCTTCTCATTTTGACAGCGTGTGTTTGAGTCGTGATTTGCATCAGTTTCTTCTTCTTTGATAAAGTTCCACTATGCGCGTTTTGTGGACCAATTATTGACAGTAATTCCCAATCTGCTATCATCATTTCCCGATTTAAATATATTTTATTTCACTTAGCGATTTTTAAAATTATTATAGTTGCACCATTTTCTTAGACTTTAAATTTGTTTTTGTTTTTCTTTCTTCTTATTTTTAAGTCGTCAAAATAGCTTTGTGTATTATAAACTTTGTCGCAGGTGAACGTGCATAGTTCCTTGACAAGTTATTTTTTATTTGTTTTCTTTTACAGTTGTTGATTTTGTTTTTTTTTGTTGACACAACCAAGCAAGAAAACCGTAAACATTCTGCTGAACTCAAAGCGCGTGATAAACATTGTGATTCTCCGCCGTGTATTGTTTTAGTTGACTGAGCTTTTTTAAAACATTTTATAGATATTGATATTAGTTGATTTTTTTGTGTGATCATATTTGTATTATATCTCTCGTTACATTTGCGTTTTTACCGACATGCAAAATCGTAATCTAAATACTGTTCCGAAACGAACAGACGAACTGAGAATTGGCCATCTTAACATATACCATCTAGTTAACAAGGTGCCCGATTTATCTGTGTTCCTAAACAAGCCCTTATATTTTCATATTTTTGGTGTGACCGAGTCAAGGCTTAAAAGTTCAATAAGGGATAACTCCATTTCTGTCCAAAACTTTTCAGTACTCCGCAGAGATGCCTCAAGCCCTCAACACACTGGCCTAGCAGTATATATACATAATTCAATACTTGGTAACGTCAAACGGCGACAAGACTTAGAGTCAGCTCAAGTGGAAAGCTTGTGGGTAGAAGTGAAAACATCTAAATCACCCCCCGTCCTCATTGGCTTTATTTATATAAATCCTGCAGCCAGCTGGGACTGGTATGATGACTTCGTAGCAATGATGGATAGGGTAAATCAAAATAAAGCTGACGTTGTTCTTTTGGGCGATTTTAATATTGATCTTTCTAAATCTAAAGGGTCCAATGCTGCATGGGCGTCAACAACAGCACTATTCGGTTTAGAACAGCTAATTAAAAACCCCACTAGAACCACATGACTGTACAGCTTCAACCCTGATTGATCATATTTATGTGACAAATGATGATAAAATATCAAATGTACATGTTCCCTCCTTAGCTGTCAGTGACCATAACCCAGTATGTTGCACAGTCTTCATGAAACTAGACAAAGAGAACAAAAAGAGATATCTTTCTTTCAAAAAATTTAATAACGACGACTTTCTGCGATATCTGCGCAATACTCCTTTCAATGACGTGAAACAGTGCCCTGTCGAACTGGATGGATCTATTCCTTGGGGCCCTAAATAAGCATGCGCCCATACGAGAAAAACGAGTTAAGCACTCTACCCTGCCACCCTGGTTAACAGTAGATATCAAACAGGCCATGTCATTTAGAGACAAACTTGAGAAAGAAAAACAATTTGATGAATAGAAGAAACAACAAAATCGTGTTAAATACCTAGTGAGAGCGTCAAAAAAACTGTTCTTCCAGGAAATGATTAGGGACAAAAAAGATACAGCATCGGTGTGGAAAGCCCTGAACGTTATAACGAAGGGTAAATCAGCCCCTGAAATTCCATCCCATTTGTCAGCTGATATATTAAATAACCACTTCCTATCGACAGCTGAAACACTTGTTCAGTCAGCTGCAAGTAGTAACGAAGAGTACCAAGTTCCTAGTGTACTGGAAAAATACTGTGAGGCAAAAAATATACTGCAGACATTCATCATTCTTGATATTACCGTCGCTGAAGTCGGCAAATTTATTTCTAGCATGCCGAACAAAAAGTCCACCGGGATGGATGGTATCGACAACAAAATTCTGAAAATGTCACTACCATATACGGTAGAGGCACTCACTTATATCTTTAACCTCTGTATAAAACACAGCACGTTTCCAACTATTTTCAAAGAGGCCAAGGTAATTCCAATCCCTACTCAAAAGATCTTGAAGATGTCAATAACTACCGTCCTATCTCACTTTTGTCGGCCCTGTCAAAGTCCCTTGAAAAACACATACAAAAACACCTCCTCGAATTTCTAGAAAAGGGTAATTTTATAAATATTCATCATTCCGGCTTTAGACCGAAACACTCATGTCAGTCAGCACTCACACACATTGTAGACAGCTGGCTGGAATCAATAAATAAAAACCTGATGTCTGGAGTTGTTTTCTTAGACCTACAAAAGGCATTTGATCTTGTCGACCATGACATTCTCTTAAATAAGCTAGCAGCATACCATATAAGTGAAACTGCCATAGCATTCTTTAGAGCATACCTAAAAGACAGAAAACAAAAGATATATAACCATGGAAAATACTCTAAACAAGGACAAGTTAACTACGGTGTCCCCCCAGGGGTCGATCTTGGGACCTCTTCTATTTATAATATTCATTAATGATTTGCCTTTGCATATTACTAACACTGATGTCAACTGCAACCTGTTTGCGGACGATACGAGCCTCCATGTTTCGGATTAAAAAGAAAGAGCTGACATTAACCTTAGCTTACAAAGTAGTCTCAGCGAGCTTTCCGACTGGTGTAGAGAGAATCATATGGTTCTTCATCCAGGAAAAACAAAGAGTATTTTAATCCTCATGGCTTGACTTCGCGAACGAAGATTCTATAGGGCTTGCCCACGTCGTCTGTAGGCATTTTCGTGACTGCGGAGGCCAGTCCGGGACAGGCAGGTTCGACCGCAGTGGCTGCAGGGGAAGGTCTGGTCAGGGTTCTGAGTTACGACAACTCTGTTTTTTCTCCTGAGCCGCTTGTCCTTGAGGTTAGCTCTGCGAAAGTCCTCAAATGAGACGGCTGCCTTGTGAATGGTGGAGCGCCAGGTGTCACGGTCCGCAGCAAGCGAAGACGACTGGCGGTGGTCGATTTGGCAGGCACTAAGTGACTTCTTGAGACCGTCTTTGTATCTCTTCTTTGGTGCCCCTCTGTCTCGGTGTCCAGTGGCGAGCTCGCCGAACAGAGTGATCTTGGGTAGGCGATGACCTTTTTGAGAGTCTGTAGACATTTTTTTTTAAAGACATGTGCGACATTTTAGCCTGAGATTTTTAATCTATATTTACATCTTGTCTTAAGACCTTGCTTTTAGTCTGGCTGACCAGATTTTTACCCATCCCGCCGTGAGATGGCCTTAGTCGCCTGCTCGGCGTTAAACCCAAATAACTAACTAACTAACTAACTGTGCCCCGTCCAGCGAAGCTGTGTCCGCAGCAGCAAAGCCTCGATGCTCAAAGTTTCCGCCTGTTCAAGGACCTCGACGTTGGTGACATAGTTACTCCAGTGAATTTTGAGGATGCTACGCAGGCAGCGCTGGTGAAAGCGTTCGAGGAGTCGTAGTTGGCTGCGGTAGAGGGCCCAGGACTCGGAACCGTACAGCAGGGTGGTGAGGACGACAGCTCTGTACACGCTGATCTTGGTGCCTTTTTTCAGCTGT
Source organism: Semisulcospira habei (assembly GCA_036245525.1). Lineage (NCBI taxonomy): Eukaryota > Metazoa > Mollusca > Gastropoda > Semisulcospiridae > Semisulcospira > Semisulcospira habei. The sequence continues at coordinate 209,661,311 of BTPG01000002.1, read as the reverse complement.
TGATTGTGCCACACTGGCTTGAATAGTCGCCCGAAAGCACTGTTCGCTTTTGCCAGCCTGTTGTCCAGCTCCTTGTCCAGCTTGGCGTCTGACGTGATGATGCAGCCAAGGTAGGTAAACTGGTGTACAGACTTCAGTTCGGACTCGCCGATGGTGATGTGGGGAGGGCGATGCTCTTCCTTGGGTGCTGGCTGATGAAGGACCTCTGTCTTTTTCAGACTGACCTCAGGTCCAAAGAGCTGGGCGGCATCTGCGAAGCAGGACGTAATGCGCTGCAAGGCTCTCTCTCTGTGTGTGCAACGAGGGCAGCGTCATCAGCAAAGAGCAGCTCACGAATCAGTTGGTCTAGGGTTTTCGTGTGGGCCTGCAGTCGTCTGAGGTTGAACAGGCTGCCATCGAGACGATACCTGATGTACACTGCGTCGTCATCGTCGAGGTCCACTGTGGCCTGCTTCAACATCATGCTGAAGAAGATGGTGAAGAGGGTCGGTGCCAGCACGCAGCCTTGCTTCACGCCGTTGCGAATGGGGAATGGTTCTGAGAGGTCACTGTTTAGTCTGACCTGGCCTTGCTGGTCCTCGTGGAGCTGGACGATCATGTTGAGGAACTTTGGGGGACAACCTAGTCGCTCCAGGATCTGCCACATACCTTGCCTGCTCACAGTGTCAAACGCTTTTGTTAGGTCGACAAACGTTACGTACAGCCCTTTGTTCTGCTCGCGGCACTTCTCCTGAAGCTGTCTCAGCACAAAGACCATGTCGGTGGTACTCCTGTTGGCTCTGAAGCCACACTGGCCCTCTGGGAGGTGGTCTTCAGCGATGGCAGGTACCAGCCGATTCAGGAGCAACCTTGCGAGAATTTTCCCGGCAATGGACAGCAGGGTAATTCCACGATAATTAGAGCAGGCAGACATTTCTCCTTTGTTCTTGTACAGGGTGATGATGACTGCATCACGGAGATCCTTTGGTAGTGTTCCTTTTTCCCAGCAGCAGAGAAAGAGGTCGTGGAGCTTGTTGTGCAGTGCTGGGCCTCCATGTTTCCATATCTCTGGCGGGATTCCGTCAATGCCTGCTGCTTTGCCACTCTTGAGCTGGTGGATGGCTGTGAGGGTCTCTTCGGCGGTGGGCGGTTCGTCCAATTCAACCTTTAGTGGAAGGTGTGGGATTTGGAGGATGACTGTTTCTTGAACAGTGCGCTCAGCGCCGAAGAGGTCCTGAAAGTATTCCGACCAGCGGTTCAAGATGGAGGTATTATCTGTGAGGAGTGCCTGTCCATCAGCGCTTCGCAGGGGACTTTGTACCAGGTGCCTAGGGCCATACACTGCTTTCAGTGCTTCGTAGAAGCTCCTGTAGTCACCGTTGTCAGCGCAGAGCTGGGTCCTCTGTGCGAGTCTGGACCACCACTCGTTCTGGAGTTCTCTAAGCTTGAGCTGGAGACTGCTGTAGATGAGGCGGAAGGCAGACTTTTTCACAGGGCAGGAAGGCTGGGCTAGGTGGGCCTGGTGGGCGGCTCTTTTTTTTTTTTTTTTTTTGCTTGAAGTTCCTGGATCTCTACGTCGTTTTCGTCAAACCAGTCTTTGTTCCTCTTTCTAGCAAAGCCCAAGACTTCCACAGAAGATTTTACCATAGCAGTTTTCAGTTGTTCCCAGAGTGTTTCAGGGGAGGAGTCTGCTGGATCAACTGTGTCTTTGAGCATGCGCTTTAAATCGGCCTGAAGGGCAGCTTTCTTGTCGTCACGCTGAAGGCTGGCAACATCAAGCTTTTTCTTGGGGGGGGGGGGGGACCCTTTTCTTGGGTTTCAGCTTGAGGCGGAGCCTGAGTTTGCAGCGAACAAGGCGGTGGTCAGTGTGGCACTCTGCGCTGGGCATCACTCTGGTGAGGAGGACGTCACTGCGGTCCCTCTGACGCACTAGGACATAGTCGATAAGGTGCCAGTGCTTGGAGCGAGGATGCATCCAGGTGGTCTTTCGACTGTCCTTTTGCTGGAAAGTAGTGTTGGTGATGACAAGTTAGTGCTCTGCACAGAGCTCCAACAGTAGGCGACCATTGTCATTGCAGTTCCCAACGCCATGCTTGCCGAGGACTCCTTTCCAGGCTTCAGAGTCTTGGCCCACTCTGGCGTTGAAGTCGCCAAGGATGATGACTTTGTCGTCTGCAGGGGTACTCTGCAGGAGGCTGCGCAGGTCAGAGTAGAACTTGTCTTTTTCTGCAGGCTCTGCCAGGAGGGTTGGGGAGTACACACTGAGAAGGGTGACGTATTGCTGGTGTCTCAGTGGGAGGCGCATGGACATGATGCGGTCGGAGTGACCCGTTGGTAGGTTTTCCAACTTAGTCGCAATGCGGGTCCTCACCATGAAGCCCAAGCCTGAGAGCCGTCTTTCTGATGCAGGCCTGCCTGAGCAGTAGAGGGTGTAGCCAGCGCCAAGTTCTTGGAGGCTGCCTTCCTCCGGGAGGCGTACTTCGCTGAGCGCGGCGATGTCGATGTTTAACCTCCGCAATTCATGGGCAATGAGGGCGGAGCGACGCTCAGGGCGTCCGCTGTCTGCTGTGTTGAGCATGGTTCGGATGTTCCAGCATGCTACGTTGAGTCCGGTCGTGGTCGTCATGAGAGTGGATCTTGTTTTCTGACCGCATGAGAAGATGCCCGTTGACCGCGGCTAGCTAACTGGGGTTACGAGGGGATGAGCTTTGGTTAGGCCACCTTTTCTAGGCCCCTCTCCGTGTGGAGCAAGCAGTGCTGTCCCTAGAGAAGGCTGCTTGGTCGTTCAGGGTGTGCCGAGTGACGTTGTCATCCCCAGGTCAACATCAGGCGACCAATATCCTGAACCGCCTGCATGCAGGTTTGAGACTGCGGCTTCGAGTGACATCTTTCACCTGCCGTTTTGCCCCTTGCCCATCGCTACAGGACTTGGAAAGTTCAGTGTCATAGTCCGTGGGCGTTTCCTAAAGCCTGCGCGGTGGAGCTTTTTTGGTGGAGTGCAGTGTGCGCAGTACTGGCCCCACCCTTTAAACCCTTGGTTCGTTTGCCATGGCCTAGCAAGCTGGGACGGTGGCATCGAGGTCCTCAGGTCGTAGGTTTTATATCAGACTGTCCTTGTCTTAGTCTCTGGCTCAAAAGCCTTCCCCGGAGACACGGGGGCTTTGATGTCAGGGGTTTCCTCCCTTAGCCTTTCCGCAGCCAAGCGGCCAGACCTGCAAGGCAGCAGGGGACTCGTGGGGGCCGGGGTCGTCTATGTCCCGTGCAGATGTGAACATCTGCCCACTGCCCAGACGGTGACACTTACCAGAGGAGAAAAATCCAACGCCGGAACCCGGTATCGAACCTCGCACCTTTGGCATTGGAGGCAGACGCCTTAACCACTGCGCCACTTTTAATCACTACACGACAAAAACACCAACGACGACCACAGCCGTTACATTTACAACTGAACACTAAACCGATAGAACAAGTCACAGAGCGTAAATTCTTGGGAATACACGTTGACGAACAACTATGTTGGAAGACGTATATACATACAGTCTGTAAAACCATTGCTAAAAACACTTTCCTGTTGTCCCAGCTTAGACAAGTAACGGATACACATACTCGTAAACTGTTTTTTCATGCCCATATCAGACCCATATAAATGCTGTTTGTAAGACCATTGCGAAAAACACTTTCTTATTGTCCCAGTTTAGACATGTAACGGATACAAATACCCGTAAATTGTTTGTTCATGCTCATATAAAGTCCCACGTTGATTATGTCTCCACAGTGTGGGATGGCTGCAGCGATGTCCACATGAAGAGGTTAAACTCCATATACAAAAGAGCTGTAAAAATGATAGATAGGCGCCCCATCCCTACCACAGACAAATTTAGACATTTACACATTCTCGGTCTGCGTCAGCAACTTACTTTAAACAAATGCGTCTTTATGCATAAGATACTGAATAATAAGACACCCCAGTATCTAACCACTAAATTTATATCTTGCCAAGAACGTGAACGGACCTCAAGAAACAATACCTTACCCCTACCACTGCCAAGAATCGACCTTTTTAAAACTAGTATATCATTCTCTGGTCCGTTTGCTTGGAATTCTGTCCCTGCACATTTGAAAACTAATACCTCACCAGGAATTTTTAAAACAAAACTTTCTGATTTCCTGATGAGTCAAACTTAGTATTTTTCTGGTACTGTAATATCTCCTGTACCTCATGTATTTCATACGGATGGTGTGTGTGTGTGTGTGTGTGTGTGTGTGTGTGTGTGTGTGTGTGTGTGTGTGTGTGTGTGTGTGTGTGTGTGTGCTCGTGTTTGTTTGCGTGTGTGGGTGTATGTGTGAGCGGCGCGCGTGCGTGCGTGCGTGTGTGCATGTGTGTGTGATGAGTGTTATTTTGTTTTCTGTATATAATGATCCTATTGGGTTTTGTATGTAAATATATTTTTTTTATAATTTTCCCTTTTTATGCTGTAGATGTTAGCAACGCAAGTTTGTAAAATGACGATTTGTTTTCTATCAAAACTTTTTACCGTTGAAAAATAAAGTTTCATCATCATCATCATCATCATCATCATCATCATCTCTCTCTCTCTCTCTCTCTCTCTCTCTCTCTCTCTCTCTCTCTCTCTCTCTCTCTCTCTCTCTCTCTCTCTCTCTCTCTCTCCCTCCCTCAGGGTGGTAGTGTTTGTGTGTGTGTGTTTTGTGTGTGTGTGTGTGTGTGTGTGTGTGTGTGTGTGTGTGTGTGTGTGTATGTGTGTGTGTTTTAGTGGTTTTTTTTTCTTTTTTCTTTTAATAATTCAACTATTGTGTTCGTTAATTTATTTTCTACTACATTTTTTTCTTTATACTTTATATGATGCGTTTGGTTTCTGTTGTATACAGCACATCTTGTAAGACAGGCAAAGTGTAGGTAGGTTCACTCAATTATTTTTCTAGACACACAAATGCACCACTTGAAAGTACACGTTAAAAGAAGTGCACATGCAAAAAATCAGAATTTTATGTTGTTTGGCTTCCGAGATATGTGCATTTGAATATGACCTAAAATGGCCCTCTTTTTCTTTTTCTTTTTTTTTTTTTTTTCTTTTTTTTTTTTTTTTTTTTTTTTTTCTTTCTTTTTTCATATTTTTAAGAAAGTGCTATGTTCAGACACCTAAAAATAACGTGAAAGTAGAATTGTGTGGTTTTTACTGTCAAGGATAAAAACAACGTATAGTTTTTGTGTAGCCCCACAAATGAACAAAAATGCAAAAGAAAAACAGAAGATAGTGGTAGAGAACCCTTTAAAATAGAAACAAATAACGACGTTTCGGATCAAAGATCCTTCCTCAGGTGACATGGAAACAAACGTAGAACAGAAAAGAACACGACAGAAAGAATAGACGTCATCCTGTATAGAGAGAATTTAGAATGACGTAAAAAAAAAAAAAAAAAAAAAAAAAAAAAAAAAAAAAAACACACACGTACAAATAATGACGCAAATACACATGCACAAAACACGTAGCACAAAACTTACGTCTATATACATACACGTCACTGCATACATTCGCATTCACTCGTGCCTGCTGCAGCTCGCGCACATGCACACACACACACACACACACACACACGCACAACACACACACACACACACACACAGACACACACACTCAAAGGTAGTATCCAGTATCAACAGTGAGGTCAAGTCTGGCACCAACTACCCATCAGGCCGAGCATACATCCCTAGGGGCGAATGTTCAAGCCGCGCGGATGGTAAGTGCCAAGCCTGTCCGCGAAAAAGGATTCTGTCATTTTGCGGCGGATGAAGTGGGATGTATTTTGCCAAAGGATGCGTATGCTGAAATGTGTGAGGCTATGAGGAGGTTCGTTGAAATGACGTCCAACCTGGTTGTTGTATCCGAGGCGGATCGAACGAACATGTTCCTCGCAGCGTTCAGGGAGTGTACGGTATGTCTCCCCCACATACAACATCTTTGGGCAGTGAGAACATGAGATGACATAGACAATATCCGATGACTGGCATGTGAATGATCGGTGGACATGAAAAGATGACAGGGGTCCGGTGATGACGGGGGATGTGTTGATGTACGGACATGCTTTGCAGTGTGGTTGCTGACAAGGGTGTGTGCCAGGTGGTAAGGTGTTAGATGCGCGAAGTGAACTGTGAACAAGATGATCGCGTAGGTTAGTGTCACGTTTGTAAGCGACCAGCGGAGGCTCAGGAAATATGTCTTTCAATACTGTGTCATTCTGAATGATGTGGAAGTTCCTGAGGAGAATGTTTTTGATGGGGATGTTGTGAGGATGATACGTGATACACAGGACCGGCCGGTCCTCTGCAGCACTGTGAGTTTTCTCCCTCAAAGCCTCACTTCTGCTTGTGGCCTCAGCCTTAGAACGAGCGGTGTTGACGATGTCTTGGGGGTATCCCTGGTGTGAGAAGAAAGTGGCCATGGTTTGGGTCTGGTTGGTGAAGTCGTCGTCGCTGCTGCAGATCCGACGGAGTCGCAGAAATTGGGAGAATGGGATCTGTACGTCAAAGAGGTTGAACGTAGGGATCTGTACGTCAAAGAGGTTGAACGTCAGTTACAGGACGGCGAGTTCTACCTACCTATCCCTGCTAAGACAACCGCGTCTGACAACAAAGTGGTGAGGCAAACCATTACCATCGCCATTACTGCGGGAAAATTACCATCGCAGGCCAATTCACTCGTGGTGAGGGAGCCTAAGGAGCCAAGATTCTACGTCCTCCCTAAAATCCACAAACCAGACACACCGGGTCGCCCCATTGTTTCGGCTTGCTCTTGTCCCACAGAGCTTATATCCCAGTTCATCGACTCCATCCTCCAGCCATTGGTCCGTGCTCTTCCCACATATGTAAAAGATACTAACCACGCCCTTCACCTTTTGGATCGCTTCACCTTCCCTGACGCAGCAACACACAAGATTTTATTCACTATGGACATAGAGGCTCTTTACACCAACATCCCTAATGAAGACGGCCTAATAGCATTGAAACATTTCATCTGCAAACATCATCTGAAGATCGACACCACAACCATCCTCCGCTTAGCCGAACTGGTGCTGTCCATGAACTCCTTTCAATTTATGGGTCAGCACTACAAACAGAAAAAAGGAGTCGCCATGGGCACTAAAATGGGGCCCTCCTATGCCTGTCTGTTTGTGGGCTACGTGGAGGAGAAGATTTTCACTCAATACACTGGACCTCTGCCAGATCTTTTCAAGCGCTACATCGACGACTGCTTGGGCGTCACCTCAAGAAGCATGACTGACACACTTCAATTCATCAATTTCATCTCATCGTTTCATCCGTCACTCCGATTCACGCATGAGATTTCCGAGGAGTCTGTGCCCTTCCTCGACATCCGAATATCCACCAAAGCCGACTCTGACAAACTCCATACTACCGTCCATTACAAGCCCACCGACGCACACACTTACCTGCAGTTTTCATCAAGCCATCCTGCCGCCACCAAAAACGGTATCCCATTCTCCCAATTTCTGCGACTCCGTCGGATCTGCAGCAGCGACGACGACTTCACCAACCAGACCCAAACCATGGCCACTTTCTTCTCACACCAGGGATACCCCCAAGACATCGTCAACACCGCTCGTTCTAAGGCTGAGGCCACAAGCAGAAGTGAGGCTTTGAGGGAGAAAACTCACAGTGCTGCAGAGGACCGGCCGGTCCTGTGTATCACGTATCATCCTCACAACATCCCCATCAAAAACATTCTCCTCAGGAACTTCCACATCATTCAGAATGACACAGTATTGAAAGACATATTTCCTGAGCCTCCGCTGGTCGCTTACAAACGTGACACTAACCTACGCGATCATCTTGTTCACAGTTCACTTCGCGCATCTAACACCTTACCACCTGGCACACACCCTTGTCAGCAACCACACTGCAAAGCATGTCCGTACATCAACACATCCCCCGTCATCACCGGACCCCTGTCATCTTTTCATGTCCACCGATCATTCACATGCCAGTCATCGGATATTGTCTATGTCATCTCATGTTCTCACTGCCCAAAGATGTTGTATGTGGGGGAGACATACCGTACACTCCCTGAACGCTGCGAGGAACATGTTCGTTCGATCCGCCTCGGATACAACAACCAGGTTGGACGTCATTTCAACGAACCTCCTCATAGCCTCACACATTTCAGCATACGCATCCTTTGGCAAAATACATCCCACTTCATCCGCCGCAAAATGACAGAATCCTTTTTCGCGGACAGGCTTGGCACTTACCATCCGCGCGGCTTGAACATTCGCCCCTAGGGATGTATGCTCGGCCTGATGGGTAGTTGGTGCCAGACTTGACCTCACTGTTGATACTGGATACTACCTTTGAGTGTGTGTGTCTGTGTGTGTGTGTGTTGTGCGTGTGTGTGTGTGTGTGTGTGTGTGTGTGTGTGCATGTGCGCGAGCTGCAGCAGGCACGAGTGAATGCGAATGTATGCAGTGACGTGTATGTATATAGACGTAAGTTTTGTGCTACGTGTTTTGTGCATGTGTATTTGCGTCATTATTTGTACGTGTGTGTTTTTTTTTTTTTTTTTTTTTTTTTTTTTTTACGTCATTCTAAATTCTCTCTATACAGGATGACGTCTATTCTTTCTGTCGTGTTCTTTTCTGTTCTACGTTTGTTTCCATGTCACCTGAGGAAGGATCTTTGATCCGAAACGTCGTTATTTGTTTCTATTTTAAAGGGTTTTCTACCACTATCTTCTGTTTTTCTTTCACGTGAAACCCTAGCGGCAACAGTTTTACTACATTTTGATGAACAAAAATGCAATTTGAACATGTGTCAAAATGAGGGTTTAGATTTCTTATACACCTTTCACTAAAAACGTTATATCTTAGGTAATTTTCATCGTGGGCACATGAATCAGCGCTAAAATGTACACAAAAACACGACAAACCTCCTTCTGTATCATAATTTTAATTAAACCAAGTATAGTTCAGACATGAACACAATATGACTTAATATGTTGCATTCTAGCGCTACATCTCATACATGGTATTCTGAATGCACTCCCATCATTTTTCAAATTTACCATCTGCATGACGTTTGCTGAACATGCAAATAAGGAAAGTGGTTATCTACCTCTTGTTTCTTGTTTAATATACCTCATCTTCTCCCTCCCACGTTGCTTAGAGGGGGTCTACTGGAGTCATCCTATGTGTCACTGTAGCTCGATGCATTTTTGGGCTTTGTGCAGGTGATTTCTCCAGAAGCAACCAACAGAATTATTTAAAGTTTCATATCTGGTCAGTATTAGATTAGAGGATGTGTCTTGTACCAAAGCCGAGGTCGTAGCCTCAAGGTCAAGGTCACAATAGAGATATAAGCGGTTTGTACACTAAAGTTAATATCACAACAAGGACGGCTCATTTGATTTAAATTGTTGTTGAAGTAAAGGTGTTTGAATAAAATTAAAAGTAACCGAAACTATTTGTTGTTCAATGTGACTTTTTTTTAATTATAGTAAGAAACTGATAAATGAGTACAACTTCAAAAATAAAAAAATATAATAATAATAATAATAATAATAAGTGTAATAATAATTGTAGTTATAATAATAATAATAATAATAATAATAATAATAATAATAATAATAATACATGCAATAATAATAATAATGTGTGTTCGTTTCGTTTTCTTTATTTTCAAGTACGTTACAACGACTAGAAAAACATACAACAAAAACACATTGTTTAGGCAATTAAAACACCAAACGAGTTGCATTCTGAAAAATTAGCCTGCTTCCTGGCAAAGAGTTTAAGTTTTTATTGTAGACTAAATCGGTTATTTCAAAGAAACCGTCGAACACATTTGTTTCAGAAAATTCAAAGTGTAACTCTGAAGTATTGCAGTAAATGTGGCTTGCATTTCAGTAAGACTAGACTTGTCAACGCTGTAATTTAGGTCAAAACAATTATACCCGATGAGAAGGGCGTGAAGTTCAGGCTGGAAATCGACTACACACAGTAAAAATTAAACGGGCTGTGGCTCCAAAGAATCAATTCTATCCATCAGTTTTAGTTTATAATGCTGACAATTTTTTTTACCTTTCATTGATAATAAATGTGTGTGTACTTGCGCAATGTTTTCTGAAAGTCACGAGCAAAGTTTGCGTCATCGTTGACGAAAGAAACTCCTATCCCTAGCGCCATTGTGCAGTCGTGTTTGCGCGTTGGGGTGTCAGTTTCAAAGCCACTGCGCAAATCCAAGATTTGATCGTCCGTGTCAGATGATATATCGATCGAAAGGTTTTTGAATGAGCTTTTCACCGGTAGCTGGCGCATGTGCGCGCGATCATTCCCTGATAACATATCTTATGAGTAAAATAAATTTAAATTTTCACATCAAAATCTGATGCAGTTTTCTCTTGAATTCAAACATGCGGCAGGCACCGTTAAAAAGGTCAAAGACGTCTTTTGAACCAATGACGCGTGTGCTCGTTGTCCCTTATATAGGCTCACTGACACACTGGCGCATTGGCATACCTGCGTGGCTTTTTCAATAGGAGATATTTCAACATCAGAATCAGGTCGAAGACAAAAGACAGCGAGGACAGCTCACCTATAAAAGGGACTTCGTAGGCAATGGCTCTCATACAGAAAAGACTTTGTGGGTTATGGTTTATCCCATCTTGTTACCTGTTAATCATGATTGTATCAGTTCATCCGACTCAGTTGAAGTTATAGTCTCCAATGTACTTATGCACTTTTAGTATTCCCTCTCCGATATGTCGGTCAGGGCATACATTCAGTCTGCTGTTTGTAATTATCTAAAAGCCAGGTCTCACATAATTGTACAGTTTGCACACAATACTAGTTGTATTGCAATTTAGGTTTGCCAGTGGTTATTGTCCCCTCAAGGGTCCGGTCAGGGGGAGGAGGGGTTGTCAATGTTGGAAGTAAGAGTCGAGGGCTTTAGCTCAAGACTCTTACTTCCGTTATGCCCCCCCCCCCCCCCCCCCCGACCGGACCCGAGAGACGACAAGAACCACTGGCGAAGCCTAACTCGTAATACGATTTTGTCTTTTAAAAATTGGCTGGCCTCTCCAAAGCCATCGCTGGTATTCACCCAGCTTCAAGCAAGCACGTGGTTTTAAGAATGCAGACAAGACAGGCTATCTTTAATAAATACGAAAATACGTTTCTATGCCTATACTATTTAAACGCCAACAAGTGGTAGAAGCCCTTTCTAGAGCTCCGGCATGGGTTTGTAATAGAGGCGAGGCTTACAACACAGACACCTGAAGTAGGCATCGGCAACCTGACGTTCTGCGAGGGCCCAAATCGCTGAGAGTGCGATTTTTACCTGTTTTTCAACTCGCTCCGAATGCAAAATAATTTGACTTTGAAAGAACACTTTTTAACATGGTGATAAAGTTTGTCTTCTCATTTTTCCAAAGATGTCTTTTTCTTCTTTGTGTGTGTGCGTGCGTGCGTGCGTGTGTGTGTGTGTGTGTGTGTGTGTGTGTGTGTGTGTGAGAGAGAGAGAGAGAGAGAGAGAGAGAGTGTGTGTGTGTGTGTGTGTGTGTGTGTGTGTGTGTGTGTGTGTGTGTGTGTGTGTGTGTGTGTGTGTGTGTGTGTGTGTGCACTAAGTCATTAACTCCACTGAGTGGAAAACAGTGAGTGTCGACGTGTTTTTCATTGCGTGGCGCACTTTTTGTAGGGCAGATCGCGTACGCGCAATTTACGTTGAAAACAATATCGCAGCTGAGTTCGTGACCTTTCGCTTTTATCCAAATGAACTATCATCATGTAAAACATGGATCGAATCGGCCACGTGTTGTTTAAGAAATGCTTTGTGCAAAGTGGTTTACAACAATAGCAACCCCAAAATATGTAACCACGACCTTGACCTTAAAGGTAGGACAAAACTATATCTTGATCAAGTTTTAATGATGGAAATCACCACCAAAACTCCACATAAAGTCGAATGACAAACGCAACGAAACAACGTAGCAAATAAAGTGACTCCGCCAACTCTCCCTCCACTTTCAGGGCGGGAGGATGTGATTCTGGACTACAATTGTAAAGTTTTCATAAGCGTGTTGATAGTTTTTCTAACGTACCGTTTTTGAACAACGCCTGCACTGAAACACAACCAACCTCAAACTAGATACTCTGAGAATATCAATTAAGAATAACATTAACTGTGACCTTGACCCCATCTCAAGGTCACTGACATGGATGTGTATACAAACTTGTATCGTTTATAGTTGCCAACACAGGAAACTAACAAAGTACACTGGAACACTCAAAGCTCATGTTTATTTTGACAAATTTGCTAATCTGTGCCTGTGATGAAGCTCTATGCCCACGCATAAAGTTCACACAGGGTTTCTGCATTGTGCTGTCGTGTCAGCGGTTTTTCTGGTGACAGATATTCCGTGTATTCACGAGTTCCGTGCTTTCACGAGGTCAACGATCAGCACGGAGTTTTAATGGCGCAGCTCAGCCTAACAGAGCTCACGAGTAGTTAGTACGTGCTATTCTGTCATAGAGGACGGGCGTATGTTGGATACATTAGCCGTATTCCAAGACTCTAAACCGAGATTTCAGGTACGTTTTTATAGGTATTATCGACAGCTAGTGAGTTAATGTAGTATGCTTTAGTAAGATTTAGTTTGGTTGTGTAGCGCTGATTTGGTTCAGTTATGTCGGTTTAGAACTTGTTGTGATAACCTGGGATTTTTCTATATAGTTATTTACCGGGATGGATAACCAAGGAATGTGGTGTGTTTTGGTATGACTAGGTTGTTTACGAAGGTAGTACGTGGGTGTGTTAAGTATAATCTTTCCCTATGTACGAACCAGTGTATGGCGCATGCGTCATGTTACAGTCTTGTACAGTGCAGTGACTGAGTTATGATGTGTTGCGAATCTATTCTGTTTTATGAAGCTCACGTGTGTGAATGAACGTGTAGATTTATCTGTATCAGCCAGGTTACGTAATGTACCTCATATCACCCAAATTGTGTGTGTTAAGCAAGTGTTATGACATTAGAACTTTATTGTTCAGAGTTCTTGTAAGGAGCGAGGGACTTGACGCCGAGACGTCAAAGTCAACAGAGGCTGCCGCTGGAGAAACGTGTCGAGAGGACATCCACAGCAGGGGGGAGCGAGAGACTTGGTGCCGAGCCATCAAAGTCAGCAAACGCTGCGCTAGAGGAGCGTGTCGAGTGGACATCCACAGCTCGGGGAGCGTGGGACAGCTTAAGGATCGCTTGACGCAAGAAAACTACACGCCTAGACGTGGGGGAACGTGCGAACTAAGCAGAACGATAATACCCGTTGAACAGGTTGGATAGCGAGGACATCTTATCTAGCCTGGCTTTCATTATATTGTGTAAAAGTGAGTGTGACGTGCTAGTGTTGATAATGGTGTATTTTGTGAAACCTTTTTTCTTTCGTTAGTATTATACTTTGGGCCACAGAAAAATACTGTTTTGCTTTTATATGCACGAATGCGTCCGACTGAGAGTTAGCGTTGTTTGTGTACGTGTCCGTTGCGTTTGTGAGTCTGTGCGTGGGACCGATGGGAAGTCTGCTGCGTTACAGTGCCCTTGGCCTGCTTTTAGGGTCAAATCTATCAGTTTATAATGAAAGCCCCTTTCATAAAGAAAGTGTAGATCATCTTAAGCATTATCTGACCACAGAGCCTTTCATAAATGCAGTCACGAACAAACTATAATTGCTTTTCGCACATTACTTGACCTTTGTGACCTTGAGCTGCCAGATGTCAAGCAGACTGGAACATGCAAAAATGCTTTTCAAGCTCCAGGCTGAATTAATACGCATGTCAGGAGATGCAAATATGTAGTCTCAAACTTTGACACACATTGACCACTTCGTAAGTATTGGATGACCTCCAGAGACCTTGATCATTGTTACATGTTATCAAAGGTTGCCTTGGAAGCATAATGTTGTTTTATTATAAAACATTCATTTTAGGCTTCCAAATCAATGTTAAAATCTTGAAGAAAACGTATATTTTAATATATATTTTGACGTATGTCTTTGACCTTTGGATAAGTGACACAAATACTCATGTGCATAGAGCTCTTGTTATATACTTTAGTAGGGCCAAATTTAAAGTTAGAGGGTTAAGTAGTCTAGGAGATATTAGCTTTTGAAGATTGAAACCCAACACTCAAGTTAAAAGGACGTTGGTAGATTTTCAAAATTCAGCGTTTTTAACGGCCTCTCGCAGGATATGCGTTTGTGGTACAAACCCAGAAAAAAAATAGGCATATTATTATGGACCAATAAGCTTGAAACTGCAGTATATCGTCTTTAAAAGAATTATCTCGAGGTACTTTTTTTTTTTTTTTTTTTTTTTTTTGGGGGGGGGGGGGTATTGTTGTTTTTAATTAGTTTACACAGTATTGAGAAAATGACCGTTTCAACAAACAAAAAAAGGTTTACACAGTATTGAGAAAATGACCGTTTCAAAAAATAGAAGAAAAAAAATAAAATAAAAAAAGTTGATCCGCAATAGAGTCCGTAATTTTTCTTATTACTAGATATTTTGCACCTAGCGAGATTAAATAAAGACATTGAATGAGTTCGTTAGCCAGGGTTGTACCTTTTCAACTTTTTGAATGGTAATTAATTCTTTCTTTTTTTAACTGTCGAACAACGTTTTACTTCCACGAAAGAGTTAACCCTGGAAGAGGCTGCGTGGAAGTAACCCAGGCCGGGGCCTCAGTTTGTTTTTTTGTTGTGTGTGTTTTTTTTTTTCTGGGGGGGGGGGGGAGGGGGAGCTCTAGAACCGTTCCTTGGTATGTTTGGTTATACGAACTAGCGTGGAAGAGACCCTTGCGTGCCTTTCACGACTCGGACAATGACAGTAACGTAAACGCGCCAAACACGTCAGTGTTATTATACAATGTTCCTAAATGACGCAAAGCACGATAATACATGTGTATGGGTTGAGGTAATGCTGTCCCTTTCTGACGATTTGATTTAGGAAGACTGTCTCTTTATCTTTGTTATGTCTGCGAACGTAATGTGGAAAACGTGGGAACATGCATCTGTATAGAAAAGGCTTTGTGGACATGGGTCATCCCATCTTCCAGAACGTATAACTGGCGCCATGTGTGTCAGTTTTTTTGGCGGATCGGGGGGGGGGGGGGAGGGAGGAGGAGGGGTAGGGGGGTTAGGGTGGAGAGAGAGTTGAATCAGAAGGATAAGCTTTAAAAATAGTAACAACTCTGAATGTTCCTAAACAAAATCGCACGTGACCTCAAAACAGTACGGTAGACTTTGGGATGAAATCCTCGTCTCTTTTTTTTCTTTTCACCAGGATATAACCCAAACGCAAAATTAAGTGGTTCACTTTAACATCAAATGCAACACCAAAAACACAGCTTCCGTATTGCATTGGATCTTTACCCTAAATTCACCGTAGAGTTCAAAGATGGCTTCCGTTGGTAGACAGAAGTCGGAAACAAAGTTTACATATCGTTTATTAGTCAGCCTTTTCCCCACTATTTTAAAGGGCAGTTCGCTTTTCCCGTCTATGTGCACTTCCCAAATAAACATGAGAATTGCACTTGCTCACTTTTTAGGTATGCTCAACTTGGTGTGACAAAAGAGTTCAGTCTGATATATCTTCTTCCGTTTCTTTCGAATTTCTGTGTACATTTCTGTGTACATTTGTTGCATTTCTTATCCTCATGAGTATATATCCCATAAAGCAAATTTATCGGTTTTTACGGTTTATAAAATTCTCAGGCTTTCATTTGTAAATCACTTGTTTTTTTAACGACAGTACCTGCATTACAGAAGATGGATCAGTCAACAGCATTAGATTAAGGGCAGTCGCAGTTTGTTCAGCGTCGTGCCTGAAACGGAGCAAGAGAACTTGATCATCATAGTGATAGTTATATAGTTGAGAATGCAATTTTAGTTGAAAAGGTTATTACCTTTTCGACGTAACTTGCCTTCTCAGGTATTATGATTGAGTTCTTTCCTGCCGTAGAGCGCTCACACATTTGCTGAATAAAAACTGAATACCAGTTCAAGATACAGCCTCAGCTATGACAGTTCACGGTTGATGCCAGAGTAACTTTAGTTCCTGGAGGCGCCAAGCTATTCTGACACCACCCTTAAACTATCATGGGGGACACATCTCCCGCCATAGTGACGGGGTTGAATAGGTTAAGGACGAATGAACTGATAAAAGAAATGTGGATGTTTATAGCCATCTTTTTCTTCCGCCTGTGTACAAAGGAAAGCCCAGGCGTCGCCAGGTCCCGGCCACGAAGCGGCTCCAGAACTGACGACAGGGAATGGAGCGTGCACATAGTGCGAAACCGCAGCCGCAGCAACTCGCGCACCTACACTAGAAGCCGCACCAACGCCGCACCACTGGACCGCTCCCGCAGCAACTCCAGATCTCGCACTCTCACGCTAGCCATTGACGAGCTGGCTGCGGACAGGGACTTTGTGCCGGAAATACCGAGCGGCAGCCACGTGGCTTTGGTGGAGATCCTTAGGTCAGGCGCACTGGCCAAGTACAACAGCGACTTCAGTGACGAACAGGTGCGTTTTGACGAACTGACCGCGCATCAAGACTACGTAGTCAAAAAACCCAAAAGCAGCCATGTAGCTGTCGTGAAAACCGAGTCCAGAGCGCCCTATCCTGCTACACGAGCACTGTCAGACAGAGTAGATACTGACTACCAGAGAGACGTAAGACTGCAAAAGCAGCCGGAAGTGAAGCCCAGGGAGAGTCTTCAACGGGCAATGAGAGGCAGGAGCTTGTACGTGCGTCAGTCAGGCCTGGGTTTGGTAGGGGCCGGCAGTACAGTGGTAGCATATAGTGAAGATGGTACAGGCCACGTTGGCCATAGAAAAGCGCAATATTCGTATTCCCGGTCCAGTGAAGATGAATTTGAAGATGCCTCAGACTGGCAAGCACACGAAACGGATGACCTCGTCAGCTCATTTTCTCCCGTCCAAATAAATTGCATCTGTTCCTCAGCACCATTTCAAACCACGAACGCAGTTCAGCTCGAAAAGCCCCTGCATGCTCAGCCAGTTCCAGCACGTCGGCCTTCCTCTATTTTGATACGGCGAAGATCTGACAGTGTTCCTGGCCAAAGAAGCGATGCGTCGCCAGACGGAGCTATCGGTCCCAAGACTGTGCCCAGAATGTCCAAGTCCGTCACGTTCTCTGTCTCAGAACATTCCAAAGACTTATCTGACGAAGCCATAGACCAGGGAGCTACTGTCTCCCCAGGCAAACAGGGCGTCGTGTGTGAAAAACACAGACAGGTCTTTGGCGACAGGGAGGCGGGCTTGAGGACAACTCCCTTTGCAGCAAAACGATTATCAGTCGACAACACTGGACAAGACAGCACGCAGCCTACACAAGTTGTAAAAAGTTCTTCGAGTGAATCCTTTCAAACAGACAGTGAAAGCAGCGATTTGGAACAAAATAGACGTTCCGCCTCTTTGATACACGAGAATAGAACCCTCGACCTAACGCCCAGCAAGACACGGTCTGCTTCCGGGTGTGACGCGACCACAGACGAAACTCGGATACTGTGTGATTCAGGCATCACCGTTTCTGATGGTGCTGACTTGGGTGTGATCGTGCGCTCGGTCGTCTTCACTCCCAAGCAAGAGATAGAGATGTCAGCAATTGAAAATCAGGAGACAGACACGGAAACGGCTCCACTAGAGACGGAGACATCAGCAGCTGAAAATCAAGAGACAGACACGGAAACAGCTCTGCAAATGTCTGATGTCCGACCTGATCAGCAGACCCATTCTTCCTGTGAAGAAAAAGAACAGCACACTACCGACAACAACTTTGAGAGCGACATGGCCAGAGATGAATCTCAGCTGAAGCCGGCCGCAGTGGCTATGCTACGAGTTGACCAGGAAATGCCGACTGTAGACAAACAGAGCGGGGACAGCGACGATGAAAGTGACAGCGCTACCGACACGGACACGGACACGGACACGGACACGGACACGGGCAGCTGGGAGACGCCACAAGTAACGCCTCACTCCACCACCACCGACTCGGGCAGTCAATACCAGGACACGCAGCCAGGGCAGTTCTCTCCGCTGATACCCGCTGTTGTTTCAACACCGCTCTCCCGCCCGCCACTGCCCAAACCGAGAAGCACCGTGATAATCGCCAAAGTCGGCCAAGAGTATGATGAGCAGTGCCCACGCACAGACACCCAAAGGTCCACACAACTCTCGGCAACTGGGCCAACACTTTCCCAAAACACTGAAATGGAGACAACACGAGGTCTGCAACATCCGCAAACAAGTGCTGCGAAGTTCGAGGACGATGTCACCCATGCCCCCGAGAAAGCCAAATCGACGACCAACACCAAGGTACAGTTTACTTTGTGTTCAGTCCTAGCGAGTACGATGTCAAATACCCAAGAAAACGGATTTAGTCAGGAAATAATATACGATGGCGTATACTGTGCAAAATAAGTAGGGGAATATTGATATTTCATCTTGAATGGTCGAAAAGTTTTAAAAATCGGCGAAATAATGAGTTGCGCTACTAATTAGCCACGTAAGTGACCTACATTTTCACCGCATTGGTTTTGCTGTGCAGGTTTTGCTGTTATCACATTGAGAGCCATGAATATGGTGTAGGGGTATTATGGTACCTGTTACATGCAGGATATTGTTTTGAACGTGGCTTCAAGTTTTGTTTTGGTTTGTCTTGTTATAATCAAGGACATGAGTACTGTTTTCTAATCTGATTGTTCTTTGTCAGATAATTAAGCAGCAGTGCACAGGCAACTGGCCACTTTTATAGTTAGTCAGCAACAAACCGGAAGTGCATTATTAAGACAATCTAAATAACATTCAGAATCACAGTTAGACTCTGTCAGATCATAATATAGCCAAACATTGACAGAGATGATGTTGCAGTGTGCTACAGCTGACCATACATTTTCATGTTTTATCCCCAGCGTTACGAACGTGTCTGGTACGCTCTAAATAAACATAAACACTTGAAATGAACTTGCAGCAGAATGTCTGACTCATATGTGTCCAAACATTACAAGCGACACCCTTTAAAGTTGTTTTACAAGGTAACTAAAGACCACCATTTGACGCAGTCTTTAAAAAAAATCGTGTTGCGATGAAAACGCTTCTGTATAAGACTATGTCTAGAACCTGATAAGTGTCACGGTTTTGTTCACTGGGGTCCAAATCTTAAAATTAGCCTTATGCAGCGTAAACTTACATGCTGTCAGTCTGAACAACGAGTGCTGGTAAACATTAGGGAAAATGGATGATGTTTTCCGGCAAGTCTATCTTGTTTTCGGAAGTTGCCAATGACTGACTTAAATCCTGAGGTTAATTTGATTTCTTTATCTCTTCCGGCGTGCAGCACGTCAGTCAGAAATGATGATCACGTGCCTGTAAATTACTGCCGAATTATTTGACAAAAGACGAGCAGTTTTAATATCGGTATACAGGACTACGATTATCACAAGACAAACCAAAAGAAAACTGAAACGAGTTTCACAGAAATAACGTGCATGTGACATTTACCATAGGACCCCAACGCCATATTCATGGCTCGATTTCTGATCACGTGACCTGCACAACGAAACCAAAGTTGTGAAAATGTAGGCCATTGGAGTGGCTAATTGTGGCGTAACTCATTTTGCCGATTTTGAATTTTTTCGACCATTTAAGTTGAAATCTTAATATCTCCTACTTATTTTGCACAGTGTAATTATATTCATACAGTTTCACACACACACACACACACACACACACACACACACACACACACACACACACACACACACACACACACACACACACACAGTGACACACACAAGTTTAGTTCGTTTTGAAACGCACATATTAATGGCGTCGAAAGTAAACTTATGTCTTTCGTGTAGCTCAGTGCCTGTAAGAGAGACTGAGAGACCGTATTTCATTTTAATACGTCCCCAGACGCCACGAGAGTAGATTGGGTGAATTGACTGTTTGTCAGTAAGCGCGCCGGGCACCCGCCGTATGCCTATTTTAACCGGCACAATTGTGAGCGCCATTTTGTGCAGTGATCGACGACTGACGCGGAGGGTGTCTCCAGAAATCGACTTCAATAGCCTGACCTGCGAAAGGTTATGTAAAGCATTGCTGCTGTCTTGAACCACGAGAGCCTCTGCTACCAAACTGTTTCCGTTGTTTTCTGTTGTTATTAGATGACGTTTTATGCTCGAAGAGTGAGTGAAATGGTAAAGAAAATACTCTTTGATTTTGCTAAATGCAAACAAATTGTAGGGATCTTAAGAAGACTTCCTGTACATAATTTCAAGTGGTAAAAGGGCAAAACGGCAACGCAATCAAGATATACAAAGTGCGATTGCAGTTGTAGGCTGTACTGTCCATTCAGACTCTCTGTGGCGCATTTTCCCCCTCCCTCCCCCCCCTCCCCTCCCCGCTGCCCCTTGCCCCTCCGCCCCCCCCCCCCACCCCCCTTACTTTTTCAAACCGGTGCGTACAACAGAAATTCCCCAAACAATGCTGGTGTGTACATTTGCTAACTTTAACTCCCAATTACTTTGAGTCTGTCAATCTGGTCAAGGTCACAGGGGATCAGGAAATAGGTAAAAAATAGCCATATTTTGACATAATTTATTTTTTCTCAAATACTATTCACAACATCAGACCCAAACGTAGTACAAAGATACCTGATGGTAAGACCTTTCTATGCATACTAATTTCGTTGATCCCTCGAAAAGGTCAAGTGTCACAAGAGCTCAGGAAATAGATCCAAAATAGCCATATTTTGACGAAAGATGTTTTTTCTCAAGTACTATTCACAACTTCAAACCCCAATTTGGTACTGAGATACCTGATGGTAAGCCCTATCTATGCAAACTAATTTGGATGACCCCTCGGAAAGGTCAAGGGTCACAAGAGGCCGGCAAATGTTTGATAAAATTGTAGGTATTATCAACATTTATGCAAATTTTTATTCAAATTTGGCACAACGGTAGCTGATGATAACACCTTCTTATGCAAACTAATTTAGTGGACTCATCACAGAGGTCAAGGGTCAAGGGGTGGAGAGATGTGTGAAAAATGCCTACATTTTGATAAAACATGGATTTTGCTTGTGCTGAAGCCAGCCCTTTACTTATTGTCATAAAGATCACATATATGTAAATAGTGCATACACGTGAGCCATAATGGATTTGCCTTTCTTCTTGTATATAAACTTATTAGCTGGCTATAACTGCGTCTTTTCCCAGTTATTTGGACGTTCCTTGAATGGAAAGCAATCGTCTCTCGCACTTTGGCGAAAAGGTCATTCGTGTATACCAGCTATGCATATTTCTGCGGGGGGGGGGGGGGAACGTGCTACTTAAACAAAGCAGGCATTTATTATCAAAGTCCAAATATGTTACAGATTATGCCGGTTTTTTTTTTTTTTAGAGGATTTGAGGTCGATTCCTGAAGTGGCTTGTCGTTTCTTTCGACTTGCAATGACGTTAACACGTGTACCGGTTTTTTGTTTTTAAAAAAAGGCGTGTGGTGGGTACCCGGCGTTGTAAGGGCCCCGATCGACGATAAGGCATAGGCATATAGTGGTGACGGACCACGCGAGTTGCTGTGGAAAAAGTCTGAATATGACATCGTGATTGTGCCCTATCGGAGGCCTGATGGGGCTAGACTATGATCCACGATACGACTGTGATGGATCATATGAGTTGCTATGGGGACGGGCTGAATTTGACGTCACGATCAGGCCGGTCGTATGCCATGTCCACATGGGAATAGAACATGCTCTATTTTCGTCCGGCGAGATGCCATAAGAGCGTCCAACATCCAGTGAAATTGTTCGTCGTTCGCCACACCGTCCAAAAAGGCAGAATTATCTTGAGGCTACAGAAGTAATATCTTATCGAATTATATCACGTGAATGTAGTACTGTCGGACAGCAGCCTCAGTTGTTTGTTTTGGTTTTTTACTTTATTTTTTATTTGATTATTTTTTAAACGAGATGTAAGATCATGTAACTATACCATGAGGCAATAAAAACTCGAATTTTTCTCGAATTTAGAAGTTTTTGCTCACGTGCAAAGCAAAAGTGAGTTTATGTTTTCGTCCGTCGTCTGTCGTCAATCAGCCGTCGTCCGTCGTCCGAGGAAAACTTTAACGTTGGCATTTTCTCGGAGACTATTCAAGCCACAGCCTTCAAACGAGGCCCAAGGATACTTTGTGGCAAGACCTTTCTAAACATACCACTTTAAGTGACCTTTCACAAAGGTCAAGGTCACAAGGGATCAGGAAATAGGTTTAAAAAATTGCTATATATTGACCTGATTTATTTTTTCTCAAATATTATTTACCACTTCAAACCCAAATTTAATACAAAGATACCTGATAGTAAGACCTTTCTATGCATACTAATTTGGTTAATCCCTCAGGAAGATCAAGGGTCACAAGAGCTCAGGAAATAGGTGAAAAATAGCCACATTTTGACAAAAGATGTTTTTTCTCAATTACTATTCACAACTTCAACCCCAAACTTGCTATAGAGATACCTGATGGGACAACCTTTCTATGCATACTAATTTGGTTGATCCCTCAGAAAGGTCAAGGGTCACAAGAGCTCAGGAAATAGGTCCCAAATAGCCATATTTTGACAAAAATGTTTTTTCTCAAACACTATTCACAACTTCAAACCCAAATTTGGTACAGAGAGGCCTAAAGGTAAGACCTATCTATGCATGCTAATTTGGATGACCCCTCGAAAAGGTCAAGGGTCACAAGAGGCTGACAAGTGTGTGTAAAATGCCAATTTTGATAAATTGATAGGTATTATCAACATTTTTGCAAACTTTTCAATCAAAATTAGCACAAAAGTAGCTGATGGTAAGACCTTCCTATGCATACTAATTTAGTCGACTCATCGCAAAGGGCAAGGACACGGTGGGGGGGGGGGGGGGTTGACAGATGTGTTAAAAAAATGCTTACATTTTGAGAAAACATGGATTTTGCTGGTGCAGACGCCAGCCTTAGTGCCACAAAAGTAACACATATGTAAACGGGTCATACATGTGAGCCATAAAGGCTTTGCTTTTCTTGTTCTTTTAAAATATGCTTTCTTCTGGATTATTTGGGATCATCTGTTAGAGAATGTTATGAAGTGTCTTATGTCTCTTGTACACGGAATGCCTAGTCTTGATAATCTCACATCAATGACTTATGACGTCATCAGTGACCCTACCACCTGCGGAATATTGAAATTGACATGGAGAGCATCTGCACAAGACACAGCTGAAACCTAATCAGCATGCAGTTACTAGGGTCCGTGTGAATGAAAATCCGGCCTGTTTGGTCTTGACCTTCGTTTGTTAAAGGTACCTAAATAATCAACATGTTTTACAAACACGCAAAGCAAACATTTGTTCATTTTTATGTTTGCGGCCATATTTTCCTGATCAAATGGATGTGTGTGTGTTCTTCAACTCTCCTTCAATCACTGGACATAAAGAATGGATTTAAAGTAAATCACGTTTAATAAGATAAGAATTACTAACAATATAATGTGCGCCGGAAGTTCCAGCAATTTCTATGAGGCAGTACCTTTAGAGGCAGTTAATAACATCATAAGCAGTCCGCACAGTACGTGTGTTAACACATCTCACAGAAAATTTGCCTGTCAGAGTGTGTCCAGTTTCTTTATTTTTACCACTAATGAAACCAAGTAGCCAAGGGCCATCACTTTTCCAATTTTTTGTGTATGAAGGTAGCTCAGACAGTAGGCTCAACATCTAAAGTAAATGACAACGAAATTTTTATTGGGAGAATGGCTCTTTGTTTGCCGGCACATACACCGACACTTTTCGCGTTTTTATTGCCTCTGAGTATATATGCCATACTTTTGTCATCATCATCACTGGCAGCTCGGTCTCATTTGACGATGCTTGTTGCGTCATGATGTGTCGTAGACATAATGAATTTGTTTTGATACACTATCAAAAGTCCATAAATCGAAACACAGATACCAGAAACAACGGTGAAAATAGTTAAGCAGACAGCCAACTAATACTTAAACGAAAATTTCGGAAAGCACATCAGCGCTTCTGTGAAACTGAAGTTTGGGTTGAGTTAAGCCGACACTGCTTCACCTTGATGGAAAATCAATACTATTAACACATTCAGCCCTGACTCACTACAGCAGGAGATGGGTCGACCGTGGTAATTTAAGGGTAGTGCCAGATTAGCTTGGCGCCTGTTGGCGCCAAGCTAATCTGACACTACCCTTGAATTATCATGGTCGATCCATCTCCTGCAAAAGGTGTATAGTCGTTAGATGACGCCTCCAAAATTTGAGAAAATACGTACGTCGGGCTGAATGAGTTAACATCACTTCATAATATAAAGGAGAGTGATTTTATTTACAGTGTACTGCAACATTACGATCATCTTTTTGTCTTGGTGGAAAGATTATAGGAAGAGTCTATGAATTTTTGTATAAATGCTAAAGGACTTCTGACTACTCCCACATGATGCGAAGACGCATTCCTGAGGTAGTGTGCCACAGAAACATGCAGCCATCCACTGTTCCAAGTTTTTGTCATGTTGCTACCAACAACAAAACATCTTGGAATTTTGTTATGCATTGCAATGCGAATAAGAGGAGACTATATAGAGTACCGGTGTGTGCCAGATGTAATCGAAGCAGATGTGTAATATCCTTGAGAAGTACGTACTGACACTTTTTGCAAGCATATGTGTAAACAGCGTGTTTTACTGAACATTTTACATGCACACTGTTCGCCTCATCTTGAAGGGACCAAAGAACGATTTGACGTTGACTTTGACTGTTCCAATATTTGGTCATGAAATACCATAAACATAGCGGCAGCTGATAGCAACCAAAGGGCAGAAGACACGTGCCGCACACATATTTCTGCTTTGTTGCAAAAAGTCCGATGTGTGTGTGCGTGTGTGTGCGTGTGTGTGTCTGTGTATGTTTGTCTGTCTGTCCGTCTCTCTCTGTGTGTGTGCGTGTGTGTGTGTGTGTGTGTGTGTGTGTGTGTGTGTGTCTCTCTCTCTCTCTCTCTCTCTCTCTCTCTCTCTCTCTCTCTCTCTCTCTCTCTCTCTCTCTCTGTCTGTCTGTCTGTCTGTCTGTCTGTCTGTCTGTCTGTCTGTCTGTCTGTCTGTCTGTCTGTGTGTGTGTGTGTGTGTGTGTGTGTGTGTGTGTGTGTGTGTGTGTGTGTGTGTACTGAGTTGTCAGTGCCTGTTCCAGATCCACGAATTCGGGCATATGATTAGGACATGACTCATCTGGCACAGCCATATGACACAGCTTTATCGTGGATTCGGGCCGGATCCACTAAAAGGCTTTGTTTTCCTCCCTACGTCACAAGACCAGTCACTTTAGCGCAAACTGTACCATGTGACCGTGATATAAAAAAACAAACCCTGTAGCGAAAAATGGCGGACATTTTATAGCCCTCTGGATGACGCGTTAGAACCTCGTTTTCGAGTCTTGACAGCAACTCGGTTCGACAAAATAGCAGAAAAAAACGCACTAAAGTAGTCCTATTTGACGTAATACACATCCTCTGCCTTATTTTTTACGACGTGAGGAGCCAACTTAAACAATATTTCACCACTAATTACACAGCGCAAATAGCAAAAGCCTTCGCCAAATCCATCTCATCGCCATGCACCGAGCATTTGTAAAGTTCGGGAAAGCACGTAACAAAAATAGCGGCGAGTTTGTTTTTATTTAACCAATCAGAGACAGCAATCCTTGCAAACAACACACTGTCATCTGCTCAGCCACCAACATGCCACAATTTCACCAAAGCACAGAGCAACAAATTCAATAACTAAAACGAAAATACACACCCAGCAACACTATACACAAAGCACGATATTGCCAAAGTTCTCCGTTCACGTCGCTCAATACGTGACTATCTGAAGAAAAACATCTCACAAATTTTCGAAGACTATCTGACATCATGTCAACGCTGTAAAATAAAATCTTACCTTAAAATCCATCTCGGCACTAGTCCTGCTGTTAACAACTAGCGTTTGGGGTATTCCTTTTTCCAGATATCCAAACACACATGACACTTTAGAATATAACAACGACAATCTGCTGCACACTCGAAGCATCCCCTTCAGTCATCTTGAATCTAAACTGAAGCACAAGGCACCATGCTAACGTGCACAAGCTGTCACATGGTCAAATGCGGATCGCTTCATCAAAAAGTTCTTAATTTTTCTGAATCACACAGCAGTCAAAAAGCACTGTCACTGTCATACTTTGACGACCTGTTGTAGACATTGCAGCTTGAATCGTTTTGTACACGAGCCAAGATTAGCTTTTTACTCCCGAAACTTGCGCTTCACACGGAGTCATGCTACGTCACACTCTTTCTCGTAAAGACGGGGAATCCCCGGCAGAGCATATATATTCAATGGTGTCACCTATCCGCCACGGAAGCGGCCGTCTTCATAAACTGGATTTGTTTTCTCAAAACACATTACCGATGGTATTACTATAAGGGATTATTTCTTTGCTAGTCTAATTTTAGCCCAAAAAAATCGTTGTGTACGATTATGGTCATTATGGCAGGAGAGGGGCGCCATAGACTGGGCGGAAGCCCGGCCAGCCTCCCTTCCTGTTACACCACGCATGCGCTCCGCGCTTCCCGCCCTCAGTCAATTTCTTTGCTGGTTCAGAACGGTTGTGTACGTCGTGAGCTCTGCGTTTCTTGTGACTTTTCCGGTCGTTGGACTTTTGTTCCGTGGACCTTAGGCTTCGACCCTTCGTGTGAAACTGCTTTGCAGTTGTGTGGTGCCTTAGGCTAGCCTTCAACGGTACCGGTGAACTTTTCGTGTGGTGGCCGCTCGGACTGGTCTCTGCGCCATTTTGGGACCGGTTCTGCTTCGCCGGTTCCGAGGGGCTTGTGTGTTTGAGAACTGTGACTGGTGTGTTCGCTCGTCGTTCATCCTTGGATACGTTTCAAGTGAGGACGGACTATCTTCCTGCCGCTTCTTCTCTCGTACGGTGGCGGCGGACTCTTGTGCCTTCGACCGGTGACAGTTCGAGCTACCTCTTCGCCTGGTCATCTGCCCGCCACGTGGTTCGTTGGTCTTGGCCTGTTGGTCCCTCCTCTTCGAATGGCGAGGTAAAGATTCGGTTTGAGCCTACGCCAGGCGCTCGGGGTGTGGGTAGAGCGCCGGGCCTCGGCACAAGCTTATTTTTAATCGAAAATTTCGTTCAAGCGCGGTTCGTGGTCGCGTGCCCGCGGGGGGCACGCTCGTTCGAATCTCATTATTCTTTGTGTTACAGTGGGCAAGTACGCACCTGCTTGAGATGTGGGCAGTTTCAGTGGCCGTGTGACGATCATTCCCTTTGCCTGAACTGTTCCGGTTGTGCCTCAACTAAACCGTGCCCGGTCTGCGCCCCATGGCCGGAAAAGCAGTGGACAGACCTTCTGCGTTTCTACAGCAGAGAACAACCCACCCCAGCTCGGGGTTCCGATCCATCCCCGGTATGCGCCACAGACCCGCCGAGTGGCCCCTACCGTGTGGTAGCGCCCCCGACTCAGCAGCCTCGGCTGCGAGCTAGAGCGCTAAAACCGGCATCCACCACAGTCCCGTCGAGTGGTCGCTGTGCGGTTCAGGATCGGCGAGGCCCGCCAGCTAAGCCTCTTGTAAAGAAACCGGTATCCACCACAGTCCCGTCGAGTGGTCGCTACCCGGTTGTGACTTCCAAGCAGTCACAGATTGATGCACAGGCACATGCGGCGAATTCGGTAGACGTCCTGACTGAGACACCGAACGCCACAGCCAACCAGGTCAGTGATCAGCCCTCTCCTTCACTTGGACCTGTTATGCCCATCAACTCGTCCGACACGAACAATGTTTTGGTCTCCTCAAATCTTCACTCCAGGACCAACTATATGGCACATAGATCAGACAGGATTGCTCGGCTTTCGCGTCCCCGTTCCCGGTCACGCAGCCTGAGACGCGGCCCAGCTTCGCCCCCTTTACACCACCAACGCTCTTCCTCCTCTAGTCGTTGGTCGCGCTCCAGGGAATCGTCGAAGCGACGGAAAGTTTCTTCCCGCCACTCAGCTTCTACCCGACCCCCTCGAGCTCGCGCTAGGCGCGACTCGTCCCACAGTTCCCCGTCACGCCGGCATCGACGTTCGGTGTCTTCCCATCGCCGCTACCGCTCCAGGCAGCGCAGCGTCTCCCGCCACGATCACCACAGATTGCGTCGGACGTCTTTCACGTCACGGAGTTCATCGCGAGAGCGTTCGGCTCTACGGCGCTCTGGGCTTTCCCCGCCGGTGAGATGCTCGCCGCTTAGGGTTACGCCGGCCTCCCGGACTGACAATGCGGCTATCCTTGCTACTCGACCAGTGGTGGGCGTAGCCCCCAGCACTGTTCCTATTGAAGACGACGCTCTCAGCTTGTACCATACGGAGTCGGTTTCTGCCCTCCTTCGAGAGCCCAGCCCAGATCTGTCTCTTCTCTCGCCTGATGATGAGGAGCTACAGCCGTCATCCATGGGACACAGGTTGGAGACTCTTCGGGCACTAGATGAAGCGGCGCACATCATTGCGGATTGCCTCCCAGCGGATATCTGCCCTCCATCCCCCCCCCCCCCTCAAGAGGAAGGCGTCCGCCTCCGTTGATGCCGATCGTCAGGGCAAGCGGTTTAAGTCTCTTCCTCAACCACCCGGCTTTAAGGACATTTGCGAAGCCTTTTCTGCTCATCTCTCGCAAGGTCGCTGCGGCGTTTCTGGTTTCTTTTCGGACTCAAGGTGGCCGGAGGGTTTGGATATTTCTTTTCGACAGTCTTGGTATGCGGGACATTCGCAGAGTTTTTCTTGCCCCCTGCCTAAGCTGGACCCTGCGGCGTCTTCCTTTACTGGTGCTTCCCTACGGCAGTGTCTTCTTCCGGGCGTGGATCAGACAGCGACGCTCGTTCGGAACGCCCTCGCGGCAGCGGGTTTCCTGGATCTAGCGACGCAAGCTATCGTTCGTCGAGTTGAAGATGCCTGGCATCCTTCCTTGTCTTCTCTGTTTGGGGACCTGCTAGCGTTGGCCATTTCTGGGAACCGTGCGGCCTACCACGCCTCCGTCAATGCGATGGCGGCGGCCCTTAACTGCGATTTGTTGAGACGGGATGCGGTTCTACGCCTTTGCTCCATTCCGCCCGATGTCAAGACTCAGCTTCGTCAAGCTTCCCTTGGAGGAGAGCTCCTGTTCGGCCCCGACTGGCTTGCTGTCAAGGAGGCGAATAAGGACTCCTGGCCCAGCCGCCCTTCTACAGCTCCCTTTCGAGTCCCCCGCACGGCTTCGGGTCGCTCCCTGCGGGCTGCCAGACCCAGCGTTCGTCCCCCTACCAGAGGTGGACGTCTCCCCCCCCCCCCAGACCTCCTGCCTTTCCCCGCGCCCGCCCCACTACAGGCTCCGCCCCTGCGCGCTCCTGGCCCAGACCTGCCCGTCGGCCCGGGCGAGGTAGGGCCCAGTGACTGCTTCTCTCGTCCCCCGCCGGCCGTTTCCGGGTCCCCTGTCGGCGGGAGACTAGCACTCCACAGCGACGTGTGGCAAGCGCTTTTTCCAGACGACCCGTGGATCCTGTCTACCATCACCAAGGGACTCCTGATCTCCTTTCAGTCGTCCCCTCCCCTGCGCCGCTCGCCGTTGTGGACAGCGCTGCCGTCAGACCAACCCAGAGCCGAGGCTCTCAGCGCCGAGGTTGCTGCCTTGCTGCAGAAGTCGGCCACGGAGGTGGTGATGCGACACGACTCCCCAGCTTTCTACAGCCGGCTCTTTGTAGTACCCAAACCCGGTGGCGAGTGGCGTCCAGTCATAGACCTCTCGGCACTCAACAAATTCATCGTGGCTCCTTCCTTTCGCATGGAGACCGCCCGGGCCTTGCGGGCCGCTGTGCAACCGATGGACTTCGCGGTCAGTCTAGACCTTTCGGATGCGTACCTTCACGTACCCATACACCCAGCCTCCAGACGTTATCTGCGCTTCGCTTTCCAGGGAGTGGTCTACCAGTTTCGCGCTCTTCCTTTCGGCCTAAATCTCAGCCCTTGGGTGTTTACTCGGATCATGGATGCTGTGGTAGCCAGAGCCCGTCGGACTTCCACGAGTCCCACCTCGAACTATTTAGACGACCTGCTCTTGAGGAACCAATCCGAGACTACCCTGAACCGGGATGCCCTTCTTCACCTGCTCGAAGATCTCGGCTTCTTGGTCAACTTCGGCAAGTCCGACCTCGTGCCAGCGCAACACTTTGTGCACCTGGGTATGGAATTCCTCACCGACCTCAACATCGTTCGGATCCCGGAGAAACGCATCCAGAAGTTGGCAGATTTAGCGAGGCAGGTTTCTCAGTTGACGACGTTACCAGCCAGGCAGTGGCTACAGCTTCTGGGATTGATGAACGCGGCAGCGGATCTCCTTCCCTTGGGACGTCTTTACTCCCGACCTCTGCAACTGCACCTCCTCCTGCACTGGCGTCCTTCGTCGGCCGACCTCGACGCACCGGTTCCGGTCACCGCCTTGACCCGTCCTCACCTTCTACGTTGGGCGGATCCTTCATGGCTTGCGACAGGAGTGCCTCTCTTCTCGCCACCTCCCACCCTATCCCTGTGCGTCGACGCGAGCCTCTCCGGTTGGGGAGCTCATCTCCTGCCGTCATTCGAGACTGCCTCCGGGCTGTGGCCCCGGGAATCCCCGCCCCGGCACATCAACTGGTTGGAACTGAAGGCCGTCTGGCAAGCCCTCCTTGTTTGGGAACTGCGCCTTCGACATCAGGAGCTGCTAGTCCTCTCAGACAACTCCACGGTAGTCGCCTACATCCAGAGGCAGGGCGGGACCCGTTCTCCTTCACTATGCATCCTCCTCTACCAGATTCTTCGGTGGTGCGAGGACCGGCACATCACTCTTCGGGCGCGTCATATTCCGGGTCACCTGAATGTCCTAGCCGACTCCCTCTCTCGACGCGGTCAGCTGCTGCATACCGAGTGGTCGCTGCGTCCAGACATCTTCCGGATGATCGGCACAGTCTGGGAGACACCCATGGTCGACCTCTTCGCCACGAGATGGAATCGGAAGCTTCCTCTGTTCGTCTCTCCAATTCCAGATCCCCTGGCCTGGGCAGTGGACGCTCTTTCCATCCCCTGGGACGGTCTTGTCGCCTATGCCTACCCTCCGACGGTGCTAGTCCCCAAGGTCCTACTCAAGCTCAGAGGGTGCAACACGATTCTGTTCCTGGTGGCTCCGCTCTGCTGGTCCAGGACGTGGACCACAGACCTGCTGAACCTCGCAACGGCCCCCCCGCTGGCGCTTCCCACCCCAAGCACGATGCTCAAGCAACCACGCAGCGCGGTCTACCACCCGTGTCCGGAGCGTCTCCTCCTTCACGCCTGGAGGTTGTCCGGCAAGCCCTCTCCGCTAGAGGCTTCTCGAGTGCGGCAGTGGATGCGATCGCTTCAGCCCGCAGGTCCTCGACCAGACGTGTTTACGAAGGCAAGTGGAGAGTCCTCTGTTCCTGGTGTGACGACAGACGTCTTTCCCCCACCGAATTGACAGTTCCTCAGCTGGCGGAGTTCTTCCTCTGGCTCTTCTCCGACCAACTCCTTGCACCCATTACCATCAGAGGCTACCTGGCTATGATTGCGGACACGTACAGACATTTGGGACGGTCCGATCCTGGCGCCTGCAAAGATCTTGCCGACCTGATGGACCACTTCGGCCCTCTCAACGTTCCTTAGTACCTAGATGGGACCTGCCCTGGGTGCTTACCTGGCTCAACTCGCCTCGCTTCGAGCCCATCCAGTCGGCATCACTTCCAGATGTGACACGAAAGACTTGCTTCCTATTGGCCCTCGCCTCTGCCTCCAGGGTTAGCGAGCTACACGCCCTTTCGGCACGCCCCGACTGTCTCCAGTTCAGAGCGGACGGCTCAGTTCAGCTGCTGCCCGACCCAGCCTTCCTCGCCAAGACCAGATCTCCCTTGGCTGCCCCGCAACTGGTGACGATTCAGCCATTAAGAGACCCAGGTTCCACCCGTGAGTCCAAACAACATGACCCGGTGCGAGCCTTACGTGTGTACCTGCGCCGGACCAAGCCGATACGCAGAGGACGCACCCGCCTTTTCCTTCCTCTGTCCCCAGGTAGAAATGACATCTCAGCCCAGACGATATCCTCCTGGCTTCGGTGGGTGATACGATCAGCCTACCAAGACCTGGCGCCCCTCACAGCCAAACGCTTGCACATCCGGGCGCACGAGATCAGAGCCATGGCTGCAAGCCTAGCGTTCGACCGCAACTGTGCTGTCAAGGACATTGTGGCGGCTGTGGGCTGGCGGGCGGAGACCACCTTCGCACGCTTCTACCTGAGGGACCTCTCCAGCCAGCGCCAAAACCTCTCGCTGGTGGGAGACATCGTGGCGGCGCAACACTCCCTCCAGGCGCCTTAGGCGCCGTAAGTATCTTTGCTAAAATTAGAGGGAGGTTGCTTGGGGAGAGCCACTACAAGTAGTATAATTCTAATGGCAAGGATAGGGGCGTTATAGCGGCACCCGCCTCTTCGGGATTCTCCCTTATAGTAATACCATCGGTAATGTGTTTTGAGAAAACAAATGTATTTTTCCTTAAAATGAATTTTTTTGAAAAATACTTACCGATGGTATTATTCGAAGATCCCTCCCACCTGCCCCGCTTGCCGCTGGTTGGCTAAGAAATTGACTGAGGGCGGGAAGCGCGGAGCGCATGCGTGGTGTAACAGGAAGGGAGGCTGGCCGGGCTTCCGCCCAGTCTATGGCGCCCCTCTCCTGCCATAATGACCATAATCGTACACAACGAATTTTTTGGGCTAAAATTAGACTAGCAAAGAAATAATCCCTTATAGTAATACCATCGGTAAGTATTTTTCCCAAAAAATTCATTTTAAGGAAAAATACATTTTTTCTAAACAATAAACGGAGGAAGGAAAACAAATACGTTATTGATCAGAGGGGTTCGCTACACGGACCTTTGTGGCCCTTCGGGAGGTCAAAGGAATCATTGTACCCCTCAGGCCTTCGGCCTTCGGGGTACAATGATTCCTTTGACCTCCCGAAGGCCTACAAAGGTCCGTGTAGCGAACCCCTCCGACCAATAACTTATAATGTCATGGCTGTACCGGATGAGTCATGCCCGATCACATGGAAGTGATATACGTACCGCATTGGTTGGTAGGCCTACTTCCATGTGTCGGAGTGTATGCGTATAGGCCATTTTGACATCGGATCGCACTATTTATTTTTTCCAAACATCTCCGCAAAGAAACAAATTTCTGTACCACTATAACAACAAATATCATTTAGTGCCACTAGATCTAATATGGGCTATTTTTATTCAACTCCTACGATTTGTTGGTTTTGCTGTACAGTCATAAAAGAAACGCTTAAAAGACAAGAGCAAGCCATTTTCAATACCCTAATAGAGCCCCGACAGGAAACGGCCAGAGTTCAATATCGAGGTCCAGCACGAAGATTTTATGTATGCCTCCGCTGTTTCAGGTTTGAAAATAGATCTTTCTTTTACCTCATTCTACCCCAGACAAACCACAGCAAGATAAGGATCGACCATGATAGTTCAAGGGTAATGCCAGAATAGCTTGGCGCCTGGCATCACCCTTGAATTATCATGGCCGATCTGTGTCCTGCACTGCAATGCAGTCTTCAGAGGACAACGGCAAACTTTGGGGATTTCGGTCTTGGGGTACAATGAGTTACTGGGCTGAATATATCTGGGTACATTTAGGGTAGTAAAAATCTGTCATTTCATGAAAACAAAATCGCGATTTTACGACTGTACATCAAAACTGACACATTGTTCGAGTTTCTTGAAGGTAAATTGACCCTGTATTAGGTCAACGGGCACTGAATGATATTTGTTATAAGATTGGTGGTTCTTTGTATTAGGTCAACGGGCACTGAATGATATTTGTTATAAGATTGGTGGTTCTTTGTATTAGGTCAACGGGCACTGGATGATATTTGTTATAAGATTGGTGGTTCTTTGTATTAGGTCAACGGCCACTGAATGATATTTGTTATAAGATTGGTGGTTCTTTGCGAAGATGTCGGCGAAAAACGTTGAGCGCTCCGATGTCAAACGACTTTAACATTCGTATCCCCATGTCTATGGCTAGCTCATAGCTAGAGCAGTTTAGTTTATTAGTCTTGATGTCGATGGTTACAACTTTAGGAAAGAAACTGCATACACTTAGAAATTTGAACGAGTTTTTGGGCTAACGTGTGAAGCAAAAGTGAGTATGTTTTGGGCCAGTGGTCTGTCGTCCGTCGTGCGTCCGCCGTCGTCCGTGGTAAAAAATAACATTTGCATTTTCTCGAAGACTATTCAAACCACAGTCTTCAAACTTGACCCAAGGATACTTTATGGCAAGACCTTTCTAAACATACCAATTTGAGTGACCTTTTACAAAGGTCAATGTCACAGGGGATCAGGAAATATATCAAAAATAGCCATATTTTGACAACAGATTTTTTTCTCAAATACTATTCACAACTTCAAGTCCAACTTGCTACAGAGATACCTGATGGTAAGACCTATCTATGCATACTAACTTGGATGACTTCTCGGAAAGGGCCAAGGGTCACAAGAGTTCAGGAAATAGGTCTAAAATAGCCATATATTGACAAGAAATGTTTTTTTCTCAATTACTATTCACAACTTCAAAACAAAACTTGGCTCAGAGATACCTGATGGGAAGACATATCTATGCATACTAATTTGGATGACCCCTCGGAAAAGGTCAAGGTCAAAAGAGGTCGACAAATGTGTATAAAATGCAATTTTTATTTTTGGTAGAATTATAGTTATTATCAACATTTTTGCAACTTTTCAATCAAATCTGACACAAAGGTAGCTGTTGATAAGACCTTCCTATGTATACTAATTTAGTCGAATCATTGCAAAGGTCAAGGGTCACGGGGGTTTCACAGATGTGTGAAACGGATTAAATTTTGAGAAAACGTGGATTTACTTATTGTCACACATGTGTGGATCGGTCATACACGTGAACCATAAGGGCTTTGCTTTTTTGTTGTTGTTGTTGTTGTTGTTGTTGTTGTTTTGTGGGGTTTTTGTGGGGGGGGGGGGGGTCCCGTGGCTTCCTAACATCTGGTTGTGCAGGAACCAGCATTTGAACTTTAGAAATTGTGATATGAATGTATTGTTTATTCGGCATTGTGGAATCGGCAAAGGCACTGACTCAGTGAAGAGCACACACACCCTAATGCGCAAAAGGCCATCGGGTCGACGTCGGCCGCTGTTGACCCGCGCGCGGGCCAATGGCGGCCGACGTCGGTCCGATGGCCTTCACACACACACACACACACACACACACACACACACACACACACACACACACACAAACAAACAAACACACAAACACACAAACACACATACGGCGCTTTGGCGCAACAAAAGACGTTCTCTAGCAAGGTTTGCGTAGCTAGACGTGACGTCATTTTTATCTTGTTACTTCTTTGCCAGAATTTCTGCCCCGCACGCCAAAAACGTCATGTGCATGCTCCGGAATGCGCTCAGACTAGACCCATTTCAAAGTCTACCGGTGTTGTTGTTTTTTTAATACTGTAGACAAAAAGAGAACCAAACCAATGCAGCTGGTTATCTGATCTCCGAAGACTGCTCTTCATGACATGAGTGTTTTGGGGTTGTTGTTTGTTTGTTTTTTTAATCACAAAACTGAATGCTGATTTAGGTGTTTCAAAATGGCGAAAGAAATAAGAAGCAGAAGAGTCAAAAATAACATTTTCTCGGCGTGTTTTCGTTTTTATCACGCCTGACATTCTTGTACCGGATATAAGGCTCAGTAAAATAGCTCTATACTGCTACACAGACAAAATTCGGAAATGTTATTCAGTTCTCACGGGATCAAGGTGTTTAATAATAGGCACTGTTTCATAATCGGGGCTCTTCCCCTACAGCTTTTCCGCACAAAGGCAACAAAGAAAGAGGTGTATAAGAAATATTATGTATGAAATGAAAGGAAATTTAATTATCTTTTGAACAGTAATAATTAAACATCAATGAAAACAAAAATGTGAAAAATACTGGCTACACCTGTAATGGATTTGTGAAAAGTGTTCAACTGCTGTAAGTGGAAGTTGCAAATCACTAAGGACTTTTTTTTTTTTAGTTTAGCAGAACACAAAATCTATTTGGCTATGCAGGTTATTTATTTTTACGTTGAATCAGAGCTTCTGCTTTATATTTGGACCCAGCTTTGTGCGTCTGAAGGAGCAGAGATTAGTGCTGAACGCTATATTTTTCGCACTCTGTCAAGCTAGGTAAGAAACAGGCATGCAACATCACACACATTGTTTCTATTCCCAGTGCATACTTTAAATTACACCAGCTGTAAAAATACATTTGTCAGTGAAAACTGGTTTACAATTTTCCGAAATATCAATATGAACGAAATGAGTCCGACAAGTGAGGTGCAACTAGACACTTGCTTCATGTTAAAGGGTATGATCCCGAAAGTGCACCTTCGCTTTAGCCATACAGCAGGCGGCCCTATGCATTCACGCTGACAAAAGACTATTACTGAGCGCGCGCTTATACAGGCCGGCCGACGGTTTAAACCAGCGAACAGCAGAAACCTGTCTGGAAGCACAAGTGCTTGTCACAGGTCCTGCATTTGACTTTAGTCCTTCGCTCCTTCTTTTCTTGTCTGTAACATTGGACACAGTTTCTAGGCTTGTCAGCATGTGGCTGTTTTTCCAAAAAATGGTGAAAAAGGTGTCTTTACAAATCAAAAGGATGTTACAGCCATTATCAGTCTTCTGCGTGTACCAAATATTGCTCGTATTTTTTTTTTCATGTATTAGAAATAACTCACTAAGAATCTTGGATAAATGCTCCTTTTATTTCAATAGCTTTTGAATGAAATAAGTTTGCAGGGTTACAAAAAAAACGATTGTCTTTTTTGAAGTACCTAAAGTTTCCAATACTTCTCAAAGAAGGAAAAATGGAATTAGATCAATCAAAAAATATGAAAAAAATTGCTTTTGATGGCAACATTAGATTTTCGAATTTATTTCCTGCTTTTAGATTAACCATGCGTCACGACAAGACTTTGAATTTAGACATTTTGATGTCTTTCACTTTTGTTTTTGTCAGTCATGTTACGACGACAGTAAATCAGATATACAT
Source organism: Semisulcospira habei (assembly GCA_036245525.1). Classification (NCBI taxonomy): domain Eukaryota; kingdom Metazoa; phylum Mollusca; class Gastropoda; family Semisulcospiridae; genus Semisulcospira; species Semisulcospira habei. Next base: position 209,624,007 of record BTPG01000002.1, on the reverse strand, counting down.
AATGATTGCTCATCTTTTTCTAAAAGAAATGCTGCCAGGAGTTACCTACTTTCCCTCTGCATTTACTTGCGCAGCCAAAATCCCAGACGGATTTTATGATCTGTTTATTTTGCGTGCTGCAAATTTCCAAAGTAAAGGGGTGCTTTTTTTAGCGTGTCAGTCGTGTTACATTGTATTTCTCTTAAATGGCCTGAAAATTTCAAATGGTATTTTGACAGCAACTGTTTGGGGGTTCAGTGTTAAATGGATCAATAAATTCATTTCGCTCTCAATGTAGGGAGTAATCATTCTGATTTTTGGTCAGTCGTGTTACGGTCAGTCGTGTTACGGTGAAATACGTAACACAACTGACAGAACTATAACATTACTGACAGAAAAGGCGTATCACTAACTTTGGCCTGTTTGATGAAGTTCCTTTTTTGTTGATACAATGCAACTATGACCGTTTTTACAAATATAGTGTTTCATAGATCCCAAACTATTTCCAATGACGCCAGTACTCTTTTTAGTTTAGAACTCTACTAGCAGAGAACACGAAGAGCAGCTGCAGACAAAAACTTTTGAAACAGTTCCTTGCACAATGAAGCTTCACCAAATACTTGCGGTTACACCAGAACACATTAAATGCAGAGATGCTCACTGCACGTGTGCTCAGAACCGATGCCCTGGCCAAACCTGCGTGATTTCTAATTAGCATCCTGAGGGTCACATGAAGGATGCAAGGGGAAGATGAAAGATGACGACGTGAGAGAGTAAACAGTCGTCAGCCCTAAGAGATCAACATTGCAAAAGAGACTGAGTGTTTAGCAGAAGTACATATTACAAGGGAACAGCAGTGTTTAGACCATTGAGATGTTTTGCAGACTGCCAGTGTGTAGGAACATTGATCTTGGAGGTGACATTATTGGTGTTCATGGATGCATTGAACAGGACAACCTGTCTATTGACTATAAAAGTCTAACAAAATACGCGTTAGACATTCCAGTTACAGATGTGACATACCCGTTGTCAGTAGAAGCATATGGAAACTGCCTGCCTGTAGTCCATAAGCTAGCCCGGTCTACCATGCACCCCCCTCCCCCCCCCCCCCCCCCCCCCCCCCGCTCAGTACTCAATAAGATGGGTTTCAAAGTGTACCGTAGTATTTCCTAAGATGTTTAAGCTATGTTCCCTGAAAATCCTTATGAACACACCAGAGATATAGCCGATGGCGCAAGGGTACCCCCGTTCTAGCTCTTCGCGGATGTTACAATGCAGTTGAGAAACATTTTCCTCTAAATAAATCCGAATTCATTCCAGAAGCCCAAATCAGCAATATTATGTTAAGGCACAACTTCTGCATCCTCTGCAAAAAATCAGAATGAAAAAATATTAAATCTCTGGCTCACAGTAAAGGTATTTAGCACCCAGTAAACGGCCATTACCCCGGAATCGCAAAAAAAAAACAAAAGACAAACATCATGTGTCGGATGCCTTTAGACATTTTCTATAGCACTGACAGTCCATTTTCAGGCTTACATCATTAAAACAGGATGTCACAATTATTATAAACTTGACTATGTGATGCTGTGATCACTGCGAGTGCCACAGTGGCTGATTTTGTATTCTTACCCCCAAGTTGAAGTTATTCCATTTCATTTTGACCTCTCTTTATCTATTATGTTTCAATAATGTGAGCATAAATGATGATAAAGTACAAGAAAATTAGGAAAGTCGGCATCCTTTACGGTACATTCGTGGTGAATGATAGCTTTTTCCCATTTAAAATTGCCGAATTGGGAATTTTACGTTGTTTCCGATGCCCTCAGACATTTTGTATACAACTGATAGGTTAGGTTTTATTTGTTAGGATAGAGTAACACAGTTGCTCCCAACCTGATGTTATGATGCTGTGATGCATTTAGGGCCATGAGGTGAGTCCAGCAGGGACCGTACGGTCTATGAACATTTGTGAAAGTTGTTTTAAAAAAATGACAAGGCTTTTTCAGGGCCCTGGAAAATCTGTCAATTTCAGTCCTTTTCCTTAAAGTCTGTGAAAGTTTGTCCAAAAAAAAAAATGACAAAGTGCTGGCAAACTTTTGTCTACTTCTCTTTTTTTTCTCCCCCAATTTGTGACTATTCCATTGCGAACGATCATGCTGACGCTTGTTGCAAGTGATCGGTATTTAGCTCTGATCATAAAGTGACTGCATGGCCTTTCTGCCGAAAGTTCTGATTGGTTGTTTACGCTTCTACCGAGCTACGCCATTCGCTAAGCGTTCTTTTATTTTGGTATCTCTTCATGCATTAGGCACGAAAGCTTCAAATAATTGCTGATACAGAGTGATCTAATTAAAGTATGTAAACCGTCAGGCTTCAGTTTGTGTTTGAGAAACGTTTATGAAACGTTTGTGAACTTCGTCCCTGCTTTTCTGAACGGACCCTTCCAGAGTAATCAGTGAGTAGATGAAAGATGGTGGCCTGGCTCTCCCTGTTTAGCTTGTTGATGTCGTCTGCCCACGGGCTGCAGCCGCCATTCTGCTGTTGCCAATCACTTTGTTGCTGTAGTGTCTTAGTTTCTTTACAGGAGGTTGTGAACTTGAGGTAGTCTGGCGCCTGCTTTGGCCATGCTGTCAGCCTCTCCATTCCCAGCTACTCCAGAATGCACTGGAATGCACTGCAGCACTATTTTGTGGACAGGGCATCCAGTCTATCTTGGTGAGATCAGTGTTCTGCTGCTGTGTTGAGCACCTACGGATCTGTACGATAGTTGGAGCTGCTGCCGCCAGCTGGTAAGGAGAGGGAGGTAGTAGTGCGGTCTGCACAACAGATGTACACGCCACTTCCTTCCGTCAAGGCGTCTTGTGCGGCACCACAGCTGCTGTGAGGGTAGCGCTTGGGCATAATCTCCAGCGATATGGCTTTGTGCAGTGCCGCAACCTTTGGCAAAGAGTCCTGGAACATTGTTTATGTTGTCTAGAAGGCTCTTTTGAGATGTCCAGGTATCTGAAGGGAGCTCTTCACACATCTTTGGGCTTGGTTCCAGGACGTCAGTTTTAGCCCTTTGCAGGACCTTCAGCTGGCGGTTCAGACTTGGGCGTTTCTGACGGTTCTTGGTCTGCTCCTGTAGTCTCCCATGCTGTCGGTGTTTAGTAAATCTCTTCATCGTGTGTTCTGTTCTGCGTTCCAGTGGCTCCAATGTCCTCCATTTCCTAAATTGGGGTGCTCCAGATGGCTCTAAGAATGTCACTGCATCATGAGAATGACCCATGTTCTGCATCTTGTCAAAGCCTGGCTTTTTGGGTTTTGCAGGCAGTGTTTCATGTTGTCGATGTATCTTGCTACTGCACTACTGGTCTGACCGAGCAGGTGTTTGCTTGCGCCAGGATGCTGTAATTTGCGCCATTGTGGTCTCCACCAGTTTCTTCATCAGAGACTTTTTTTGCAGCTCTAGCTTCCATGGCTTAGATGTGAGTCCTCCATGTGAATCCAGTAATTTATTTGTTGCCAGGAAAGTTGGCCTGTCTTTGGTACTGGAAGGTCTCCAGTTTCAAGGTGATCTCTTCCATCTGATTGAAAGAGATGGTCTAGCTCAGTTTGAGTGGCCATCTTTCAGTCCAGCTGCTGACTATTGGCAGCATCCTGGATTCTGCAGGATGCTATTTCTTTATGTTCTGCTGCGCTCCACACTGCAAAGTCATCCGCATGGAGGATGTTCGAGACGAACCTTGGTACTGTTGTACTGATGTCATTAATGTAGACCAAGAACAGCATCAGACACAACATCTCCCTGAGGTACACCTTCCCCGAGTTTGACAAGACTGCTGAATGTGCAGACGGTAGAAGCTTCAGCGGTAGCCCCTGTTCTTTAACTAAACAGAATTACAATTAAATTGATAGGTCACATTGAAATTAATGAAATGATCACAAATGTTTATGCTCAATATGCATACTTTGTTAAGAAAACTGGCAACAAAAATATTTAAACAGAGGAGTATGACATAAGCAATTATGATCATTTTGCGTTCCTTTGCGTACTGGTAAAAAGGGGGGGGGGGGGGGTAGGGCGGCAGATTTAGCCACTTTGGTCCCTAAATGCATCACAGCATCATAAAATCAGGTTGGGAGTAACTGTAGTACTCTATCCTAACCAATAAAATCTAAAAATGACCTATCAGTTGTATACAAAATTTCAGAGGGCTTCAGTAACAACGTCCGTTTCCTAATTCGGCAATTTTAAATGGGGAAAAGCTATCATTCACCACGAACGTACCATAAAGGATGCCGAGTTTCCTTATTTTCTTGCACTTTATGCTCACATTATTGAAACTTAATAGGTAAAGATAGGTCAAAATGAAATGGAATAACTTAAGTAATTTTTTTTAATTAAGTTTGTGTATTGTTACAACTTGGGGGTAAGAATACAAAATCAACCACTGTGGCTCTCACAGTGATCACAGCATCACCTAGTGAAGTTTATAATAATTGTGACATCCTGTTTTAATGATGTAAGCCTGAAAATGGACTGCCAGTGCCATCTGTCTGAAGGCGTCTGACACATTATTTTTGTCTTTTTTTTTTTTTTTGCGATTTCGCAGAAATCGCCGTTTACTGGGTGCACAAATACCTTCACTGTGAGCCAGAGATTTTTTTTTTCATTCTTTTTTTTTTTTTTTTTTTTTCAGATGATGCAGAAGTTGTGCCTTAACATAATATTGCCTGATTTGGCTTCTGGAATGAATTCTGATTTATTTAGAGGAAAATGTTTCTCAACCTCATTTTAGCATCTGCGAAGAGCGAGAAATGGGGGTACCCTTGCGCCATCGGCTATATCTCTGGTGTGTTCCTAAGGATTTTCAGGGAATATGGCTTAAACATCTCAGGAAATACTACGGTACACTTTAAAACCCATCTTATTGAGTACTGGGCGGGGGAAAAGGGGGGGGGGTGCATGGTAGACCGGGCTAGCTTATGGGCTACTGCATATGGCAGTGTCTATGCGTTCGGCCACGATAAGAGGTCAGCAGAAATAAGAGGCGCGGCTCATACATGAACTCGCTCTTCACTCTGATTACAGTATGAATAAAGAACGTTTGATAAAATGTCTCCATGCCAACAAACAACGGAAGTAAGGATCTGTCATATACAGCTTTGCCACGTATTCTGACGCCCTTGAACAAAGAAATATTTGACATATTGAATGAGAGGGAAGTAATGACAATAACAATAATTGGTACCTATATGGGCATCTGGCAGCCCTCTGCTTTATCATTTGTTTTGCAAGTTAGAATTTTTGACTACGCAAGGATCTGCACAGACTACTTCTGTCGACGGTGGATGGTGCAGCCATGTCTGATCCTGTCTGTGGTCGAGACCCACTGGTCATCATGTGGACGTCGACAAGAAGCAATATGAGTTCAAAATAATGCTGCAAGGCTTGTGAAGCGCAGGCGAAAACGAGATCACGTAACCCCTATACTGAAAGACCTTCACTGGCTTCCAATCCAATCCCGCATACAGTTTAAGATTGCGACCCTTGCATACCGCCACTTTGATGGCAGTCTTCCGTCATACCTTTCCTCCAGTCTGATCACTTACCAGCCCTCTCGCTCACTGCGTTCATCGGGAGAGAAACTTCTCAAAGTTCCAAAGTACCATCTCAAATCTGCCGGTGAACGCTCTTTCAGATGTACTGCTCCTTTAATTTGGAATTCCTTCCCGACTGAGCTGAGAAATGCCTCCCCCCTTACGCATTTCAAAGCAAAGTTAAAAACTCGCCTTTTCTCGCAGACTTACGTGTAATCTCTACGGTTTTCTGTACCCCCCTCCCCCTGCAGACTCTGAATGTGTGTGTGTGTGTGTGTGTGTGTGTGTGTGTGTGTGTGTGTGTGTGTGCGTGTGTGTTTTTGCCTGCGCATTGAACTATATCATAAATATGAGAAATGCGCCATATAAATACCATGTATTATTATTATTATTATTATTATTATTATTATTTAAATAAAAACTAGATTCCCAATAATTGTGTGCCTGAAATACCGCACCGTCACCCAAAGTGATCGAGGAAAAGCCTTCTTCCACACGGAACTTTCTATTTCCCCAAAAAAATGTTCAGAGACATAATTTATGTTAGTCCTTAAGGCTCACGTGCAGGGCCGATCCAATGACTACTTCTGTCAACGGTGGATGGTGCAGCCATGTCTGATCCTGTCTGTGGTCAAGACCTACTGGTCATCATGTGGAGTCGACAAGAAGCAATATGATAGATTAAAAACTAATTGTGTGCCTGAAATACCGCACCGTCACCCAAAGTGATCGAGGAAAAGCCTTCTTCCACACGGAACTTTCTATTTCCCCAAAAAATGTTCAGAGACATAATTTATGTTAGTCCTTAAGGCTCACGTGCATGGCCGATCCAATAATTATTTTGGCTTGTAGCCTTGACCTTTCCGATAGGTCACTCAAATAAGCACGTTTTCAAGTAATAAGTAAAGGGTTGACTTTTGAACCTGCGGAAAAAAAACTTTGTTCACACTCTTAACAACCTCCCATTACCCTTGACCTTTAAAAACAGTTAACCAAATTAGTACGCATAAAAGTTCGTATCGGAAGCTAAATTTTTGCAAAATATAGTTAAAAGGTTTGCAAAAATGCTTATAATGATTTTATAAAATCTAAAAAATAGACATTTTTCACATCATTTGCAAATGTCTTGTAACCTTAGACCTTTCCAAAGGGTCGTGCAGATTAGAATGCATACACAGGTTCTACCACAGGTATGTCTATACCAGGTTTGGGATGTAAGTTGAAAATAGTTTTTGAGGAAATTAAAAACATTTTTTGTCAACATTTCTATTTTGTCAAAATTGGCCTATTTCTTGATCTCTTTTACCTCGACCTTTTTCGACGGGTCATCCAAGTTAGTATGCATAGGAAGGTCTTACCATCAGGTATCTTTGTACTAAGTTTGGGCTTGAGGTTGTGAATAGTATTTGAGAAAAAAATGTATTTTGACAAAATATTGTTATTTTTTACATATTCCCTGATCCCCTGTAACCCTGACCTTCAAGAGAGGTCACTAAAGTCGGTACGTTTAGAAAGGTCTGGCTTGTGCCAAATTTGAAGTCGTGTCTTCAATGGAAATTACCATCGTTAAAGTTTACAACGAACGAAGCACAGACGACCACTGGGCCATTACATAGACTTAATTTTGGTTGTCACACGTAAGTCAAGAAGTGCATGGTGGACCACTTCAACCCGGGCAGAACATCCGCACAAAAAGAAGAAGAAGAAGAAATACGGTTGGATTTGCAAACCTTGCTTGTTTTTTAGCCGTAAATAACTATGGTAAGACGACTTGCAGCTGATGTCAGTCGTGTTACCAAAGACACGAAGAGCGGTGGGTATGCTCATTCTGTGTTTTCTAATGGTCACGTTGAAAGCTTCACCTGAAGACGATGTAAATTACGCTGGACAGCTTGCAACACATTTGTTTAGCACTCGTGTAGTGTGAGTTGTGTTGGAATAAGGTACATTTTTGTATTTCCCTGTCGTGTACCACCATTTGATCTTTGCGTTTCCGCTTTCCTTTATTCGTGATGTAAGGTGCCGGACAGCCCTGATCTAAGCGTTCAGACGCAAGATCTGCGTTAGAGATTTGTGCGCGATAACAGAATTGCGCATAACAGTTACAGCAATGGTTCTACGATGTAGGCAATGGGGTGTTGAACCTCCCGCGTTTTTTAGGTGACGACCAATCACAGTGTCGGAAATGGATTGACTGCACGACAGTCTTCTCAAGCTTATTATCAGACCTTTAGTGCGTCGGTTTGATAATCAGCTTCATCGGACTACCACAAGGAAACCCGCAAAGTAACCCAACCCAAGCGGTTCAATGTCATATTGTCAGTTTAAAGAATGCACTGGTTGAACATATATTGTACTAACAGCTACAAAAAAAAAAACTATTGAGGATACTAACATTCGATTTCAGTTTAAAGACTGGAATCGGGACATTTATGTAATTTCATAAACCATATAACCTACCTGAGACTTCTTCTGATTCAAGCTGAATTTTGTGTGTGCGAACACTATATGTCAATTCAATTTTTGGTAAAGTAGGCCAGTGGTATGGGTCAATGACAAACGTGATTTTATCCAAGCTAAGATTTTTTTCTTTTTAATTTAGATTGAAATTGCAATTTCCCCTGCTTTATTTGAGTCATACGTCACTCTATCCGAGGTCGGGGCCGTGCTTAGGCGGAGATGCAACACATTTAGGCTTGTACACTCAGGTGTGTTTTTCACTGTGTTTTTTTTTTTTAATTTCTCACAATATGCGAAAGAACCCATGAGTTTGAGCTACGGTAGCTTACTTAGGGAAGCAGCCCTGACGTTTTAAACCTTACCCTAGGTCTTTAAAGTGTGCGAGTCTGTGTGTCGTGTATGATTTTATTCTCTGCTAGCCGCCGATATGAAGTGAGTCAGGTTCTTCAATGGCAGTATTGTCTACGAAGACAAGACAACTTTCCTTTTTAAAATCACAGCAGCCTAAGTGTGTTTACAGTATATGTGGACATGGTCAAATACTTCGGTGATTCGGAAAATGGGGCAGATATATAAATATCATCAGAGGGTATCGGTAATTGAGTGTTGTCATTATATGAAAGATTCCAAAAGTATTGAGGAAAGGCTAGGGCATTATTTTCAGTTTTCTTATGTGAACTACAGGCACTTATCAGTAGTTCTATTCATCTTCGAAGCGATAGGCCTTCAAAAATGGCTGAAATTCAGGTACTCGGAAAACTGCACTTCGAATTTGATGTGTGGTACTGTTTCGCCTACTTGATCGATGTGACCTATTTGGCATTTGTCAACGAAATGTATACTGATCAACAAAAGAAACGCGAATTTTTCTCCATAACGCTTTTCTTCGTAAATATGCTTTAATCCGAGTTCTTTTGACCTCATTTATTAGAAATGTTATAAAGAGTGTGTTATGTCGTGTGCAAATAGAATGTTTAGTCTTAAAAATCGCACATCGATGACTTATGACGTCATCAGTGACACTACCGTCACAGGATATTGAAAGTGAAATGGAGAGCATCTGCAGAGGACACAGCTGAAAGCCAACCAGTGCGCAGTGTCATTAGGGTCCGTGTGCATGAAAATCCGGCCGTTTTGGTCTTGACCTACGTTTCGTTTGTCAAAGGCACCTAAATAATCAACATGACCTACAAACATGAAAATCAAAAAGTTCTTTATTTTTAGGTTAGCGGCCATATTTACTTGATGAATGGATATGGATGTGTTCTTTATCTCTGTCAGTCACTGGAGCATAAACAATGGTTTGAAAGTAATTCACATTAAATCAAATAAGATTTATTAAGAAAATGATGTGCACCGGAAGTTCTGGTTTTCTTATAAATTTTTTGAGTCAAATTTCGTTTGAGGCAGTTAATAACATCATAAGCAATCCACACAACTTGTGTGTTAAAACATATCACATGAAACGTGCTTCACAGAGTGTGTCCAGTTTTGCTTATTTTCACCACTAATGAAACCCCGTGTCCTTTAAGGTAGCCATGGGCGATAACTCATCCAATTTGTGTATGAAGGTAGCTCAGACAGTAGGCTGAACATCTGAAGCAAGCAACAAATAAAATTTTCTTGTTTTGCTGTCAGGGTGGCTCTTTGTTTGCGGGTACACTTACAGACACTTTTCACGTTTTTAATGGAAGTCAGTAAATAAATAAATAAATAAATAAATGGAATCTCTAATGACATTGGCTCTTTGCATCAGCATCTCTGACCTTCGGTGTGCGAACACACAGGTACTAAGACACACCCTGCAAAACGAGAGTGATACAATTCGTAAATCGCGGCAGGTAGAACGAATTTCAAACTTTGTTACCGATAAACTTCACAATCGCCGCCATTGAAACATGTGACTCACTGCTAAGGGCTGTACAAACAGGAAACTGTGATCAAAACCAACTACGTATTAATCGTTGTTCAAAATGTCTGTGTCTGCCCGATTGGAATGATTTCAAGTTTGCTTATTACTTTCTTGTGACAGAAAGCCATGTCACCGCCCCACCAGGCACTGACCGATCCGACGCGTTCTTCACAAAATGAGCAGCCGTTCCCAGTCCTGTCATTTGATAAACTTCAGCTGCCGTTCATGACAGACGTAGAGAAAAGCGTGTCAGGTTTAGATATGTCCTGTCTCAACACGTCCTCCAACTCACCCAGTCCAGTTTATGTGAAACCCGCCACCAAGCAAACGTCTTTCGAGGAAAGCTGGAGGTCCACGCAGCTCAGCCCCAATAAACTACCCGCCCTGACCACTTCACGTTCGGACGCCGGCAGCTGGGGAGAGCCTGGGATTAGGGATGACACAGTCAGACACGTTGACTCCGAAACACGAGGCGCTGCGGGTCCCAGCGCTGCCGGCAGACGCATGAAAGCCTTTTCTGGGTGTAGAATGTGGAGCGCTTTGCCCCTGTACGCCCTCGACGATACGATGTTGACAGATTATGGTAAGCCTGCGTCAGACCTAAACTATCGCCTACCTCGAGCTCTTCAACGCATTACGCCCACTAGGCGGAGAGTCGTAGGTTCAATTCCGTCTTCTTGGAAGAAATCTGAGCCGACTGCTGAAGACAGCAAGGACGCAGACAAGCAATATACGCCTACAGATGCACCGCACAAAACACAGAGATCGGTGGTGATGTGTACCCGTGATACCAGCCTTCACCAAAACACAGACGTACAGCAGGGTCATCCGCCTGCACAAGACGGAGAAACGCCGCCTCAGTATGTCACCCAAGTCCATTGTCGTGAAACTATACTACGTGGGAAAAGGTCGCCCACTGACAGCAGCAACTCTCAGCAAGCAGGTCAGGCGACTGGAGATGTAGAGACCACTCGACCCGCAGCCGGTGGCCGCTGGACATCACAGTCGGCACGGCTGCAAGACTTGCTACACTCAGATAGCCCTGAAGTACACAGCGACTCCGCCTCCTACACGAAGAGCTGGGTCTTCTCAGATCATGGTCTGGATTTCAAGAGTAAAACTCAACAGACAGGCTCCAGAAGCTGGACGATCCAGACCACTGACGGCTCCACGCTTTCTAGTCGGTTCACTGCTAAAACGTTTAACCTCAGTGCTCCCAAGGAATACGAGCCTTTCCAAGATAGCAGCACGGACAGCAGTATCGTGAGGACACGCGCACAGCCTGACACCTCGACCCGGAAATTTTACACACACAACATGGAGAGCATGAAGATAACGAAGATGGATAGAGCCACACGTGAATCAACCAGCAGACACAGCAGAAGGTCTACAGATAAAGACAACATCAGTGTGTCCAGTGCGGGGGACTTCAGTGAGACGCGCTCAACACAGATCAGTTGGGTTACAGAACCCGCAGCAGCCGTCAAACGCGAGTCCAAGTCCTGCGTCACGCCCAGCCACCACATTATCCATTCACTTCAACATGTACCCAGTCCCAGCGAAACCACAGTCAGCTCCGAACACCTGGACGTCACCGCTCTGCCCACCGACAGAGAAAAGTCAAGGTTCTCTTCAAAAGGTAGTGGTTGGAGAACTGCGGACAATGACGAAGACAGCTTTCACTAACTGTTCAGGCATGCGCGTGCGCACACGTACGCACGCGCGCGCGCGCGCGCACACACACACACACACACACACACACACACACAGGCATCACAACTGGACAACAGTGACACTGATTTATCAGCACAGTTACATTCAACATAACTCCGTAATTAAAATGCTAAATTCTGTCATATACAGTGCACATAACTCATGTTAATATGCACACTTTGTCTAATATTCAAAGGAATAACAAAGACATTTTGCCAGCTGTAAGTATCCTTTATTGTTACACCACTACGGCAATGCTAAACAAAGTGCACGTGCTGAGGAGGCACAACAGTACCTTTGGCAACAGAAACTGTTCACAACAGTCTGTCAGACACTCCAGCCGCTTCCTTTTGAAAAGAATTTGGCCAGATTTGACAGAGGTTGCTGACAAAATGAAACCAGACAGAAGACGAACATAACTGATGAAGGATTACACAAAGCATTGATCATGGCAGCAATGCATTCAGTGACATTTTTCAGAGATCCTGACAACGATTTTATAATACAATTTGTTTTCGACGTGTGGACAGCAACTTGATTTCAACTCATTCAACGTGCCCCGCATCAATAGCTGCAAAAGTGTATACCGTTGCCGACAGAAACGATATACGACCCTTCCGCAGCTATTGATGCGGGGCGCCTTGAGTGAGTTAACCCCCTTGTGAATGTTGCCACTGTACTGTTTACAGTGCCAGTGGTTGCGTCACTCGCTGCATGCACAAGGGGATTAATATGTGCACTACATTTGTCTTTAAAACAGACGATAATTTAAAGACTTTTGATACTTGTTAGTTTACTCTCGATTCAGACACAGCATATCTAATTAATATACCACATGATATTTTTACTTCTTTTTTTTCAGTAATTACAGATTTACATCAAATAGAGATATTACATTTTGCTATTAATGTACATTTTACATGTGGTAATGAGCTTATACATGATAACACTGCACAGTTATCCCTTGTTCCTCACCAAAATATCAGTTACCTCATGAAGACCCAAAACTCTACGTTATTTCCCAAGATCGAATCAACAGTAACAATAGCGTAAACTATTCACCTTTGTAATAAATATAGCCTTTGATATATAGCCTTCGACAATAGAAACTCGACAAGCACTGTGTGGAATATCGATCAAACATTTAATTCTTTACATTCACAATATGACCTATGGCAACTAGATCTAAAAGCAACTATATTCTTTTAGAATTCATAACATTGCTAATGAACGAAATTTTAGTCGACATAAATTTGTCCGGCCTGAGTTTTTGCAGTTTTCTGGGGATTGGGGGTGAGAGGGTTGTGCGTTTTTTTTTTTAAAAAAATCTACATTATACTGAGCAAATCAGTAATAAAATATGCGTGATTCAAAAGCGTGTACGGCAAAATAACCAACACCGTAGAAGAATAATTCTTGATCGTAAGTCCAACTAATTAATTGAGCAAAATACATGAATAGATCTTGTGTTGTGGAGTTATCGACCATCAATTCTAAACACGTGAAAAGCAGACTGCAGCAACTGCAGCTTCATTCGTAGGTAGCCTGCGATCAGTGCAGTTAGCAAAGGTTGGCTACTGTGTTGTGAAGAACAACGTGTATGAGTAATTTGTTCTCCAGAACTGGTTACTACTTGGAGTCGACCACCTTTTTTTCCTTGCTTAAATTTTTTGCATTTTCTAGGTAGATGATTATGTCACAGATCCATCAAATATATGCCAAAGAATCAGCTGAGTCAGAGCCGGGCTTATGAGGCGTCTACAAAATGTGAAAATTTTGAATAAAAGTTCAAAAAAGGTCGCAAAATGGCGTCTTGAAAGTTTTCACTGATGGCCTACTCGCGGAAGTTTCACGTTATCAAATCCATACAGTAAACTTGTCCTTTAAATTGCTTTCTTTTTGTTGAAATGATGCAAACCAAAGGTATGTCAAAACACTAAATGTGTTGTTGTGGTCTTGCTGCATCACTGTCTTTGTAAAAAAAAAATAAATAAATAAATAAATAAAATACCCGTCCCGTGCTTACAGCCGATGTCACGTTTCTGACGCATTTTCGGGAAACTCTTTTCTATAAACAAATGTGCAGTTTCAGGAAGCACAAATCTATAGTCAGTATGTAATACCAAGAAATTACAAATGTCAGCTTATTCACATAGGCTAGATCATTCCACATTCACATCCACATTGAAAACTGTCGTATTAATCAAGTCTTTTAAATTTTACCACATGTGATACTTTTGCACGGGACGTCCGATTTTCAAAAATCAAATTACGATCGAGAAATCCCCTAGAGCAAGCAAAGGAATGCTGCACAAAGCTACACACATGTTTATGGCGTTTGTAACAAGACTTAGCATAAGCTATGACTTTATACTAACAAATTAGTTACATGTCACTTTTTTCAGCCATTGTATGCACGGGACGGCCATTTCATTTTTGAGAACAGTTTCCTGCTAAATCATCGTTACGCGTAACTAGCATCAATCGAGGTGAGTACAGTAAGTACAATCAAACGTGCCTGAGCGGCTACGTTTATATGCGGCCATCTGCTCATATGCGACCATTACAATTTACTCCCGTTCGTTTTTACCGTATAACGACCCTTCATACAACGGCTACCTGTGCATAACGCTTGCGGCCAGCTGTTGTCACTCCCGATCTCCACGACCCTCCATAGAGCGGCCGCTTTGAGTCCGAGCGCCACTTAACGACCACCCAGGGAACGGAGGAAAGCTGGTGGCCCGTTACATAAAAAATAAAGACCTTCCTAGCTTGTGGACTATCTGTTTATCGTGTGAGGTTCCGACGCGCCTTTACGTCGGCGACGTCGCCTATGTCAGTCAAGCAAGACAGCTTTTGTTCACCATCGCCCGTTATGTTTACGTCTCTCACACTTCGGTTAAAAGGTGCATAGACCTTTTTTTGATCAGGGTGAATTTGTATGAGCTCTTTTTATCATAAGGCTTTCGGACAACTACCGTTAGGCTTGTAAATAAATCTTTGAAAAATTCGAACTGTTTCTTTGACATTGGAACTGTGTTTCAGTGTCTGGTTGAAGTACATTGTGTATATTATTATGTCCTGTTTGTTATTTGATAGTATGGTCGCATGTCCTAAAAACAATCCTGAAAGAAAATCGCGCTCATGTTCAACTAGACAATTGAAGTGATAAAAATAAACGAACAAGGGAATGTCAGATGCTAGATGTTCATTGGAGTTTGTTTCTTTATTGTTTTATGTAACGGGCCACCAGCTTTCCTCCGTTCCCTGGGTGGTCGTTATAGACAAGTTTTGTTTATTGGAAATCTTTTACATGTTTATTAGTTTGATTTGTGTTTTTTGTTCAGTCGCCGGTAAAGTATGAAATCAGTTACCGCCACATTTGTCAGCACGTCATTATTATATCAGCTGAGCTCGTTTTCTGGCATGGTGCTCATGACATTATTGCTCGATGCTAGTCTGTTTTCATCGACCGGTTTACAGGCCGAGACTGTAATAAGTTGCGAAGACGTCCCGTTTAGTTCCGCGACATCATGACTTGCTTCCGGCGGTCTGTCATTGTAGTAGCCGCAATAGTTTGTCTCATTTTTGTGTCTGTTCAGTAACAATTAATACTAAGCACGCAATTTTCCTCTTGTTAATGTTTAGATACAGTGGAAAGATGAAAAGGAGGGTGAATCTGCGATGGTTCCTGATAATGACCGAGGATAAGACATATCATTTGCCCGAGGTAGAAGATGTCGCATGGGTTGAACTGAGCAACCGACATCACTGGCGCCCTGGACCACAACTGACATGTTGTTGCCTTGATTACTACTATCTACATTTGATCTATATTTAATACGAGTTTCTAAACTCGGATTGCCATATCGTGTATTTTAGTTTGATTTTCAGTTATTTTCGCCTTGTTATGTCGCATGTAACACTGTGACAGCAACCTTTTCTTTCGCGTTTTCATGAAAAATATATTTTCCTGTTTTAGCGCATTGTCCTGAATAACGTTGAAGACGAAGAGGATGGAAATTCATTGAAAATACGGATATACGGAAACATTTTGAAGCGGCGCCCCGTAAATTACCTTGTGACAACTTCACTTGGTCAGTACGGGGTTCCATTGTTGGTGCTGATGCTGTGCATTCTACTTCCATTGCTTTCTTTAATAGTGTACCACCCACCAACACCAATAATCTTGCCATTGTCAATAATTATTGCATTTGCAATCATCTTTATGTCACACCGTGATGCCGCACGGGACATTACAACACACCCTAGCTTCCAACGGCCAAAGAAAACGGAACAAGGCGCTGATTTTTTTGTAGGGATATCTAGCCTTTCTTAAACGCAGAAGCTGAACAATCATATATGCAATTACATTTTTTACATGAATTCAACATTTTGGGTACCAGTTCTGGAGAACAACTCCTATAATTATATACATTATGTTTCAAATGTTCAATGCAATACAGCGGACTTGACTGTGAAAAATGTAGGGGCGGATCAGTTACCAACTGTTTGTTTGGGACCTTCAGTCAAACACAAAAGTCTCCCGATGGGAAACCGTACTCTTTCAGTGACCGAAAAATCAAACAACAGGGGGAGAAGGGGGTGGGGGGAGAGTTCCAATTGATTTCACACCTAAGCAGGGGCGGATCAGTTTACCTCATGCGGTGGGAGAGGGGTTTCCAACTTTTTTGTTGTCGTGACCTTCAGCCTGACACAACAGGTCTCCCGACGCGCCAGACCTTCTTTTTCAGTCGCCGAAAAATTAGAAAGCGGGGTGGGGGGAGGGGGGAGGGGGGGTGTTATGCACACCAAGCATATGTAACATTTTACACCTTTCACCAACCGCCCATCAGCTGGGGTGGTAGTGGTGGGGGGGAGGGGGGGCAAACTCCCCTAAATATGCCTTTCATATAGCATTTTAAAGAATTTTTGGCCGGGGGGTGGGAGTGGGGGTCCGGAACCCTTCTTATTAGTCAAACATGATAATCAGTTGTCTGTAAGCTGCGGCGAATAATTACCTGACACTCATGATAAGACGAGTTTTACTAACGAGACGCTCTATTCCTCATAAGAGTTCATAGCACGAACAATGATTTTGCCCCCAAAATGGCTTTTATAACTCTATTCAATTGCTATATTTTGAACCCGGGAAGTTTGGGGCGGGGGGGGGGGGGGGGGGGTAGTAGGGGGTGGGGGAGGGAAGGGAAGGGATTCGTGATCGGCGTTGGTTTTGCAGTTGTCCATGTTGGTTTTGCAGTTCTTATGCTTTCGTGGTTTTTGGCTCACGTGCGAAGCAAAAGTGACTCTATGTTTGGGCCAGTGGTCCGTGGTAAGCTTAAACGTTGGCATTTTCTCGGAGGCTATTCAAGCCAGTCTTCAAACTTGGTTCAAGGATACTTTGTAGCAAGACCTTTCTACACATCATTTACTGATCTCTTGTGACCCTTGGCTCAAGGATACTTCGTAGCAAAACATTTCTTTGAGTGACCTACCTTAAAGGTCAAGGTCACAGGGTATCAGGAGATAGCTTAAAATTGCCATATCTTGACCAAACTGATTTTATCTCAAATACTATTTACAATTTCAAACCCAAACTTGGTACAAAGATAATGATGGCAAGATCTTTCTACGCATACTAATTTGGATGACCCATCGGAAAGGTTAAGGGTCACAAGAGCTCATGAAGTAGGTCAAAAATAGCCATATTTTGACAAATGTTTTTTTTTTCTCAAATACTGTTTACAACTTCAAACCTAAACTCAGTACAAAGCTATCCGATAGTAAGACCTTTCTAATCAAACTAATTTGGATGAACCCTCGGAAAGGTCAACGGTCACAAGAGATCAGAAAAGGGGTCATAAATAGCATTTTCTGCCCTCCAAAAAAAAAAAAAAAAAAAAAAAAAAAAAAAAAAAATTTTTGCTATTTACAACTTCTTTTCCAAACCTGGTACAGAGACACCTGATGGTAAGACCTTCTTATGCATGCTAACTTGGATGACCGCTTGAAAAGGTCAAGGGTCACAAGAGATCAGCAAATTGTGTAGAAAGGTAGCTGATGATAAGACCTTTCTATGCGTACTAATTTGGTTCACTACAGGTACTCAAAAAGGACGTGGGTCATTAGACGCTGACAAAGGTGCAAAATGGATAAATTTTGAGAAAACATGGATTTTGTGGGTACAAATGCCAACCCTCTCCTATGTTATGTTAGAACACACGAACACTTGCTTATTTCAGTGACCTGTTGGAAGATCAATGTCACAAAGGTCATTAATTATGTAGATTGGTTTTGCACGTGAGCCTTGAGGGCTTTGCCATTCGTGGTGTGTGTGTGTGTGTGTGTGTGTGTGTGTGTGTGTGTGTGTGTGTGTGTGTGTGTGTGTGTGTGTGCACCATCAAGATCCGTGAAAGAAGAGGGTTTTGTTTTGTGTTGGGTTTTTTTGTTGAAAGGGTGGGGGGGGGGGGGGAGGAGGGGGGAGGATATGCCCTAAAATCGTGACTCGTGACAGGCGTTTTTCGGTTCTCGTGGCAAGTTGTCCATATCGTGACCTGTAAAAGAAGCGGTCGTCCTTAAACATGAAAGTCCAAATTCGATGTTCGTGATAGCGCCTTGGTTATTTCGTGAAACGTTAAATTCTGTTGTCAGACTGTAAATTCTGGTCATAAATCTGGACCCCCCCCCCCCCCTCACCCCAGTTGGGGAATGCTGCTGAGAAAGCAGTGCACCTGCATCACCTTCCC
Organism: Semisulcospira habei; assembly: GCA_036245525.1. Taxonomy (NCBI): domain Eukaryota; kingdom Metazoa; phylum Mollusca; class Gastropoda; family Semisulcospiridae; genus Semisulcospira; species Semisulcospira habei. The sequence goes on along the minus strand of BTPG01000002.1, from coordinate 209,605,611 downwards.
AACCCTCTCGTCGTGAATCCGTGATGGTATCCCCCCCCCCCCCCCTTTTTTTTTTTTTTAAAGAACAGATTGTCGTGAAACATACAAGCCTGTCGCCAAAATTGTAAATTCCAGTCAAATACACCCCTCCCCCCCCCCCCTCCCCTTGTTTTACATTTTTTCGTCCAGTAAAAGAGATTACGACAGCGGTAACTTACCTCATCGTTGTCTCTTTGCATCGTTAAACGCGAGTGATATTTGTTTGGATTCGTGGCGATTCGCAAAACATATCGTCGTGAATCCGTGATAGTAAACCATACCCTCCCCCCCCCCACCCACCCCCACCCCCTCTTCCCCAATTTAATGTCGTGCAGTGTATTTCGTCATGTTTTCCATTGTCAAAGGCTATAATATTCGCGGCTAAAAAGTGTAACATTTACAGCTGAATTGCATGTAAACATCTGGCAACTTATAGGCTACGATTTTTTTTTGTAATTATACTGGTTACGATGGAAGTTATTTTAGTAAATTTTAAAGACACGTACTACTGGCCTCATTTTCTTCCAGTCATTGGTCTGACGTCAACTGCAGACGGCCTATGCACATGGGTCAACAGTCACCTATGTCTGCCCGATGACTTCTGCCGATGACGCCTGATTGCTGAGAAGCTTATGGCGATATCCATGATATCCAGATACGTGTAATTATATAACAAGAACGGCAAAGCTCTCATTGGCTCACGTGCATAAAGGATTCACGTCATTTTGCTGACCTTCCGTGACCTTTCTGACTGGTCGCTCATCATGCAAGTCGTCAAATGACATTCATAATCGCACATGCAAACTCCTATGTCTTTTCAACATATTTTTTCAAACATCCATCGACCACCTTCGGTCGATACTGACGAGTGGTCGGTCAAATTAGCATGCCTACAAAGGTCTTGTCATCAACTAACCTGCCAAGTTTTATCGTCAGAACATTTGCGAGAGTGTCAATAAAAACCATTCTATCAAAAGGAGAAACAAAAAGCATTTTTCACATTCCTGACCTCATGTGATCCTTGACCTTTGAGAGGGATCACTCAATTCAATATGAACAGGAAGGTTTTATCCATCAGGTATATGTACACCAAGTTTGGCTTTGAAGTTGACAACCGCATTTGAGAAAACAGTTCTGGGCCAATGTTTGTGACATTGACCTTTAGTCACTCAAGTTAGAATTCGTGCAGACTACAACTGATCTTCGATCCTACTGTCCCATCTGTTAAACTGCCATAGCCTGTCCCAGTCATCCCCTAATTTTTCAGTTCTTTAAATAACACTATCGACTGTCTGCTGCACATTTGCCATGCACAAACTTTAACAGGAAATACAATTTAAAAAAGAGCTCTCATTTCCTGGCTATGAACCTGATTCCTTACCAACCCCATACCAAAGCGCAGCCAAAGCTGGTCAAATCACCATCCGCACAGCAACTCAAACTAGTACAAAAATAGTCCTTTGGTATGAATCAAAGCACCATGTCTCTTCTCATCTATCACAAAATTCAATGGAAATTCCAACATTTTGCCCTGTAAAAAATTTCAAACAAGGCAGAAAATATTGTTTAAAAACACAGGTCCTCTTACTGCCTGACCTGCCTCATCTAAATGTGTAACACCACCTACTTTCAGAATGCTTGGGCCAAATTTGAAAAATGGAATAGTCTCTGAGAAATGCCAAGGTTAAAGTTGAGCATTGGAAAACAAATGGCATATATGGCCCAGTACATACACTTACTTTTGCTATGGCATAAAAGTCAATGAAAAGTGCATTTAGTTTCCTGGCATTTACAATACCGGTACTAATCAGACACTCTCCTTGAGATATAGTCGCTATATTTCACGCACATTTGACACTAAAAGAGAACAAAATATTGTGTGTACATTTATTCTGCTGAACTAAATAAAAAATAATCTGCTGCACATCCATTACAAGATATGATTAGTTAACCCCATTATGCATGCATGCAGCCACCATTACTGTTTACAGTGCCAGTGGCTGCATGCACAACCCTTTGGATGTCAGAAGTGCTTTTCTTGAAGGCCATTCCTTCAGGAATCAACAACAAGCGTCATCAACAGCCAAAGGTTGGTTGGTTGGTTGGTTGTACATCGCTTAACGTCCCGACAGCAACAAGACTTTCTCAGGACGTGCCTGTACTGCTTGTGAAAAAAAACGAAAACTAATCAGAATATTAAATGTATGTCATCAGTCGGTCTAATACGCTAAATAAACCTAAGACCATTTAGCAACACACATCCAATATCAAGAGCTACAGGCAGTAGGGAGAGTTAGGCAGAAACACATGCCCCAGAATAGAGGGGAAACCCCACCCTGTGGGGCTGACCAGGGTGACTCTGGGAACTAAAAAGTAGTTAGCCCCACCCAAGTCCCCCAGGGCAGTCCCGCGTGGGGTTCCAACAGCCAAAGGGTTAACTTTCATTACACTTGACTAGTTTCAATGAGTGACACTCAAATTACAGTGGTACAACAGGAACAGCATACAAAGGGGACACCACACAAGGGTCTGCGGTACGTTATATGATTGTAATATATACATTTTTCATTTACATGAAACGGAAAGACTTTCAACAAAGATACATTAATGTCAACAAAGATAAACTAAAACAAAAATCAGAAATAAATCTCTAATCGAAGATAACCTACACACGCACACGCACGCACGCACGCACGCACGCACACACACACACACACACACACACACACACACACACAAACAGGCCATAAATCTCTAATCAGGACATTCAATACATAAACATTTACGCATATAATTGAAAAGCAAAACTCTTGTTCGTACTGGTGACTGCATGCACAATTTATAATCGCACAAATATATTACATGTATTGCAGTATATTCCCACAGAAAAAATTACATCATACACACATTGACAGTTCAGCACAGATCATGGGCACACAATGTGTTACATGAATGCCAAAATATAAAAGAGCTTATTTAGTCTAAGCAGTACTGCCATTTATACTGCAAACTTGCCCCAGACTGATGAAATCTGGCATTTTATTACAGTTTTTAATGCAGTCCGACCATTAAAATAAGGGGAGATAACTTTTACAGATACTCTTAATCTATATAAGAATTTCAGCCAATCCGTATTACATGGAATACAAATGAGTTTTGTTAGAATTTGATGACAATGTCAGTGTATGTAAATGGTACACGTTTTGTCGGCTTATACATTGGCATGTTTGTTACCGGCTGTTATTAAGGTCATACTGTTATTTGATGGCGGTAAACGTTAATGAAGTTTTTTCTCTTAAACTGGTTCAACCACATACTTTAAATTTGGCAGGGAAATAGTCAATGGTAAAACCTATTTAAAGACATCAAACAGAATGACCTCCATAAAAGGTGACGTTTGTGAGAGATCAATTGCAATATGACACATACATAACCATATACTTTAGACAAAAATGTCTGCATGAATCTTAGGAAGTTTATTACATTACGTTCCTATAGGAATATAGGAAGTTTATTACATCACGTTCCTATGTTTATATCTTTAAAGTGACCTTTGACAATAATCAGTGGTGAAAGGGGTCATCATCATCATCATCATCAGTCCCTTGCCCGAACTGGGCGTTGGGGGGACTGAAAGGCAGCAGCAACAGACAGTGCTCTCCACTGAGTTCTATTTTGGGCGGTGGCAAGCAAGTCTGGCATCTCGAGTTCGGTCCATTCTTTTATGTTTGCGACCCAACTCTTTCTCTGACGACCTCGCCGACGACTTCCTTCGAGAGTGCCTTGGAGGATAGTCTTGGACAAGGTGTTGTGTCGGGTCACGTGGCCAAACCAAGCAAGCTTGCGCCGTTTCACGGTTGCCAGAAGGGGTTCATGTGGGCCCACCAGGGAAGTGACGATGCTCCGTACATATTCGTTGGTCTTGTGCTCGCGGTACGAGATGCGGAGCAACTTCCTCAGGCACTTGTTCTCAAAGGCCTGGATTTTCTTTTCTGAATCTGCAAGCAGTGTCCAAGTCTCACAGCCGTAGAGTAGAATAGACACTACGAGGGACTTGTAAAGCCTGTACTTGATGGTGAAGCTGATGGAGTTACTTCGCCATATCCTGTCCAGCCTGGCCATTGCGGATGTTGCTGTACCTATCCTGATACGGATCTCTGCTATGCAACTACCGTCTTTGGACAGGGTGGCTCCCAAGTACTTGAAGCTATTGACCTCTTCTAGCTTCTGGCCGTTCATGTGAATGTTGCTGCTGCTGTCGCTTGTGGTGTTGATCATCACTTTGCTTTTATCCGTACTGATCTCCATGCCATAAGACCCTGCGCTACTTGAAAGTTTGTCTGTCAGGTTTTGGAGCTCACTATTGCTGCCTGCCATGAGGTCAATGTCGTCTGCGAATCGAAGATTGCACAGGGATCTGCCACCAATAGAGATTGAAGTATGGTGGTCGTGGAGGGTTTCCTGCATGATCTTCTCCAGGAATATGTTGAAAAGGTGAAAGGGGTATACTAGATTTAATGTGTCTGAATTTTTGTGATTATTTTTTCTTCCTTGTAATCTCTTCTGAGCCATGAGATTGAATTAGCACACAATTAAAAGTCCTTTGTCAAATAACATGTCAGTCAAACAAATTAAGCCGCTATTGTTAAGGTCAAAGTCACAGTGGCCATATTACTCTTTATGTAAGATCTCAGAAAATAATCAACTGATTTATTTAAAATATCAAATGTTGATAGGCAATAATAACATAAAATATTTTGTTTTCATCCCTACGTCACAGGACCAATCACTTTAGCACAAACATACCATGTGACCAGGATACAAAAACCCTTGTAGCAACTAATGGCCGACTTTTTATAGCCCTCTTTCTGACGGTCTTGTTCTATAAAAGATCACCAAAACGTTCTAAAGTGCAAAGTTACTTAGTGTTGTTCGAAACAACAGGCACACTACTAGAGACAGCAACGTCATGAAAGATTTTAAATTACGTCATAAGTCTATGAAAATGTATATTCCTTTGTCGTCAGATGTCTGGCGTGATCCAGGTCGGAAGATTTCTTATCGATTTCTTTTCGAAAACATTGGAGGAATGAAAACAAATACGTTATTGGTAGCAGGGGCTTGCTGCACGGCCCTGCGTCCAATAACTTATAGAGTAGCAAACCCTTGCTACCAATACCTTATATACTAATGGTCAAAACTTAAGGGTCACCCCACTTTTTGTGTCATTGTTTATCGTCGCAAGTACTCTAATAAAATGCAATGTTCTTTCGATCTAAATGGGTTAAAAGTTGACCATAGACAGTCCACTGTAAGGAAACAATAGACAACAATTCATCAATTTCCATGAACGTGTCAAATCCACGTAAAACATCGTATGTTTTTGTGAAAAGCTGTGCGATATTGGCAAGCGTACCAAAGGGAGGCAGGTGAAAAAATTCGGTAAAGTCGTGATGCACGTGCTAAAGGGGTCAGTCATGAACATTGAGGACTTCTGTTTCGCTACAAATACCAGTACAGTAGGGGCATAATTGTCACTTTCCTAACCATGCCACCAAACCTAATAGTCCATAAGCTAGGAAAGTTTACCGTGCAGCCCCCCCCCCCCGCCCCCCACCCCCCCACCGTACTCAATAAGATGGGTTTCAAAGTGTTCCTTAAGCCATCTTCTCCGAAAATCCTTAGGAACACAATAGAGATATAGCCGATGGCGCAAGGGTACCCCCATTCACGCTCTTCGCATGTGCTAAAATGAGGTTGAGAAACATTTTTCTCTAAATAAATCAGAATTTATTCCAGAAGCCCAAATCAGGCAATATTATGTTAAGGCACACCTTCTGCATCCTCTGCAAAAAAACAGAATGATAAAAAATATTGAATCTCTGGCTCACAGTGAAGGTATTTGTGCACCCAGCAAACGGCCATTTCCACGAAATCGCAAAAAAAAAAGACAAAAATAATGTGTCAGATGCCTTCAGACATTTTCTATAGCTCTGGCAGTCCATTTTCAGGCTTACATCATTAAAACAGGATGTCACAATTATTATAAACTTGACTAGGTGATGCTGTGATCACTGTGAGTGCCACAGTGGTTTATTTTGTATCCTTACCCCCAAGTTGTAAAAATACACAAAAGTAATTCGAAAAAAATTACTAAAGTTATTCCATTTCATTTTGACCTCTCTTTACCTATTGAGTTTCAATAATGTGAGCATAAAGTACAAGAAAATAAGGAAAGTCGGCATCCTTTACGGTACATTCGTGGTGAATGATAGCTTTTTCCCATTTAAAATTGCCGAATTGGGAAACGTACGTTGTTTCCGGTGCCCTCAGAAATTTTGTATACAACCGATAGGTCTTTTTTTTTAGGTTTTATTGGTTAGGATAGAATATCGCAGTTACTCCCAACCTGATTTTGTGATGCTGTGATGCATTTAGGGGCCACAGTGGCTGAATCTGCTGCCCTACCCCCATTTTACCAGTACGCAAAATAATCATAAAAATTGCTTACGTCATACTCCTCTGTTTAAATATTTTTTGTTGCCATTTTTTTTAAAGTATGTATATTGAGCATAACAATGTGTGATCATTTCATTAATTTCAATGTGACCCATCAATTTAATTGTAACTATTTTAACTGGTTGGTCTTTTAGGCAATATTTTACCTAGCGTAAGGCGGGTCTAGTAAGGTCTCCCCTTTTCCTTTCATTTATTTTCGTCTAGAAATGTGTAAATATGAATATGCGTAATAAAGTTTCATGGTTCCTAATAACCAAAACAATGTTATCAAAATACTTAGTTTCCATAATAATTATGTCCACCACGAGATCTCCACTTCCACCTTCTGCAACGTTCAATTTTATGATGGCCGTCTTTAAATCGTATATTGTTCTGTCTGCCAATAAGTGAGCTGTCAAGAGCTAGGCAGCATGTTTTCAAAGTTCGGCGTACAGGGGCGTGTCTTCTGGTCAGAACTGCCAGCAGACCGCTTCTCTGTATGGACATGTTTGGAGAATGTGCTAAGGAGACTGATTTTCTACGCCAAATTCGCATTGGGCTGTTTCTGCATGACCCAGTCTCACGAGGCGAGTCCAGCAGGGTCATTACGGTCTGTGAACATTTGTGAAAGTTGTCCAAAAATGACAAGTTTTTTTCAGGGCCCTGGAAAGTCTGTCAATTTCAGTCCTTTTCCTTAAAGTCTGTGAAAGTTCGTAACAAATGACAACGTGCTGGCAAACTTTTGTTTACTTCTTAACCCCCCCCCCCCCCCCCCCCCCCCCCCCCCCCTCCCCCCAATTTGTGACTAATCCATTGCAAACGATCATGCTGACGCTTGTTGCAAGTGATCGGTATTTAGCTCTGATCATAAAGTGACTGCATGGCCTTTCTGCCGAACATTCTGATTGGTTGTTTATGCTTCTACCGAGCTCCGCCATTCGCTAGGCGTTCTTTTATTTTGGTATCTCTTTATGCATTAGGAACGGAAGCTTCAAATAATTGCTGATACAGAGTGATCTAATTAAAGTGTGTAAACCTTCAGCCTTCAGTTTGGGTTTGTGAAACGTTTATGAAAAGTTTGTGAACTTCGTTCCTGCTTTTCTGTATGGACCCAGTCCAAAGTAATCAGTGCGTAGATGAAAAATGGTGGCCTGGCTCTCCCTGTTCAGCTTATTGATGTCATCTGCCCACGGGCTGCAGCCGCCATTCTGCTGTTGCCAATCACTTTGTTTTTGTATTATCTTGGTTACTTTACAAGAGGTTGTGATCTTGAGGTAGTCTGGTGCCTGCTTTGGCCATGCTGTCAGCCTCTCCATTCCCAGCTAGACCAGAATGCACTAGAATCCACTGCAGCACTATTTTGTGGACAGGGCATCCAGTCTATCTTGAAGCTTCCTGGTGAGATCAGTGGATCAAGCTTTCCTTTCCCTAGCTAGTGCAGTGCTGCTGTGTTGAGCACCTGCAGATCTGGACGATAGTTGGAGCAGCTGCCGCCAGCTGGTAAGGAGAGGGAGGTAGTAGTGCGGTCTGCACAACAGATGTGCAGGCCACTTTCTTCATTCCGCACGGCATCTTGTGCGGTATCACAGCTGCTGTGAGGGTAGCGCTTGTGCATAACCTCCAGCAAGATGGCTTTGTGCAGTGCCGCGACCTTGGCAAAGAGTCCTGGAACATTGTTTATGTTGTCTTGAAGGCTCTTTCGAGATGTCCAGGTATCTGAAGGGAGCTGTTCACAAATCTTTGGGCTTGGTTCCAGGAAGTCAGTTTTAGCCCTTTGAAGGACCTTGAGTTGGCGGTTCAGACATGGGCGTTTCTGACGGTTCTTGGTCTGCTCCTGTAGTCTCCCATGCTGTCGGTGTTTAGTAAGTCTTCATCGTGTGTGCTGTTCTGCGTTCCTGTGGCTCCAATGTCCTCCATTTCCTAAATTGGGGTGCTCCAGATGGCTCTAAGAATGTCACTGCTTCATGAGCATGACCCATGTTCTGCATCTTGTCAAGCCTGGCTTTTTGGGTTTTGCAGGCAGTGTTTCATGTTGTCGATGTATCTTGGTACCGCACTACTGGTCTGACCGAGCAGGTGTTTGCTTGTGCCAGGATGCTGTAATTTGCGCCAATGTGGTCCCCACCAGTTTCTTCATCAGAGACTCTTTTTTTGCAGCTCTAGCTTCCATGGCTTCGATGTGAGGCCTCCACGTGAATCCAGTAATTTATTTGTTGCCAGTAAAGTTGGCCTGTCTGTCTTTGGTACTCAAAGGTCTCCAGTTTTGAGGTGACCTCTTCCGTCTGATTGAAAAGATGGTCTAGCTCAGTTTGAGTAGCCTCTTTCAGTCCAGCTGCTGACTCTAATGGCAGCATCCTGGATTCTGCAGGATGCTATTTCTTTATGGTCTGCTGCGCTCCACACTGCAAAGTCATCCGCATGGGGGATGTTCGAGACGAACCTTAATACTGTTGTACTGATGTCATTAATGTAGACCAAAAAACAGCATTAGACACAACATCTCCCTGAGGTACACCTTCCACGAGTTTGACAAGAGTGCTGAATGTGCAGACGGTAGAAGCTTCAGCGGCAGCCCCTGTTAAGCATGCCTTCAATAAAATGAATCACAATTAAATTGATGGGTCACATTGAAATTAATGAAATGATCACAAATGTTTATGCTCAATATGCATATTTTGTTAAGAAAACTGGCAACAAAAATATTAAACAGAGGAGCAATTGTTATGATCATTTTTCGTTCCTTTGCGTACAGGTAAAATGGGGGTAGGGCAGCAGATTCAGCCACTGTGGCCCCTAAATGCATCACAGCATCACAAACTCAGGTTGGGTGTAACTATGGTACTCTATCCTAACCAATATAACTTAAAAAGACCTATCAATTGTATACAAAATTTCTGAGGGCATCAGAAACAACGTACGTTTCCCAATTCGGCAATTTTAAATGGGAAAAAGCTATCATTCACCACGAACGTACCATAAAGGATGACGACTTTTCTTATTTTCTTGCACTTTTTGCTCACATTATTGAAACGTAATAGGTAAAGAGAGGTCAAAGTGAAACGGAATAACTTAAGTAATTTTTTCTAATTAATTTTGTGTATTTTTACAACTTGGGGGTAGGGATACAAAATCAACCACTGTGGCACTCACAGTGATCACAGCATCACCTAGTCAAGTTTATAATAATTGTGACATCCTGTTTTAATGATGTAAACCTGAAAATGGACTGTCGATGCTATAGAAAATGTCTGAAGGCATCTGACACATTATTTTTGTCTTTTTTTGCGATTTTGCGGAAATGGTCGTTTACTGGGTGCACAAATACCTTCAATGTGAGCCAGAGATTCAACATTTTTCATTCTGTTTTTTGCAGAGGATGCAGAAGGTGTGCCTTAACATAATATTGCCTGATTTGGGGTTTTGGAATGAATTCTGATTTATTTAGAGGAAAATGTTTCTCAACCTCATTTTAGCACCTGCAAAGAGCGTGAATGGGGGTACCCGTGCGCCATCGGCTATATCTCTGGTGTGTTCCTAAGGATATTCGGGGAAGATGGCTTAAACATCTCAGGACATACTAAGGAACACTTTGAAACCCATCTTATTGAGTACTGGCGGGTGGGGGGGTGGGGGGGGGGGCACGGTAAACCTTCCTAGCTTATGGACTATAACGCCAGTAGATCAAGGCCGGGCGGCTAACATGGCTGCAGGGTGAAATTTCTGGAGTTGCGAGACGTCTTGGGTGTCCCATTCAGTGATCCAGAGGCTGCTGGCACGATTCCAAGAAACTGGAAGGGCAGAAAGACGACCCTGCTCAGGACTCCCATGCTGCACCAGCAGAAGAGAAGACAGATACCTCTGTGTGGCGGCTCTGCGCGATTTAACTGTCACGTCAACCACTCTGCGACGTCACCTGATGCAAGCTGCAAACGTTAACGTTACCAGAAGCACAGTCTGCCGACGTCTGCGCGAATCTGGCCTGGCTTCACGCAGAGCAGCAGTGAGAATACCCCAGCTCATCGCAGTGCCCGGGTTGCCTGGTGTCAACATGTGAGGTGGAACAGACTCCAGTGGACTCAGGTTCTGTTTACTGGTGAGTCACGGTTCACTGTGTCCTTCAACGACGGCAGGGTGAGGGTCTGGAGACGCCAGGGCGAGCGATTCACGGATGGATGCGTCCAGGAGGTGGATCGCTACGGAGGAGGCTCAGTCATGGTCTGGGCAGGCTTTAGCAGGGAAGGCAGGACCCCCCCCCCCCCACACACACACACACACACACACACCCTGCCCCCCTCATCCGAGGCACCCTGACTGGACTGCGCTATCGGGACGAGATTGCGCAGCCCCTCATCCAGCCAGCTCTCCAAGCCATAGGCTAAAATGCTGTTCTGCAGGACGACAACGCTCGACCTCATCGCGCCCGTGTGGTGGATGAGTACCTTGAGCAAAGGGGCATCATGAGAATGGAGTGGCCAGCTCGTTCACCTGATCTGGCACCCATCGAGCACCTCTGGGACGTGCTGGGGCAACGTGTAGTCAGCAACTACCCCCCCCCCCCCCCACCCCACCTCAAGGCGTCCCCCAGCTGACTCAGTTCCTGCATCAAGAGTGGGAAGCGATCCCAAAACATGTTCTCCGAACCCTGGTGAACTCCATGCGGCAACGCTGCATTGAATGCTTGGCTGCAAACGGTCGGTACACTCGCTACTGACTGAACCAGTCTTGTGCGACTTTTCAAATGAGGTGTGGGTTAACATTCTAACGTACTGCTGTTGTTACACTTGCTTGATTTACTAAAAACTTAAATGAAATTGTTACTGAATAAATTAGCAAAGTACTGACTCCAAGTATTGTTACATTATTTGTGTGGTGTTGTCGGTGCGTCTGCGATAAATAGTGGCCCTTAAGTTTTGACCATACAGTCTACTTCACGTTTAACAAGGTCCGATATAAAAATTAGGATATAGCAGTGTTCTGATTAAAACTGAGTTTACTGTCTATCTGCACGCCAAGATATTTAAAGCACTCCACAACTTCAATAGGCTGACAACGGCTGATTGGAATGCATCTGGTGGTTTAGAATCATCCATGATCAACTCTCTTGTTGTACCACAATTCATATCACACACAAACACACACACACACACACGCGCGCGCGCGCACACACACGCACGCAGACAGACGGAGAGATTACTAAATGTATATTAAGGTCTGAAAAAAGTGTATATCCTGCTATAGCGCAGTAAGATTGTTTGAATAGTCCATAATTTTTTTTAACTCAAAACGAAAAGCAGTAACTTTAGTGTGATGTGAACTTGCCATACAGTAGTCGCCTAAAGACCAAAATTAATACACACCACTCTTCCAATGAGATAAGAATAATACATAAAGGTCACGTTTCAATGCAAAAAATGAATTTCTAAAATGCCGGGGGGGGGGGGGGGAGAGAGAGAGAGAGAGAGAGAGAGAGAGAGAGAGAGAGAGAGAGAGAGAGAGAGAGAGAGAGAGAGAGAGAGAGAGAGACTGAAAGTAATACAAAGGGATTTCCCAGTGACATCGGTAACCAGACATCTGAAAGCAGCTATTTCATGATGGTTTTTCTTTTTCTTTTTTGCCTTTGCTTTCTCAACTCCATGGCTCACATTACACCCAAACGAACAAATTTCACCAGTTAAAGTTTAACAAATTAAATGCACGGTCCTGTGAATTTAACCTGCTTTTAATTCTAGCACAGTCAAACATGCATTCTTTTCAAACAAATCAATATCACAGAGGTTAGCAAATCTCTTATTCCTGTATGACGCCTTGGAGACCTAAAAGCTCTAGGGTGGGTTGTGGCTGTTAAAATTATGCTGATAAAATGGGTTATCAATGTTGTCTGGCCTCAACTGAGACTTTTTCTACATTTCTCTCAACAATCCACACGTAACATAGGCTTTCTAGTGCCCCATGGTACGCTTCATTTGAACTCTCCTGTGTACAAAAAAGAAGAAAACCACAGAAGTCCATCATTTTTCTACAGTCAGATTAAATAAGTTGAGATAGTCTCTTTGTTAAGCATTTGTGTAAGACATTTATAAAGCAGATATTCTATTGTCGGGAACAGGTCGCTTAAGAGTCGTCCACATGCACACACTTTAGTTTAATTAATCTCTCTCTCCGTCTCTCTCTCTCTTACACACACAAACAGAACAAAAATATTTCAGTTCGACTGACCTGTGTTTGGAATCACGTTCAACTTATTCAATGTTTGACGCAACAGAGCCGTTAAATTAGTCATAAAAATTAGTCATGGAAAGAGCAGCTTTAGCCATGAAAATAAAATTGGTTTGACTTAACCGAGTTTGAAAAAGGTTGATTGATTGATTGTACATTGCTTAACGTCCCGACAGCAACAAGGCTTTCTCAGGACGTGCCTGCACTGCTTGTGAAAAAAAAAAAAAAACTAAACAGAACATTGAATGTATGTCGCCAGCCGGTCAAATACATTAAATAAACCTAACACATGGGCCTAAATAAAGCTAAGACCATTTAGCAACACACATCCAATATCAAGAGCTACAGGCAGTGCAGACAGTAGGGAGAGTTTTAAAATGGCAAATACAGGTGAATGGACAAAGGGTAGACAGAAACACATGCCCCAGAATAGAGAGATAAACCCACCCTGTGGGGCTGACCAGGGTGACCCTGGGAACTAAAAAATACCTAACCCCACCCAAGTCCCCCAGGGCAGACCCGGGTGGGGCGAGTTTGAAAAAGGAGAAACACATTCCACTTATCCAAACTTAAGACATAACCCAAACTGGACAGTTTGCGTAATACTAGGCCTTGTTCTCAACCAGCTCAACCTCCACCTCACCGACAACAACCTCCTCACTCCATTCCAGTCTGCCTATCGCAAACATCACAGCACTGAAACAGCCCTTCTACATATCTTAAACGATCTGCTTCTCTCCACTGACTCGGGCAACATCTCTCTTCTTACACCACTCGATCTCTCTGCCGCCTTTGACACTATTGACCACTCTATCCTTCTCCACCGACTCCACCACTCCTTCGGCGTCACCAACTCTGCTCACTCCTCGTTTCTCTCCTACCTCTCCGACAGACAGCAGTCCGTCACCATCCACGGCGTCTATTCCAACCCAGTCGCGCTCTCCTGCAGAGTTCCACAGGGGTCCGTCCTGGGCCCGGTCCTTTTCACACTCTACACCTCCCCCCTGTCCAACATCATCCAGTCTCACCGCATACACCACCACCTCTACGCTGACGACTCACAACTGCTAGACAAAGACAAACTCGACAACACTCAGTCACTACCGACTCGCACGGCTGACTGCTACGAAGACGTGAAAAACTGATGACAGCAAACAAGCTTAAACTGAACGGCGACAAAACGGAAGCCATGCTGGTAGGCACTCGCCAGAAACTCTCCCAGCTCCCTCCCTCTCTCCACCTTCAACTCGATAGCACCCCCATCTCCCTCTCTGACTCGGCCAAGAACCTCGGCGTTATCCTCGATTCCTCTCTGTCCATGACCAGCTTCGTCTCCGCCACGGCCCAGGCATGCTATTTCCACCTCCGCCGCATCAGTCAGATCAGAAAATACCTCACTACCGAAGCTGCCACCAAACTTGCTGTCTCTCTCATCTTATCTCGCATCGACTACTGCAACTCTCTCCTTTCCGGCCTCCCTCACTCCACCACTTTTACTCTCCAACGCGTCCAGAACAATGCTGCCCGCCTCGTCCTCAGAAAGAAAAAATCCGACCACATCACACCCCTGCTCAAACTCCTTCACTGGCTCCCCATGCCCCAACGCATCCAACACAAAATTCTGTCTCTCTGCTACAAATCCCTGAAAACTGCGCTCCTGCCGATCTCTCCAACTTACTTCACCCCTACACACCTTCCCGCTCCCTCCGCTCTGCCTCCGACCCTCTCCGCCTCCACATCCATCGCACCAAACTCAACACTTTCGGCCTTCCGTCTACGGTCCATCCACCTGGAACACTCTCCCACTCTCTCTTCGTCACTGAAACACTCAGCACTATATCACCACACTCCCCACCGCAAGCAGACCGTCGTAATGTTTTTCACTATTTGTGGTACGTGAGTCATTGTCTAAAGCGTGCGCGTGCGTGAGTTGTGAGTGCGTGGTAAGAGTTATAATTATTACAAGATAAGCGCATTACAAATACCGTAATTATTATAATTATTATTATTATAAATTATAGTCCTAGAAAAGCAGCTTCGGACAGGGAAAAAATTGGTTCGCCTTTCAACGCATTTTTCAGTTACCTGTGTCTGACTTTTATGTATGGAAAAGTAATTTTTGTATTAGTTTGATTTATCCGAGTTTGGAAAAGGACTCGGATCGGACAAACATGTTCAACTTAAAGTGTTAAGTACTGACATGCACTGTGATTTTAAATCCATAAAAATGATTTACCGGTAGGAATGACTTCTTTATGTTCCCTAGGGTCCCAGACCTTCACTATACGGATACAGTGCCTACCCTGCCAAGCTCTCCTAACAATTGTTATTGTCAATTAAAGTATGTACGTATCAGTGCAGTCATAATTTTGTGTTTTGACAAGTCTCTCTTGTCTGCATCCTTAAAACCAAGTGCATGTGTGAAGGGTTACAAATAGCCCTGGATTTGAAAAGGCCAGCCATTTTGGCATCGAAAAGTCAAACTGAAGATAACCTGCACTTTCACCGTCACATAAAATGCAGCCTCATGCCATAACATTTGTTTTTCAAATTATTTTATGGTCATTAGCACCGAGAACAAAAAACCAATGCTGGGGCCCAAATGACATTTTCTACTGTATTGTTATAGTTCTGGTAAATGCTTCTGCATCCATAATTGAACAGCCAAGCTCCGCATTTTCAGCTAGCCTGTTTAAAATGACTGTAGTAGGCATTCCTAATTTTGTTTGCAGGCTCACAATACTCGCTATATCTTGAAACTGTACTAAGATGATTTGTTCCACTATAATTCATTAAGTTACATTGCTGATACATGAAATACTTGTAAAATCAATATATGGATAGACACCTATGCTAGCTGTTTCATTTTTTTTTTTTTAATGTAATAGCGAGCCAATTTAGCCAGCGTAAGCCGTCAGGGACACCAAAATAATGGGAAGTCAGTAACTCTACACTTCCATTTGCAAAAATACACTCTCAAAATCTGCAGAGGTACTCACAGACCTGACACGTCAGGATGCTACTATATTCATCCAAACAACGAGCCGCCTTTTGTAAAGCACAAGGGACAGATTTTCCTTTCAGGATTGTTTTTGATATAATGCAACATAACATTCTTAGTGACGTTTTCAATTACTTTTTTTTTGTCTATCTTATTGAAAATACACAGTAGACTTTGATATGGGGTTGGTCGTCACGCATTCCGTAAAATGCACACACTGAATGTGCTAGGGGGGCGGGCCCCGAATTCTGGCAAAGAAGTAACAAGATAAAAATGACCTTACGTCTAGCTATGCAAACCTTGCTAGAGAACGTACATTTGGCCCCAAACACTGTGTGTGTGTGTGCGTGCGTGCGTGCGTCAAACTAGATCCCACGTTTGTGTACAGACAAGCTTGAAACATTTGGATATTTTCCCTACGTGTGTTCTCCTGAAGCAGGTTTGTTTGTTTTTTTAATTAGGCTACACGGGCATTGACAATAAAATGACCATTTCACACAAAAATGGTTGATCCGCATTTCAGTCTGTGTTTTAAAAAAAAAATTCTTACTAGACACTTTGCATACAGCTAGATTAAAGGGCAGTGGGCAGATGTTCACATCTGCACGGGACATAGACGACCTCGCCTTCCACGTGTCCCCTGCTGCCTTGCAGGTTAGGTTTTGGATAACCAAAGGCTAGGGTGCTGACACGGTACCTGATTGGGTGTATGAACTTCCTTGATGAAGTCACCACCCAGGGCGAAAAGAGTCCCATGAGGGTCTCATCGGCCACGTGTCCAGGACCAAGGCGAGCCACAAGCTATGTGGAGTTTCGGTTGTGGTTAACAGCCTGGAGAGGGATGGGCTCCGCCAGGTTCTTTTGCCCAAAACACACCACATGCAATGACAACCTTACCTCAATCCATACCGGATCGGTCGTCGCCCGGAACAAGGACCGCGCCTTCTGTCTTGCGCCAGGGCAGAGGTGTTAAGTGTGCAAGTGGGTCACCACCAAAACTCCGTGCCAGAAACAACATCAGCATTGGCACCTGGAACGTCAGAACATTAAGAACGCCTGGAAAGGTAGAGGAACTGACGCACGAAATGAACAGATACCACTGGACCATCCTAGGACTGTGCGAAGTACGATGGAAAAACCGTGGGGAAACATCAACCCAGCAAAACCACAAACTGTATTACAGTGGCAGAGAAGACAAACACGAACAGGGTGTCGGATTTCTCGTCCACAAAGACATCGTGAACACCGTCATGAGATGTCGGCCAGTCTCCAGTAGGCTTGTCACTATACGCTTGAGGGAAACCCCATTCAATATCACCATTGTACAAGTTTACGCCCCAACAACAGACTATGGCGATGAGGAAATAGAAGACTTTTATGACCAGCTGCAAGAAGTCTTGGACCAGACCCCCAAGAAAGACATTCTTGTGGTGCAGGGAGACTGGAATGCCAAAATAGGAGAGGATGCTGTTAAGAACCGGAAAGGCACATGCGGACGCTACTGCAATGCAGAGACCAACGACAGAGGCTTAAGGCTCCTGGAATTTGCCAGCTCAAATGATCTAAAGCTGATGAACACGTTTGGCCCACACAAAGCATCTAGAAGGTGGACATGGCACAGCCCGAACGGAGAGCACCATAACCAAACTGACTACATCATGGTGAAGACACGCTTTCAAACCTGTGTGAACATTGCCAAGACAAGAAGTTTTCCAGGAGCAGACATTGGTAGCGACCATGACTTAGTGATGATGACCTTCCGACTCCGCCTAAAGAAGGTCAACAAGCAGGGTCCCACCAGATTCAAGTTTGACCTCGAGAAGCTGAAAGACCTAGAGGTAGCGGAAGCCTTCCAGGCAAAGATAGGCGGAAAATTCGCGCCACTGCCGGCTACTTCTAGGTGCAGAAGACACGGATGTGGACACACTGATCGACACATTTAACACTGCTGTAACCCAAACATGATTGATTGTACATTGCTTAGCGTCCCGACAGCAACAAGGCTTTCTCAGGACGTGCCTGCACTGCTTGTGAAAAAAAAAAAATAAACAGAACATTGAATGTATGTCGCCAGCCGGTCAAATACATTAAATAAACCTAACACACGGGGCCTAAATAAAGCTAAGACCATTTAGCAACACACATCCAATATCAAGAGCTACAGGCAGTGCAGACAGTAGGCAGAGTTTTAAAAAGGCAAATACAGGTGAATGGACAAAGGGTAGACAGAAACACATGCCCCAGAATAGAGAGAAAAACCCACCCTGTGGGGCTGACCAGGGTGACCCTGGGAACTAAAAAATACCTAACCCCACCCAAGTCCCCCAGGGCAGACCCGGGTGGGGGTGTAACCCAAACAGCCAGTGAGATCCTTGGCAAACACCGACAAGCTAAGAAACCTTGGGTTACAGCTGCCATCTTTGCTCTATGTGACAAGCGCCGAGAATTAAAAAAAAGAAATCAGAGGTAGAAGGAGCTAAACAAAACAGGGAAATCAAACAGGATATCAAGAAAAGCATGAAAAAGGCAAAGAATAAGTGGATTGAAGATCAGTGTAAACACGTAGAAGAAAATCTGAACAAATAGCAAAAAAATCATACCAGCTGGTGAAAGACCTGACCAGTGTAAAACAGGGATGCTCCTCGATCATTCAAAATTAAGACCAAGACATACTGAAGAGATGGACAGAGTAATGCTCAGATTTGTACAACCACCGAGCTACAGGGGACCCAGGCATACTTGTCAACCGGGTTGTGAGTCCGAAATAGCTCAGGCGGTTAAACATCGGAGCAGGAGAGCGAAGGGAATCGCCGGGTCGTGGGTTCGAATCCCGTCCCGGCCCCGATAGCTGGACTCACAATCCAGGGGGGAAAATCGGATTTGTTCAATAGCATGTCCGTTGAAAGGTCCTGGTAAATCAAAGTGGCACAGTTGGAGTGCGCCTGAGTTGATCAGTGTTCAGGTCGTACTCCATAGGCAATAGATTTCCCTGTCCCCCATAACCCGCCCGTCAGGGCCGTCCATGATCACCTCGGTGCTGTGGACGTTAAACCCGAACTAACCAACCAACCAACCCGTGACCAACAATGGCAACTATCCCATTCTCCGAGAAGAAGTAGAGGCTGCAGTGAAGTCGCTGAAAAAAGGGAAGGCAGCAGGAGCAGACAACATTCCTGCAGAGCTAGTCCAAGAAGGGGGAGAATATATGATAAGATTGATTGATTGTACATTGCTTAATGTCCCGACAGCAACAAAACTTTCTCAGGACGTGCCTGCACTGCTTGTGGGGGGAAAAAAAAGAATATTGAATGTATGTCACCAGCCGGTCCAATACTTTAAATAAACCTACGACATGGGGCCTAAATAAAGCTAAGACCATTTAGCAACACATATCCAATATCAAGAGCTACAGGCAGCGCAGACAGTAGGGAGAGTTTAAAAAAGGAAACTACAGGTGAATGGACCAAGGGTAGACAGAAACACATGCCCCAGAATACAGAAGAAAACCCACCCTGTGGGGCTGACCAGGGTGACCCTGGGAACTAAAAAGTAGTTACCCCACCCAAGTCCCCCAGGGCAGACCCGGGTGGGGGGAGATATGATAAGCGCCTTACTAACAATCTGCAATAAAATCTGGTAGTCAGGGGATTGACCCACACCATGGACCCAATCACTTATAATAAGTCTCCCCCCAAAAAGGCAACTTACATCAATGCCAGAATTATCGCACGATCAGTCTTATATGCCATCCAAGCAAAGTCATGTTAAAGATCCTACTGAACAGGCTGAAGCCACAGGCAGAGGAAATCATAGCTGAGGAACAGGTAGGCTTCAGACCAGCGCGCAGCACAACTGAGCAGATCTTTAACCTGAGAGTTCTATGTGAGAGGTACCTCCAGCACCAGCAAGACCTCTATCATGTCTTTGTGGATTTTAAGAAAGCATTTGACAGGGTGTGGCATGCAGCCCTTTGGTCCACCTTGAACCTATACAACATCAATGCCAACCTGATCAAAGTCATAGCAAACCTTTACAACAAGGCCACTAGTGCAGTCTGCTTCAACGGCAAAATAGGAAACTGGTTTAGGACTACAACCGGAGTCAGACAAGGCTGCTTGCTCTCACCTACTCTTTTCAACATCTTCCTGGAAAGAATCATGACAGACGCTCTGAAAGATCATGAAGGAACTGTCAGTATTGGAGGCAGAACAATCACGAACTTGCGCTTTGCGGACGACATTGATGGCCTTGCAGGAACAGAGAAAGAGCTAGCTCAGCTGGTGGAAAAGCTGGACAGTACAGCCATTGCGTATGGGATGGAAATCAGTGCAGAGAAGACTAAACTGATGACAAACAACACCAGTGGCACTGGCACTGACATCATGATTGGAAGCCAAAAACTGGAAAGATCACATCACGGACGAGGACGTGGGAAGCAGAATCAGGCAAGCCATCGGGCCCTATGAAGACTTATTAGCCATTATGAAAAAAACGCAAACTGAAGTGGTATGGGCATGTCACGCGTTCAGCAGGGCTTGCCAAAACAATCCTGCAAGGCACTGTGCAATGAGGGCGAAGGAGAGGAACTCAGATGAAAAGATGATAGGACAATATCTAAGAGTGGACAGGACTGAGGCTGGGCGATACACTAAGAATGGCAGAGAACAGAGAGGAATGGAGGGAGCTGGTTGCCAAGTCATCAGAGATAGATAGATAGATAGACAAGACAAGACAAGACAAGATAAGATAAGATAAGATCAGAAGACAAGACAAGACAAGATAAGATAAGATAAGATAGATAGATAGATAGATAGGTAGACAGACAGACAGACAGACAGATAGATAAAGATAAGATAAGATAGATTAGATAGATTACATAGATTAGATACAGACAGACAGACAGACAGACAGATAGATAGATAGATACATACATATATACATAGATAGATACATAGATAGATTAAAGGGAGATATTGAACGAGTTTGTAATCCACCGTTGTACCTTTTCAACCTTTAACAAAATAATAATTAATTCATTTTTGCCAGTTTTGGAGCAACTATAATACAACATAATCAGCCCTGGAAGAGGATGTGTGGAAGAAAACAAGTCAGCCCTGGAAGAGGCTGCGTGCCTTTCTAATGAGGGACTTGAAACATCAAATTCGTCATTGTGTACACGGCGTCATGAGACTAGCCATGCCATGATGTGAAGCTTATAGTGATGTAATTTCGCTGCTTGAGCTATTCTTCTTCTTCAGAATTCCTGTCGCTACATGAGCCCACAGAGCGTACTAATGGCGGGAAGCACTGTGTGTCCGTCTTTATTTGTGCACGCCAGCGTGTTTTGTTCGAGGTTGGCTTAGAGAGGAGGGAAATGGATCAGAAGGATAAGTTTAAAAATATGAACAACTCTGAATGTTCCTAAAAGAAAAACACATGTGAGTGCCAAACAATACGGTAGACTTTGAGGTGAAATCCTCATTGTGTTATTATTGCATTATGTAGTTTTGCAAAGAAAGTGTGGATTTCCTTTCCATTATTTTGACATCCCTGATGGCTTAGGATGGCTAAATTGCCTTAATGTTATTACATTCATTATGAAAAATCTAGCACAGGCAAGCATCCTCAAACTGATTTACAAGTATTTCATGAAACGGTGACATAAATTAATGAATTACATGTATGTTCAAAAGCATTTGGGTTTTTTCTTCCCATCACGAAAAAAAATCTTCCCATCACTAAACTATAAACTGCAAATTGTGCACTTGTTTGTACGCTTATTTTGAAAAAGGGTTTTAACCCGAAACGTTAATAGATTTACACAATAGAATACAATACACTTTATTTTCCATGAGGTGGAAATTTGTCTTCGGCTTCAACATTAAACCACACATAAGAACACATAAGAATAATAAATAAACGTGTAAATATGATGACCTTGTTCATGCTCACGCGCTTGAACGCACATACAGACACACGCACGCACGACCATCTATGGACAATTGTCACATACTTCACTGCAGTGGTCAGTTAGATTGACACCTTGCTTATCGAACAAAATGGACTCACCGTCCCTCGTCAAAACAGAGCAGTTAATATGCTCAAAATATTACTGGTCATAAAACAGAATTTACATAATGGAGTTCGGCAAGGTTATTGCATTAGGCACAAAGGACTTTTTCAAAAGATTCCTGCGGGCTAGGGGCATTCTATAATGCCTACCAGAAGGCAGTTTCTGAAAATGGCAGTGCAGTGGGTGAGAACTGTCTGATTTGATGGAAATTACTTTTCTGTGAACAGAAATGGAATACATGTCACTTAGCTGACTTTGTGGACTTATATTATCTTACTGGCTGTGTTTACAACTCTGATCAATGTACTCTTGCACTCAGGTCACCAAACCACAGTGTGATGTTGAATGATAACAAACTTTCGACGAGACTTTTATATTTTTTCAAGCACAGCCTCCCTGACCCCAAAACTACAGCCGCTGCATTGCCCTATTGAGCTTTTGAGAATGAAATCGGTGTTCTGGTTAAGGCTGAGTTTACTGTATATCTGCGTTCAAAGATATTTAATGTACTCCACAACTTCAATAGGTTGGCCATTGGCAACAACTGATTGAAATGCATCTGGCGGTTTGGAATCTGTTTTACCACCATTCATATGTAATGCGCTGGACATGCACCCATCTTGCAAGGCAAGAACATGATCAAAATACACAAATCATCCCAGTACAGCTTCAAGGTACAGATAGTAAATAGTGTGAGCCTGCCCACAAAATTAGGAATGCCCACTACAGTCATTTACAACAGGCTAGCTAAAAACGCAGCGCTTGGCTGTTCAATTATGGGTGTAGAAAGCATTACCAGAATGATGACAATACTAAAGAAAATATCATCTGGGCCCTTGCATTGGCTTTTTGTTCTCAGTGCTAATGACCAGTGCAATGGTCTCAGCGCATAGTGTGTGAAGGTGCGTATCATAAACCCACGAGCGAAGATCAGTCTCAGTTTGGCTGTTCAATGCAAAAATGGCTGGCCTTTCCAAATCCGTATCTGTTTGTAACCCTGCACACACGCACTTGGTTTTAAGGATGCAGACAATTCAGACTATCTTGTCAAAAAACACAAATACAAATGCATATTTACGTACTTTAAATGATAATAATGAATGTTAGTAGGAGAGCTTGAGCAGAGTAGGCATTGTGTCTAGTGAAAGGCTGGGACGCTAGGGAACATAAAGTCATTCCAAAACCATTTTCATGGATTTGAAATCACAGTGCGTGTTAGTACTTACACCTCAAGCAAGTTTGAGTTAACCATTGTAAAATTAGTCATAGAAAGAGCAGCTTTGACCTGGAAAAAGTTTTTTGTTCGACTTAAGCATTTTTTATCCATTTTCGACTTAAGCATATGGGACTGTACCTGGTACCATGTCTTCAAGTGAATTCTCAATGCCGATTACTGTGAGCCTGTAGTGGGCATGCAAGGGTTCACCGACACAGACTGTAATACATATAATGCATTCAGGTTTTCCACTAGGATTTAACATTGTCTGTCATCGAGTAAGACAGCATGACAACAACAAAAATCCATCCAATGTGCTCTGCTGTCCCTCGTAGGGAAAAGTACACCAGTCCTGATTTTAAAGCTGATGTGTACACCAACAAGAGTTCAAGGGGGTGGGGTGTGGTGGAGAGGGTTCCTGCCATTGAGTAACCTTCCAAAAATTGCAAATGTGTAAACAATCGTGTGTGCATCCCACGGTACAGGCACAAAACCGGTCTCTGTGTTCTTAAACTGACTGTACAAGATTTGTCTGTCCTGGTGCAGACAGCCTTTCTGTACTTGTCAAAATTTGTCCGTCAAATATTTTCTGTTAACCGAAAGCCTGTGTATTACACCAACTCAAGTATGATGCACATGGGCACCTTTAGACTTTTTCTCATCCAAATATCTCATACAAATGGTAATCATAATATGGTCAGAACTGAGCCAAAAAACAGGAAGCATTAGCTAATTTAACACCAATTAACACATTGATAGTGTTGGCAAAGTCACAAATATAGATACAAGTCATTACAGGGCAGAAATCAGTAGCTCGCTGACTGGTGCACAAACACACATGCACTAATAATGACCAAAAGCTACCAGGTACCTAGAATTAAACCCCCTTGTGCATGCAGCCACCAGTAATATAAACAGCACAGGTGGCTGCCTGCACAAGAGGGTTAATCCTTTGCATCCCAGAACTAGATAACTTCCATTCTATGGAGTGGAAGGGTTAATGCTGGAAAATCTAGGTACTGTACATTGTAGTTTATTACAACCATCAAACATAAAATATGACAACGGAACTTGAACTGTCTGAGATTCAATGTAAACTATTACATAGCAAGCAAAACATTATGAGTAAACGCACATATAAGTCATTATTTGGTACTGGTCACATTGCAGGGGTGTCGTATATAAAAAAGGTTACACAATTTGTAATTTATTATCCAAACAAAAAACGTATATCAGCATAAAACAATGGCAAAAACTGCATACACACGATGAAATCCCACTAAGAAATCCAAAACAAACATCAACACAACAAGATTTATTCATTCTGTAAAACATCCAGTCGTTCAACTTTGTAATTTTAGTAGTAGATCTTGAAAGAACTTTTAAGTGGTATGGTTTCTAACGTTTGAGTGTCACACAACTGCGATCAGTATATTGACACAACAAATTATGACAAAAACTGCATATTAAAGTTTTAGGGCTTAAATGTTAGTTGTAGTTAGTTGTACATTGCTTAACGTCCCAACAGCAACAAGACTTTCTCATGACGTGCCTGCACTGCTTGTGAAAAAAAAAAAAAACTATGTATGTCGCCATCCGGTCTTATAAGCTAAATAAACCTAAGGCCATTTAGCAATACACATTCAATATCAAGAGCTATAGGCAGCGCAGACAGTAGGGAGAGTTTAAAAAAGGAAAATACAGATGAATGGACCAAGGGTAGACAGAAACACATGCCCCAGAATAGAGGGGAAAACCCACCCTGTGGGGCTGACCAGGGTGACCCTGGGAACTAAAAAGTAGTTAACCCCTCCCAAGTCCCCCAGGGCAGACCCGGGTGGGGGTTTTAGGGCTTAAAAGAAGTTATTCTAATTATTTCATATAAAAATAAGTTGCTTTCATTCTTATATCTCCTTTCATCTGCACATCAACGCCACACTGAAATGTTAGAAACTTCTTCAAGTGGCCGATGACTAATTTCAATAATATGCCAAAGCAACTTGACCCCAAGCTTTTTGTCAAATAATTCTGAAACTAAATTGATAACACATGCCGCAAATTAAATTTCATGCACTTTGGTAAAGTTTTAAATTTGCATCACAATTCCTTTTTTTGTGTGTGACCAGTACCAAATAATGACTCATGAACATAATGGCAAATGAGGATCGTTTGGAGTGTGTCTTCTGAAAGAGATATAAGCGCAGTATAAAAAAAGAAACTAAGCAATAATTTATGTTATGATTTGACAGAGTTCTAAACATGTAGTTCTTAATACACCGTTTTTTAACAGAGTACTTTAACCCTTCTTGTGCATGCAGCCACCTGCAATGTGCATCATAGTACTGGTGGCTGCATGCATAAGAGAGGATATACCTATAAATGATTTAAGGTACCCTAAATCAATAGCCGCAGAAGTGTTGTACAAACGTTGCCTCTTGCCTCCGGCAACACTATAAGACACTTCTGCAGCTACTTGAATGAGTTATTACATTTTCTAATACATGTATGTAGATACCAGTTTACTCCAATAATTACTATTAGTAAAGAGGCAGAAAAGTTTAAGTTTTCAGAATGTACTGCTGCTGGTCAGAAGTATAAAGAGTTTATTTTTCTGAGAATTTTAAGACAGTATGAAAGAGTGTGGCTTACACATAAAGAAGTGAGTGCACCGATAACCCTTACCCATTCTCAGCACTTGTGTTTGTAAGAAAGGTAAGTGGTTGTTCCTCCAGAGTGAAGTCAGTGACAGTAAAGGGGTCAACTTTGTTACAAAGTGGCATAAATATACCCAGTGAGATTCCACCCAGGCGTAAATCCATCCAAGGTAGATTTTCACCATCATGCTTCCATCCAGATTCTCATTCTTGCCCTGAGCATCACGCATTATCATGCTTGAGGATGTAAGTGCAGAACAAAGATTTGAGTGTCAGCAGCATGAAATCGTGCAGACCAGCTAGTCTTTTAAACCTGGGTAGATCCGCACTTGACAAAATCTACTCTGAGGGGATTCATAATAGGTAGATTTACACCGGGTAGAGTCACACTCGAACTAGGGAGGTTTACATGTTCAGCATCATTAACACATTCAGCTCTAATGCACTACAGCAGGAGATGGGTCGACCATGATAATTCAAGGGTAGTGCCAGATTAGCTTGGCGCCTGTCGGTGCCAAGCTAATCTGGCACTACCCTTGAATTAACATGGTCGATCCATCTCCTGCAACAGGTGCATAGTTAGATGATGCCTCCAAAATTTGGGAAATATGTGCATCGGGCTGAATGAGTTAACTCAATCACATGGTCAGGTGTAATTAACCCTCTGTGTATGCAACAACCTGTACTGTTCACAGTACCAGTGGCTGCATACATAAAGGGCTTATATCAGAATTGTCATTTTGACCGTCACAAACCTGCTGCAAGAGACACCCTCATTAAGTGGCACTATCATGCAGACTGGCAGACCCAACACAACCCACCATCTGATGACCAGTTAAAACACCTCCAGCATCACCAACAGACCACCATATTTCGTTAAAGGACTGGTCACTGCCGACTGCGTGCACACTTGTACCGCCTTGGACCGTCACACACTGCAGACTGCTTGTGTGAAACTGGTTTACAGACCCCAGAGCTTGTACTGCCATCCTGCCCCCTGTACCAAGGCGCCAGGATACAGCACTGGCCACATGGAGCGACACTGTCAGAGAAACTCTGGGGCTCCATTCAAAACCTACTGCAGACCACGAACTTCATCTCAACAACTAATCTTGACATCTGAGGCAGAAACTCAGGAATGCTGAAAAAGAAGAAGAAGCTGCAAGAGAGAGATCAACCATTAAAGTTTAAGGGCGGTGCCACATTATCACTGCAATACCTAGGTTGAATAGTCTCTTAAAATATGTTAGGGCTGAACAAATGAATCCCCTTGTGCAGCAAGGTACCGACTCAGTGCTAGTTGTCACATACACAAGGGGGGCAGGGGGGGGGGGTGAGGGGGGGGGGTGTGATCTTGTTCACTGATAAATATCAACCCCCTTGTGCATGTATCCAATGATATTGTGATCAATACCAGTGGCTGCATGCACAATTGGGTATAAAAAGAATCTTTTCTTTGATAAATATTTCCGTCTTGGATGAGCCATTCTCCTGAGTGATGTCACTGCGTCCCTCACTCCGCCAGCTGCATGTGGTCTTCCTCTGGAGCTTGCGGGCGTCGGTAGTCAGGTTTGGTCACCAAGTAGATGACCAGCACCACAAATGCAATGATGAACACACCCAAAAAGTTGACCAAAATGGCCTGAGCAGACTTCATGGCGTACTCATCCTTACTGCAAAAAAGAAGACAAGAACAGCAAGGCCCTTAAGTCTCACCCGCATGACTGATAAGATAATTAATCTGACCTTTGTGACCTTGACCTTTCTGACAGGTCACTGAAATGAGCAAATGTTCAACTGAAATAACAAAAGGGTTGGTTTTTGTGCCTGCGAAATCCATGCTTTATCATAGTATACTAGTGAATTCCTGGGGTGTTTTTTGGCTCATGTTCTGAACCAGTGGTCGTGCATCCGTCGTCTGTCATCCATCCACTGTCATCTGTAGTAAACTTTTACGTTGGCATTTTCTCGGAGACTATTCAAGCCACAATCTTCAAACATGACCCAAGGATACTTTGTGGCAAGACCTTCCTAAACATACAAATCTGCGTGACATCTCTCAAAGGTCAAGGTAACAGGGGAAGAGGAAATAGATCAAAAATTGCCATATTTTGACAAAATTGATTTTTTTTCTCAAATACTATTCACAACTTCAAACCCAAACTTGGTACAAAGATACCTGATGGTAAGACTTTCCTATGCATACTAACTGTTTTCACTGATCCCTTGGAAAGGTCAAGGGTCACAAGTCACGAAATAGGTGGAAAAACAGCCATATTTTGACAAAATATTTTTTTTTTCTTCAAATAATATTCACAACTTCAAACTTGGTACAAAGATACCTGATGTTAAGGCCTATCTATGCAAACTAATTTGGATGACTCCTCCAAAAGGTCATGGGTCACAAGAGGTTGGCAAATGTGTGTAAAAGGCCAATTTTTGATAGAATTGTAGTTTTTATCAACATTTTTGTAAAGTTTTCAATCAAATTTGGCTCAAAGGTAGCTCATAAGACATATGCATACTAATTTAGCCGATCCATCACAAAGGTCAAGGGTCATGGGATAATAAAAATGAATTTTTCTCTAAAATGTATATTTTAAAAAATGACATTACTACTAGGATGACATTACTACTAGGAACGTGCACTTGGCTTACCATTTCAGCCCAAAATTCCGTTGTGTACCTACATGACAAGGGAGTTGCCCCAAGGGTGCCATAGCCGTAGCCAGGTACCAGAGTAGCCCCCCTTACCTCTGGTGGCATGAGCGGTGGTGTAATACCAGTTTGTAAGCTTAGTTTAGGAGCGGCAAGCGGGGCAAACGGGAGGGCCGTCCGAGTAATGTCATCGGTAAGTATTTTTCGAAAAAATACATTTTAGAGAAAAATTCATTTGTTTCCTCAAAACACATTACCGATGACATTACTACTAGGAAGAATAACGAATAGACGGTGGGTGCCACCTAGCCACAATCTCCTGTAAGGGGCGCACCAGAGCTGCCCACCACGGCCAAACTACCGACCATTTCAGCTAAGCTACCACAAGGCGCCTAGGCGCCGGGAGGTAGTGTCTTACGGCGGCGAAGACCCCAGTCCGGGCTCAGTTCACCCATATGCCCAAAGGGCACTGTGGTATCATCGGGTGAAGGAAGATCATGCCCGCCAACCCACGACCGTCCCAAGCCTGATGGTGCAACTGTGGGGTGCAGGAGACGCTTGTGGCCAGGGCTAGCACCCGTGCGCCCTGAACTCCAGCCTCTGAGTGTTCTCCGGGGAGAGGTCCAGGGAGGAGGACCAGATAACCCCCATGGAGACAGGAAGAACCCGCCGGTCCGCGATGTCTGCCAGGTGGAGACACATGCCCACAATCAAGCCAGGTCGCTCCCGCAGGAGATCGGTGCCAAGGACTGCTCGACGCAAGCCAGAGGAGTAGGCAGCACTGTCGTCGCCCCAGAACCACAGAACTTGCCACCGTCCCACAAAGACGGGTCTGGTTGAAGGACTGTGAGCGGTAGCGATGACCTACATCGGCGCCCCAGAAAACCGCTAGAAGCGAGCTGGCGCGGGACCTGGGACTAGCAGCGTTGGAGGGAAGGCATCCACGAAGAGGGCCACCCCAGAGATGGAGAGAGAGACACGGCGACCGCTGCGAGGGGAAGCAGGCAAAAACCGATGGAAGAGGACGAACATCGCCGTCGTGCACTGCGAATAGCTCCTCTGAAGATCTGAAGATACCCAGGCGGAGCGCGCCCACACGGTGTCGAGCAGCCGGCCGCGCTGCAAGCGGGAGTCGGCAGGACCCCTCTGGTGACCGGGTGGCGTCGCTCGGAGAGGGATGTCGCAATCCTTGGACCACGGGAGGATCTGTGACAGTAGTCAGCCGAGGGAGCGGAGAGGAACCGGGCTCACCGTCGGAAGTAGGAGCCCTCAGTGTTGGAATCGGAGAGGACGAGAAGCCCCAGATGGCGGAGGCACATCTCCCACGGACGAAGGTTCATCCAAACGCTGCCAGCCCCAACCCGTTGGGGTGTCTGTCAGCGCGGCCTGCAAGTCAGCGGCAGGAAGCGGTGAGCAACGTAGGTAGAAGAAGCGTGTCCCATCCGGCGAGGCTTGCGTCCGCGTGGGGGGGAGGGGGGGTGCTCCTGACAGGAACAGGCCAGCAGGGGTCGAGGCATCGGGAAGACTAGCACCAGGGTCGCGTGGTCGCCAGGGGACTGAAGCCAGAGCATCCTAGGTGAACAGGAAGAAGCCAGACAAGGGGAACGACATCCGCCGCCGCGGTCCTCAGGCCCAGGGGATGAAGTCCACTCTTGATAGAACTGCATCTGCTAGAAGCATCTGCCGGCCGAAGGTCGCCAGCGTCTGGAACCGAGGCTCCCAAAGTTCACCAGGTAGCGGTTCGCCCGGAGCACGTCCAAGTGTACCACCGGCGGGAAGGCGTGGAGTCTGACTTGCCGAAGGTGCCTGGGAGGCCGGTCCAAATGGTAGATCGTGCCTGAAACGAAGGCAGAAGTGACGAGCCAGTCCCGGCAGACGATGAGGTCCAAGACGCGTACCACCGTCCGCAAGCTCCTGGAGACAAGGCGGGCGTAGCGGGTAGGCAAGCGACTCCCTCCAGTCGCGAAGGAACGTAGGCTCCATGCCGAACTGTCAGGACAGCGTACCACCGGGGAGAGCGCCGCATCACGGAGGAGATCCGAAGAGATCCAAGGAGGACAGGAGGCCCTCAAAGCTGGCTAGAGTGGCCCCAAGGGTCATCTGGGAGCAGCAAGCGTCCCAAGAGGCGGCGGAGAGCGGCTGGGTCAGAGGTCCCTGTAGAGTCCGTCCCCTCCTGCAGGCAAAGCAAGAGGCAAGCAACCATGCTGAGCCTGCGTAGAAGCATCTTCCCAACGGCGAGGAGGTCGTGGCAGGAACAGGTGACAGCATCACTATGCCGCTGGTCTGTCATAGATGCACCTCTCCTAGGCGAGGAGGTCAGGGCAGGAACGGCGGACAGCATGCCAAGGCATCAGGTCCCAGTAGGTGGAGAAGGCATCATCGGAGGCATAGGTCACAGTCCTGTGTCCTCGACACGCCTGACGACCGTCTGCGGAATAGCTCCAAATTCCCACAGGCCAGGGCGCAGCGGAAGAAGGTTGTGGTCCTGCCCAAGCCCCGGGGGAGCAGTATAGTGAAGCTGAAGAGCCGTTTGCTGTCACTGCCGGAGTAACCACAGCAGACAGAGATCCAACCGGGAGCCACGTACGAGGGAAGGCGGATGGCGCTGTTCTGGGAACGAGGAGCTGCGGGGCTGCTGACGGGTATCCGCAGTGCTGGGCGAGCAGCATCGCTCGTGCTACGCTCGGGCGAGCGGGCGTACAAGGTCCAGTAGCTTCGTTAGGTATGGTGCGTACGTTACTCCTCCTGTAGCGGGAAGCACGACGATGCTCCAGGACTGGCGACGGTTCGTGGTGTGACAGATTCCAATGTTCCGCAGAGCGGGGTGAGCGAACTCGCTGCGGGCCAGGCTCGAGCGAGCTGGTGCGCAAGGGGGGTCTCATCCTGTGAGCTGTCAGTCCCCCAATGTCAGGGCTTGGTAGCTGTTATATTCCGCAGAGCGGGGCGAGTGAATTCGCTGCGGGCCAGGCTCGAGCGAGCTGGTGCACAAGGGGGGGTCTCATCCTGTGAGACGTCCGTCCCCCAACATCCGGGCTTGGTAGCCATTTATTTCCGCAGAGCGGGGCGAGCGAGCGAGCTGCAGACCAGACTCGAGCGAGTTGGTGCGCAAGGGGGGATCCTTCCTGCTGTCCCCCAACATCCAGGCTTGGTAGCTGTCTATTTTCCGCAGAGCGGGGCGAGCGAACTCGCTGCAGACCAGACTCGAGTGAGTTGGTGCGCAAGGGGGGATCCTTCCTGCTGTCCCCCAACATCCGGGCTTGGTAGCCATCTATTTTCCGCAGAGCAGGGCGAGCGAACTCGCTGCAGACCAGACTCGAGCGAGTTGGTGCGCAAGGGGGGATCCTTCCTGTGCTGTTCCCCAACAACAGGGCTTGGTAGCTGTTTATTTTCCGCAGAGCAGGGTGAGCGAACTCGCTGCAGACCAGACTCGAGCAAGTTGGTGTGCAAGGGGGGATCCTTCCTGTGCTGTCCCCCAAAAGCAAGGTGGGTGCTTCCAAGCCAGTCAGGAGCCGAGACGTGCGGAAGATCGCGGGACGGTTGATTGATTGATTGATTGTACATTGCTTAACGTCCCGACAGCAACAAGGCTTTCTCAGGACGTGCCTGCACTGCTTGTGAAAAAAACTAAACAGAAAATTGAATGTATGTCGCCAGCCGGTCAAATACGTTAAATAAACCTACAACATGGGGCCTAAATAAAGCTAAGACCATTTAGCAACACACATCCAACATCAAGAGCTACAGGCAGTGCAGACAGTAGGGAGAGTTTTAAAAAGGCAAATACAGGTGAATGGACAAAGGGTAGACAGAAACACATGCCCCAGAATAGAGAGAAAAACCCACCCTGTGGGGCTGACCAGGGTGACCCTGGGAACTAAAAAATACCTAACCCCACCCATGTCCCCCAAGGCAGACCCGGGTTGATCGCGGGACGGCGTAGGTCGATCTCGCCGATAGAAGTTTCAGAGCTGTGACCAGAACTGGGTCCCGTGGGCTGGGCCGCAAGGTGGGGCGAACCAGTTCGCTATGGGCCAGGTTGGAAGAGAAAGGGTGCACAAGGCCCAGGCGCATCATTGGGCTGGAGGCGCTTGACATACACCTTGGCGCGGGCCGAACGCGGGTGCTGCTGGACTGGATCCAGGTAGCGGCAGGAACGCTTCTGAGTATCCATGACTCAGGCCGCAAGGCGGGGTGAACAACTCGCTGTGGCCAGTCTCGAGGGGGTGGTCCAGTAGCTTCGTCCGGCTGTGGGAGCCTGTCCGGCGAGTCATCAGTCCCCCAGTATCCAGAAGCCTCGTCCAGATTTTTATCCATCCTGTTAGTTTCCGCACAAAGCGCAATCACGCTGTGGACCAGGCTCGAGCGAGCTGGCGCACAAGGGGGGGGGGGGGGGGGTGCGCGTCGGGCGAGTCATCAGTCCGCCAACAGTTCCAGCTGTAGCATCTGCGCCAGTCCGTATGGGGTAGCGGGTGGCTGGTCCTGGGACGGCGACGGTCGTTCGCGCCAAAGGAGCCCCAAGCTGTGACCACGTCTTCCACCCAGGGTATGCAGATGCCGCAGGCGACCGATGTGCAGCCGGGGCAAGGGAGGCACCCCGCAAGCATCTTGCCCGACCACTGGAAGCCTCCACAGTGCGTGCGGGCTATAACTGCAACATAGTTTGGTACCAATTTCAGCCCATTTATAACATTTTTAATATAAAACGATTTGAATTTCCAAAAACTTCAGTAGCTCGCTTGAGCTTGCCCTTAGCACCACGTGAATGTTCTGTAAGCTGTGTCTATGTAAAGTGTGTGAGTGAAAGCGCGTGATTCACGTGAGCGCGAGAGAAAGAAGAATAGAGAATAGAAGAGAATTTTTTTTATCTTCCTTTATTTTACTATTTTTGCTAACAAAAGCTCATAATGACCACGTCGCTCACATTTCCCGGATCCCCTTTATTTTACTCGGTAAAATAAAGATTTCCAAAATCAAAACGACTAAAGCAAAATTAACACCTGAGCTAATTAATCTAACAATGATGTAAACATTTACACACTAAAATGTGTATTTTATGAGTTTAATTATAGCTTCAAAAATTAATATTTTTTATTATAAAATGAACCAAAAAGAAATTACTTCTTCTAAGTGATATCAGCGCTATTGAAAACAAAGACTTAGACTCTAAAAAACAGCGTCTTTTGTCTGTAGTTGTTTCAGGTAAATCCAAAGCTTATCTTGGAAAACAGTATACAACAGAAGATATAGAATCTCTAATGGCTGAGGAGTTAATTAAACTACATTCTAAATATGAAAATCACATCGCTTCACTAATAACTCGTGATTTAAGTCGATCTCTTGTCTGCCTATACACAAAAGCAGCGAGTCACTTTCTACCTGTAGACACTGACAGTCTATCACACGACCTTGAAAGCAACCCTATTGTTTCAAGTTCAATTGGCAAATTAGCATGCGTCATGTTCTACAAGTTTGGAAATTACCTTGCACCTGTGGTAACCTTGCTTGTTACTGGGAGTCATATTGATTTTTTCTAAAATAAATTTTAAAGCAGAAGAAAATGGACAAGACCCAGACGACTCCACAACCGAACCCTGTCCCTGTTTCAACACAGATTCAAACGGTGACCAAAACTAAAAGCCCAGGTCGGATAGAGGCAGGAAAAAAATTAGCCGAATGGAACAGACAAAAAAAAAAAAAATACAGCTTCAGGCGCTAACAGAAAAGGCTCATGTAACTGACCCTCCACCCCCAACCCCGACACCAGTGTCAGGACCGTCAGGACCTACACCGTCAGAACCATCACACCCTCATCAAAATGAAAGACAGACAACTGAGTCTAAACCCGAAACAACAAAATATATAGTTGCTGGATTTGTTGTCGGATTTGGTTACGTAGGTTACCAATTATACAAGAAATACAAACCCCACAATCAGTGTCCAAAAAATTAGACACTCCAAAAACAAAACCAGAAGTCGCCACATTACCAGTATCATCCAAAGTCATCGACCCATTTCTTATGCAGTGAATAAAAATATTAATTTAATTTTTATTGTATTAGAAAATGAGCGAAACAAAAAACTTAATGAACCTTGTGTATCACTCTGCCATAATACGTGGACTAGCCATTACTTTCTCTATGCTTGCAAAAAGTCTTTTTAAAATGAAATCGGCAGGCTTGAGTAGATTAGATTTTGAAGACAGTGCTAAGCTAATTGCTGTTGTCACAGCGTCAATTGCCACAAAAGACTTTCTCGTCAAGCAAGGAATTATTCCCGAAAATGTTTCTATGTAAATAAAAAAAAGTATGTCGACTTTAGCTATTATGATTGGTGGCGCCATGGTCAACACCCTGGCTTTTAGTGGATCAAATTATCTCTTTTCAAAAATGGGTAGAGAAGAATTTGCAGAAGAAATGAAGCGTCACAATGAGGCATCTGAAAAACTTGCACAAGCCCAGCAAGAGTATGAAAAGCAAAGAATAGAGAAACTTGATTTTATCAATGAAAAACTCAGATGTGAAGCTCACGCGCAGCATACATTTTCTAATGTCGATGACGCTATCAGGGAATATTTTCTCGTAACAGGCAATGACATAACCATCCTAAAGCCGAAACTTAGCGATTACTATCAACCCAGTGCACAACAAAGAAACGGGGAGATAATCTTTGTTCTAGTGGGAATGACATTTGTATATTTTACTGGACTTTTTATTGCTAGAAAAAAATGACAGACGAAAATAAACTATCAAAAATATATTACTCTCCTGTTGGTTATTGAAAAGGAAAAACTGCTATAGAAAAATTACACGCGACTGTGGGCGGTGATGTAACACTCAAACAAATAAGACAATGGCTACAGACAGGCGATTTGGCAGGTTTATCTCCCTGCTCCAAGAAAAATATCAAGACCTCATTTTGAAAACAGTACCCCCAATGACACCCATCAAATGGACCTCCTGTTTTTACCTCATGACACAATAAGAAAAAAGCGTTACAAGTATGCACTAACTGTTGTCGACATAGCTTCAAGGTATAAAGACGCTGAACCCATAACTGACAAAACTGCCAGCACGGTAGCGACTGCTTTAACAAAAATATATAGTCGAGATCCTTTAAAATTTCACAGACTTGTGCAGGTCGATGACGGGAGTGAGTTTAAGGGCGCCGTTAATCAGTTATTTGCGAAGCATGGCATACTCGTTAGACGAGGCATTCCAGGCATGCACAGATCACAGGCAATAGTTGAAAACTTTAACAAACAATTATCAGAGAGACTTTTCAGCTATCAGTATTCTAAGAAACTCATGCATGATGCACGTAACACTGAGTGGGTTAAAAGATTACCGTCTGTGATAAAAGCAATGAATAACGAAGGTCATTTAAAACCCGCTGATGCTATTAAATTGAAAACAATGACAGAGCCAAAAACAACGCCACCGTCAGGACCGTCGCTGGTGCCTGACACAAGTTTGTTTACAAAACAGTTAAGATATTTATATCAACCTGGAGAATCAGAAAACGACATTAGACGCAGAGCAACTGACCCCATTTGGTCTACGTCCATACACAATATTAAAAAAAAGGTTCCTGGCAATCCATCAATTTATTATCTATATGAGCCCGCCCCGCAGAGGGCATTTGTCAGAGAAGAATTACAGATTATTCCCCCAGACACTATTACTCATTTTTAACCATTTCAGTAACTAACTCATTAATCAGTTCATCTGCTATTTCTTCAGATAACTTAAGTCTGTAATGACCAGGTGCATAAGCCTTTTCCTTAGTGTGAAACACACGTTTTGTGTCTCCTACTGCCAGTGACTTCTTATGTGTTTGAATTATTTCAAGATTATGTTTGTTTGATCTCAGTGACTTGTTTGGATAATCAGGCATTAATGCTCCATCTAATACTTGCTTGTAATGTTCATGACGAATGTCTTTATTTTTTATCGCTGTTTTTTTTTTTTTTTTATATTCCTTTTGCATTTGACTGACTTCCCTTCTGGTGCAGTATAGAATACATTTTTTATCTCAGTCCAATGTACTCAACTATCGGCACTCCATTCAGTTCATCTTTAAACTTTCCAGGCACTTTTTTTGTTTTGTGTGCTGTACAGCGGGTGATCCTTAGGATAATCAGACGTGTCATACATTTGTAACTCTGTTTTCATATCTTCATAAAAGTCTTCAGTAGACACGTCAATGATCATAGAGTCAGTGTCAGTGTATAACAGTCGGCAGTCAGGATACTTAGGTTTAAAGTAATCATAATAAAATTCAAGCATTAATAGTTTTGATAACTCAAGTATTGCCATACCAATGAATACTGGCTTGTCCAGTTTGACAATCTTTTTTTGGAGTGACACTGCATACAATGACGGATTAAACTCTTTGTACCCTGTGTACTGTGGCTTACCCTTAAGTTTAATTGCACCTGATTCAGTGCACAAGTCTCACATCTTTGCGGTGATGAGGATTTTCCATCGTCTTACCAGAACAGGCATTGTTCATAAGCTTAAAGAAATCTTTGTCAAATGCAGTGTTACCGTCCCTTGCACGCAGGGATGAGTTTTTTATTATGTAATCTTTCATGAAAGAACACTGATCAAAGCTTATGCCTCTGTGAACTTTCTTTAGTATTAACCCATGTCTGATGTAAAACTGCAGTAAGCGATAGTGACAAACGTAATTGAATTTGTCACTCAGATTTGGCACAAGTTTGGTGTCTTTTTTTTTCCCCCGTCAAAGACATTTTCTCAACAGCTAATGGATAATCATTGTGGTAATCGTGTAGATAGTGTGGGTACTCTAGGTCGACTTCAAAGATCCAACCTTTCGTGTCGTTTTAGTCATGATTCATAATATAGTTTGTTAAGTCTGTTATGTCATACTGTGACAAATCATGCAGACAAAAGTTTTTCAAGGGCATAACTCACACATCGCCCAGCCATACAAATTGTTCGCGTCCACGTACGTAATGAATGACCTTGACCTTGAGGGGTCAAAGTTTGGGTCGTCAAGATATTTGTTGTTGGCTTTGGCATAGTTGTTTGCGGCTATACTAATGCTTCCTCTCAATCCACGTTCCACCATTTCACATGGCTGTTTGGTTCAACGCTAGAAGTGGCCCTTTAGTTTGTTCCAGGCGAGCCGAGAAACTGGGTCACAAGTGGTGCTCGCACGGTGAGGCCAGCGAGTCTCTCAGCTGTCAGGCTAGCTGATAAGTGGGCTTCCGGCTAGGCGCATTACAGCAGGGAAAATGACTACCTTTTGTTTTTCATGACTTTCTTATTTACAGTTCAAGTGAGTGATGCAAAACTTTGTTTGTTTAAAAGCGGATATTCGGCCCAACACATTGACACCAAACACACTATAGTTGTGACAAACCAGTAGCCAACAGGATAAGGTGGAAATAAAGAGAAAAAAACAGATTTCACTGTCTGTGTTGAGTTTTGTCACAAAATAGATGAAGTTCCAACATCAATAACACAAATACGATACAAACTACATCAAAACGGACTTGCATGTGCTAGAAGTAACATGCCTAGAGTAAGTATGTCTTACTAGATCAGAGATACCATGGAAGGGGCCGGAGAGCGGAGGGTGATAATGAGGTCACTGTTAGTGCCAGTACTCTCAGTCACAGACAGGATGGAGCAGTAGCACAGATCAATGTTATCATTTCTTTCATGTACTTCATTAAGTCTTTTTATAATGTTCTTCTATAGCAAAGCATTTAGTCAGACATTACATTTTTTTTTACATAGTTAAGTTAACAAGACTGCAGACATACTGACATTAATTAATGGTCTGGTTTGGTTTGTACGAGCCGGAGAGGCCCGTGGGAGCAGAGACAGAATTAATGAGGAGACTGACAGATGATATCCAGAAGTCAAGTGGTATCCAAGATACCGCATTCCTTGCTATTAGCATTGAGTTTCATCCACAACTAGAGATTCTTGTTGTAAGGTTTTTGGTGGGATAAAAACATTCATGCAGTCAGTCACGGGAATATGTGTCATACTCTCTTGTGCGTTTTCTGCCTTTGTGACGTCGGAGTGCTTGCTAAATGAACGTGACTTTTTTGTTTAGTCCCTTTCTAGCTATAGGACCTAATATCAGTCGTAACGTATGTTTATGTGAAAGTTTGAAAGTTAAATTGTGTAGATTGTGAAAATGGAGGACACCTCACATACTGTCAGTGTCCATGAATATAGACTCAATTCTCTGTGTCGAATATGTGGAAGGAGGTAAACAAATTGACAAAAAACAGGCCCTATACGTGCAGGCCTGTCATGGGCGATCTTTTGTTGGGAACCACTGTCATCGTTATCTGAGGCCTGATGTGTACAGTGATATCCAGTGACAGTGTTCTCACCAACACAATAAAGATAACAGATGACCACAACCTACACGCAAAAGCAGATGATAATATCCTCCAAGTTCAAAACGCTTAATGAACTGTATTCCAAAGTTCACAAGAATGTTTCACATAAACTACCAATCATCAGAACAGGTGTTAGCATCCAAGAAATCAAAAACAGCATTGAGAATTACATGATCTTCTTTAGAACCAACTTTCCAGCAGTAAAGATAATCCCAAAACAACACATACTTGAGTGCCACTGTGCAGACTTTATTGCACAATGTGGCTTTGGACAGGCACTCCATGGTGAGCAGGGAGGCGAAGAGACGCATGCAACAATAAACATTCTAAAGAGCAGGACATACGGCTTGCAAACGGACGCAGAGAAGCTCAAATTACTCATAACAGAACACACTGAAGGTACTAGTGTCACCTGTGCTGTACTCAGTCATGCCACATGTGAAGAAAAGAAAAGAGTAAATGGAAGCAGGTGATTGTTATGCTGTCGTTACACACACGCGCGGCAGTGTTGTTTATTTTTATATCACACCATCGAATTTCTACCGACAATTAAGCTAATCTTTTATTTCTTAATCACAAAGTTGGTCTAAGTTGCTGTCGGAGGAGGTTTTGGTGTGCCAAACAGGCTGATGTGCATAGGTGTATTGAATTTCTTTATTCTGTGGTGGTCCGTTCATGTTCAGTCAAAGCAGACTTTTCCAGATTAAACATTTTCGTCCTGAGAAACTATCCAAGAGTGAGATCATCTTGTTTACCACACAACAGTTTTCATTAACCCGTTTAATACCACGGCTGCATTTCCCAAATTTTGGAGGTGTCATCTACTGAACGACTGAATAACAGTTGTAGTAAATGGATTGATCATGATAATTCAAGGGTAGTGCCAGATTAGCTTTGTGCTTGTCAGCAAGCTAATCTGGCCCTACCCTTGAAATACCATGGTCGATCCATCTCCTGCTATAGGGTGTTGGAGTAAAACTGAAATAGTGCCAAAGAACTGTGTGTCCAGCGTTGACAGATCCATGCTACTGCTATGTGCCTGTGAGAGTACCGGCACTAACAGTGACCTCATTATCACCCTCCGTTCTCCGGCCCCTTCCACGGTATTTCTGATCTGGTAAGTCATACTTACTCTAGGCATGTTACTTCTGGCACATGCAAGTCCGTTTTGATGTAGTTTGTATCGTATTTGTGTTATTGATGTTGGAACTTCATCTATTTTGTGACAAAACTCAACACAGACAGTAAAATCTGTTTTTTTCTCTTTATTTCCACCTTATCCTGCTGGCTACTTGTTTGTCACAACTATAGTGTGTTTGGTGTCAGTGTGTTGAGCAGAATGTCCGCTTTTAAACAAACAATGTTTTGCATCACACACTTGAACGGTAAATAAGAAAGTCATGAAAAACAAAAGGTAGTCATTTTCCCTGCTGTACTGCGCCTAGCAGGAAGCCCACTTATCAGCTAGCCTGACAGCTGAGAGACTGGCTGAGGCAGCGCGCGAGCGCGACTTGTGACCCAGTTTCTCGGCTCGCCTGGAACAAACTAAGTGGCCAAACTGAAACAGCCATGTTCACCCATCGTACGATCAGACAACAGGTCTATAGATATCTTACTAGATTTTAAAAATCCATCCCATGTCATGCCAGGACTAGTTATGTAGCAAGCAGGGTCAAGACTATAGTGCAACAGACCCTTTTCACGATAACGTTGAAATACATCTGCTAGCAAACAAATGTCAGCTTTCAAGTACTGGTCATGGTAGTTACCAATCGTTTCACACCCTAGTTTACCCCATTCATTGAGAGAATGTTGGTATTCAGCATCAGAAATACCTTTACCATTTAAGGTAGAATAAAATTTCTCTTTTGGTGGTAGTCTCCTTTCCTCAAACACAACCCAGTCATCAATGTACACATAGGGGTAGACACCTTTCTTAATTAACTCTGGCTCAAAATATTTACTTGTTATTGAAAACTCAGTCAGACCATCTGCCAGACTAGCAAGCCCTAAAGACAAAAGCTGCATGGAGTCATAAAATGTTAACTTGTTGTCCAGCCTAAAAGTCAAGTACTTCTCAGTTGTCTGAGCAAAACAAATAATGTTTT
Source organism: Semisulcospira habei (assembly GCA_036245525.1). NCBI lineage: Eukaryota > Metazoa > Mollusca > Gastropoda > Semisulcospiridae > Semisulcospira > Semisulcospira habei. The sequence goes on along the minus strand of BTPG01000002.1, from coordinate 209,564,782 downwards.
TGTAAGACTCATCTACAGCACGCATGATAATGTGTGAATCATATCCTTTGAGATTGTGGAAAAAGATTGGCAGTTTTTATGTCTTGGGATCTTTTTTAATAACAAGTTACAATTGTTATGTGCAGCACCTCTGTAGCGTCCAGTTATGTGATCATGGTCGCGAACTTTATTACCTCCTAAAGATTGTTCACAAATCCAACACATCACCGCTGCATCAAAATTTAGTTTGTCTTCTTCTGTCATCACCAAAAGCATCCGACATGTTGCGAGAAACTGTACTACCTGTCTATACAGTTGTCTCATTTCTGTTAAAAACAAACATGCTGCATTTTCACCCCTGTAGATAACAGGTTCGGTATGCACACCGTCTGACCTGACAAGAATTTACCCAAAAGAACACACCACTTGGTCACTCAATTTTACAATCTTTGGTAATGATTCTGGAACAGGACCGTCATATGGTACAACCAGTGATTCAAAATCAGCATACACTACAAACGGCAGCTTTTGTTGATTCCCATAGTTCTTGAAATATACATGACTAGCATGATCTGGATATCTAAGTACTGTTTGTATGTCATCAGGTGACCTGCAGTGTTGGACATGTTTATGCGCTACTTTTATAGAAAAAAATCTTTGTAAACATCTTTTACACACTTCCTGTTTGCCATTGTGTTTTGATACACATGAATTAGATGTGACATACTCCTGATAATTGTGTAGTGAAAGTTATCATTATCACCTATTAATAACATGTCAACATGTTTATCTTCTGGCTGCCCGTAGTTTGGGGCAAGTGGTGATACTCTAATGGGTTGTAACTTGTCAACAGACTCATTATCCCATACATACACATTCACAGATATACCAGGATTTAATTCTTCAAACAAGTCTATGTCTTCTATTTTAACAGGAAAATCTATACCACTGAAGTTGAGTTTGTTTACAAATTTAGTGTAGTTAGGTCAGGTCTTGTTTTTACAAAGTGTAATTTGGCAAGCACACACCACATGAAACAAAAATTATCTTTGTTTTGAATATTGATGACAGCCCTTTTGTTAGCAACCTCAGTTGGTAGAGGCAGCCATGATTTGCCTAATATTGGATGATACCTTGACTGTTTTAATTGTAGTTCATGTACATATCCTTCGTGCCAACCGGACCCTTTCATTCTTGCTCTGTCAATTGCTTCAAGAAAGTCAGGCAATAGTCTGTCTCTAAACACGTTTTCCAATTCTCTTCTTGTGTTAACTGTGTGTTGTCTTGTCGAGATATACGATACAATCACTTCACCGTCTACTCTGTTAAACTCTATTCTAGCAACAACCTGAATCTTTACACTGCCTGAAAGAAGATTATCTTGTATGACAGAAAAAGAGTTTTCTATCGATTCATAGACATTGTTACTATTAGATATAGGCAAGTCTGTTGTGTGAAACACATTTCTTAAGCTTGACGAGCCTGACGAGTTTTGGGCATTGTCCGTCATTTTTATTTGTCCAACAAAATAATAATAGAAAAAATATTACCACTAGCGCTGCATGTGTATTACCATTTTATTAACTGTAACATTGGGAAAATACAAATTTGTTTGGTTTAGTTCTTTCAATATATCATTACACACTGCATTAAACCAGCCACTGTAATATTTATTAACAGTGAAAGTTTGTGTCTTATTAACAGTTATTTTTTGTATTATTGATGGTTGAAATGGATCATCGACACCCAAAGTTATATTACCCGACATGTACAGTGTTACTGGTGTTATAAATAAATTTCCAGGTGTCTCTTTTTTATTAAGCCCGTTTACATATTTAACGTCTTTAAAGTAGTATGTAATATCTATGGTTTCACCAATAGGCCAATATTGCATGATTTATCCTTCTGTCATTTTTATGGACAAAACAAAAGTCTAAATTAATTTACAAACCCATACCCAGTGGGCTGATCTGTCTTTAAGATAAGCTTTAGATGCTTAGTTGATTTCAGTTTGTTTTTCACAATGTCTCGTTCATGTTTATTTGGGATAACATCATTCTCTCTGAGACAGTCTTCAAAGCTGTCACAATCCTTACAGTAAAACAAACAGATAAACTTTAACTGTTCTCAAAAATCTTTTAGTACAACATTATATTTTTGAGTGAGAATCCATACACTGACATTTGCATGTCTGCCACTAAAAGCAAGTTCTGCTAGAGTGTTTCTCTTCTTAACAATGTCTTTCTCTGCAGAGCAGTCATCAACAATGAACAAAGTTGGCTGTCCTTCAAATTGCTTGTAAAAAGACATCAAACAGTCGTTCAGTTTTTCTCAGGGTCGACTAAATAGATGTTGTTATCAGTCCAAATAAATAAACGGTTGTGATAAGCTTTGTTGTGTTTGATTGTAGGACAAAATATCACAATGTTTTCAAAATGGTGGATGTATCTTGTTTGTAAGAGGTCAAGTACAAATTCAGTTTTACCACAGCCTGTGGCGCCACAAAACAAACCACAGTGCGGGTCTAGTGTCAGCAAGTTCATTTTAACCCTTTGAACCCTGAGTAAATAAGAAGTGTATATACCTTTCAGCCCTGACTTTATTTGAGAAATTTCTGTTGGAAATGGGTGTGCATTGTAAAATATTTGTAAATAATACTTTACAACAGATATCCCCATATAGGTATATATGTACAGATTTGCCATTGGATGGACTACCGTTTTATGAATTTGACCACACTGTGTCACATGTCGTAATGCCTGCTGACAAAAATAGTGACAGGTGACAATAAACTTGAAAAAAAAGTCTTTCGTGCATGACAGGTCGCTAGTACTTAACATGCATCATTAAATAGGGCGTCTGTTACTGTGACACGTATGTGTCCATGCATTTCCAGCATGCCGATACAACATAAGGCCCCTACCTTGTCACCAGATGTCAATGTGTACACCTGCCACTGATAAGGTATATCCACGGTCTAGACAACATGTAATAAACGGCGTCGAATGATGATCTGTGTTGTGTCTCGTACACGATCGGATGGAAGTACCAGTGTTGTAAAGACTATATACGTACTACACATGTGACCAATGTGTGTCGTTGATGTCCACAGAGTCACCTACAGGTGCACCAAGGTGTGGCATTAAAAAAAACGGAATATCAATTAGAACCTCTGAATTCAGCATCAGAATCAAGCTGTAAGTAATTGCCGTTGTCAGTGCCTCAAACGGCGATTGCTCCAGCTGACACTGCCAACACGTGGTTATGCTGCCACGCGGTAGGTAGGTACACATGTCCCAATGTGAAGCTATCTGTTGTTGAAACCATGTCTCCAAACACAAAATTGTATCACTCCGAATATCTACACATCCACGCACCATCCCGACCTTAATTCCCACACTAGCATCGCAAAACTGACCGCATACCACAGACGAACGTACGTGACCCTGTCAGTGTAAACAGGATGTGTCAGTGTGAAGGGCGAGGTCACCGGACGCGCAGTGAGGCTCGCGCGTCACCGGGCGCACGATACAAAACACCCGACACTGCTGTAGCGGTTTGCCGGGATGAAGGGTATATGAGGCCACAAACTGCTACAGCGGTTTGCCAGGTTCAAAGGGTTAATACTAATTATAATTTTAATACATATGACCACTTAAGTCTGCTCTCTGCAATATTGAGTTGGGTGTCATAAATCAGATACAAATATATGTTTATTGCTGCAGCTTTTTCAGTCTTTCTTTTTTTATCTGAATTGTAATTCCATCACTACCGTTTTCAACAGTACGACCTGACCCATGTAGGTAGTCGTCATCTGTACTACATAGGTCTAACCAAAGTGCATACTTGTTTGTCAGGTATTGACCAATTCTTACATCATACAGATGCAGATCTTTGCAAGTTAGGTTTGCTGGTTTTTCTCTAAGTCTCCTGCCTGCAAAATACTTTGTGATCTCGTCGTAGTGCTGATAAGGTTGCATTCCTGAAGCAAAGACTTGATTTGGACGGCCTTCGATTGTACAGGATAAATGTGTAATTTTTGGATTATAAAATTTTTCTGAATCTCTTTTTTATGGACTTCCTGGTTCAACAAACAACATAATAATGCCTTTCAGTGACCTAGCAGGTGTGTTCAGGTTGATATTCCACATTGGATCACTTTTGTCTTTGAGCATTAAACTGTGTCTTATCACACGGTCATAATAAATTGGAAGTCTTGACTGGTACTGATTTTGAATGAGAGTAGCTAGATGAGCATGTGTGACAATTTCATATTCTAAGGAAATGTTAGAGATCTTATATGTTTCATTGAGATCAGATGATTTTATAACTTTGGAGCAGTCATTGAAAGTTAGTTCAAAACTCAGACGGTCATTCAGTGCTCCTTGGTAATAAGGCAAATGCGCTGTTAGGATTTCAAATTCAAGTGGAATGTAAAATCTATTACCATATGTTTCGGCTACATTAACGTCCTTGACTATTGATGTTGTTTTGTCACATGCATCGATTCTGAGTTTAGTAATGTTATCAGCCTGTATGCCTTGATAAATACGATCCTCCCATTCTTCTCTTGTGAGCCAAAGATCTTTATAGCAATAGAACACATCAGCATTATCAAGACTAAACACTTCCTGTCCTTCAAGTTTAACTTTGATGGTTCTAACAATTGCTCTGCCAAGATTGTCAACTAGTGTTCTGTTCACATCTGTGTCTGATGAAAGTTTGATATTAAATGCAAGGCGAGCAGTGCCAGGAACAATAACGTCACTGGGACCTAGGTTCGGAAACTTGATTGTGATAACAATAGATTGCCTAATGCCCTTAACACCAAGAGGCTCACGTAGTTTTCTGTACGGGTCTAACTTTGATCCATAAGACGATGTCATTTTATTATGCAAAAATCAAAAAATTAAATTAATAAAAACGATGGCAGCGGGAGGATTTAATCATGATTTTGAAATGGATGTCATGAATGTCTCTGATACTAGTCAACAGATATGACTGGAATGGTAAATACTTCTCCTATGTATCACAAACTGTTAAAAGACAAAGTAAACTCGTTTTATGATAGTGTTGGTGCCCGACCAGATGTAATAGATCCTAATCAGTTTGAATATGATAAAGGTCATTTATTTGTAAATACAGAGGCAAAATATAATTGACTTACAAAAAAGATCCTGCTAAGTTTAGAGCTTTAAGTACAATTAAAGATGAAGTCGGTGGCAATACGGGGTTGACAAAGTACCTCGGTATTGGGGGCATAAGCCGTACCCATGTACCACCTCGACTTGTTAGCACTCTCCACGACGTGCAAACAAGGTTGCCAACTTGAAATTGAAATGACTGAGGTAAAAAGACTGCCAGAAATAACAAAGAAAGTGATACAAGAAACTTCATTTACAGAAGGTCAAATAAATGACGCTATGAAAACAATAGAAGACTCTCCTTTGTCAATGCGGGAGATTATGGGCTTGGATAAATCACTGTAGTCAATCAGAGGTGCGATGGTAAACAATATAGCCAAACTAGGTGAGCTTGATAATCAAATAGAAAGAGAAAAAGAAAAACTAGCTACAGCAGACAATGGGAATCTTGACACAGAAATAAAAAAAGAATACAACACAGATTAAATGATTTGCAGATAGAAAGATCAGGACGATTAGAAGTGATTAGTATTGGAAGAGAAAAACTGAAAACACAGGTCAACAGGATTAGAGAAACTATTCAGAAAATACTTCATGAAGACACAACATTGGCTGAGAGATTGAAAACACTTTTCAGAGAGCAGGGTATCACTATTGCAAGTTTAATTACTGCTCTTGGATTTATTATCAGTACTGTCGTAATGGCTGTGACGGGGGGGGGGGGGGGACCTGGTGGGGGTGGACCTCCTCCACAGGCCCCACCAGCCCCAACTGACCCAAAAGATTTACAGTCATGGGTAAAGAAACAGTTGTCACACATATCAGACTTGCTTAAGAAATTGGCTGTGAAAGCAATGGATGTTTGCCTGGCATAATAGGAAGTGTTGTCAGTTGACTGATCAGTACAGCGGCAAAGAAAGTAGGGTTTATGGCGGAGCATGTGTGGGTCTTTTTGATGACAGTAGGAGGATTAATAGCAGGATATTTAATGAAACAGGTAAATAAGTAATATCCCTAATCCAGTAAGGCCTATTACCAATGCAGTTCTCTCTGACTCATGTGTGTTTACCGGAGGGGCCGGGTCGGGGGTTGGTGTCGGGGTCAGTGTTACTGGCTGTATGGGGGCCAGGGCTGGTGTTACCGGAGCTGGCATTATTAATGGTTTTAATGAATGTAAATGTATGGTTGTTGCCCCCAAGTTTACTGTTTGATTGAGTCCTAATTTTTTACCAACACCTGCAACAATTATTTCATTATTATAATTTGTTATTGTCCCCATTTGTAATTGAAGGTCAGATGGTAACATGCATAACCCAATGCAACTACAAAGTCAACTTTTGATCTAGCATATCTGAGAATGTCTTGGTAGCGTATGCTTGATGGGAGATCTACTACTGAATTTACCGAGTCTTAAAGGTTTGCAATAAATTGTTTTTGTGCTTCAAATTTGCCACTCCCATTAAAGATGTTTGATTTTGTTTGAGCTTGTGCTCCTAGTATACACCACACATATGTTCGGATAGATTCATTAATGTGTTCGACTCCTGCTTGTGTAAACCCATCACTCCGATCTAAGACAAATGTAGTCCAGGCATTAGACTGCTTCTGTTCTATTGAGCCTAACCAGACTTCAGATTTTGATGAGAATGACATGTAACCGGGGTAGTAATCTTGAGGGTATTGTCTGTGACTCATAGCATAATACAATGTACCCATGCTGTGGTGATCATCAAGTTTTTGTGTGAAGTCATACCCGGGGCCAGGGCTGATGTTAAATTCATTACAAATGTGTTCAAATGCTTTCATATCCATTGGGTTGTTATACCTGTTGAAACTGGATTCAGTGGGCAGTGGGGCATGCAGTTCTGCCAGTATTCTTCTAATCTGGTAATATGTGTGAAAACGATAAACAGACCTAATCAGTTTGTTTGAGTGATTCAAGTGGTCTGTAAAAGAAACATCGCAGCCTGTAGTTGAACATAGTATAGCAAAGTTAAGTTGGTTTTGAAACATCTGTAGTGGACTTGATGACCATTTTCTTGCCGTTGCATCATCTGTTATTGGTGGGTTTAGATATTGGTCAAAGGGGTTGGGTACTTTCACTTGAAATAAATCTTGTTCAGACACAGAAAAATCCAGATGATTTAGTTGAAATATTTTCTGTTCATAAGTTGGTGCAATATTGTACTTGGCATCCATGTTAAATTGAAACGTGTTTGTGCTTACGCTTGTTGGCGATTTAAATTCCATTGTGCTTTTTTATGAGATAATAAAAATGTTTATCACCTTAACAAATCTTGATACAAGCAAACCAGTGTGGTTAACTAATGGGAATGATAATCGTGATGGTAGCAAGACTGTAGCTATCCATGAAATGTTCTACACTGTAACGTGGTTTAAGGTAACAGATGATGGTACATATGCTGTAAATGAAAATAGAGGTGGTACAGGTATTTTCTTTGCTCATTTAAAGCCTGGGTATTATGACTTTTATACTTTAGCTGAATGGTTTCAAAATAAATTTAAAATTAAAGCAACTTTAAATCCGGCTAACTTGCTTGTTACATTTGAATTTCCAAAAGATAGTAAGTTTGTATTCACACGCAAACTTATAATACTACTTGGTTTTTTAAACGAGGACACCATAGAACATTTAGATACAGTTAATGATGAAGATTGGGCATTAGATAACAGATATATAAAGCCCAAAAAACAAAAAAATAACTGGAAGATATCCTGTTCATTTGGCAGTACACACAGTACTAAATGTTCATTTGAAAGAACTGAACATGACTGAGAATGTACACAATGGAAAACCTTCAACTTTGTTGAGATGCTTACCAACTGGAACTGTACCTTATTGTGAAAGTGTGGTTGTTAGATTTCCTGTGCAGTTTAAGAAATTAGGTTCCAGTGCTTTTTAATCACTGTGTTTATATATAACTAATCAAGATGGCAAACCAGTTCTGATGCATGATTTTAGTGTTGTGTTAGAAGTTAAATAATTTTATTTTTGTTTATAAAAAATGAGTGCTGGCCCAAAGCCAAGAATTATACCAGTTGCGTCTCCGGTAACAGAGTTGAAAGATTTGACTGATGTACAGGATTTTGAGAAAGAGGGGGAGGTGGGGGAGGTATATGGTTTTGAACTTGATGCTTATGGCATGTACAAGCGGAAAGTAATCGATGACATGAAGGACGGAACAGAGAGAACAATTCCTAAACTTGGTCAGCTGTGTGATGTTACTGTACCTATTCCTATTCCTACATCTTTAAAAATGTGAGTAATAAGTGGGTAGTTGTTCCTGCTCCTGTTCCACCTACACCAGCACCCACAATTGAGTGGGACATAATGTTTGAATTTATTAGTCCTTATGTATATACTGATGATGAAGGTGCCTTAGTATTCAGAAAAGTTGTTAACTCTGGGCCGCTGATTGTGAGTCTTGTTCCAAGTTTTGCCTCAGACAACAATAGCAGAGAAAAACTAAAAGTGCAAGAGTATGAGAAACGAAGGTATCTTCTTACGCATAGAAAGGGCAGATCAGATACTTCTGTTGTGTTTGTGCCAATAAACTTTGAAATAGCAAGAGAAGTGACAATAGTATTTGAAATTATCATGAGATCTGTGGCTTCTGTGAAACAAGCTGATATCGCACAGAGAATCAAACTTACGTGGGATGACACAGTGCAAGAGTCAACAAAGATTTTTATTGCTATTAGAAAAGGTGTAGATGTAGATGTTTCGAGCAGTAATCCAGCTGTAAAGGTGGTGGTGGTCGATAAAACAACTCTGGTTCATCTAAGTTACATAAAACTGGAACACATAGATGTTGTTTCATTTTATTACGCTAGCAAATTTTATACTTTGGACGAGTTGCAAAATGTAATTGCGGATTAAATAAAAAATATTTGTCAATTAAAAAATGGTAAACTTGTATCCACAACTACCGCCAACTGAGACGCTTGCAACGAGTAAGACAACTGAGCCAATTGTATCTGATAAAACATTACAGACAGACATATTCAGATTAATAAATATTACAGATGCATTGAAATATTTGGAAGGAGAAGAGGCCAAATACTCCAGGTGTAAAAGACGGTATAAAACAGTTTTCAATTCTGTACAAAACACATCTATGGCTGCGGGTGCAGTTTCAGCTGGATGTCCTGTAGGGGGTATTGTTCTGATGACGGGAATTGGTAGTATAATCAGAGTTCGTCTTGAAGGTTGATTGATTGATTGTACATTGCTTAACATCCTGACAGCAACAAGGCTTTCTCAGGAAGTGCCTGCACTGCTTGTGAAAAAAACCCTAAACAGAACATTGAATGTATGTTGCCAGCCGGTCCAATACGTTAAATAAACCTACGATATGGGGCCTAAATAAAGCTAAGACCATTTAGCAACACACATCTAATATCAAGAGCTACAGGCAGCGCAGACAGTAGGGAGAGTTTAAAATAGGAAAATACAGGTAAATGGACCACGGGTAGACAGAAACTCATGCCCCAGAATAGAGAGAAAAACCCACCCTGTGGGGCTGACCAAGGTGACCCTGGAAACTAAAAAGTAGTTAACCCCACCCAAGTCCCCCAGGGCAGACCTGGGTGGGGGGGGGGGGGGGTCTTGAAGGAGCTAGCATTGCCACAGGTCTGTTATGCTTTGGTTTGGAAGGCCTTAACAAAAGATGTCATACAGAGTTGCAAAAGCATGAAGCATTGAGTACTCTTGCTGGTGCTAAGCTGAGCAGTATATAACATATTATCAGTAAATCTTTGGAGGACAATTTTATTGACGATATTAAATTTAAGAGAATACAAGATGATTTGAGCAATTACAAACAACAGAAGTCTGAAATTCAAAATAAGATGCATAGTCAATCCCCTGCAAATGTTGAAGAACTAAAGGCTTCTTTTTTAGAGAGAGGAAAACAGATTGGTGTACAGGAAACCACGGAAAAATTCAAAATCTTTTAAGCAAATAAAATTCAGTTTTGGTAATCGTTCATTATTTCAGTACTCTTCGCAAAGAGATGTCACGCCTCTCACACCATCCTTGTAAGTGTGTAGGTTCTTATAAAAACTTATAAGTTCTTACACTTATAAGTTCTTATGTCAACTAATTTATAAGAAGTTACAAATTTACCTGTAAAGTTAGTTGGCAGTTGTAGGTAACTTAGGAAATTTGTTATCAAGTATCTGTAGGTAACTTTTAAAATTTGTTATCAAGTGCATATAACATTTTTTTTTTTGTTTGTTTGTTTTTGTATGTGTGTGTGTGTGTGTGTGTGTGTGTGTGTGTGTGTGTGTGTGTGTGTGTGTGTGTGTGTGTGTGTGTGGTTATTATTAACTCTAGACTTCCCATACAGTTTTCTCTATATCGGCTCTGTATTCCCAGAAGATTTCTTACATTTTGGTAGTTTTAGGGTAAGTTTGTGAAAACAGACCTTGTGACTTAACTATTGATGTGACTGAGACTAAACTTGGCAGTTATCAAGAGAAATCTTACGGATACACAATGAACTTACTTTGAATCAGATTTACCTGCCTCAAGATGAATTTTGATTAATTCAATTGAACACAGTGTCACTCCACTCATCATCAGAAAGAAGTTCATCACTTTCACTCAAAGTCAAATGAAAACGCTCTTGATCCGACAGGTCACTCGTGTGCACACTGCTAACACCTGACACTTCAACATCACTTCGATTCTCACAAAGTCCTAGATCTCTGTCACGGATAAGTTTATCAAATAAGTCACCAAACTCCTCATCGCTATCGGAGTGCACGGTTGTCATAATGCTTCAAAAACTCGCACCAAAAAGTCACATAAAAACCGACAAAAACAGTCACAATTCAACCCACGAGTCAAGATTCACGGTAGAAAACAACCCTAGACCTTTCCGGAAGTGACTTTATATGCTCTCTATGCACAGGAGAGCTCTCGCTTCCTGTGAGGTCACTTCTATTTTGGTCACAAAACCAAGCAGTCTCAAGCGGTATGGGAATAATTGATTGATTGATTGATTGTACATTGCTTAGCGTCCCGACAGCAACAAGGCTTTCTCAGGACGTGCCTGCACTGCTTGTGAAAAAAAAAAATAAACAGAACATTGAATGTATGTCGCCAGCCGGTCAAATACATTAAATAAACCTAACACACGGGGCCTAAATAAAGCTAAGACCATTTAGCAACACACATCCAATATCAAGAGCTACAGGCAGTGCAGACAGTAGGGAGAGTTTTAAAAAGGCAAATACAGGTGAATGGACAAAGGGTAGACAGAAACACATGCCCCAGAATAGAGAGAAAAACCCACCCTGTGGGGCTGACCAGGGTGACCCTGGGAACTAAAAAATACCTAACCCCACCCAAGTCCCCCAGGGCAGACCCGGGTGGGGGTGGTATGGGAATACACGACACGAGCGGAATGGCGCGGTTTGGGACGTTAAGAGTTAAAATAACTGTGGTTTTTTTTTGTTTTGTTTTGTTTTGTTGGTTTTTTTTTTTTTTTTTTTGGGGGGGGGGTTTGGGCGGGGGGGGGGGGGGGGGGGGGGGTATAAATGGTCTTGAAATGTGTTTTTTCATATCTCTAACACTGATCAATATACACACACATGCACACAGACACACATACGCAAACAGACAAACACAAACACACGCACACACATGCACGCACACACACACATACAGACACATAAAGACAAACACAGACAAACAGACAAACACACACACACGCACAGACATGTACTCACACACACACATACCCACAGACAAACACACATCCATACACACACGCATGAGCGCGCGCACACACACACACACACACGCATACACGCATGCACACACCAAAATCTTTATTCAGCATGCATAAATATTGTAAACTCCAGTCTGCAGAACACTTCGCCACACCGTTGTATGAGACATGTATGTTGCATTTTGTATCGTATATGATACACAGCTGTGTACACAAATTGTCACTTGACTCATTTAGTCCCATTGCTAAGATCATACATCATTGTTTACATTAGATACCAGTCTGACACCGTCAGAACCGTTGCTAAGATCATACGTCATTGTTTACATTAGATACCAGTCTGACACCATCAGACCCGTTGCTAAGATCATACGTCATTGTTTACATTAGATACCAGTCTGACACCGTCAGACCCGTTGCTAAGACCAATCCTACCGTAGAAACCACGCTGAAGGCTTGTCGTGACTAAGCAGATTGAAGAAATGTCGATAGTACGCAGCAAATTTGAAGCGCCATTTTGGCGGTATTAACAACCCGGTCTGCCATCGACAGGCCCGTTGTTAATACCTGTGTGAAGTCAGTTTCACTCGCAAAGTAAGCTACTTACATGACCCACGGCGGCACGGAAGTAATAGCAATGACTCTGTTCAAAAAGGCTCAATCTTCTGTTTACACCCTCAACACATCCTGCCACGAGATCGATATGCTTAGCGGCCTCGGCGCGACACAGTCTAGCCAGGCTAAATTCACAAAACTGCTAAGAATAATCATTGTCCATAATAGAGGCTGATGTGCTTTTCCGTTCACGGTATCCTGTAATAACCTGTAGGCAGTCACAAATATATTTTTTAACGTACTCAATGTTAGTCAGCATAGACAAATTACACTAACCTGGTTAACAATCTAACAGTGAGATTTTCTTTTCTCAGCGCACTGCAGGCTAACCGCGAGGCCTTTTTCTTGTTTCAAAAATACCACGAATTTTAAGTCAAACTATTAATCTTACCGTAGTATATATATCATAAGATTTAGCGATAACACTGAATATCAAGTCTGAGATTTAGTCCGTTACTGAAACATACAACCTTCTCTCACACAAACAGCGTAATGAAAAGGACGCGACCGGCTGAGTGTTTGGCAAATGACACATGACTGTTGTCCCAGGTGACAATTGACGTCAGTGGCGCGCGCACATGTGTGCCGTGTGTCTGCGGCGCGATGGCTAGACAAGTCCAGATGTTGTTTTATCGCGTACATTCCTGAATGTACACACTTACATCATTGATAGATTAATTAGCTCAGGTGTTAATTTTGCTTTAGTCATCAATGGCATTGATTTTGGACATCTTTATTTTACCGAGTAAAATAAAGAGGATCCGGGAAATGTGAGCGACATGGTCATTATGAGCTTTTGTTAGTAAAAATAGTAAAATAAAGGAAGATAAAAAAAAAATTCTTGTATTCTCTATTCTTCTTTCTCTAGCGCGCTTGTTGGGTTTTAGTTCGCGGCGGTGCTTTGAGCCAATTGTTACGATTGTGGTTGTGTTGTCCTGTGAGAGCATACATGTGTTAATCGTAGGAAACGATCCGATATTTATTTGAGCTATCATGGTTATGATTCACGTATCTTTTTAAGTAACATTTTTTTTTTTTTCAGTCGCGCAGAGCGGATTTCACTTCGTTATGATACGCTAAGTTTAGTCCAGAACGTTCTAGAAAGGTCGCACTGTCTAGAAAGGTCGCACTGTCTAGTGACCTCGTATGTGTGACATTGGTTAGTTGGCGACAGTTCACAACATTTTGTTTTTCTGTGCGCGTGAATTGAGCAGCCTTTTTTTGTTTTGTGGAAGGTCGAGAATCTTCTAGAGCGGATATGCAAGGTCGTGATAGGGCTACCATACTTTTATGTGACTTCATTATACATTAGGATTTAGAGCTGAAATGAGCAGCCAAGTTTTTGTAGCCTATTTAGGTGATTCCAGAAAATTCTTATTTATGAGTCGGTTGCGTGTTTCGTTCTGATTGGTTGCGTTGTATGATTTTCGTAGATGATTCTGGAAATTGGTAGTATATATAAAGAGGGCACTAGGAAAGCACGTTCATACATTGTCTTGCATTTTTCAGTTGTAGAGACACACAGTTATCGTAGGTATGTGGCCCATATAGGGTGTACATTGTGAGAGATACAGCGTAACAGTGTGGTGTACGTTGTAGAGAGACTTTGTGTCGGCAGTGTGGATATTTGCAGAGGAGACTTTGTATCAGTGTTGGTGCATTTGGAAATGCATTGTGTGGTGATCGCATCGCTGAATTAAAATATTGTTGGAACTGTTACTCCAGTTTTGTCTACATCCTTAAGCCACGTGTGACGGATTGCAGCTGAATGAAGTTTATTTAAAAAGAACCTTACGTGCATGCGTCTGGTGTGTTTATTATACTACGACTACAACTCCACCACGTAACACCAATATTCAATTGGGTAAAGCGCCTATTTAATGCGCTTATTTATTTATTTATTTATTATAGTCAAGGTGAGAGGCGAGCTGTCTTGGCCCGGAAGGCCATAAGAGGCAGCGCACCTGCGCACGCACCATCCCATCACTCATACATAACAGTACCGACCGCCTGCCGCATGGCACCGTGAAGTCAAGTCCAAGGTACCCAGAGTAAGATAACCTTCGTGCGGTAGTGCGGAAAAGAACCCAACGCTTTTCCGAAGACCACATGGGTAGGTCATACTGAGTGTAATATCAGGGCACTGCCTGCCCAGTACAAGTCCATACCATTCACACCTACCCTCTGCCAGGTGTAAACAGCAGTGGTAACTAATATACACAGCTATAACATAAACACATAGCGGAGGCAACCAAGCGCACGGCAAGTGAGCACGGTTCCGCAAGGCCACGCAACCCGACATAAGCAACTTCTATAGAGCGTCCCAGTAATTCCTTCCTCACCGACCTCCTCTTGGTCAGGTGAGCCGTTGCTTTCTGGCTCTTTTTTTTAAAAACCATCCTGTAGCAGAGCGTGCTTACAATCTATGGACCAAAGAGTAAAGGGCCCAGCCCGCGCCCACCGTGCCGCTCTGCGTCACTTCCTTCTCTGCGTAAAAGGACTAACTGTCAAGCTAGGTAACCACAGATGCGTTTGACAGAGATACGACAGTACCGGCCTTCCTACTGGGACGCTCGTTGGCACATGTGAAGAAACCTCCGTAAGACTAGCCAGATTCACGGAACGTGTCACCGCCCAGCGCGCAGAACGCCGGTCGACGGCAAGAACCGAGGCCTTACCTTGCCATGGCGAGAGGGACCGGGGGGAAACCTGAATGAAGGCCGTCGGCCACTGCTTTATGAAAAAGCTGTAGCCCGTCCCGCGAGACGGAAGTAGAAGGTCCCTCGTGCGCAGTCAAGCAAAAGGCACCCAGCATGGCTCCCGTTTATCATCGTGCAGTCCCGGCTTGTGGCTGTCATCCAGTCCCCAAACTTCGTAGCCGACAAGGTTCACGAATTCTAGCAGGCAGGTGTCTTGTCCATCCCAAATGCACAAGCACTTCGGCTGACACGTGTATGAAAAATTCAAATGGTTCCAAGAACAGGAAGTCCCTAAGCGGAACTGTGGAGTGTCAGCAGTCAGCCGAGCGAGGCAGACGAGACAGAGTGTCGCCGAGTTAGCCTAGTCCAAGGAACAACAGTGCCCACACAACCAAATTTAGCACTGAACACTCGAAGAGAACGAAGTTAATCCAAGGCCGGAATGGCAAGCCTAGGCAAAGTCAACACCGGTAAGACCGGTCACAACCGTACACAGCCAAAGATCCAGTAGGCTGGACACGTCCGTTCGCAGTAAGCTATACGAACAAACTGGTATTACACCACCCCTCACGCCACCGGATGGTGAGGTAAGGGAGGCTACTCGGGTACCTGGCTACGGCGCCCTTGGGTCGCCTCCCTTGTCGTGTAGGTACACAACGGAATTTTGGGCTGAAATAGTAAGCTAAGTGCACGTTCCTAGTAGTAATGTCATCCTAGTAGTAATGTCATCGGTAATGTGTTTTGAGGAAACAAATATAGGTTTAAAGATCCAAAGAAACCACAAAAAAAATTCTTAAATACTATTTATAACTTCAAACCCAAACATGGTACATGACGGACATACTTGATGGTAAAACCTATCTATGCATACTAATTTGGATGACCCTTCAGAGAGGTCATAGGTCACAAGAGGTCGGTAAATGTAAAAAATGCCATTTTGAAGTCCCTTCTATGAATAGAAGGGACTTTTTAGGACGGGTAGAGGTGGGGCGAAAATAATAGCATGTTCATGTCAAAGGCGGGAAGGCTAAACCTCTAACAATTGAAGTAACAAGATAAAAACTACGTCATGTCTAGTTACGCTAACCTCGCTGCTGAACGTAAATTTTGCGCAAAGCGCCATCTGTGCGTATGCATGTGCGTCATGCATGTGTGTGCGTATGGATGTAAACATGTATTTTTCTCTAAAATGTATTTTTTCAAAAATTACTTACCGACGGCATTACTATGTGGAATATACCCCTTAACTTACTCGATTTCAGCCTAAGCACCCTTTGTGTGTAATTATACGACAAGGGGCGTAATTCTGAGAGTTGTATCCAAGTGACCGGGTAGTCTCCCCTCCCTCCATCCGGTCACGTGAGCCGTGTATTCCCGCCAGGTGTACACTTAGCGTAGTGGCGGAAAGCGGGGTAGGTGGGAGGGCCCTCCGAGTAATGCCATCGGTAAGTATTTTTTGAAAAAATACATTTTAGAGAAAAATACATTTGTTTCCTCAAAATACATTACTGATGGCATTACTATGTGGAAGAATAGCAAAAAGGAGGAGGGTGTCGCCCAAACCCCGTAACGGCAGTAAGCTTTGCTTCGAGGGGCAACCTCCCGACGACTTCAGTTAAGAGTTATCTATGGCGCCAGCGGCGCTCGGAGGGAGTGTTGCGCTGCCGAGAGGTCTCCGACGAGGGCCAGGTTGTCGCGCTGGCCGGAGAGGTCTCGGAGATAGAAGCAGGCAAAGGTGGACTCTGCTCACCACCCAACCGCTGCAACGATGTCTCTGACTGCGCAGTTGTGGTGGAACGCGACGCTGGCGGCGACTGCTCTGACTACGTGAGCCCGTATCCGCATTCTCTTTGCACCCTGTGGGGAGAGATCATTGTAAGCGGAGCGTATTGTCCATCGCAACCAGGACAAGATCGTCTGGGCAGAATGTCAGCTCGGCCTGGGGCCAAGGGCAGGAAGCGGCCTCTCCTGATGGGCTTCACTCTGCACAGATAGACTTTTAATGCTCAGACCGGGTCCTGCAGTAGTGACGTCTGGGACCGGTCGAATCCTGTAAGCAGGTGAAGACTCTACACCTGGGGCGCAGCCGAGGGGAGTCTATTCTTGGCCAAGCTGAACTGAACTGAACCATCCATCCTAAACTGCAAGCAGGCTGGGTCTATGGACAGGGCGTGCAGCTCGCTTACTCTGGTGGCTGTGGCGAGGGCCAGAAGGAAGCAGGTCTTCCTAGTCACGTCCGCAAGGCGAGCGAAGTGAAGGGACTCGAACTGACTGGAGTTCAACCAGGTCAGCATCCAAGGGAGATCCCAGCGTGGAACTCGCGAACGAGTGATCGGGCGCTGGAGTTCGAAGTGGGACATCAAGTCCGAGAGGTCCTTGCACGCTCCTGGGTCCGGTCAGCCCAAGTGCCGATAAGTGTCCGCCACCATCGAGAGATAGCCGCGAATGGTGATCAGGGCCAAGTCCTGTTCACAAAACAGCCACAAGAAGAACTCAGCCAGCTGAGGTGTGGTCAGGGCCGTGGGGGCGAGGCGCCGGGGCTCGCACCAGGACTGTAGGACCCTCCATTTCCCTTGTACACCCGAAGGGTGGATGGTCTGCGGGCTGCCGTGATTGCCTCCACTGCTGCATCCTAAAATCTCGAGCTGTGAGGGCTTGACACACAACCTCCAGGCATGAAGCAGAAGTCTCTCCAGACAAGGAGGGAAGAGGTTCTGCCTGGGCTGCTTCAGCATCGTGCGAGGCATGGGGGCCAGAGAGGGGGTCAGTGGCGAGGCTCAAAGGTCTGTCGTCCACTCCCTGTTCCAACTGAACGGAGTGACGAACAGAAGGATCGCGCTGCATCCCCGAAGCTTGAGGAGCACCTTGCGCCCTAGTACCGAGGGAGGTTAAGCGTAGGCCACGAGGCCCTCCCAGGAGACTGACAGAGCGTCCACCGCCCACGCGAGGGGGTCCGGAATGGGGGAGACAAATAGTGGGAGCTGCATGTTCCACTTGGTGGCAAACAGGTCGATCATGGGCGTCTCCCAGTGAGCACCGATCATGCGGCAGATGTCCGGCTGGAGGGACCACTCGGTGTGGAGGAGCTGTCCTCGTCGCGAGAGGGCATCTGCAAGAACATTCAGGTGTCCCGGGATGTGTCATGCTCGGAGCGCAATCCCGCGATCCCTGCCCCTCAGGAAGATCTGGTTAAGTGGCATGCAGAGGGTCGGAGACCGTGTGCCGCCTTGCTTCTGAATGTAGGCTATCACCGTCGCATTGTCGGACAGTACTTCCTGGCCGCCGAGCTGTGATTCCCAGCGGATGATCGCCAACCACACCGCCTTCAACTCTAGCCAGTTGATATGTCGGTTTCGAAGTTCCGCCGACCACAGGCCTGAGACGGTGCTGAACTCCGGCAGTAAATGGGCCTCACAGCCATCGAGACTTGCGTCCGTGCAAATGGAGAAAGTCGACGGAGGGGTGGAGAGAGGGACTCCTGTCGCCAACCAAGAGCGGTCTGTCCAATGGAGCAGAAGCGGCCGGATCAGCAGTGAGAGTGGGATCAAGGCTGAGAGATCTCCCAAGGATGGACGCCAGTGGAGCAACACATGTAGCTGTAGTGGTTGAGCGTAAGCCTGCCGAGGGGTAACAGGTCCGCCGCCGCACTGATCAGACCCTAGAGCTGGAGCCAGGTGTGGTTGGGAGCGCATCTGCTAGGGAGACTTGCCGTGCCAAGGTCACCAGCTTCTGGATCCGAGTCTCCGGTAGATGTACCCTGTCGAGATCGGTCAGAAATTCCAAGTCCCGGTGGACAACCAGCGAGACGGCACCAGGTCTGACTTTCCCTCGTAGAGGAAGAACCCGAGTCGGCGAAGAAGCGCTAGGCGAGTGTCCCTGTTCGCCTCTAGCGCGGCCGCGGCCTGAATCCTGAGGAGCAGGTCGTCGAGAGAGAAGGAGGTAGGGCTCGAGGAATCCTGCCTGGCTGTGGCGACTACGGCATCCACAATCTACGTACGATCCAAGGGCTGAGGACCGAACCGATACACGACCCCGTGAAGGCGAATCGCAGGTAACGCCGAGAGGCCGGGTGCAAGGGAACATGCAGGTAAGCATCATGAGGACACGACTGACCGCATGGTCCAAGGCTGTACCATAGCTCATAAGGCAATTGCCGTTTCCATGCCAGGAGGGGTGACAACAACTTGTTTAGGGCCGAGAGGTCGATGCCCGGTCGTCACTTGTCGCCTGGCTTCGGAACCATGAAGAGCCGACTGTAGAACGCCGGGGGATCCTGTCGAGCTACTACTTCCATGGCGGACTACTGGTGCCGCGGGACCATTCCTCCCGAAGAGAGTCCGCCTTGCCCTGGTTGATCGGTACACGCGTCCAGAGCGGTGAAAGAGTCTGCGGACCCGGGATCTGCCACGAGACCCGAAGTCCTGCCAAGATCGTGTCGAGAATCGCTGGGTCTTCCTGCAGCAGTGAACACCACTCGTCGTTGTGCCTTGCTAGTCTCACGCAGACTGGAGACCCTGCAGGGAGCAAAGTCGGAAGAAGCTCCTGTCCTGGCCCAGGAACGCCCGGGAGCCGAGGACCGGGGGGTGGGGTGGGGTGGCGGTCAAAACCCGAAGACGGGGAAAGTCCCTGTGTTGGCCCAGGAAAGCCCAGAAGCCAAGGACTGGAGGGGGCGGGCATGACCAGCGGGCCTGACGTCTGGGACTGGAAGGTAATCTGGTAACCAGCTGGGAGGCGGGAGTGAAGCTCCACAGGGCGCAACCTCTGTCCTAGCGGGAAGCTGGAACCAGGAGGAATCCACAGAGTCCTGAACCTCTTGCGAGGTAGAGACAAAGGTGGAAGCCCCCCAGGGGAGCACGGCGCAGCTGAGCGACGAAGGTCAAGGGTATGCCCGGGCACTCTTCAGTAAGGAGTCCTGTCTCATCAGGTCGCAATTCGCCGCCGCCGCCAAGGAATAGGTCGCGATGTGGTGCCCAGCATGATTCGCTGTTACAGCGAGAGAGTGGACGTCCCACCAACAGTCCTCGTTCGGACGCTCCCAAAACTCTTCCACATTCCTGACTACCGCCTGCGTGGCCAGGTCCAGTAATCCCGCACAAGCCAGGGAGTTGCGAATGAGACTTGCCGTGTTTCCCAGCCCAGGGGGGGGGGGGGGGGGGGGGGGAAGAACCGACAGGCAGGGACCTTGCCTCCAGCTTGTAACTGTGCTGCAGGGTCCACCCCTGAGAGTGTCCTGCATAACAGGTTTACCAGAACTTGACATCGATGCCCGACGGCCAACGCGTGTCCAAGAAGAACCCTCTGTCACACAGCTTGCCGTGGGACAGGTGGTCATTAAGGTGTCCATCAGAACTCTAAATCCCGGGGGCTGAGGGAGAGTCTTGAAACGCTTCGTCTGTAGCGGTGCATCACCCGAAGCCGCGGCCTTCCTCTTGAGCGGAGGCGAAGGTGGGCATCCCTCCAAGATAAGAAAAGTAGAGATCACTGAGCTGCCTCGTCTAGAGCTCGCGAAGAGTCAGTCGCGCCCGACGTCTCTCCTGGCATGTAGGAGGCGGAAGTGCTGCGGGGGCAGGGTTCCAGAGGAAACATGGCAGACGCCGAGTCCTCCGGATACAGACTGAGGACGTCTTCATTCTCCTCCGTGGGCGACACCGAAACCACGTCACGAGGAGAACCACTGTCTGGAGATCAGTAGGGTCTGTCAGGGGAGCGCTCTGGGGGTGCGGGCGACGAGCTAGAGTCAGGTGAAAGGCGAGCATAGTGTGCCCGTTGCCGAGGTCCGGGCACTACTGTAGCGCTGACTGGAGGCCCTGCACAGACAAGAGAGGGAAGACGACCCATATGCAGTGCCCGCGAGGATGACGGGTAGTTGTGACGTCAGGTGAAAGGCGAGCATAGTGCGCCCGTTGCCGAGGTCCGGGCACTACTGTAGCGCTGACTGGAGGCCAAGCACAGACAGGAGAGGGAAGACGACCCGTATGCAGTGCCCACGAGGATGACGGGTAGTTGTGATGCCGAGAGGGGTGAGCGCGAGAAATCCCCCGAAGGCTGGGGTAAAGGCTGGGACGAGAGTGACGCTGCAGGGCGCGAGGGGACCGGTTCCGGCCAGGAGCCCTGGCTGCGCCAGGAGAAGGAGACTGACGCCGAGGGGAAGGGCTTCTCCCGTAGCGGCGACTGCTCAAGCGCAACTCCGAACTAGGAGGCCAGCAAGCGCTGACGGTGGTCGACAGACGGTGTCTAGAGGAAGCTAGTGTAAGCGGGCGTATCTCCCACATGCTCTGTCTCTCGGCTGCCCCTTGCGGAGGACCATGCGAGACTGGCAGAGGTCTCTCGGCCACTCCTTGTGAAGGGCCATGCGAGACGGGGTAGACTCTCCCGGCCATCGCTATGAGAGGGCTAATGGGACCGAGTCCAGAGTCTGGCGGGAAGTGGGATCCACAATCTCCGACATTGCACGACGGCATAGAGATCTGGGTGGCATGGGGGCTAAAGGAGCTTTAATGCTACGCACTGACCTGGCACTGTCCAAAGGTGTGGTAGAATCCTTAGCCCCCGGGCAGCATCACTAATAGAACTCCCAAGCTGAGACCACTTTCGCTCCTTCCAGGTAGCGCACTGAGCGCAGGTCCGGGGCGAGGAGCCGCCAGAACAGAGTAGACACAGAGTATGCGAGTCCGTCGGCCACTGAAATCCCTTGCATATCCTGCACGTGTATGCGCTGCAACACAAAGCAGAAGCCATGAAGCCACCGCACGGGGCCAATGATGAAAGGCCCCGAGCACAGTACTCACAAACCGGTCGAGGGCTATGCCCAGACTCCATGGAAATTCGAGAAATTTCCATGGAATATGCCGACGGCGCCGTAAACAGTCCGTTTACTTGTACTTTGTAGGCATAACCCAAAGCCTTACCTCGCCATCTTTTAGCGAACAGCGAAGCTTGCCACCTAGTATAGTAGTAGAATAATCCAACCGAGAGGCTGAAGCTGGTGAACCATTCACGGTGAAGCTAAACTGGCGGGAATACACGGCTCACGTGAACTGATCGAAGGAGGGGAGACTACCCGGTCACTTGGCTACAACTCTCTGAGTTACACCCCTTGGGTGCTTAGGCTGAAATCAGGTAAGTTAAGGGGTATATTCCACATAGTAATGCCATCGGTAATGTATTTTGAGAAAAAAAAGATAATCTCCTGTATTTCTGTACACACAAGCTTGAAACTTGGCGAAATACTTTCTGAAGTGGGTGGCTAAGAGGGCCTCCGAGCATAATTATTGTAACTGAATACATAATTAAATAATTGAATTGTAATTGAAGACATAAACAACCATTTATTATAGGAAGTCATTTGACCCAGATTAGAGTCCTGCTCTCTCCTGTCCTTTTCAACATATTCCTGGAGAAGATCATGCAGGAAACCCTCCACGACCACCATACTTCAATCTCTATTGGTGGCAGATCCCTGTGCAATCTTCGATTCGCAGACGACATTGACCTCATGGCAGGCAGCAATAGTGAGCTCCAAAACCTGACAGACAAACTTTCAAGTAGCGCAGGGTCTTATGGCATGGAGATCAGTACGGATAAAAGCAAAGTGATGATCAACACCACAAGCGACAGCAGCAGCAACATTCACATGAATGGCCAAAAGCTAGAAGAGGTCAATAGCTTCAAGTACTTGGGAGCCACCCTATCCAAAGACGGTAGTTGCATAGCAGAGATCCGTATCAGGATAGGTACAGCAACATCCGCAATGGCCAGGCTGGACAGGATATGGCGAAGTAACTCCATCAGCTTCACCATCAAGTACAGGCTTTACAAGTCCCTCATAGTGTCTATTCTACTCTACGGCTGTGAGACTTGGACACTGCTTGCAGACTCAGAAAAGAAAATCCAGGCCTTTGAGAACAAGTGCCTGAGGAAGTTGCTCCGCATCTCGTACCACGAGCACAAGACCAACGAATATGTACGGAGCATCGTCACTTCCCTGGTGGGCCCACATGAACCCCTTCTGGCAACCGTGAAACGGCGCAAGCTTGCTTGGTTTGGCCACGTGACCCGACACAACACCTTGTCCAAGACTATCCTCCAAGGCACTCTCGAAGGAAGTCGTCGGCGAGGTCGTCAGAGAAAGAGTTGGGTCGCAAACATAAAAGAATGGACCGAACTCGAGATGTCAGACTTGCTTGCCACCGCCCAAAATAGAACTCAGTGGAGAGCACTGTCTGTTGCTGCTGCCTTTCAGTCCCCCCAACGCCCAGTTCGGGCAAGGGACTGAAGATGAAGAAGAAGAGAGTCCATAATTTTTGTCATATTTACTTGAACTTTTGCACATAGCTAGTTTGGAGAAAGACATTGGATGAGTTCGCTAGCCAGCTTTGTATCTTTTCAACGTCTTTAGTAAAAATTAATTCTTTTCAGAAAAGAATTAAAACAGTACAAAACCTTGACTTCTAGAGAAAATTAGACAGTGGCAGTGACATAAAAGAGGCAACTCCGTCACCACGCAGACACTGACATAATACTCTAAATATGACGTCATTTTTGGTAAAATTTATGTAGTAGTTTTTTCTATGACTCAGGTAAATGATTAAGTAGTTTGTAAGAAATTCCATACTGCACTAGAGGTATTTGCAAATGACTGTAAAACATCTAGGAATTCATTATATTGAATTGGAGCATTGATATACTGAGAATGATTAGAAACTGGATCTTGATAATCTGCTTTGACTTCTTCTTGTTTTCTGAGGTTTATGTTTGGGTAAACTAAGACTTGATGCGAGACTACTTTCTGAAAGGCCTCCACTTTATCTACTGCACTAGGAAATGTGTTGCCTTCTACTGTGATTGGATACACTTGTAATTTGTATCCATTTTGTAATACTGATATTTTTTTCTAAACCTTATATGTATCTTTTGATTCAGACACTTCATTTTTACAGAACTCAGCCCAGTGAATCTTTTTGGCTGTCGCCACAATTCTGTTACAGTGTATTTTAGTTTTCTTCATTCCCTAGAGTTCTCTTCAGATTTGTTTCTTATCCATTTTTTAAAGTGTACCTTCTTAATATTTACTGCTAGTTCACATTCCTTATTCCACCAAACATTACCTGAATATTTACCCTTTGATTTTCCTTTGCATTTTGGTATGGACTTCTCCGCAGCAGAAAGAACAGCTTTTGTAATATTTCTGTAAAATGTATCTATACTTTCATGTTCTATACCTGCAATACTATGGGACAGCAAGATTGTCTCATACAGTACCAAATTAGCATTGACATACTGAAACTTTGGAATTCTGTCCTCAATATTGCAATATTCATCTTTATCTTTAACGTTTAATTGTATAATGATTGGAAGATGATCACTTCCCAAACAATCTTCCTCAGTGATCCAAGTACAATTTGTTGCCAGGGTAGGGCTTACTAGTGATATATCAAGAGCAGATGCTTTATGGGTATATACATCTGGGATTCTAGTGATTCTACCATCATTTAAAATGATTAACTTAGAGTCTGAAATATTTTCTACTAGACGATTGCTTGTAACTATCGTACATCCAGACTCCCAGAACGGTGCATGAGCACTGAAGTCTCCTAGGACCATCCATTGACAGGAAGTTGTCTGCTGAGAATCAATATCTTTTAGACAGTCAGTGTTGTCATCTTGTGGCCCTCTAGGTAGGTACATGGACATCACATTTAAAGTATTTGGTTATAGAGTACGTATTTAGTGATGAATATTCTAGGTCATCTCTAATGTATAACGCAGTTTGGACTTTATTCGATATAGCGTCATAATTGTATAGAGGAGGATAATGATATCCTCGCAATTTTGGGAGTTTTTTTACCTTCTACATTCAGAGATTGTAACGCTAATATGCAATACTCTGACTGTGAGATGTGATTCTTGAAGGATAAGAAATTTGTTGAAATAGATCTGCAATTCCACTGAAACACTTTCATATTGCTTGTGCTCTTCTTCATGGTCAGTGACCTCTTTGTAGCAAAAGAAGGTCAACTGAAGGAGAAGGAAAGCAAAAAAAAAAAATAATACAAATAACTAATACAAAACAAAATGAGCTCTTTCAAAACACCAAGAATCGGTATATCTCAAACAGTTCAGCACTAAATCAAAAACTAGAACTAAACTATCTGGATATCATTTCAAAGTTGCTTTTGAACAGGACTTGATAATGTTGTTAACTTTACCACATTTGAAGATAATCAGTTAGCTTATTTATATATCATTCAGTCAGAAACTTAGTGTGAATACCAGTGACCCCTCCAATCATAGTATCCACTGGAAAGTTTGGGATAGTGGTAACTTAATGTTCGTTTCGGTTTTTCCCAGAATAAGTTAGATAAATGTCTCCAGATGTTACGTGCAAAAATTGAAGATCCCCTTGCATTTGGATATATTGAGTCCGCAGATGAAAGTTAGAGTTAATGTTTTCATGATGAATTACGGAAATGTTCTGGTCCTCAATAAGTTCTGACACCACCATGGCATTGAAAATCTCACGTTTTATGTTCAGTTGAATATCCCTGCATGGGGTGATCTTGCTGACTACTATAATTATGGCCTGCCGGAAATTTCTTTTTCAGATCACGCACTGTTGTTACAAATGATTTCCCAGCAGTGCGTGGATTTGAAGATTTAATGTTATTTACACCAGTATGTATTACGACAGCATCGACGTCTTCCTTGATGCTGTCCATGGCTTTGGAAATGTCTTCAACGGAGAAGGCGCTTATCTTTGATATGGACAAACCGTACAAGATTCCAAGCTGGTTAGAGCACACGCCTTTCAAAGTGTAATCATGAAATTGCTACTCTTGGCATTGTTACGGTCTTCGATTGTGATGATGACGCATTTTGGCATTTGACGTCATCTCGAATGTTGTTCTTTTGTTGATCGAAATTTCGATATTCCTGTCCCTTTTGTTTATGTATTCTGCTTACTTTGTTGGGAAGCTGAGGTAGCGGAATGAGATAAAGAAGAAGACGAAGTATTGGCCTGTGTACGTGTCGGAGCTGCTGCAGTGGCTCCAGCAGGCTTGTCTGTCTTGTCCCTGGCCATGGAGGTGGACTTGACCGCTGCCGCGTAGGTCAGTTCACGTCGGTCTTCTATGTCCGTTTGGGTCAAGACGTCGACTCCTCTGCTGAAGCCAGGATGTAGACGTTGCACCTGCTCCATCAAGAGAGCCACTTGTTGAGTAAGTAGGCTTACGGTAGCCTTCAGCTGGTCTACAACATTGTGAAGACTCGACTCTCTGTTGTCCTTCTGGTGGCGGCGGTTATCCTGCTCCTGGATGTCGGGACTTTTATCTTCACTCTCTCTTTCTCTCTCTTTGTCCTGGGGCGATCTTGCTTCGTCGTTTCCCTCAGGAGTTTTTGTCCGGGTTTGACGCCTTGTTCTGGTCATTCTGATGTCTTAGTTAGTCCAGTTTTCAGCAACATTGTCGGAGCTCAGTTATGTTTGGCTCTATCGGTCGCCATCTTGGCCGGAAGTGTTGGTTTAATGGATCTCTTCCTACTATCTGGAAGCAGTCAGTAGTAGTTCCAGTACTCAAATCGGGTAAAACACGTACATTGATTAGTAGTTATAGACCTATTGCACTAACATCACAAGCTTGCAAAGTAATGGAAAAGATTCTTTTAAATCAGCTATTTCATTACTGTGAAAAACAGGATATAATTCCAATTCATCAAGCTGGTTTTTGGAAAGGTAGATGTATGACAGACCATTTAGTTAAACTCACAAATAACATTAAAAAACAATTTTCTAGAAGAAAGAGTATATTAGCAACCTTTTTTGATGTAAAAAAGGCTTATGATAATGTTTGGCATGCTAGATTAGTATACAAAATAAAACAGACTGGCATAACCGGGTTTATGTACGAGTACATTAAAAGCTTTTTGTCTGAAAGATTTATCTGCACCAAAGTTGGTAAAAGTTATTCAAACTTTAAGAAAATAGATATGGGTATTCCACAGGGATCAATAATTTCACCCTTTTTATTCACTGTGTTAATTTACAACTTCCCAAAATCTCTCTCACAGGACACAACTGTGGTACAATATGCAGATGATATTGCTATATGGATAAACACTAATCTCAGAAAACATACCCCAAAAAGAATCGTAGATTACGTTCAAAAAATTTATCAGATTGAATTGGGCAAATCAAAAAACTATATGAAAGAAAATGGTCTAGAACTATCTGGGGAAAAAACATGTCTAATGCTTTTCAATAATGGGGAAAGTGCTAAAACATTACCTAAATTATCCCTAAATGGGACGCCATTAAACTACCAACAGTGTGTAAAGTTTTTAGGCGTACGTTTTACATCAAAATTATCTTGGAGAATTCATATTGAAGCCATATTAAATAAGGGAAGAAAAAGACTTAACTTGCTAAAAATTATAAACTCACAACCATGGAGTCAGGATATTAAAACTGTTTTACACCTTGGTGCATCTTTAGTTCGATCAACACTTATCTATGGTCAGTAAGTCTACTTTACTGCCCCAGCTACACTTCTACAGAAGCTGCAAAGCATTGATAGTAAAGCAGTTAAATTAGCCCTTGGAGTCCCAGATCATACTAATACTGTAAAAAACCTACAAAGAAGCAGGTATTCTGTCTTTATCTGACCAACGTAAATTAGCAACTGCAAAATACATTGTCCGAAACCTGTCCGTCAAAAATTCAGTACGAGAAGACATATTTTTAGACGCAGATGTGGATTTCCCGAAGAGAGCGCAAACAATCCCGTATCTTTTACCTATACGTAATTATGTCAAAGATGCTATAGAAAACTGCAATATAGATATCAAGTCTATTCCCGTTTTACCAGTAACACCTACTATACCTCCGTGAGAACATATTAATGCTGCTTTCGATATAGATTACACAGATTTGAAAAAGATGAGGATGTGAACGTTTCAGCAAATTTAATGAAAGAAAAATTACAGACGACATATTTTAAATATTTGAAAATTTTCACAGATGGGTCTGTCGTAGATTCTTCAGACTGTGGTGCAGGCTTTGTTATTCCAGATCTCAAAGTGAAGAAATCTTTTTATCTCGGTAAACGATTTTCTATATTTATGTCTGAACTGTATGCGATTCTCATGGCACTAAATTTTATTCAACTTCTACCTTATGATATATTTAACATTTTGATTTGTGTCGATTCTAAATCTGTCCTATATAGTCTAAAAAGCTGGGATTGTAACACAGAAAAGACTTAGTATATGAAATAAAACATATTATGAGCTGTATTATGTCCAGAGGAATAGGGATCGATTTTATTTGGATACCCTCACACTGCGGAATTTATTGGAATGAAATTTGTGACAGACAAGCAAAAAAGGGAGCTATAAATAGAGAAAACTCAGCAGTTTGTAATAATATGCAATTATCTCTACATGCAATGTACTCTGTGCTAAACAGCTTTTTTCGCAAAGATGATATAAAACATACTTATCATGTTCCTCCTTGTTCAAGAAAAACAGCTTCATTGAAATATACAGGTTAAGACTAAATTCTTGGAAAACAAAATTCGCAAAAGTCATCAAATGCGAGTGCTTAAGCCCCATCTTTGTTAAACATATAATCTGTGAATGTTCTATTACAATGAATCTGTTGACAAACAATAACATAACAGTTGATCACTTAGCAGAAAATTTGTATGCCATCTTACATAGAAATATTGCAATTCCAATAGTTAATATAATAATTCATAGTCCGGTGGGTAAACTACTATAATAAGTAATTTGTGTGTGTGGTTGGATGTTAATTATTGCTATTCTTTGATATTCACAAGTTGTGTGTTTGGTTGTTAATTTTTTTTTTTTTTTTTTTTTTTTGGTCTAATATCACCAATGTGTGAAAAGACGTTAAATAAATTCCTGATCCTGATATGACGTCATTCTCTCGGGCGCATGCGGCTCTCTCTCTCTCACAAACGTGCGCATCTCCAGGAGGAATAGATCCTCATGCACCCTCCAGGCACATGAGGATCTATGCCTCTGGGAAATGTTAGGAGCGCACGCGCATGCACTCACTAACATGCACACACACATCGACGCGCTTTCAGATGAGCATGCAGGTGACCCGTGTACTTAGTATATCATGTAGCTAGGTAAAGTCAACCTGCTTTCACACAAAGTATAGCAAGACTGAAATTGAACTGTGAAGTTTATAGTTTTATCACTATTTTCTCAAGCCTATGAAGCGAAAGTGAAACTCATATTACATAAAATATAAAATTACGTAAAAACTAAACTTACATCATGACAAATGAAGTTTGACAAATCAACGACGCGTATGTCCTGTGCCCCTTATAGAACTCACTGATGCATTCGCAGATCTGCGAGACTTTTCCAATAGGAGATAATTCAACATCAGAATCAGGTCAAAGACAAAAGGTAGAGACCATTGACAGCGAGGACAGCTCTCAGATAGAAGGGACTTTGTGGGTTATGGGGTTCATCCCATCTTGTTTGTTAGAATTGTAGAATTGTATAAAAGTTTTTGTAAACTTTTCAATCAAATTTGGCGTGAAGTTTGCTGATGGCAAGACATTTCTATGCATACTAACTCAGTCGACTCATCGCAAAAGTCAAGGATTACAGGGGTTTGACATGTGGACATGTGTGTGGAAAATGCTTAACTTTTGAGAAAACATAGATTTTGCTGAATTTGAAGCCAGCCCTTTACTTATTGTAACAATGGTCACACATATGTGCATTAGACATACATGTAAGCCATAAGGGCTTTGCCTTTCTTGTTTTGTTTCAATCAGAACCTTGATTACTGCTGAGGTAAGGCGATTATGGATCAGAGAGGTATCTCGTGAGACTGTTGTATGGAAAATATAACTCCACTTGAAAATCACCCTACTGTGACAACTAACGCATTTGGATGTAACCTGCCATAAACTAATAAAATATAAAATAAAAACAAGATGGGATGAACCATAACCCACAAAGTCTCCATCCTCACTGTCAAGGGTCTCTACCTGTTGTCTCTGACCTGATTATGATGTTGAAATATATCCTATTGAAAAAGCCAAGCAGATGTCATGAAGTGATTTTAGTTTTTACATTATTTTATATTTTATGTGATATGAGTTCAACTTTGGAAGAAACTACCAAGCAAGTAGGAAAAAGCACTGTCAAGGGAGACAATTGTGTATTATTGACCAATGATCATAGATCTACTTTGATCAAAGCACCAAAAACATAAAAAGAAAACAAAAATAAAAAGAGGGGTGAACTAAGTGACTGGAAGCAATGCATATGGGAAGCCTTTAACTTTGCCTTCCAGACAACCTTAGAAGCAATGGTGACCAAATGAATTTCACTGTGCAATTTGAAGTCTCAATAATATGTGTGAAGGGAGGTTGACTTTACCCAGATACATGATATTCTACTGTACACGTGCATGCTCTTCTGACAGCGTGTTGATGTGTGTGC
Organism: Semisulcospira habei; assembly: GCA_036245525.1. Taxonomy (NCBI): domain Eukaryota; kingdom Metazoa; phylum Mollusca; class Gastropoda; family Semisulcospiridae; genus Semisulcospira; species Semisulcospira habei. The sequence goes on along the minus strand of BTPG01000002.1, from coordinate 209,534,098 downwards.
GTGAGCGCGCACTAAATAGGTCATCTAGAGTATTGCGTGGATGTCTATGTGATGACGAAATTTCTGCTTTTATGTCACCATCACTGTCTGACTTTCCCTAGAAGTTGCAGTTTTTTACTTTTTAAAACATTTCTTCATAGAATTAATTTATACTTAAAAAGTTCAAAAGATACACTGCTGGCTAAAGAACTCATCCAATGTCTTTCTCCAATCTGTCTATATACAAAACCGCAAGTGAATATAATGAAAATGCTCGGAGGGGCTCTTAGGCACCCCTTGAATGAAGCACCTCCCCTAATTTTAAGCTTGTATGTACGTACGCAAACTTCGGAGATTTTGTTGTTTACATACATACACACGCGCACACACACAAACACACGGACATTTTCGTTCCAAACGTACATTCTACAGTGAGATTTCCGTAACTAGACATAACATAATTTTTATCTTGTTACTTCACTGTCAGAGTTTTAGTCTAGCCCGCCTATGTCATGTTTGTTCTTTTCAAATCGCCCCACCACATCCCATCCTAAAATGTCTCTTCTATAAACAGAAGAGACTTAAAAAGAAATAAACAACCACTAACTCTTAAGCACTTACTGTTGTTAGTGGATGCCTGCACAAGGTGGGTTATGGCTGTTTGTGTTATGCATAAGGGGTTAAACTTACAACTTGAATATAGCATTTTCTGTGATGCCCAGTAGAGCAGTGGCCCCAGCAAGTGCTAGAAGAGTGGCCCCCCAGAAGCGATGGTATGGCATGTAGAAACGCTTCACCCCCTGGCCTATCCAGGGGGACAGGTAAGCAAAGAAACCAAGCACCCACTGCAACACACATTAACAAATCAAACACTGGTGATGGACAGTTAATTTGATGGGAAAAAAACACCACTGCAACAAGAAACACAAACTCTGCTGAGGGAAGACACATTCGCAGGGGCTCATAAGAATCTATGCCTTTTGCAGATGGAACCGACTAGTGATGGACAGTCCTGCTCATTTCTGAATGCCCATAAAAGCAAGTTTGATGATTTTTACAAAAACAATATTGAGCCTTCTGGGGTGAAAACACATTATCAATCCATGGATGATTTACCATAACCCCCTTGAGATCGGCCACTAAAACTGTACAGTAACATGCAGTGGCTGCATGCATAAGGTGCATTTTATACTTTATACTCTCCTGTTATAGCCACAACCTTAAAGTTGCATGCATTATGGCCATGTAGTTTTCCTTTCTTTGCTGCCAGCAATGCTCGTAAACCGACCTCCTGATAATTAGGCATGCTATTCAAACACACCAAAGGACCAATGTGATACTACCCGGTACCCTTTTCTTGAGCGAGGATCTGTGTCCTTTGGTTTAGTATGGCTGTGATGCTTGGCTTTCTGAAGGATAAGTGAAAAACGTTAAATGTTTAGGGCTTAACATCTTTTGTCCATCACGAAGGTGATATCAAAGTTGGGGCACCAAAATTGGGCCTGAACAAATTTTGACCCCAGCTGGATTCGAACCTGGGACCTTTCAGACGAGAGTTGAACACTCTACCACCGAGCCACCCAGTTCCCTGAAGGGTAACTGAGCTTAATGATGTGCAATTTGTGTGTTCATTGCCGAGGACTGGTTTTTCTTTTTATTCATTTTTTTTTTATCACAAGACTTTACTTCCAAGATATTTTTTTGAATTTTTCCATCCCAAATTTAAAGATTTTCTTTGTGCAAAGTGGTAATTAACATGCAAAGTGTAAAAGAGATCTGTGGCGCAGTGGTAAAGTGCCTGCCACCATTGCTAAAGGTGCGAGGTTCGATACCAAGTTACGGCGCCAGACTTTTCTCCTCTAGTAAGTGTTGAGGCGGACTGTTAGGGGTTCTTTCTCTGGGTACCCCAGTTCTTCCTTCCCCTCCACTCTGGTACCCCTGCCATGAGATGGCTTTAGTCACCTGCTAGGCGTTAAACCCCAATAACTAACTAACCAACCACTCTTGTACCGGTTTCAGGCCACTTTATAAAGTTCAAATACAAGTGATCTAATTTCCAAAACCTCAATGGCTGAGCTGACCTGTTGCACCACGTGTATGTCCTGTGTTTGTCTTTGTACTGTGTTCCTCTTCAGAGTGAATGTATGTGTTTCACATACAGTGTGCATGTTGGGTTCAGTTCAAGGGGCTTTTATAACCAGTATTATTATTATTACGATTATATATATATTATTAAATCAGGCACTTTACTGTTGCTGTAAGAGTAAGTTAATGTAATGCATGCACGCGCACGCACACACACTCACCGACGGAATAAAAAATAATTTACAGCACACCAGCAAGATCAGTTTATTAATTTATTTGGGTCAGTAAGCATAAATTTTCAACTGGCATAGGACTTTTCTGTAAGTCTGACTGGACAATGCTGGTAGGTTTGTGAATAAACTATGACAAGCAAAATGTGTCATTTTGTCAATGGCATCAACTGCTCCTTTGGTCGCAATGTAGAAAAGGATCATGTCTTGTTTCTTCTTTGGGGCTTCTGGGTCAACTTGACACATGACTTGTAAAAATATATGCATAAATTGTGCACAATGTGTTTTACCTGTCCAATTATGGCGCAGTAAAGATACACTATATTAACATGCGATCAGTTATCAAAACACACAAGCAGGGATCATTTCCCCCTCCAAATATGGTGCACTAAAGATACACTATATTAACATGCGACAAGTTATCAAAACACACAAGCAGGTGTCATTTTCAATTAGCCAAAACATAATAAATGATTTCAAATTTTAGGAGTGTGTGCAAAGGTCTGGGATGTGATCGGCCATGACATTTCAGGGTAGTGCTGGATTAGCTTCGCAGCTGGGACAAGATTTGGGAGATGAAGGCACCAAGCTAATCTGGCACTACCCTTGAACTGTTATGTGCGCTCCAGCCCGCGGTATATGACTTTTAGTGTGCATGTAATAATTACAGAGAAGAAAAAACTTATGCTGTGCTTTTTTTCTGTGACAAATTCTCAGGGATAAAGTGTACTTGTTCAGAGGAACTAAAGTCTGTTAAAGCGCGCGTGTGTGTGTGTGTGTGTGTGTGTGTGTGTGTGTGTGTGTGTGTGTGTGTGTGTGTGTGTGTGTAATAATAATAATAATAATAATAATAAATTTATTTCAGTTTTTGCAGACCATCTGGCCCATATGAACACAAAATACAATTTACAACCAGAAAATACAGGAAGGTGGTTGTAAAACACACTCATATAGCATCACATCAGCGCATATAAATAAACAAAAAAACAAGAAAAGTTCAAAGCAAATCCCTCTAATTCCTTAATTTAAGGCAACCTGAAATATACATAGCAACTTTAAAAACCAGTTTATCATGTAGGTTTCCACACAGCAGCTGAACTTTAAGATCGGATGGGAATCTGTAGTAAAACAGTGGAATGTACTTTTTACGTAAAGGGGAATATTTTGGACACTCGAACAGAAAATGACACAAATCTTCAGCCTTATGCCAATCACATGAATTACATTCTGGATTAGTGATGGGTTTTCCAAATCTGGATACTCCGTTTAAAGGTAAACGGTTACATCTAAGTAAACATATTGCCCGCCTGAGTTCACAAGAGTTCAGCTGCCCTATGTAACTGGCTCTAAGTATTTCTGGGTGGTAATGGCAGTATTCTGTGTTTGAGGAAAGGGATGCATGCCAGTCCTGTCAGAAACAATCCATCAGCCGATCTTTGAATATCTGAATGAACAGAGGAGTGTTTCCAACTGACTGCATTTCCCATACATACCCAAACCCGTGCATACACAATAGAGTCTTTATTTGTGTGTGTGTGTGTGTGTGTGTGTGTGTGTGTGTGTGTGTGCGCACGCGCGCGCGTATGTGCATGTGCGTGTACATGTGTATTTGGTGCCAACGTGACTGAAGCTGCCGGCACGTGTCTCGAACTAAATTTTCCATGTCAGTTCCACAGCAATTATTTCACCATGGAATTAAGTGTGGGTGCACCTGCACCCACAACATAAGGCATGTAAGTTTCCTTCTTTGTGAGTATGGGTTTCTGTGCACCCAAAGATTATTCAACGTTTTTGTTGTTTATTTACCATGTTGTTTGCAAACAAATACAATTTTTGGTGGAAACATAGTCAAAGCCTTTATTAACAAAGCCCTGAAAGTTCAAAGACAGGACATAAAATCTGACTAAGCTATGTTAATTTAAATGAAAGTGTGGGTGCACCTGCACACCTGCACCCACCCAGTACAGTGAAGGTTAAATATATTACTGACTACGAAATAAAACTTTGACCAAATACTTAAATATTCAAATATTCAGAACAGCATCACATAATAAATCTGTCAATTTTATCAAATACCAAGACAATTTTTTTTTTTAAATGAAGACAAACTGCTGAAATACTCAAATACATGTATCAATATTTCAGAATACTGATGGACTAAACATTTTTAAATCTGTTCACACTTCATTAAAACTAATATTAACTGATGAGATACTGAACACTTTCCTAAAAATAAGATTAAATGATGAAATACTTAACACTTCGCTAAAGCATAAGATTAACTGATGAAATATTGAACACCTTGTTCAAACTAACATTAACTGCTGTACTATTAAAAAAAGAATAATAAATGAATAAATAAATAAATAAATACTATGGCAGGAAAAACAGAAGTACAAATATATATCAAGTCATCCATTCACAGCCTCTCCTGGTGCATGCGCCTTGTCAAAGCGAGGAGACGTGCATGTTCTTATGATCCTAAGGCACCAATGAGTTCCACCACAAGACTGACATTCATTTACAGCCATCATCTGCAACCATGCATTTACACAGAAGTGCAAATATGCCTGACCTTCCTGTTAGGTAAAATAATGGTTACTGCTCAGTTCGACCGATAGTATGCATGCCTGAAAAGGGCACTATATAACTGTATGTACCCACTCCATAAAGTTTTCCCTTCTTTGACACATTTATTGATATATATTGTATAACAAGCAAATTAATATTCATGAACTTGCTAAATATACTTTCCTTCCAAAAATCTCTTGCGCCAAGAAGACTCGATCTTGATGATACTTGGATTTTCAAAACGGAAATGCAAAATATGCTCACACTGCAACATTAACAAGCTCCTTATGTGTATTAGTAATGAAATACTTCTTAGTGTGTATGGACGCTCAAAATTTATATCCTATACATACACATGAATGGAGAAAAGACGCCAGGAAATGTGCGAGTTGCTAGACTGACAAGTGAAATTGACGAGATGTCAGCTGACAACATCGACAACCTGAGAAAAGAACTAAATAAACAAAAATGCTGGCATTTTTCGCAATTATGCGTGATCTAGTTACAAGTAGCATTTACTCAGTAACACGCACAATATACAATGCACTTAAGTTTTCATAGTCAGACAAAATCTACGCGCTGTGTTGACAGTGATATAGTCGTCTGCCATTCATGATTGTGTTTTGTATGAACACCGCAATCAACTGCAAAATGAATGACGCGAGGCACAGTCAGTTTTGTTTTGGACTGGGTACATAAATTATATTGAGCAACAGTTTTTGTTTGATATAGTGCCGATAAACAGACAGGTGTGATTACTTGACTTGAATCAAATGTCCTCGTCTTACGACTCGGACATTTTGATTCGGGTTTCATAATCACATCTGCCTGTTATCAGCACTATATCAAGCAAAATGTTGCTCAATAAAATATAATACAAGAAAGAAAAAGCCCTATGGCTCAGGTGTATGACCGATCCGCACATGTCTGACAATAAGTAAAGGGATGGCTTCTGCACTAACAAAATCCTTTTCACACATCTGTAGAACCCCCTTGACCTTTGGGATGAGTCAACTAAATTAGGATACATAGGAAGGTCTTATCATCAGCTACCTTTGTGGCAAATTTGACTGAAATGTTTGCAAAAATGTTGATAATAACTATAATTATGGCATTTTATACACATTTGTCGACCTCTTCTGACCCTTGACCTTTCCGAGGGGTCATCCAAATTATTATGCATAGAAAGGTCTTACCATAAGGTATCTCTGTAGCAAGTTTGGGTTTGAAGTTGTGAATAGTAATTGAGAAAAAAACATCTTTCGTCAAAATATGGCTATTTTGGACCAATTTCATGAGCTCTTGTGACCCCGGACCTTTCCAAGGGATCAACCAAATTAGTGTGCATATAAAGGTCTTACCATCAGGTATATTTGTACCAAGTTTGGGTTTCTTTCTCCGGGTACTCCGGTTCTTCCACCCCACCCCCCCACCCCCCACTTTGGTACCGGTCTCAGGCCACTTTACAAATTTCAAATACAAGCGATCAAAAATTCTCTGCAACTTCAGTAGCTGACTGGCCCTTCGTTTGTCTTGTACTGTGTTTGTCTTAAATGGCGTAAATCCGTGTCTGTTTCGTGTGTGTGTTGGGTTTCAGGCGCGGCGCTTTGAGTCGATTTCCCCAAAATTGAGAAAAAGCGCCTATATAATAACGGTATTATTATTAGTATTATAATAGTATTTGAGAAAAAATAAATAATGTCCAAAGATAGCTATTTTTGACATATTTCCTGATCCCCTGTGACCTTGACCTTTGTGAGAGGTCACTAAAATTTGTATGTTTAGAAAGGTCTTGCCACAAAGTATCCTTGGGCCAAGTTTGAAGACTGTAGCTTGAATAGTCTCCGAGAAAATGCCAACGTTAAAGTTTACCACGGACAACGGCAGACGGACGACAGACGCCGGATGACATACGACGAACGGACGACCACTGGCTCAAAACATACTCACTTTTGCTTCGCACGTGAGCCAAAAACTATCTATTCACATCAATGTACAAGTATCCCTACTCAACCATGCCCACGTGATACCTACATGTGTTACCGGGTACTTGTCAACAACAAAAACACTAACTAACATTTATTAGACCAACAGTTGAACCTCCTTTGAATGGTCAGTAGATTTTACGGTCGTCACCTGCAGTTTACAGTCACTTTAGCCATGTACAGACGATGTTTACTACATAAAGTACCTGGATTGTACAGTCACATGTGGCCAACGGTCAGCATAATGGAGCCAAAAATGCAACAAGAAAGGCAAAGCCATTATGGCTCACGTGTATGACCGATTTACATATGTGTCACCTTTGTGACAAGGGCTGGCTTCTGCACCAGCAAAATCCATGTTTTCTGAAAATGTAAGCATTTTTCACACATCTGTCAACCCCCCCATGTGACCATTGACCTTTGTGATGAGTCGACTAAATTAGTATGCATAGGAAGGTCTTACCATCAGCTATCTTTGTACCAAATTTGGAAGAAAAATTTGCAAAAATTTGGGAATACCTTCAATTTTATCAAAAATCAGCATTTTACACACATTTGCCAGCCTCCTGTGGCCCTTGACCTTTCAAAGGGTCATCCAAATTAGTATGCATAGATAGGTCTTACCATCAGGTATCTCTGTACCAAATTTGGGTTTGAAGTTGTGAAAAGTATTTGAGAAAAAAACATCTTTTGTCAAAATATGGCTATTTTAGACCTATTTCCTGAGCTCTCATGACCCTTAATCTTTCCGAGGGATCAACCAAATTAGTGTGCATAGAAGAGAGGTTTTCCCATCAGACATCTCTGTAGCACCAAACTCAGCACTTTCGGACCCCGCTCCTTCTCAGTATACGGTCCATCCACCTGGAACACTCTCCCACTCTCCGTCAGAAACACTCGCTCTCCTCCTTCCAGTCCACCCTCAAAACTCACCTCTTTCAACAGTTCTAGCACTATATCACCACACTCCCCACCCCAGGCTGACCGTCGTAATGTATTTTCACTATTTGTGTTACGTGAGTCATTGTCTAAAGCGTGCGCATGCGTGTGCGAGTTGTGAGTGCACGCTTAGTTATAATTATTATAAGATAAGCGCATTATAAATACCGTAATTATTATAATAGTATTTGAGAAAAAAACATCTTTTGTCAAAATATGGCTATTTCTGACGTATTTCCTGAGCCCTTGCGACCCTTGACCTTTCTGAGGGGTCATCTAAATTAGTATGACTTCAAATTTTGCAACAAATGCTCTATTCGAAGTCAACTGGTTAAATCACAAGCAGATTAAGCAGGTGTTGAAATTGGTTTCCTTACGGTCTAACTGGGTGATGCTTAAATCACAAAAACAAAACAGGTATTTTAATCAAAGAGAGCTGTTACTGATACTGCTGTATCAATATGCATGTGCAGAAAATGCTATGTCAGAAACTCTGAAAGACTGACGAAGATTTGCATCTGTGAAAGGTACACTCACGTCACTGGTATGTCACAGTTGCAAATATTGTAAACACGCCAATGCTTCCAAAGTAAGCACTTTCCCCATATCATTCTACTGGTGTGCACCATGGATACGGATTGTTAAGCTTGAAACTTACATGTGCTGTTACGATTTGAACAGGTTTTTCCATTTTCATCGGGTGTAATGTGGCAACAAAATGAAGCCGCACCGTCTTTGAAGTGCAAATGTTTACTGTTGAACATTTTACAAAGACAATGTATGTGTGCGTTATTCTTTCCACATCTTTTGTCTTAACCTTCACCATGCTTCCTGGGTCCTGGGAGGATCCAGAAGGGTATTTAATTGCAAATATTTAATTAACTAATGGGAATATTTCAGTGAAATCTTTAAAATGCTGCAAGCTCATAAAAAGCTATATTTGGCCACAATATGTCAATAATTGATGAAAAAATAAACAAATAAACAATGTCTGAATTTTCCTACACACAAACGATGGTGTAAGTGATGCAGGACTCATACTTTCTGAAGAGTGAGTAAGGTGAATATTTCTGTCCGGATGATGTTGGTCCTACAGGACCCATACAGTTTGTGAAGAGTCAAAGATGAGAGAATTGCATCTCACCCAAATTTTTCCTTTGTTTGTTTGGTTGTTGATGTTTGTGTGTGTGTGTGTGTGTGTGTTTTTTTAAATTTTGAAGGGTGTCAAAGTCCATGCAAAAATCGACCAGATTCAGTTCAGTTTCTTGGAAATGGTGATCTTTCACCTGCTATTTGAAAAATATTGGTCCCGTGGGACCCACATCACCAAGACTAGGATAACCAGTTAAATCGCTCTTTTAAAAATATAGGTCCTGTAGGACCCACATCATCGTTTGTGTGTAGTTCAAAGCATGATCTGGTGAAGATTAACTGTGATGATTTTACACATAGAAAGGCCGTGAATGTGCACTGTAGCATACACTAACTCTAGAAGTGGCTACTTTAGTGCACATTTACATTTCTGGGTGCTTCTGGGTCCATTTCTAACTGTTGTGAAAGGTCACCTGCCATTTACGGCCACTTTTTCTTGGCAACAGGAGTGACCACTCATAGGAAGTTCTACTGTATTTCATAAAACAGGCCAGATGAACAATTAAACCATACTGCTGGCACTACCTCCACGTGACACAAAACATAGCAGTTCACTCTACTGACATTCTACAGTTCATTCTACTACTAAGATAAAATAACACAAAATCTTACTCATCACAGAGGCCACTTGCACACCCCTTGACGAAGGCTGTGTTGAGGGTGTTGACCTCCTCTGGCATGATGCTGGTGACTTCAGAAGGGTGGATATGCAACAGAGGCATGAAGTAGCTTGGAGTGCAGTACTCTGTTGTCTGGTCTTCGCGAAAGGAGGTCTACATTATGAAGTGGGGTTGTGAAAGGTTGCTGCAGTCATAGGGAAACAGTTCTTTTGAACAGGGTGCGTTTGTCAGGCTCGCCCATGTAAGGGAAGACTGATGTTAGTGGACTGTTCAATACATTTGCCGTGGCATTGATTGCCTACACCCCAAAGTCATGGCAAGGTTTAATTGTCATTAGTGCTTCTTCCTGCAGGATCTGGAGAGGTGTCATTTTGGAGAGGCTGATGTTGTTGTCTGGTTCCACATACTGCTGCAGTATGCACAATAGGGTGTCACCACTGTCTGGATCATCCCTTTTCCAGGTACAAAGGGTCAACAGATTTTTGCTTTGTCTGCTAGCTCAGTGGTGACCTTTACCCGCATCTCTAGATGTGTCCCTCTTCACTTCTGAAAACCAGCAATCCGAGTGTTTTCAGAAGAAAATTTCCATCTCGCCTGATGTTAGCAGGCAAATGGTCTTGGGGGAAAAGAGAAAAGGCTGTGCAATCAACTGTGGCTGAGGACAGGGATGTTAAATACAAGTCAGGAAGGTCTGGGAATGTGAACTGTCACATGTCCTGTACATTCTGGGAGGCAATCTCATGCAGTTTCTGAAATGAATCTGCCTTCTGCATTTTCTTCTGCATACTGTTGAAAAAGTATCTCCGTGCAGGTGCAGATGGGGGCCATAGTATTGTGTTAGGAAGATGTCTCAGGTTGCGGTGGTTTAGAGCATGCCTCAGGTTGTGGTTGTTCAGAACATGCATCAGGTTGTGATGGTGACGGTTCCATAAGTTGATTGAACAGCTGCCGGTTGGCTGGGTCTTCCCTCTGAAACATAGTGAAGGTGACCTCAGTTTCTTCCCAATCAAGGACAAATTTTTCTGCTGGATGTGGGCTTCCATCTCTGCCCAGACATGTTTCAAAGAAACAAGCTAAATTACGAGTATGTAACTTGCCCCTCTCGAGACCTTAAATGTGCTAGATCTTTCATGTACCTGGGATTGTGTTGAAAGCAGCAGAAGCGAATGACCAATCAATATTCTCCACTGTTTTGAATGAATGCAGTGTGTGGCAGCATCAAACTGATAGTTCCTCCAGCAAAGTGTTGTGTGCTGATAGATGTTCACACATTTGTTTGGCATTTTGAATTGTTCTATTTGTCACTTCGTTCCTGACATCATTATCACAAAGGGACTTAACAACATCACCGCAAGAGTTGCAAAGACTTTTTCCATGACAGGAGCCATAATGCACCCACTCTAGCCGTGACATTGATATGATCATGAACAGTAGACCAAACTGATGACAAATAACACCAGTGGCATTGGCACCAACGTCATGACTGGAATCCAAAATCTGGAAACAGTTAATAAATTCAAATACTTAGGAGCCATTGTGACAGATGAGGGATCAAAACCAGAAATACTGTCCAGGATTGCGCAAACAACAGCACTGACAAGCTATCCATCTATCTATCCCGTAGTCTTGTCGACCGTTGGGGCAGCACTGATGACTTGGCAACCAGCTCCCTCCATTCCTCTCTGTTCTCTGCCATTCTTAGCGTATCGCCCAGCCTCGGTCCTGTCCACTCTGAGATATTGTCCTCCCATCTTGTCCTCTGTCTTCCTCTCCTTCGTCCTCTTTGCACAGTGCCTTGCAGGATTGTTTTGGCAAGCCCTGCTGAATGTGTGACATGCCCATACCACTTCAGTTTGCGTTTTTTCATAATGGCTAATAGGTCTTCATAGGGCACGATGGCTTGCCTGATTCTGCTTCCCACTTCCTCATTCGTGATGTGATCTCTGTATGAAATGCCAAGCAGCCTTCAAAAACATCTCATTTCAGTGGCTTGTATCCTCCTTTCAAGGTCTGCTATGAGGGTCCATGATTCACAGGCATACAAGAACACTGAGATGACTAAGGAGCGCATCAGTCTGATCTTGGAGCAGAGCGTGATGGTCTCCAATCTTGTCAGTGCTGTTGTTGTCTGCGCAATCCTGCACAGCATTTCTGGTTTTGATCCCTCATCTGTCACAATGGCTCCTAAGTATTTGAATTTATTAACTGTTTCCAGTTTTTGGCTTCCAATCATGATGTCAGTGCCAATGCCACTGGTGTTATTTGTCATCAGTTTGGTCTTCTCTGCACTGATTTCCATCCCATACGCAATGGCTGTACTGTCCAGCTTTTCCACCAGCTCTTTCTCTGTTCCTGCAAGGCCATCAATGTCGTCCGTAAAGCGCAAGTTTGTGATTGTTCCGCCTCCAATACTGACAGTTCCTTCATGATCTTTCAGAGCGTCCATCATGATTCTTTCCAGGAAGATATTGAAAAGAGTAGATGAGAGCAAGCAGCCTTGTCTGACTCCGACTGTAGTCCTAAACCAGTTTCCTATTTTGCCGTTGAAGAAAACTGCACTAGTGGCCTTGTTGTAAAGGTTTGCTATGACTTTGATCAGGTTGGCATTGATGTTGTATAGCTTCATGGTGGACCAAAGGGCTGCATGCCACACCCTGTCAAATGCTTTCTTAAAATCCACAAAGACATGATAGATGGCTTGCTGGTGCTGGAGGTACCTCTCACATAGAACTCTCAGGTTGAAGATCTGCTCAGTTGTGCTGCGCCCTGGTCTGAAGCCTGCCTGTTCCTCAGCTATGATTTCCTCTGTCTGTGGCTTCAGCCTGTTCAGTAGGATCTTTAACATGACTTTGCTTGGGTTTGTTACTGATTGTGCGATAATTCTGGCATTGATGTACAGTGGAGTCCAGTTAACACGAACTCGCTTAACACGAATTTCCGGTTAACACGAACCGCTTTTGCATTCCCGGCTGACGGCCTTCTTATTATGTATTAAAATTTCACTGATAACACGAAATGCTTAACACGAAATTTCGCTTAACACGAAGCTGTTTTCGGTTCCCGACCAGAGCAATTTCACTATTATTCACCTGTTTAACACGAACACACATTCCAGTCTCAAACACCGAAAACCGATTCATGAAAGGGGCACTGCACGTGTCGCTCTCGTGCTGTAGTACACACGACACATGAACGAACTCTAGCCTGTGATTGGCTGAATAGCCTTCAGTCGTTGTAATCCGTCTTCTCATTGGCTAGTGTTTCTGAACTGAATTCATGCATCATTCGTGTACCAACACTCCCTCACAATTCAGTTAACTACCGATCACGGCTACCCCCAAGGTAAAACAGAAGTCGACTACGCTTGAAGTGAAAAAACAAGATTAATGAGATCCACGATTGTCTCTCTACACGGGCTGTCAATAACGCAAGACCGACTTCGATCATGGCCCGTTTTTTAAATGACTTTGACTGTGTTGCTTTTACCGATGCCAGATGCCTGTGTTGCTTTTACTTTACTATGGATTTTACCTGATGGATTTTACGTTAACTACGTGAGCTGTACACATCCTTGTGTTTTCCTAGCGAGCTGAATGTAATGTAAGCATATATAGTACAATAATGAGCACTTTTAACCTCGTACTCATTCATGCACGCATCTCTTACACACTTTTTCCTTGCCGGGAGGGCCGTGATCAATTTTGAGGCCATATTGGTTAACACGAAATACGGTTAACACGAAGTGATTTTCCGTGTCCCCAGAAATTCGTGTTAAGCGGACTCCACTGTAAGTTGCCTTTTTTGGGGAGAGTTATTATAAGTGATTGGGTCTATGGTGTGGGCCAATCCCCTGACTGCCAGATGCCTGCGAGTCATGGACCCTCACAGCAGACCTTGAAAGGAGGATACAAGCCACTGAAATGAGATGTTTTCGATTGATTGTATTGATTGATTGTACATTGCTTAATGTCCCGACAGCAACAAGGCTTTCTCAGGACATGCCTGCACTGCCTGTGAAAAAAAAATAAACAGAACATTGAATGTATGTCGCCAGCCGGTCAAAAACATTAAATAAACCTAACACATGGGGTCTAAATAAAGCCAAGACCATTTAGCAACACACATCCAACATCAAGAGCTACAGGCAGTGCAGACAGTAGGGAGAGTTTTAAAAAGGCAAATACAGGTGAATGGACAAAGGGTAGACAGAAACACATGCCCCAGAATAGAGAAAAACCCACCCTGTGGGGCTGACCAGGGTGACCCTGGGAACTAAAAAATACCTAACCCCACCCAAGTCCCCCAGGGCAGACCCGGGTGGGGATGAGATGTTTTCGAAGGCTGCTTGGCATTTCATACAGAGATCACATCACGGATATAGACAGATAGATAGATAGATAGCTTGCTTTTGTATTGAGAGGCACACACGTCACTACAGATGATGAGCTTTGAAAACCCTTTCTTTTGCAGATGTTTCTGAAGAACTGCGACAATGTCTCGGACCATCTGTGCATCATGGATGAAGTCATCTGAAAGGAACACTACGTACTGTGTGGTGACTTCGCCACAGTGGCCACATGGATGGTACAGTACGCTCAGGTGTACCATGACTTGGTTGTATGGTTGTAGCCCCAGTGTGCTTACTGTACTTACTTGCAAAGATAGTTTTCTGTGAAATCAAGATTGACAGCAGTGCTTGGCAGTGTGGTCAGTTTCCCCAGGAGTGTTCTGAAGGCAGCATGCTGCCACCTGTGCACAAAAATGAATTTTTCATTAAAATGAATTTTTTTAAAAAATACTTACCGATGGTATTACATTGTGGAAAAGCCCTTAGCTAGCCTAATTTTAGCCAAAATTTGGTTGTGTCCGTATAAGGGAGTGTTGGCAGGAGTGGGGCGCCATAGACCAGGTCATGGCCTGAATAGTCTCCCCTTATTCCCACCCGGTACGAGAATACCCGTCATCCCTCAGTTTAGTTCCTTAGCGCACTTGAGGCAAGCGGGGTAGGTGGGAGGGTCCTTCGAGTAATACCATCGGTAAGTATTTTTCAAAAAAATTCATTTTAATGAAAAATTCATTTGTTTTCTCAAGACACATTACCGATGGTATTACATTGTGGAATTCCGAAGAGGAGGTGGGTGCCGTAATAACGCCCCTCCTGCCAACAGACCAACCCTCAGACCCGCCCTCCCGGAGCAAACTCCCGATAATTTTAGTTAAGATACTTACGGCGCCTATGGCGCCGGGAGGGAGTGTTGCGCCGCCGCGATGTCTCCCACCAGTGCGAGGTTCTGCCTCTGGGTGGAGAGGTCCCTCAGGTAGAATCTAGCAAACGTGGTCTCAGCTCGCCATCCCACTGCCGCCACAATGTCCTTGACTGCACAGTTGCGGTCGAAAGCGAGACTGGTGGCCATGGCTCTGACCTCGTGTGCCCTGATGTTCATAAGCTGGGCTGCACCTGGGGCGAGGTCCTGATAGGCAGAGCGGATCACCCAACGGATCCAGGAGGAGATGGTCTGTGCTGAGATGTCGAGTCTACCTGGGGACAAAGGGAGAAAGAGGCGGGTACGTCCTCGGCGCAGCGGCTTGGTCCTGCGCAGGTATACACGTAATGCTCTCACCGGGTCCTGTCATCTGGTCTCCAGGGTGGAGTCTGTCGTACGTAATGGGTAAATGGTCATCATCTGTGGGTTCGTCAAAGGTGACCGCGTCTTGGCCAGGAAGGATGGTTCAGGTAGCAACTGCACGGAACCGTCTGTCCGGAACTGCAGGCAATCTGCGCGTGTGGACAGCGCGTGAAGCTCACCGACCCTGGACGCCGTGGCTAGGGCCAACAGGAAGCACGTCTTTCGAGTAACGTCCGGCAAGCGCGCCAACTGCAGGGGTTCAAACCAGACGGAGTTGAGCCACGTCAGCACCCAAGGTAGGTCCCATCTAGGTAACAGCGAACGCAACGCCGGGCGTTGTAAGCCAAAGTGTGCCATCAAATCAGCGAGGTCTTTGCAGCCACCAGGATCGGGCCGGCCCAGGTGACGGTAGGTGTCAGCGATCATGGCAAGGTATCCCCGAATGGTAATTGGCGCCAATCTCTGGAAGGTGAAAAGCCAGAGGAAGAACTCCGCCAACTGGGGTGTCGTCAAAGCCGTAGGGGGGAGGTCGTTGTCACCACACCAGTTGCAAAGCACTCTCCACTTTCCCTCGTAAACTCGTCTGGTGGAGAGTCTGCGTGCAGCAGCGATAGCTTCCACTGCCGCACTAGAGAAGCCTCTGCTGGTGAGGGCTTGCCGCACAACCTCCAGGCATGTAGGAGGAGCCGCTCTGGGCATGGATGGAACAGTGGTTGACGAGGTTGCTTGAGCATCGTGCGCGGACAGGGGAGCTGTAGTGGCGGGCATGTGGCTAGGTTCAACAGGTCCGTAGTCCACGACTTGGTCCAGCTGAAAGGCGCCACCAGGAAAAGGATCGTGTTGCAGCCGCGGAGCTTGAGGAGGACTTTGGGCACCATCACCAACGGAGGATACGCGTAGGCGACGAGCCCGTCCCAGGGAATGGACATCGCGTCGACCGCCCAAGCTAGCGGGTCTGGCACTGGTGAGACGAACAGCGGTACCTGGTGGTTCCATCGGGTCGCGAAGAGGTCGATGATGGGAGTCTCCCATTTAGCCCCGATCATCTGGAAGATGTCCGGCCGCAGCGTCCACTCGGTGTGGAGAAGCTGTCCTCGTCGCGACAGGGAGTCGGCGAGCACGTTGAGATGCACCGGAATGTGTCTGGACCGCAGGGTGATGTCCCGATCCTCGCACCAGCGAAGCAGTTGGTAAAGGAGGATGCACAATGATGGAGAGTGGGTCCCGCCCTGCTTCTGTAGGTAGGCGACGACAGTGGAGTTGTCGGACAGCACAAGGAGCTCCTGTCCCCGGAGTTGCGAGTCCCACGTCATCAAGGCCTGCCAAACCGCTTTCAGCTCTAACCAATTGATGTGTCGGGTCAGAAGATCTTGAGGCCAAAGACCCGAGGCTGTGATGAATGAAGGTAGTAGGTGAGCTCCCCAACCGGTGAGGCTTGCGTCGACACAGAGAGACAGGTGAGGAGGTGGCGTATAAAGCGGGACTCCTGACGCCAGCCAGATAGGGTCTGCCCAGCGCAGGAGGTGAGGGCGTAACATCGGAAGCACCGGAACCAGCGCGTCGATGTCGTCCTTCGAGGGTCGCCAATGCAGTAGAAGATGTAGCTGCACAGGCCGGGAGTAGAGTCGCCCTAGGCGAAGCAGGTCGGCTGCCGCACTCATCAACCCCAGAAGTTGTAACCACACGCGAGCAGGGACACTGTCCTGTTGTGTGACTTGTCGCGCCAGATCGCCGAGTTTCTTGATACGCGCCTCCGGTAGCCACACTTCGTTGAGGTCGGTGCGGAACTCCATTCCCAGGTGAACAAAGCGACGGGACGGCGAGAGGTCGGACTTGCCCATGTTGACGATGAACCCGAGAGAGTCGAGTAAGACTAGGAACGCGTCTCTGTCCCTCTCCAGAGTGGAGTCTACCTGGTTCCTCAGGAGTAGGTCGTCGAGGTAGTTCGACGTAGGACTTGAGCTCGTCCGTCTGGCCCTGGCAACGACTGCGTCCATGATCCGGGTGAACACCCAAGGGCTGAGGTTGAGGCCGAAGGGGAGGGCGCGGAACTCGTAGACTACTACGGCGAAGGCGAAGCGAAGGAAGCGTCTGGCCGTCGGATGCATCAGAACATGAAGGTAAGCGTCTGACAGGTCGAGGCTGACAGCGAAGTCCATGGGCTGCACCGCGGCTCGGAGGGCCCGAGCGGTCTCCATACGGAAAGCCGAGGCGACTATGAACTTGTTCAGAGCAGAAAGGTCGATCACTGGACGCCACTTGCCCCCCGGCTTGGGAACGACAAACAGACGGCTGTAGAAGACTGGTGTGTCGTGTCGTAGCACCACCTCCGTGGCGTCCTTCCGGAGCAGAGCGTCCACCTCGTTGCGTAGCGCGTCGGCCCTGAGCCGGTCGGTCGGCACCGCAGTCCAAAGAGGAGACCGGCGCAGAGGAGGGGGAGACCGAAAGGACAGCTGAAGGCCCTGGCAGACAGTCGACAGGATCCACGGGTCATCGGGAAACAGCGCCCTCCAAGCGACGCTGTGTAGTGCTAGCCTTCCGCCGACAGGAGACCCGGGAGCGATCGGCGGAGGCGGAGACGGTGGGCAGTCAACGGGCCCGACCCCGCCCGAAGGGACGTCGGGCAGGTCTAGGCCAACCGGGGGCGGCGGCGTCCGAGGAAGAGGGATTCGGTGGACCGGGACGACCAAAGGCTGGTTTACGGGGGGGGGGGGAGACATCCACGACTGGTGAAGGGGCGAGCGGGGGGTCTGGAGGGCCGCAAGACTCGACCCACAGGCCTGCGGGCTGGAGGAAAGCGCTGGGGAGTGACGCGGGTAGGCCACAGATCCTTATTTGACTCCTTGACGGACTGCCAGTGTGGACCGAAGAGGAGTTCACTGCCGAGAGGGGCCCAGCGAAGCTGGTTCTTAATATCAACAGGTAGTGTACAGGCTTGTAACACCGCATCTCGACGCATGAGGTCGCAGTTCGCCGCCGCTGCCATGGCGTTAACGGAGGTATGGTAGGCTGCACGGTTACCAGAAACCGCCAAGGCTAGGATGTCTGCCAAAAGTGGGGCGATGGTAGGATTCCATGCTTCCTCAACGCGCCGTACTATGGCCTGTGTTGCTAAGCCCAAAAATCCCGCTGACGCAAGGGCATTGCGGATGAGTGAAGCAGTCGGATTCAGGCCCGGGGTGAAGCCAGCTCGTCGGAACAGGCTGGCACAAGACAGCGCGGGGGGATCCACTGCCGGAAGCGGGCATGCGAAGGCTTGCGAATGTCCGGCGTACCAACTCTGCCGGAACGCGATCGCCAGGTCTGCAGGCCACTTGTTGTCATAAAAGAAGCCGGCGTCCCCGAGAGATCCCTGAAGCAGGTGAGAGGAGAAGGCATCGCGAATGTCTCGGAACCCAGGAGGTTGCGGCAGGGACTTGAAGCGTTTAGCGTGAAGTTCGGCGTCCACGAACGCCGATGCTCTCTTCTTAGCAGGGGGAGAAGAAGGACAATCTTCCGCAGGTAGAGCAGCCGCGATGAGCCGAGCAGCTTCGTCAAGGGCGCGCATGGTCTCCGTCCTGTGACTCAGTGAAGCTGGAGGAATCTCTGCATCTTCCTGTGACTGCAAGCGAGGGGTAGGGGAGGATTCCAGCCAGGCCGACACCTCCGGGGCCAGGCTGATGGCGTCATCCACACGAGCGGGAAGAAGTGAGGTATCGGGAGCCTTTGCGGGACCAACGGGAGCCATAGCTGTCATGGGGCGGAGTGGCGGAGAGGCTGTCCGGTGTGTTGGTCGGCGTCCGCTGAGTCGACGAGGCGACCTCTGCAGCGCAGCGAAAGTGAGAGAGAGTCGGAGCGAGTGACGGGGTGGCGATCCCGCGGGGAACCGCTGCGGCGTGAAGAGCTGGAGCTGGCTGGTCGGGTCCGACGTGATTCTGGAGGGCCCCGCGAGGGCGACCGTCTACGACAATGGCAGCTCCGAGAAGAGGACCCACGAAAGGAAGAGTGAGGACTATCATGTCGCCTCGGCCCCACAGTACTGGTCCGCCGACGTTGACTCGCTACGCGTAAGCCGTCTCTGCGTGCGTCAGTGTAACCACTCGTGTCCGAAGAGCTACCCGCGCGAGAGCGGTAGCGGCGACCAGGAATCCGAAGAGGCGAAGGCCGTCGTCTCTCCGGGCTGCGTCTTGATTGTGGGCTGTCTCTAACTAACACAATGGAAGAGATCAGAATGCCTCCACTAACCTGTGATCTAGACGAGGATCGAGCCCTGGCCTCTGGTTCGTCCGTCCGTCGTGTTCCCACTCTGGGCTGTCGGTGGGTAGTAGAGTGGTCAGCTCTCGAGGCCGAGTCCTGGTGTAAGCGAGTCTCGTGTGTCACCGTGTGACTACTTGTGCGTGGTCGTTCCCTCCTGTCATGTCTGCGATCCGCCATGTGCTTCTGGACTGGTAGTGTCGTAGATTCGGTTGCCGACGCCAGTCCGGGGTAAGGATCATAGTTGTCTGCCTTCTCCAGAGGTGTACAGACTGTAATCCCTTCCGCTGACAAGGGTTCAGGATCAGGTCTCAAGGTCGCCACGGTAAGGGTAACCTCAGCGGGGCCCTCCGCGATAGAATGCGACTTGCAAGCTTTCTTTGGTCGGGACGCCTTAGCCACTGGTACCGGCTTGGTTCCCGTCTTGGTACTCCACACCGGGTCTGTCAGTCGTTCCCTGACAGGAGTCGGTCGCTCTCGGCGGTAAAAGCCCCACAGCTGCGACCATCTTTCTTCCAGCCATGGGGCGCACACCACACACGTATGGGTCGAATCGCAACCAGAACAGGGTAGGCAGACTGCATGCAAGTCCGATGGCCACTGAAAGTCGCCACACAACGTGCAGGTACGAACCTGGTATCTGTCCATGGCGGCAAAAGGTAGCAAACCCACGTCTCTCCACCGAAGTGGACCCACTGTCAGCCGGTTGCAGAAACTCGTCGCCAGTCACGACCGGCCAGGCTCCGAAGTCTCGTCCCAGCGACAGGTCGAGTGAGCTCGAAGTCCCAACAGCCAAACTCGTCAGCAAAGGGAGTCCCCAAGTCGACGAAAGAGAACCGGCCCAGCAGAGAGCACAAGCAGTCCCAAAACGACTCCAGCTCTACAGTACACAAGTTCCAAAGTTCAAGCTCACAGCAACCAAGGTCAGAACGACCGGTCCAAGTTCAAAAAACGCAGAGCACGAACAGACACAAACTTCCTAGTGCTAGCTAAGAACTAAACTGGGGGATGACGGGTATTCTCGTACCGGGTGGGAATAAGGGGAGACTATTCAGGCCATGACCTGGTCTATGGCGCCCCAGTCCTGCCAACACTCCCTTATACGGACACAACCAAATTTTGGCTAAAATTAGGCTAGCTAAGGGCTTTTCCACAATGTAATACCATCGGTAATGTGTTTTGAGAAAACAAATGTGCTTTGACAGAGGAATCAGGTCATGTTGTAATGCCTTTGTCAAGTCAAATAGTGTTGCTTCATGTAACACTCACTCCTTCCGCTGGCCCTTGTCCTTTCGTTACCATCTGACAGTTGATTTTCATCTGAACTGATGTTGTCTTTTACCTTCCCAGTTCCACATTCACTGCAAAGGAGTTCGAGACATGCCAAGGTTGATTCTGGGAATAGGCTTAGTGCCGACAGATGATCCCTCCCATCAATGATCTTGTCTACAGGCAATTTACTAATTTACATTAACGCAGATTTCACAAAGACATTGACCGAGCACCTGGTGTTCATGCATTTGAATGTGATGCCATTTGCGGCGGTAGAATGTGCGCAGTAACGCACTGCAGTCAGGATGAATGTTCTTAAAGTCATTCTTTTGGGTAGAACTTTTCTGTGTCTTGTCCTTTCTGCTCACAAACCCTTTTGTAGGTAAATTCACGGCATTTTCTACAAGGTACTCAGTTGCAGCACTGGTCCCGGTACGCTTCTTCTATTTGTAGGGACTGGCTTCCTGAGGTGGGACGTCCACATCAGATGTCTCCAGCAACAGTCGTCACCTTGTTAAAGACTGCTCGTCTCTTTTGCTCTGAAACATCAGCAGTTTTTTTGCAATGTTCTCCTCAAGTTTTTGTGACTCAGGTGTCTTGACAGGGTTTGGCTTCTTCAGCGTGTGTGCAAATGTAAGAATAGATCTAACTCTCTTTCCCAGGTTCAGGAGGACTTTCTTCAGTCTGTATCAGTCCTTTCTTGCAGCTGATTTTAAAAGAAACAGGTTTTCTGATAAGGTGAGACTCTGAGCACTTTTCATTACAATATATGCTGCATGGTCGTTTCCGTTTGTCACTGTGGTTGGCGGGTGGTCTCCATTGGTCATTGTGGCGGAGAAACTGTCATCAGTCGCTGAGGTGGAGGGACTGTCTCCATCCATCAGTGTGGCTAAGCACCTGTCTTCATTCATGGAGCACTTGTCAACCGCTAAGTCAGGATCCATCTCCTTGTTAACTGCAACTTGTACACTGACATGTGAAACCCTTCCTGCAACAAATAATACACAAAGACTAGTAAGGCGACTTTCAGCATATCCAAGCTTGTCTGGGTATTATATCATCTTTCATTTAAAAACAACCCAACAGCATGAGCTGTGTGACAGCCTTTCATAAGCATAATTCTGGAGAGAAGAAGAAAAAATCATGCAATCATCACCAACACACAACAATTTAACCCATATCATACTGAGGCTAAAAGCTTCAAATTTGTACACTGCCATATGCAAGCTACATTATAGTACTTACACTTACAGATAAGGATGTAGGCCAATTGCTTTAGTTCAAGGGTGGTGCCAGAATAGCTTGGAACCTCTAGGTGCCAAGCTATTCTGGCACTACCCTTGAACTATTTTAGTCAAATTTATTTCACACACATATTTATTTCACATACGTATTCCGAATGATAAGGATTAAACAAACCTTTTTCTGCTGCTTTCCTAGCATGGTACATCCTTAACATCTTCTCTCTATGGTGATGCCATTTTTGTGGTGTCCATGCCTCTCTCTCCTTTCACTTGGCTGCTGCCCATTTTGCCCACTAAGCAGTGATGGTCTCCGTGTCTCAATGCTCCCTTGCTCTCAATGTTAGTACTGTTACAGGCAAGGTGCTCTTGCATCCCTGCCCTCTTCCTTGCTTTAAGGTAAACGAAATAAATCATAAATTTTAAAAATGGGACTTGCACGTTTTCTATCTCACACACTACACATAGAGAATTTAAAACAAGATTATCATTAGAATACTCAGTTACCGACTCCACCCAATTATGTCTAGCAGATTGTTAAAACCCTCAATAACGTGGATAACAAAATCCCACATGACATTTCACACCACAGAAGTAGAGGCACCAGTTTGAGCAGGTGAAACATAACATTACTGGAAGCATTAATCAGCGCACCTTGACTTAGCCATTCTAAGTCTGATCATCTTATTTCACTTGCTTTTTCTTCTTCTGAAACAAGCTGATGCCAGATCTATTGTTTGTCATTGTTTCTCTGTCTGATTTTCTCAAAACGAGCAGGATCCAGCTTCTGGGACTCCCTCTATCCCTTGCATCTTTTAGCGTTGTTCTGTCTTTCACACATTTTCCTGGGAGATGGCGGTTTTTCTCAAAGCCCTGAAAATAGTATAAATAAATCATGAGTGAATATTTGTTTACATGATTATTTGTAACATAAATCAGACTCATATTGGACTTTATTCCGTAACAGGGAAACACAACGAAGAACTGTCGTGAGATGGCCTTTTAATCTCTGCCTTAAACCCAGATAACAACAGAAACAAAGAATTGTTGACATAACAGTGGAACTCAATTAAAAATTGTTTATATCAAAGCTGTTTAGACATTTTTACAAATAGTTTTTGTACTGACTTAAGGTGGGTTGATGGCAACCGTGACAAAATGCAGCGCAAGACAGCTCTGTGTCATTTGCAACACATACAAAGCCTACGACTGTCTTATACTACAAAGCCACCCTTCACGCTTCCACAACAGACTGTATATAAATGATTACTGTGTGGTATTTTATCAAAGTCCTCATCGCATCAAAGGAGAACCATGTAGTGTGCTAAATATATACAATTATATGTAAACATGTTGCTTTTTATGTTGTTCATAACATTTATGTCGTGTACAACAGACAGGTACATCTTGACAAAATTGAAATTCACATACCTTGTCACCGCATCATCGCCATTGAGAAAGAAACTGCCGGTAAAAGGACTGTGGGTAAAATGGCTTGCAAAATCATGGAGAAATGTCTCTGATTAAAGCAAAAGGTGAAATGCAACAGTTTGACAAAATTATAGTGAGTCCAATAAGTCAGTGTAATGAATGATTTTCAGTGAAAACCCTGAATACAATTAACACAGTCTGATATTTGCAGCTGTTTCAACCAAAAGAAGTCAGTGAAAAAACTACAGTGTCCGCAGACGATCTTTTTCACCAGCATGGTAAAATGAGAAAGTAGGCTGTGCAAGACATACACCTTTTTCAAGTTTTTTTTTTTTTAATAATAATAATAATGAGTATTTGTACAGGGCCTAACCTAGAGCTCTTCACAGGAAACTAATTATTCAAAATATTTTTTTTTTCATTAAAAAGAAGAAATAAATATTACCTAAGATACTGACCTAGATAGACACAATCATGCACTCATCTACAATCATGTCATTCAAAACGAATGTTGCAATTACAAACACACAGATACACACTGCTATATATGATGTAATACTGGGCCCGTGGGATCAGTCAGTGGTAGAAGACAGAAAATAGATGAGTCTTTAAAGCTTGCTTAAACGCTTCTCTCAAGTCCACAGATCTCAGTTCACTTGTGAGGTAGCACATCTTGGTAGCAGTTTGCTTATTATTTATACAATTGGCCAAACACCGGTACTGTTCCACTGAGAACCTTTTGGCACAAGCTCATATGTCATAAGACTAACATTTTATTATACAAAAGATTTCTGCATATCTGGCACGTGTGTTTCTTTTGTAATCAGGTCTATCTGTGTGCTCTTGACACCCTCTTAAAGCAGACACTTAGAAAATGCCTATTCAAATGAGTGTCATCAGTGAGATTACATATAGAACAAGTGTTGCAAACTAATAGTAAAAGACTTATGATGCCAGATAATTTCATCAAAGCTAGGGACATGGATATAAATAGCGTCAGCAAGCAACAACAAAAACGCATATGGGGATAAGGTCCAAAATCACAGAACAGTACACAAACAGTCCTTATTTACCCTACTGATATAAACAAGTACATTTGTTAAATCTTTCAGTAGGCTGAATTTGACAACTGATTATGATGAAGAAAAACAAACACATTTGTTTGATCTCTCCACAGGATGAATTTTATAAATATTTTGTGATGAAGACATACCTGCAGACCAAAAGCAATGACAACAGTCAGCCCTAGCCAGCTGTGCAAGGAGTAGAGGTTGGCAAAGCCGCTGTTGTTGTGAGAGTCAAACACAGCTTTCAGGCCAACTGAGGCAAATATCAGCGCTGCCACATGCATGCTAGCATGTAGAATCTTAATGTAAAGTTTCCTGTCATTCCTAAACACTCGGTATGCCAGGATACCTGGAGAAGCAAAAAAGAAAACATAAACCCCCTTGTACATGCATCCACCAGTTCTGAAAACAGTATCAGTGGCTGCATGCACAAAGAGTTAAAACAAATATAAATACATACATGTGCACACGTAATACAGAGCCAATGAACAATGTTTTTTGGAAATATTTTTAAAACAGTGACAACAGCTTTAATGTCTGCACGGTAACAGCAATCTCCTCCACAGTACCCAACTAATTTTTTCATAAACTGAGTCTATATAAGCCTGTTGCTCTGCCCTGCTCACGAGTAGAGTGTATGATTAGGTCAAACTGGTTTACAGTTGAAAAAAAATACCTTTCCTGATCCTCTCCTATGTAAAACTGTGGTTTAATGATGAATGACATCCCCCTGACAAAAGAAGTAAAGCACGCCACAACTGTGTCTACTATGCAAATGTGCACATCCTACAGAGAAAATTTTGCTTTACATGCGACCAACTTCAGATAGAAACAAAATGGGTTACAACCGAGGTCAGAAACCTCGATTCTACTCCACTTACCTGAGCCAAGAACAAACGGTTTTCAAAAATATTAAATCTCATGAATTTAGACAGGTACTTGTGTGAGTATAACTATTTTCCACCAAAGATTTCTATCACTGCATCAACAAAACAAATATTGTTCCCAAAGAAAAATTGCAGAGAAACATGGTTCACAAGGATTGCAAATGCACTATACAGGTATGTTACATTTGTGGTTGTGTTATTCTTTTAGGGCAAGTGTGTGTCGATAACAGGAAAGATCCGATGTTCATTTGAGTTATTTTAAATCAGAATCACGTACCTTTTTAGTATGATTCGTTTTCTTTTGCATGGAGAATTGTGATTGATTTTTTGTGTGACTAGAATGTTGCACATTTCGCTAAATTGTTGCAAAGTCCAACCTAGATTAAGCTGGAAGGTTCTGGAAAAGGCATGATTGTTCTAGTAACCTCAAACATGACCTCAAAGGTTGGTAGTACACATGTTGGCTACATTTCGTAACATTTAAGTAATGCACCTAGAATTTAGTGGAAGATTGTAGATAGATCTAGAGTGTTCTTTTAATGATTAATGAGTTTTCTTTTCCGATTGGCTGAGTTGTGTAATTTGCGGGATTGTTCTGGAAATCTGTAATAATATAAAAGTGGGTGTTAGGAAATATGTGAATGTATTGTAGAGAGACAGTATATCAAAGTTTGGATGCATTTGAGAGATAGTGCATCTAAGTGTGGATGCATTGTACTAAGAGTGCATTGTGAGAATAAAGTACTGTTGGAACTGTTACTCCAGTGTGGTCTACAACCTTGTCACGTGTAACGAGTAGCAATACTACGACAACGACCACTAAGTAACAAGGTATCAGCCAAACTTTTGCACAGGTCTGCTTGCAGGAGTACTTCCCAAACAGACTCACTCAGGAACATGCCACAAGTACATTAACTTTTTATTAAAAAAGGTCCCTTACCATTTGAGGGTGTAAAATATGCCACAAGTCAGCTCGTTGACCAAGTGCATACTATGTTACTGTGCTTGGGTTCCATGTGTTGGAGTCCAGACACATAAATATCTGATACAGTATAATTATAGAAAGGACTGCAACAATGTGTTCAATGCTATATTCTACTATCTCAAAGTATGTCGCAACTTTAAAGCAAGCATCAGCATTGAAGAGTAGTTCTTCAGTCAGGTAATTCAGAACCAAACACCACCTTGGTTCTTCCACTTTGGGATAAAAATATTTCACTTCATTATATATAATGACTGTAACAAGAAAACATTTATGGTGCTTGACATATTCTTGTAGTAGTTAGTACGTATTTTCTTTGACATCACATTTTTTTTAGAAAACAAAATTCTTTGAAAATACAATACTTATTCCTTGAGAAGGCTCTCTAGCAGGGGAAAAAAAAAAAAGAAAACCAAAACAGTCTTTTCAACAGTTCTAGCACTATAATTCCACCACACTCCCCACCCTAAGCTAACTGTTGTAATGTATTTGTGGTATGTGAGTCATTATCAAAAGCATGCACATGCGTGCGCGAGTTGTGAGTGCGCGCTTAGAGTTATTATTATTATAAGATAAGTGCATTAAAAATACCATAATTATTATTATTATTATACCACAAGACAGATGTTCCTACCTACACTCTACAGCGATGATAAATACATCACATGTTCAAACTGGAGTTTTTGTTTTGGTCTAATGATGAAAACAACTTACCCCAAGCAACTGATCCATTCAACTTACAGTGTGCTTCATCAGATCCACAGTATACCTAGCCCTTCCAGGAGCATAAGGACCCAAAATATCTTGTATGGGCAAGCCAACTCATCAGCTAAAATCTCAACTACCAAGTCCAAGGCCACTGTTCTAGACCCAGAACAGACGCTAATTAATGTATTTGTGGTGTGATGTATTGAATGACTATCTGGAAGTACTCCTGGAAATGGTTTCAGGCTCAGACCTTTATTGAGAGGGGGAGTCATTATTCAATTTATTTATACAAAGAATTTAGATCAAAACAGTGTCCTAGTCCTAAAAAGTGCTCACAAATAAGAAGTCTACAATGTTGTCTATGACTCCCTGGTAAAGATTCTTCTGATATAAAATTTCTGAAATTGTCTTCTTCAAACTGTGACAACTCTCCTGCATGTCACCTGCAGTAACATGAAATCAAAATGACATTAATTACACCCATCATTCTTTACTTGAGCGTCTAATACAGACATATGCCAGGGATGCAACTAGGCATCAAACAGTCAACAATTATGGTGGCTGCATGTACAAGATGGTTAAAGTTTATAATCAGTTTGGACAAAGCTTGCCTCATGTTTTTTTCCAATTAACTTTTTAATAAGACATTTTTCAGGACAACACTAAGGACAAAAACTGATCCCTGAACTCGGTCCTAATTTATTTCAAAGTTTAGTTGGCTTCAAACCCAACGGTTTAGCCACTACCCTCCGGAAATCATAGAAATACCCTACTTAAAAGTTCAAATATACACCCTGTTCAGGCCTCAGTGACCAATGACCTGCATCACTGATGCTGAAACTGTGACAAACTATGCACATATCAGATACCTTGCAAGACCAAGGCATTGAACATCCAACATGGAAAGCGTGAAGTTCACAGGAGTAAATATGTGTCAGTGTCTCTGTGTGGGGCTCGATTAGAGTATATTTTAGCAGATTTAAATAGGTCATGTTAAAAATTTCCCAAGGGCAGTGGCTAAACAATCGTTATGATTAAATGAAAATAAATTAGGACAAGTTTGGTGATCATCTTTTCTTCTTAGAGTGGTCTAAAATCATTTGTGTTCAAAAGTTATTGCAAACAAACATGAGGCACGCTTTGCTCAAACAGAATATACCATTAACCCCTTCATAACCAGTTAACAAATTGTGTTTTGGAAATCACATTGTAATTTCGATGTCAAAGATCCCCAGTTGTGAATGTAACATGAATAGAAAAGTGCTTTCAGGAAGAGGCATACACCCTCAAACCCCCACAGCAGCAGACGCTCATGAGGATCTATACCTGTTGCAGTTGGGTGGTGTTCCGTTTTTCTCAAAAGTGAATGGGTTAACTCACCATCAGCGTATAGGAAGATCATGCCTATGACCATGAACAGAGGATGGTAGTTGAAAGGATCTGAGCCCCATGCAAAGCCGCCCTGGAAATGTCCCATCCACACAGCCACCAGTACCACCGCCAGCACACCAAATACCTGGGCCACCACCACCAGCCAGGTGAAGTAGCGCAGGTCTGCTGAACTCGACTCGCTGTCAAAATACATCTTCAACCTGCAAATGTAACAAGGTGGGTTCACTCATAAGCTTTAACTCTTGCTGCATGTCTGTTCTATTTTCACCTCTAACTTCCATTATTTGTACAATTATTTAATAATGAATGCTTTTAGCATCTTACCATAGAGATACATGTACCTTTGTTTATTTTTTTTAAGTTGTAAATTTATGTCCCTTTTTAATAAATCGTGGGTAGAAATTGCACCACACAGTTTACATAGGTTGTGCCACATTGATCGCTCAGTGCGATTTCTACCCACATCATAGACCTCACCGAGCGCGCGCATCACAAGCCACACCCCTTAGTAATTGTTGCTGGGTCCCACAAGCTTTTCTGTCGCTTGGACAATATGGCAGACGGTAGCGCGCATGATTTGATTGAATGCGTTGCAAATTCTACAAGCCTACATTTTCTGCCGGGATACAAAGCTTTGTCAAAAACGTCCCTAGATCGATGCAAAGCAAGTCTGCGTCAAGTTTCATTGATGCTGTTCGTATTTATCACACTGGCAGTGATGGTCTTCAAGTTGCATCCGTGTATCACAAGTCGCATATCTACAAGAATGCGCCGATCCACACAAACTGTACATGGAAATGAGCATCAGTAAGCACAGCATCACAGAAGCTATCTGTGCCTGCAGAGCCGGGTAAATGTTTTTGTTACTGATGTTGCTAAAAAAAAAAAAAAAATTAACACACTTATCCGAGCCATTTTAGTCCATCTCGTCTCATTGTAGCAAGATGGCAGTGCTGCTCAGAGCTCTCTTTTGCCGGCTGTGTGTACAGTGTAAGGCTGAGGCGATTACTTTCACTCCCAGATAAAATTGAAGTGTGTGTGTGTGTGTGTGTGTGTAAAAGAGAGTGAGAGAGAGTGATAGAGAAAGTGAGAGAGAGAGATTATTAATAAATAACCATGCATGTATGATTTGTATTTCAGATTGAATGGTCAATGTTCTGATGTCATTGGGCTTCAGAAAACTCTAGTCAGTATTTCAAGGCAGCTAAACTGTTTGATCCATGTGCCTAACTGACTGAGCTGCAGGGGCATGCCACAAGCCTGGGGAGCAGCAATATCAAGAGGCACCAAGATTGCATCTGTCCCAATAATTATACCATGGTGTACTGGCCAGGCCATCGGTGCAGCAGACGAAAAGGCCCATAACATGCCACATCAACACAAGCAAGAAGTAAGCATCACCTAAAATAAAATCAAAACTATTATAAACTGGTAAATTATATTTTATTCTGGAATGTGAGTGGTTTACATGCCAAAACACAGCACACGGAGAAATAATGGTTCAGTTCATAAATGGTTGATTCACAGTGACACAATTTGACAGAAACTCATTTTTGCTTTATTATGAAGTCTTCAAAATTTCTCAATCAGCAAAGAGTGAGAAACAGTCTATTGTGTGGCTGTACGCGCTGAAAGTTTGTCCTTTTTCACTATACTTGTGCTTAAAAGATTGACCATTTGGCAACAAAAATGACCACAAAGCCAAACACCAAACATATGTTAACTCAGTGTAGAACTGGAACAGGTTGTTTAGTTGTCTCTCCTTTTTCACAAACTCCACTCCAAATACTTCTTCTGCTGGTTGTGTCTGCACACCTTTGATTTTTTGCAGCCTTGGGATGGGGTCATTCAGATTTATCAAATTCTTGATCTGATCTCCTCCTCTAGCAGGTCTATCTTTATCTTCTAGCTTGCTAGTTCAGACTTTGCACTCTGCAGCCATGGCCAGGTGGTCTAATGGTGAAATCCCTAAAAAAGAAATTACAAAAATTATAAATAGTATTTGTATATGATCAACTTAAAATGTCAGACATATTTCTAAAGCTGCACTCAATATTTGTCCACAGACCAGGAAACTGAAAAGAGAGCCAGTGCCAGGGAATCAACAGGGTCCCTGACGTTGTCACATCAACGTCCCCAGTTGATATCCCACAAGAATTGGATTGCCTTCGCTTGACCAGTTAATGCCCAAATCCTGAGAAACTTCAGGAAAGAACAGAGAACTCACCAGTTCTAATCACTGGATAGAGGAAAAAACACAGATCTAAACAGAAAAGCAAATGTTTCTGACAAATGTCTTGACAGAATCTTTTCACACACTTTTTTTCTCAGCTGCAGCCACATTTTATGTAAACGCATGAGAACACTCAGACCAACTCGACAGATGGTCCGAGTATTTTGAAGAGTTACTGAACAGACCTAGCCCACCCGACCTCCCCGACATCCAGCCGGCAGAGACCGACCTACCCATCAGCTGTGACAGACCCAGCCGGGAAGAGATCAGAAAAGCAGTGGCATTTTTGAAGAATGGCAAAGCAGCAGGGCCAGATGGCATCCCAGCGGAGTCTCTGAAAGCAGACCTAGAGACAACAGTTGAGATGCTGTACCCACTGTTTGGAAAGATCTGGGAAGAGGAGGTGATGCCAGCTGACTGGAAGGAGGGGTACCTAATCAAGCTTCCCAAGAAAGGCGACCTCAGCAAGTGTTCCAACTACAGAGGAATCACCTTGCTGTCAGTACCAGGAAAGGTCTTCAACAGGATCATCCTAGAGAGAATGAAGAGCTCCGTTGACCCCCAGCTGAGAGACCAGCAAGCAGGATTCAGGAAGAACCGATCATGTACAGACCAGATCCCCACTCTCCGCATCATCGTGGAACAGCCTCTGGAGTGGAGCTCCCCGCTGTACGTCAACTTTGTGGATTATGAGAAAGCATTTGACAGCGTGGACCGAGAGACTCTGTGGAAACTCCTACGACACTACGGTGTACCCACAAAGCTCGTCCGCCTGATCAAGAGCAGCTATGATGGCATGACATGTCGCGTGATCCACGAAGGGCAGTTCACCAGAGAGCTCCAGGTCAGAACTGGTGTCAGGCAGGGGTGTCTGCTGTCTCTGTTCCTCTTCCTACTGGCCATAGTCTGGGTCATGAAGATGACCACAGAGCACAGACGAAGTGGAATAGAGTGGACACTGTGGACACAGCTTGACGACCTCGATTTTGCAGACGACTTGGCATTACTGTCCCACACTCATCAACAAATGCAGGACAAGACCACGAGGCTTGCTGACATCTCGTCCCAAGTGGGCCTCACCATTCACAAACAGAAAACAAAGACAATGAGGCTGAACGCAACCAGGGAAGAACCAGTCTTGCTTGCTGGCACCCCGTTGGAGGAGGTGGAGTCCTTCACCTATCTCGGGAGCATCATAGACAAAAAAGGCGGCACTGATGCAGATGTCAGAGCACGAATCGGTAAAGCCAGAGCAGCCTTTCTCCAGTTGAAAAAAGTGTGGAGTTCCAGAGAGCTGTCACAACACACCAAAGTCCGGATTTTCAACTCCAATGTAAAAGCAGTTCTCCTATATGGAGCAGAGACATGGAGATTGACAAAAACCACAGTCAACAGAGTAAAGACCTTCATGAACAGTTGCCTTAGAAGAATTTTGAAAATCCACTGGCCAGAGAAGATCAGCAACGTCAGACTCTGGGAGAGAACAGAGCAGATAACAGCAGAGAATGAAATTGGGCGAAGAAGATGGGGATGGATCGGTCACAGTCTGAGAAAGCCAGCTTCCAGTATCACTAGGCAGGCATTGTCATGGAACCCCCAGGGAAAGAGGAAAAGAGGTAGGCCGAGAAACTCCTGGCGCCGAGACCTCCAAGCAGACATCAAGAGACTGGGAACCACCTGGAGTAGAATCGAAGGAGAAGCACAGGACAGGAGTTGCTGGAGGTCTCTCGTCGACGGCCTATACCCGGGTAGGGGTGACAGGCGTAAGTAAGTAAGTAAGTAAGCATGAGAACACTGCCAAGAGTAAATATTTAGAAGTACTTTCTGACAGACACCTGCACAAGTACAACATTGTGGTTAATCCACAGTTTCTATTTCTAGGAGCAACTCAAAGTATGTGACAGTGGCCAGACAGGCATAATTAAAGTCAAATGCCCATCTGCATCCAGATATTCCACCATTCTTGAGGCATGTCAGTTCCCAGGATTTTGTGTGAAATTAGCTGACAACACCAGCATGGGACTGAAGAAATCACATTCCTGCTACACACAGGTGCAAAGCCAGCTAAATATCACAGGTTATTCTTTTCACCCAAAGGGGTGTAAATGTATCACAAATCACACCAGACATTATATTTATGGCATCACTGTTTCACACTGTCAGTTTTCTATAAAGAACAATAAAAGCCTTATTTCAAAAGTGAAATGTCATCACAGAGTGTAAGCGAAATGTTAGGCATGCACCTCTGCTTTTATTGTCAGCATGTATACACAAAGATATACTTACTTGATTGTTCTGCTTCCCCACACTTGCCAGCTACAGTGTCGGGTGTATGTTGCAAGACTTAATCTTCCTGCAAAGATTTTACAGAATCTGTACTGCCCCTGTTGTGAGCAGTCTGGATTTGTAGACAGGTGACTTGTCTGCTGGAATTGGGTAGGTGTGCAACTCACTGGGTTTGCCATCCCAAAAATGCTGAGAAAAAAAACCATTACATGAATAAATCATAAAGAGATCTTATGAAATGTGTTACTGTAGGATTGATGTGTCTATTTGTGATTGTCATGATTTGTTACAATGAGTGAGAGAGTGCAGACTGAAGAAACGTAAGGGCATAAACCTTTGGTCATCATGCTTCTGGAGAGTTGATTCAATATTTAAAATCACACACATACACACATTCATCCCAAGTGTGCAGATCAGTGCAGCGGTACTGCCTGATAGCGAGTGCTTGCACATTATTGAGCAGCACACAGTACGCTCTGGCCGTGGTAACTCGATCGCTGACTTATGTACCACTTCCTCAAGTGAATTGTCACCATTTTCAGAACAAACTAGAAAAATGACACTTACTGCATACAAACAGCTCTGCGTTTGCTCTTGTCCTCTAGGAGTAGTATACTGATGTTGAGATCCGTGTGCGGTCTACATCAAGTTTTTATTCAGCCCATCGAGTTGGTTTTGGGAGGAAAAAAGCCAGAAGCTTTTCTTTGATGGTTTCTGGGTACCTTTCATCCCGATTGCAGGTACCACAATGGCATTGCCTGACCATTTCAATGAAATTTATACGCACAAATAGTATCACACTTTGCCATTTCCCTGCGTTTTTACAGAAAAGCTTGTGGGACCCAGCAACAGGACCGTGCTGCGGCAATTTTTTTCTATTTTCTGATTGGCTGAAAATGTGCGCACCAATGAGGTCTATAGGTAGTGAAAGGCAACATTTAGCAAAGGTTTGAGCCCGCCATATACAGTGTAGATGGCAACGGAAGCGTTTCCCTGTCAAAGCTGTAACTGCTTATTACAGGGTATAGGGGGCGGTCCGTAATACAGCAGAAAAGTGCCTGCTACCAATGTTGTGAGGCTAGATACTGAGTTCCAGCAGATTTTTCTCCTTTAGTAAAAGTTGCTATTAATACCTGTGGACCACTGTGGGTTCTTTCTCTGGGAACTCTGGCTCTTCCTCCACCTATTGCAGATTAATGTCTGTCCTTTTTGTTGCCTTTGAGATGGGGCTGGTCTCAGCCCGTTCAGCAGGATAAAAATAACATAACACTAAACAGGCGGGCAGGCCAGAGATAGTGGCAAAGAAGTAACAAGATAAAATGAGGTCACATCTAGCTACTCTAACCTTGCTGTTGAACGTACTTTTCAGCGCCAAGCACCGTAAGTGTTTGTGTGTGTGTGTGTGTGTGTGTGTGTGTGTGTGTGTGTGTGTGTGTGTGTGTGTGTGTGTGTGTGCGTGTGCGTATGTATGTAAACACAGAAATCTCCACTGTTTGCGTACGTACAAGCTTGAAAATAATGGAAATACTTCATTCAGGGAGTGTCTAGGACAGTCTCCATAGGGTGAGTTCACGGGGAGAGAGATAAATCAGGAAGAAGCTTAACAAAATGGGATGAACCATAACCCACAAAGTCCCTTCTATATGAGAGCTGTCTTCGCTGTCAATGGTCTCTACCTTTTGTCTTTGACCTGATTCTGATGTTGAAGTATCTCCTACTGAAAAAGTCTCGCAGATCTGCCAATGCGTCAGTGAGTTCTATATTGGGTGCAGGACATACGCGTCATTGATTTGTCAAACGTCTATTGTCATGATGTAAGTTTTAGTTTTTGCGTAATTTTATATTTTACATGACATGAGTTTCACATTCGCTTCACAGACTTGAGAAAATGTGACGAAACTAGAACTTCACAGTAGAATTTCAGTCTTGCTATAATTTTTGTGAAAGCAGGTTGACTTTACCTAACTACATGATATACTAAGTACATGGGTCACCTGCATGCTCTTCTGAAATCGCGTCGATGTGTGTGTGTGCGTGCATGTGCGCGTGCTCCAAACATCCCCAAGAGGCATAGATCCTCATGCGCCTGGAGGGTGCCTGAGAATCTATTCCTCCTGGAGATGCGCACGTTTGTGTAAGAGAGAGAGCTGCGCACTCGAGAGAAAATGACGTTATATTTAGAGTATTATGTCAGTGTCTGCGTGGTGACGGAGTTGCCTCTTTTACATCACCGACACTATCTGACTTTCTCTAGAAGTCAAGGTTTTGTACTGTTTTAATTCTTTTCTGATAAGAATTATTTTTTACTAAAGAAGTTGAAAGGATACAAAGCTGGCAAACAAACTCCTCCAATGTCTTTCTTCAAACTAGCTATATATATGCATAGGTTCAAGTAAATATGACAAAAATAATAACGGTCTATAATCTGTGTCAACCGACTTCCTATAAACGGTTGTTTATATCTTCAATGATTGATCGATTGATTGTACATTGCTTAACATCCCGACAGCAACAAGACTTTCTCAGGACGTG
Organism: Semisulcospira habei; assembly: GCA_036245525.1. Lineage (NCBI taxonomy): Eukaryota > Metazoa > Mollusca > Gastropoda > Semisulcospiridae > Semisulcospira > Semisulcospira habei. The sequence goes on along the minus strand of BTPG01000002.1, from coordinate 209,498,646 downwards.
CCTGCACTGCTTGTGAAAAAAAACTAAACAGAACATTGAATGTATGTCGCCAGCCGGTCCAATACGTTAAATAAACCTAACACATGGGGCCTAAATAAAGCTAAGACCATTTAGCAACACACATCCAATATCAAGAGCTACAGGCAGCGCAGACAGTAGGGAGAGTTTTTAAAAGGCAAATACAGGTGAATGGACCAAGGGTAGACAGAAACACATGCCCCAGAATAGAGAGGAAAACCCACCCTGTGGGGCTGACCAGGGTGACCCTGGGAACTAAAAAGTAGTTAACCCCACCCAAGGCCCCCAGGGCAGACCCGGGTGGGGTTATATCTTCAATGAGACATTCAATTACAATATGCTTGGAGGCTCTCTTAGCCACCCACTTAAGAAAGTATTTTGCCAAGTTTCAAGCTTGTGTGTACAGAAATATCGGAGATTCTCTTGTTTACATACATACGCACATACATAATGTATACACACATACGGTGCTTCGCGCCAAATGTACATTCAGCAGCAAGGTTAGCGTAACTAGACATGACGTAATTTTTATCTTGTTACTTTAATTGTTAGAGGTTTAGACTGCCCGCCTCCTGTCCTAAAAACTCCCTTCTATAAATAGAAGGGACTTAAAAAAACAGGAACAACTCTGAATGTTTCTAAAAGAAAAATGCATGTGAGCTCAAAACAATACAGTAGACTTTGGGATGAAATCCTCATCTTGTTTGTGTTGTTCTCTGCTTGTGCATTTTAGTGGGATTGGTGACATTGTCATGTTAACTATTATGTACCACTAGCAGTGGTTGCGTTCATGGGTGGCCTAGAAAGCAGTCCTGTAAAATTTACAATTTCGGACCCAGTTCCCTAGGGTCCCAGCCCTCCACTAGACACAATGCCTACCCCAAGCTCTCCTTACACCTGTTATTGCCATTTAAATTTAAAGGATATAGGTATAGATTCATGCATGCATTTTTGTTCACAGAATAATCTCTCTTGTCTGCATCGTTAAAACCATGTGTTTACTTGAAGGTTGGAAGGCCAGCCATGTTTGCACTGAACAGCGAACAGAAATAGCAGGTGATTTCTTCGGTTCGAATCAAATACAACCAAAGGTAACTGGAAATACCACAGGTATTTTTTCTTGTCTGAGTTTGGTCCTACAGACAGCATATTCCAAATGCAGGTAACAGTCAGCAGACAGATAAACTGCAAATCTAGTTTTACTGTCTGCACATCACAGCAGCATCAGATTCAGAAATGTGAATTTAAATAAAATCACATTATTTTTAGCGATTATTAAATGGAATATTTAATTGTGTTGTGTGAATTAATTGTAAAAATGCAACACACATACAAAAATAATAATCTGAATATAATTTTTGCACACTTTTTATGCTGATAGTTACTGCCAGTTGTAAAAAAATGCTGTGACACCGCCAAAAAAAAAGAAAGTAAAAAATCTCCAGATTTCCTATTTTCAAAATTTGACATGTGTAATACTGATTAATATGATGTATTATTGACTTCTTGTTATTGTTATTGGCAGCATTGATTTGGGATTACATATAATGTATTTTAAGTTTTATACTACTCTTGTTTGAGTCAGTGTGTATTACAGATACATGGGTTATTGCAAGATTTATATTTAAATGAAAACAACAAATTGCAACAGAGACTCACAGAGGAGTGCCATATTTGTTCATAGGCGGAACCAAAATCCTTTAAAGATATTATTTTTAAGGTACCTTACCTAGCTTCACAGGCTGCTGGAATTTGCTAATAAAGTAATACATGTACTTCTTTAGTACAACTTGTGACCCCCCTCCCGCAGAATCTCTTGGCACTGGCAGTCAAAGGCTCAACATTCAAATGCACTGCCAAGCAATATGGCATTTGCTTTTTTGATGATGTTTGGGGTCTACGCGTGCCTTACATAATCCCCATGAAAACCTGAAATGATTTTAGCATTCTGAAATTGTGAAAAAACACAAACAATGCGCCATATGTTATGCACTGCACAGTCACATGACAGATGTGAAGATTGGTACAAATTATACTTTAACTGTGCAAACAACCAAAAGAAATGGAATTGTGACTGTTATATGAATCACCCATATCATACTGAGGCTAAAAGCTTCAAATTTGTACACTGCCATATGCACGCTACATTTTATAGTACTTACAGATAAGGATATAGACCAAAGGCTTTAGTTAAAGGGTAGTGCCAGAATAGCTTGGCGCCTAGGTGCCAAGCTATTCTGGCACTACCCTTGAATTATTATAGTCAAACTTATTTCACACAATGGTGTATTTCGAATGATAAGGGTTAATCCTTCATCCACCCTTTTTTATAGATCTTCAAGACCCAACAATTCAAACGTCAAAGTGGCTCATGAAATGTTATGCCTCATGCTGACCATGATTTGGTCTAACTGTGCCTGTGAGGGTGCTGTATATATTAGGTTGTCATAAAGCCTAAGAAAATGGCTGTGTTTGCATGAAAATCGCATGGATATATATCTAGACAATGCACTGCGAGGTAGCTCAGCACTATTATTTCTGTCACAGTATCTCATCCCCTCAAGTGACTGCCCCAAAACCACCATTGCGCCTACTGACTGGCTAGCTCACTGATAAACTGATCGACTGACTAAATGGCTTCACGACTGACTGACTCACCGGTTCCATTACCCACTTATTTGTGTATTTCTGAACTTTGTCCTTAATTATATGTTTACTGCATATGTTCAAATTGTAAAGCACTTAGAGCCATTGGAATAAGAGCTACATAAATACACATTATTATTATTATCATTATTGTAGTAATGTCTAATGATGTTAATTATTTAATCTATCAGTATCATATTGAAAATACGACGGACTATTCACACAGGTCATGGTGGAGCACATTCAACAGCATGTAACTTCTTGCCCATGATGCCATTGGTGGGCAGTCCTCAATCTGACAGTGCAGCAACAAGTGAACAAGACAAAAATTGTCATGTCTTGATACGCTACCCTAGCAGTGCAATGTGCATTTGGCGCAAATCACATTTAGGCACAGAGTCGTCTGTGTTGGGGTACTTTTCAGGTTTCATCCTGGTATTGTAGTCTGATGATTATCAGACTGACGCGCCAAAGGCATGGAGGTCTGATAATCAGCTTCAGAGAACTACAAACCATGATGTAGCCTGACAAGTAACCCAACAACATGGTTTGGTTCAATGCCAATTATCATGCAGTCCACATTACGCACTATCTGAAACCTCAAATTTATGTCTACCCCACCCGGGTCTGCCCTGGGGGACTTGGGTGGGGTTAGGTATTTTTTAGTTCCCAGGGTCACCCTGGTCAGCCCCACAGGGTGGGTTTTTCTCTCTATTCTGGGGCATGTGTTTCTGTCTACCCTTTGTCCATTCACCTGTATTTGCCTTTTTAAAACTCTCCCTACTGTCTGCACTGCCTGTAGCTCTTGATATTGGATGTGTGTTGCTAAATGGTCTTAGCTTTATTTAGGCCCATGTGTTAGGTTTATTTAACGTATTTGACCGGCTGGCGACATACATTCAATGTTCTGTTTCTTTTTTATTTTTTCACAAGCAGTGCAGGCACGTCCTGAGAAAGCCTTGTTGCTGTCGGGACGTTAAGCAATGTACAATCAATCAATCAATCAAATTTATGTCTGATGTCAGGAGTATAAAGCTAAATATTTCTGATGCCAGACTGAAGAATTTCTAGGAAATACACAGGGGAAGCGACTCTTGTACACATAGGCTACCATGCCACCATGATCATGCAAATATTCTTGATTTTTGCCACTAGAAATTAAATGCCTACCAGCGGTACTGCTTCTAAGTAGCCAGTGACAATTTCAGAATCTTTAGCAAAGAAGTGCAGATTTTTCTCACTGGATACAAGTGATAAGCGTTTCTTTGGCCTCCTTGCTTCCTGTGGCCTTTTGAGAGTGCACCATACAGGAGTTGGCGTGGCATGCGAGAATCATCCATGCGTATGACATGACCTGTCCAGCGTAGTTGTGTCTTTAAGATCAAGGCTTCAACACTCACTAAGCCAGCATTGTCCAGGACTTCCAGGTTTGTCACCTTGTCTTGCCATTTGATGCCCATGAGTGAGCGCAGGGATCTCATGTGGAAATGTTCAAGCTGCTTGTGGTGCTTTCTGTACAGCGTCCATGACTCACAGTCATAGAGGAGGCTGGGGAGAACTACTGCCTTGTAGACTTTGATCTTGGTGGAAAGCTTGACATTGTTGTTATTCAACACACGAGTGCGCAGGCAACCCAGGGCTTGGCTAGCTTTGCTGATGCGAGCTGCGATTTCCTTGTCGATAGTACCATCAGAAGAGATGATGCTCCCAAGGTGCCTGAACAGGTCGACAGTCTTCAGCTTGGTGCCTTCGATGTACACTTTGGGTGGGGTGGGGGGTTCATGTGCCTGGGGCCGGTTGGTGCAGGACCTCGGTCTTGATGAGACTGATGGTGAGGCCAAACAGTCGAGAGGCTTCCGGGAACCTGTTGACGATGGTCTGGATGTCAGACTCCGTGTGCGCTATCAGCACACAGTCATCGGCAAACAGCGCCTCAAGGATCAGTCTCTCGATGGTCTTGGTCCTGGCGTTCAGTCGACGGAGGTCGAAGAGAGAGCCGTCTAGTCTGTACTTCAGGTACACTCCCTTCTCAAGGTCGCGTACTGCATGGGTCAGGACACACGTGAAGAACAGGTTGAACATCACGGGGGCAAGAACACAACCTTGTTTCACACCGTTGGAAATGTTGAAGGGTGCAGATGTGTCACCGTTTGACTGGACAACTCCTACCATTCCATCATGGAAGAGGCAGATGATGTTGGTGAACTTCCTGGGGCAGCCGAGCTTTGCGAGGATGACCCAAAGCGCTTCTCTGTTTACAGTGTCGAATGCTTTGGTCAGATCTATGAAGACAGCGTAGAGGTCCATGTGCTGCCCAATGCATTTCTCCTGGACCTGTCTCACAGAGAAGACCATGTCAACTGTGCTGCGGCCGGGTCTGAAGCCGCATTGAGCCTCTGGAAGTGCTTCCTCAGATACAGAGCTGATCAGGCGGTTGAGAATGACTCTCGCAAGGATCTTGCCAGCAATGGACAAGAGTGAGATCCCTCGGTAATTGGCACAGTCTGCTTTGCTGCCCTTGTTCTTGAACAGGGAGACGATTGTAGCATCTCTAAATTCCTGTGGCATGTTCTCCTCTGCCCAATTATGCATGTCAAAATTTTGAGGAATAAGCGCTATATAAATGTTCATTATTATTATTATTGACACGCACAACGGAAAATTAAGAGCTGTCTCGGTTCAGTTTCTGTGACAGACCCAGCCCAGCCGAGAAGAGATCAGAAGAGCAGTGGCATTTTTGAAGAACGGCAAAGCAGCAGGTCCAGATGGCATCCCAGCGGAGTCTCTGAAAGCAGACCTAGAGACAACAGTAGAGATGCTGTACCCACTGTTTGGAAAGATCTGGGAAGAGGAGGTGATGCCGGCTGACTGGAAGGAGGGGTACCTAATCAAGCTTCCCAAGAAAGGCGACCTCAGCAAGTGTTCCAACTACAGAGGAATCACCTTGCTGTCAGTACCAGAAAGGTCTTCAACAGGATCATCCTGGAGAGAATGAAGAGCTCCGTTGACCCCCAGCTGAGAGACCAGCAAGCAAGCAGAACAGAGCAGATAACAGCAGAGAAAGAAATTGGGTGAAGAAGATGGGAATAGATTGGTCACAGTCTGAGAAAGCCAGCTTCCAGTATCACTAGGTAGGCATTGTCATGGAACCCCCAGGGAAAGAGGAAAAGAGGCAGGCCGAGAAACACCTGGCATCGAGACCTCCAAGCAGACATCAAGAGACTGGGAACCACCTGGAGTAAAATCGAAGGAGAAGCACAGGACAGGAGTCGCTGGAGGTCTCTTGTCGACGGCCTATACCCGGGGAGGGGTGTCAGGCGTAAGTAAGTCAGTTCAGTTTAAATTGCAACATATTTGTAAAGCAAATGTGTAGTGTGCTCTCTGTTTGAGTCATGCAGAAATAAGTACATTTCTTTCATTTCCCTATCATGTACCACCACTTGATCTTTGTGTTTTCTGTGTATTTATGATGTAAGGTGCCAGATAACCCTGATCTAAGCGTTCAGATGAAACACCTCAGTGAGATTCATGTGCAATAACATTATTAAGGATTGGCCAGCTGATTAAAAATTACAGGTACAGCACTGGTTCTAGGAGGTAGGCAATGGGGCATTCAACCCCCTGCAAATTTTATCTGCTGACCACAGTGTTGGAAAAGTGTTGAAAATGGATGTGAGTTGTTCTCCAGTAAATGGAACTTTTAGGATGCATTCAGGAGAAAATATAAACTAATTTTATAAAAATCATTCAGTTTCACATATTAACTAATGAACTTTCTGAATCTGTAACAGCAAAATCAAGGCCTGGTTTGGTTTTGTCAGAACTGTGGATCATAAGGCTTTTATGCAAAACGTAAGATGCAATATACTGTAATGTGCACAGCAGTATGATACCACAAAATAAAACCACAGTACTCTCTTTCTGGGATGTTTACTTCATGTTGTTGTTTTTCTCTAGGTTATATCATCACTGTCAATGTGCTGGAGTATTTATTATGCGACTAGAAATAAGTGTAGGTGGCAAACTGAAAGCAAGAAACGATGACACTATGTGTCGGGCACATTGCGCTGATTTTAGCTCTTAAGTACACAGAAACAAAAACATACTTGCACACCACCCACTGTGCACAAACAAAGTACTCCATTTTTCTGCCACTGATATCCATTGGAAGCCATGACAGGTATTTACCAACATGTTCTGTTGATGCAATAAAGTTGAGTGGTGAAGAAATGTCGTAACCTCTGGAGTGTTCATTGAAGAAAAGTTGCCACTTGGTAAAATATCAGCTGAACCGCATTTGATTTTTTGCGATAGCAAAAGTGTGTGTAGGTGATGGGTCAATGGTCGTCCTTCTGCCATCATCTATAATAAACTTTAATGTTGACTTTTTCTCAGATACAATTTGAGCCACAGGCTTCAAACTCGGTCCAAAGATACTTCATAGCAAGGCCTGTCTAAACACACACACACACCCACACACAATCACAAACTCAGCCCAAAGATACTTCATAGCAAGGCCTTTCTAAACACACCAAATTCAAAGACCTCTCTCAAAGGTCAAAGTCACAAGGGATCAGGAAATAGGTTAAAAAAATGAGAGGAAAAAAGCCATATTTTCACAACTTTAAACCCAAACGTGGTACAAAGATACCTGATGGTAACATCTCCCTAAGCATACTAATTTGGATGATCCACAAGAGGTCAGGAAAAAGGTTTAAAAAATAGTCACATTTTGACACAATTTCTTTTCTCAAACACTATTCACAACTTCAAACCCAAACTGAACTGGTACAGAGATACCTAATGGTAAAACCTTCCTAAAAATTCTAATTTGGATGACCCCACCAAAAGGTCAAGGGTCACAAGAGATCGGCAAATGATGTGAAAAATGAATTTTGTTGTTGAATTCTAGTTTTTAATCAGCATTTTTGCAAACCTCTTCAACCAGATTGGGCAGAAAGGTAGCTGATAATAAGACCATTCTATGCACACTAATTTGGTTCACTACTCACAAGGTCGAGTTCACAGAAGGTTGACAAAAGTTATACATTTATGTTTGCTGTACACACACCCACACACAATCACAATTGTCATAATAAATGTATGTATAGTCTGAAGTAAAATGCATGTGGATAAATTCGTAACATGTCATTCCTTATGAATCAAAAGTATGTGACTCATAAGCATGGACGTAATTATACATATACTGTTACACACAAAATCATTGTCATCATTATCGTCATCATACTCAGAACGTGCACACATAGACTTAGAAAAACTATGCCTGTTAAAATTATTGTCCCCATCGCATGATTGCATGAGATCTTCTAAGACATTAGATGTTTCTGAAATGTGCATGTGCACGTTCTGAGTATGATGACGATGATGAAGTGTGCAACAGTATCCATATAATGTATTATTTTTAGATACTCTTTCTAAATAGTAGTCCATGCTCATGAGTCAAAAACTTTTGATGTCATAAGGAATGACATGTCATGAATTTATTCACATGCATTTTACTTCAGACTATATACGTGCATTTATTACAATTGTGATTGTGTGCAGGTGTGGGTGTGTGTATGGCAAAAATAAATGTATAAATTATTCACCCTGATCATGAGAGAGAGAGAGAGAGAGAGAGAGAGATTGTATATGTATTTCCATCGCATGAGATCTTCTGAGACAACTGACGTTTTTAAATGCACATGTGCAAGTTCTGAGTATGATGGTGATAATGATGTAATGGTATCATATACATCTGAGATACTTTTTTTACCTACACACCTCCCTCTTTGCTGCCTTTGAGCGGAAAAGCTGTATCACACACATGTATGTGATACAGCCCTAGAGCGTGAATGGACACGTGTGCACAATGTTGTCTTTTAAACAAAAAAGGCAAAGCCATTATGGTTCACATGTATGACCGATTTACATATAAGTGACCTTTGTGACAAGGGCTGGCTTCTGCAACAGCAAACATCCAGGTTTTCTGAATATGTAAGCATTTTTAACCCCCCCCCCCCCCCACCCCTCCCCCCTCCCCCCACCACCCACCCCCCAACCCTTGACCTTTGTGATGAGTCGACTAAATTAGTATGCATAGGAAGGCCTTATCAGCTATTTTTGTGCCAAATTTGGTTGAAAAATTTGCAAAAATGTGGATAATACTACAATTTTATTTTTTAAAAATTGGCATTTTACACACATTTGCCAGCCTCTTGTGACCCTTGATCTTTCCGAGTGGTGATCCAAAGTAGTATGCATAAGGTCTTACCATCAGGTATCTCTGTAGCAAGTTTGGGTTTGAAGTTGTGGACAGTATTTGAGAAAAAAAACATCTTTTGTCAAAATATGGCTATTTTCACCTATTTCCTGAGCTCTTGTGACCCTTGACCTTTCCGAGGGATCAACCAAATTAGTATGTATAGAAAGGTCTTACCATCAGGTACCTTTGTACCAAGTTTGGGTTTGAAGTTGTTAATAGTATTTGTGAAAAAATAAATTATGTCAAAATATAGCTAATTTTGACATTTCCTGATCCTTGTGACCTTGACCTTTGTGAGAGGTCACTCAAATTGATATGTTTAGAAAGGTCTTGCCACAAAGTATCCTTGGGCCAAGTTTGAAAACTGTGGCTTGAATAGCCTCCAAGAAAATGCCAACGTTAAAGTTTACCATGGACGATGGCGGATGGACGACCACAGGCTCAAAATATACTCACTTTTGCTTCGCATGTGAGCCAAAAATCTGGTCAACAAAAAAGTCAAGACACACATGATATTGAAACTTGACCTACTTTCAGCCCATGTGCAATGACGCCATTTCATAGTGATGACTGGCACTCTAGCGTTATGTATTGCACTATTGCGTCTACATGTAGGAACATTTGTCCGACATCCAAAATATCCATGTCACATTACAAAGTAAATGGCGTCATGTTCTTTGCAAAGACACAATAGTGACTGTGTTATGGCTAGGCGTGTGCTGAAAACCAATTCACATCTGATTCATGCCAAGAAAAAGGTGAGTAAGAAATAGATTCTTACATTGGTGTTTAGGTGATACTGAGAATCTCCCTCTCGTAGTCTTAAAACCTTATCCTACTCGCTTTCGCTCATAAGGTTTTAAAACCATGAGAGTGAGATTCTCAGTGTCACCTAAACACCGATTAAGACTCTATATGTACGTCCATGCTCGTGAGTCAAAACTGTTTATATCATCAGGAATGATGCATTGTATGGTACCCAGGTTTAAAGAGACAATCAGTTGCACTTGAAAGGGTACAGAGACGAGCAACAAAGCTGGTTAAAGAATGTAAAAATATGACTTACTCAGACAGACTTAAATATTTTGGACTACACTCCTTATGTGGACGTAGAATACGTGGAGACTTAATCCAAGTTTTTAAAATGTATAATGGCATCGACGACCTAAATTGGAATGACTTTTTTGCAGCACCGTTTTGTGACAGACCCCGAAACTCTGAGGGAGAAAGTTTTGTACAGCATTGCAACACTAACCTGCGGAAGTTTTTCTAACAGAGTTGCTACTGTTTGGAACGATTTACCAGTTTCATTAAAAAAAAGCACCTAACAACATAAATTCTTTTAAAACCCAGCTGGACAAATTTCCAAAGTTCAAAGAGATTTTCTATTGCTATGATGAATGATTTGTAGGAAAATTTGCATGCATAACAGACCCATAAAGTAATTAAACTTTATCGAGGGAAGGACATTTGCAAAGGCCTCACGGCCTATTTTGTCGTCATACATAGTACTACTACTACTACTACTACTACTAGAATTTATGCACATGTATTTTACTTAAGACTATGACGTAAGTGTATTACAAAAATTGCGATTGAGTATTTGAGTTTGTGTGCATGCATGTGCATGTGTGTATGTAAAGTAATGGGGGAGATTGGTGGCAGGTGTAGGGGAAAGGGAAGGGGGTGGAGGGAGAGAGAGAAATAGATAGATAGATTCAGAGACAGAACTGGGATATAATTTCTTAACTACACGTGTGAAAATTCTGATTATGATGATAATGATGATGATGATGTTTATTATTATAAATATTTCACTGCGATACTGCATGTCCATGCTCGTGTTCTTTAAGTTTTCATGTCATCAGTAGTGGCACACTAAATATTATAAACTTATGCATATATGCACTTGTACTTCAGTCTATATGTAAAAGTATTATGATAATTCAAAATCTTGGATTTTAGTTTCCATCAAAAGTGCATGTATGTAAATTCTAATATCTGTTTGATGCACTACATACAAAGAAACTTTTTTTGTGCATGCAAAAAAGCACATTTAATAAAAGAAGTAGTTCTAACACGTAAAATATGTAGATTATTTGTACCTGTTTTGGTTACCTGGTTACCTGGGCATTCCACTGATGAAGCCCTCGCTGAAAGAGCGAAAATTTGAGAAATAAAAATGCAACTCCAAAACTATGTGGTTTAATGGATTCTTTCTTCTTTTCATTATTACTATTAGTATTATTATATATCTCCACTAGAATATCCAGTGTGGGACCTGGGTGGTTCTGTGGTAGAGCATTTGACTCTCGTCAGAAAGATCCCGGGTTCGAATCCAGCTGGGGTCAAAATTTGTTCAGACCCTATTTGGTGCCCCGTCTATGAAATCACCTTTATGGTGGACATTTTTTAAGCCCTCAACGTTTAAAGGGGCACGACTGACCTTTTTTAATGCTTCAGTTCGCAAAAAGCTTTTACTGGGATTCAGTAAACACACCCACTTAGACAGTGACCACCCTATTGTCCCACTAAATGCTTTCTTTCGTCCGTTCAAAGCGAAAAGAGGCCACCGGAATCTTGTGACTCGACCCAGTGAAAAGATTGCTTCTGATAGACGATGGTAGCTGACGTCATAACTATTCTATACGACCTTAGGTCATCTGCATAATTATAACCAATCAGAGACAAGATGGCAGATGAACCAGCGAAGAAAAAAAGAAAGTATCAGTCGACTCGCGCCGGCCGACAATGACAGACTCGGAATTGAAAAAAAGAAAGAGAAAGAGAGACAAGATACCCCTAAGTAGAACTGACATTGGACAAGGGAATATAGAGCATGGCTTGACCGCCCATCCGGAATTTGTCGCTTTCTTTCTGTGAATCAGTAAGTAATCCGGCTATGGTCTTTGTCGATCTTCCTATAGTTCGGCGAGTGCTAGTGATTTTCAGAATTCATGATCTTCAGTAGAATTTATCTCTTACTGATTTCGCAAGATTTTAAACCTGTTTTATCATAAAGTTACGAGCTAGTTCATCAGATTTTATGCTGCAAGGATCTGAAAACTACGGTGTGTGTCAAAATTGCGGCACTGACATTGCTGGTCGTGACACGTTTTTGTCTGTGCGGGCTCTCATTCACTCGATTCACAGAGGTAGTGTTTCTGCTTTGATGGTGCATTTGTCATTTCCAGAGATGCTTTCAGTTACGTAGACTTCGATGAGTGAGATGTGAAATTGCAGTGCAGAAAGTGGGTATAAATACCATTGTTCTGTTTCGTGTTTCCGAGGGATATGAGGATCAAAGGTCAAACTAGGCACCGTGAACGCTGGCTCAGTCGCTTGCTGTGGAGACCGAGTTGGACAAGCCACGACCGCAGCACGATCGTTACTCCGGGTAGCAGGTCAAGCGGAACCCACATTGATTTTGACAGCATAACGAGTATGGAAGGTTTATTTTCCATTCTCGTGGAAAATTATGTCAAAGGGATGCCGGAGAACATCAGTGCATGTGTACACTGATGTGTGTACCCACAACGATGACCTCGTCTGCAGTATTGACTGGGTTCTGCCTTGTGACATAGGCTAGTAAATATGCACAAATTCAAAATGAGGCCGGTGCAGACGATAATCTGCGCTCTTGTGTACAAAAACAACACACCCACCAAACGATGAATTTCGACATTTGGCATTGTATTTACATCATAAAGCTCTAAGTTAGTACACAAAGGACCCATACATAATACTGTCAGCAGTATCTGTTGCAAACAGTTTTCTGACTGTGTTGAGATGCTTGATCCTGGGGAAAATAAATTTAACGTTTCTTAATGGTCAGTGTGACAACAAACAATTTTTCTCTATAAAACTGAGTGACAGGAACATATTTGAATTTTTGTTATCTCATCTAAGGACAATGACTGAAAAACTTTTTTGTTGCTGCAAAAAATGTTAATGAAACAAAGAAATGATTTTTGTTTGTGATTTAAAATTTGACTGTGTCCACCGTATCAACCAACACAACTCAGTGACTGTTTAAAAAAAATTCTTAATTTCAAAAGGAAAAAAATACTGTTCATACTTCCATCCCTAAGAACAGGTGAAAAATTAATTTCTTTTAAAAGAGAATAATTAAAACAGAGAAAAATGACTTAATGTGACATATATATTTAAAATAAATTATCACCATATTCACTTTAAGTGTAAAAATCAACATTTTCCAAAAGGGCCAGATTTAAGTATATTGTATTATTCTCTGATGGAAATCATCTAGCTGTTTACTTTAATTTCACATGCACACATGCCAGATACATCAGAACTAACCATGCTGTGCCTAATAAAATAAAACTATTTTAGTATAAAATTTAGTATTTTGGAGACATCTCTGTTGGTTGTTTAATGTTACTTTTGTCACAAACGACCTTTTGTTACAGGCTCATATGATAATCCAATTAAAACCATTAACATGAATCAGAGCTCTCACTTGAGAAGTCCACACGATGGTATACTTTTTAACATCATTTATTCTGATTTTTATAGAAGAAATGGATGACAATGTTCAAGCATAAAATGATACAGGCGTAATTTGTCCAGAACGTCCTAATAAAATGACATGAGTCGACGTAGAAGAGACATCTGCGCACCTGTTGGTAGAGACGCCCAGTGGCGATGCTTTGAGCCTAACAGATGGTAGCAATAAACAATATGTAAAAGCTTTAAAAAGATAAATGAAACGTGTTTACGTGCTTTCAGAGGTGGGCTTGGACTGTTCCCATGCGTACGCTTCGTATGTAAAGGACAAATCAAAACTTACCGGATTTAAGTAGATAAGCAAACGCTACAGAAATCGCAGCAGACTGGAGGCGGCTTCGTTGCAACAAGTACCGTGTGCTAGAACTGGCTCATTGTAAATAAATTATTACAGAAACCAAGAGTGCGCTACCGTCCTTCCATTTATCAAACCGGTAGTTGTTTCCCTTGGCACTTGGCGAACTCCATCGTTTTGACACTGGACTGAGTAGTGATCACTCACGCGCGTGCGAGCTGACGTACTTACAATATAGGAATTCTTTGCAAGATAACAACACTAACATGTGCTCCTTACTTGACTTCAGAGTGTTTGTTTGTATGTGCCTGAACGGAAGTGTTTTCATAAGATGATATATGCGCGAACATTGCTAAATTTGTGTGCAGTCGTTGTTTGACTCAGTGACGACCTTTACTGGACGTTCATAAGCTTGCTCACCATCACTTCACTTCAAACGCCGATCTCCAGGCACCGTGTGACAGGTTATTGTGGAGATTTCAACATGAAGAGTGTAAAACTCAGCACAGGCAGCACCATGCCACAGCTTGGATGTGAGCTTATATATATATATAATATATATGTAATATAAAATAAAACCTGCCCAAGAATGTTAGCACAACACACTTCAATGATGGATCCAAGTGACAGTGAAATACTTTAGATATAAAAAACAATCCATACACCACGTAGTATTCAAGTTACACTTTTATTTTCACTGTGAATGTGATATTAAATTTATTTAATTGTGAAAATAAAAGCGTAACTCCTATACTACGTGGTGTATTTGGATTTTTTCTTCATATTCAAAGTATATTATAAGTTATTGGTAGCAAGGATTTGCTACACGGACCCTTGTAGGCCTGATGGAGGTCAAAGGAACCATTGTACCCCGAAGGCCTGAGAGGTACAATGGTTCATTTAAACTCCCGAAGGCCTACAAGGGTCCATGCAGCAAGCCCCTGCTACCAATAACGTTTTGTTTACATTCCTCCACAATTTTCGAATAAGAAATCAAGAAAAAATCTTCCGACCTAGATCACGCCAGACTTGACTGACGTCAAAGGCTTATACATAATTGACTTACGACGCAGTCATAATTCCAAATATTTCATGACGTTGTCATCTCCAGTAGTGTGTTTGTTGTTTTGAACAACACTAAGTAACTTTTTATTTTAGAACATTTTGGGATCTTTTATACTTTGAGCGCTGAAAATTTATTGGTCCCTTCACGGAAGCGTTTTTCGACTGTGCAGCTTGGCGGCACACAGCATAGAACATCTACCCATCTAAATGGCGTAGCCATTTAAATTGTCCGAGCCAATCGTGCTGGAAAGAACGCAAGGTCTTTTTTTCACTATCCGATTTGCTTATAGGAACTTCAGACTGTGTAGAAGAAGACTGTGATTTTGAGCTCGAGAACCCGAATTTCACGAATCCGGCCATGCTTTTGCCAAAGAAAATGCCGATAGCCACTTGACCGGCTCCACCGTGGAAGAGTTATATCTGTTAAATTTCTGTTGCTGCGCACATGCGGTACTGTTGCTGCGTTGGCGTTCGGCGCTCTCACAAAATCTTTGGTGGTTCTGCTCTGCACGTGCGGCTGTGAAACGTGTTCACGATGACGCACTGGTGAGTTTTTCAGTGCGTAAAGATAAAGCTTACCGAGTCAGAGTAAACATTTTTACGTCAGTCTGACGCAGAACACGGAACACTAGTGCGTCAAATGTGGCTTTAGAGGGTCAGATACGCACATTTCTGCGTAATAATTATCACTGGTAGTAGACCTTGAAGGAACTTTTAAGTTGTATGGTTTCTAATGTTTCATTATCACACAACTATGATCAGTATATGAACACAACAAATGATATCAAAAACTTCATTTTTGGCTCACGTGTGAAGCAAAAGTGAGTCTATGTTCTGGGCCAGTGGTCGTCGGTCCATCCGCCGTCGTCGAAGGTAAACTTTAACGTTGGCATTTTCTCAGAGACTGTTCAAGCTACAGTCTTCAAACTTGGCCCAAAGATACTTTGTGGCAAGACCTTTCTAAACATACCAATTTCAGTGACCAGTCACAAAGGTCAAGGTCACAGGAGTTCAGAAAATATATCAAAAATAGCTGTATTTTGACAAAAGATGTTTTTTCTCAAATACTATTCACAACTTCAAACCCAAACTTGGTACAAATATACCTGATGGTAAGACCTATAAATACTAATTTGAATGACCCCTTGGAAAGGTCAAGGGTCACAAGAGCTCAAAAATAGGTAAAAAATAACCATATTTTGACAAGAAATATTTTTTTCTCAATTACTATTCACAATTTCAAACCCAAACTTGGTACAGAGATACCTGATGGTAAGACCTATCTATGCATACTAATTTGGATGACCCATTGGAAAAGGTCAAGGGTCACAAGAGGTCGGCAAATGGGTATAAAATGCCAATTTTTGATAGAACTGTAGTTATTATCAACATTTTTGCAAACTTTTTAATCAAATTTGGCACAAAGGAAACTGATGATAAGACCTTCCTATCAGTTCTAATTTAGTCGACTCATTGCAAAGGTCAATGGTCATGGGGGTTTGACAGATGTGTGAAAACCGATTCAATTTTGAGAAAACATGGATTTTGTTGGTGCAGAAGTCATCCCTTATTGTCACGTGTGGATCAGTCATACATGTGAGCCATAAGGGCTTTGCCATTCTTGTTAAAGTTTAGGGCTAGAGAGAAGTTCATTTAATTATTTCATATCAAACTAAGTTGCTTTCATTCTCATATCACTTTTATCTGCAAATTGGTGTCAAGGTGAAACGGTAGAAACGTCTTCAAGTGGCTGAAGACTAATTTCAATATTATGCTGAAACAACTTGACCCCAAGTTTTTTTCATAATTAATTTTGAAACTAGATTGATACGCAATGCTGCAAATTAAATTTCATGAACTTTGTTCAAGTTTTAATTTTGTACCACAGTTCCTCCTTTTTGGGACCAGTACCAAATACAGTAAGTAAGTAAGTATAGATTGCTTTACGTCCTGCAAGCGACAAAGGCCTTCTCAGGACGTGCCTGCGCTAAATGAAGACAAGAACTGCAAGAAGCGCAGACAGGAGGGAGAATTTCAAAAGAAAAATACAGATGAATATACCAGAAAGACAGAAATACAAACCCCCAAAAGAGTAGAACCCACCTTGCAGGGGTTAGACAAGGTGACCCTAGGAACTAAAAAGTAGACAACCCCACCAAGGTCCCCTAGGGCAGACCCGGTGGGGGAGTACCAAATACAGTGTAATGACTCATATAATAATACATACATACATATATATCTGACACCCGCACTCTTTGTGTGTGTTCGATCCCTCTGCCAAAAAGTGCAAGTCCTTTGGGCAGCTCTTGTTTTCATACCAGAGTCCTAGCTGCTATGGAACAGTCTCCCACAAGAAATACGCTATGTGCAGTGCAGTCATTCATTTAAAAGCTCACCCCAAACTCATCTTTTTAAGTCTGCTTACTGATGACTTGTTAGTGCTAGTGTCCGTGATCGTGTATGTGCAGTACAAAGCAGTGTTTTTGTCTGTTTGGTTTTGTTCTTTTTACGTTGTTAATATTTATTTATTTTTATATTTATGTTTGCATTTATGTTTTTACATTGTTAATATTTATTTATTTGTATTTTATTTGTCCATTGTAAAGTGCCTAGAGCTCCGTCAGGAGGTAGGCGCTATATAAATACCCATTATTATTTTATATTATTTTATAACTCATCATTATTTTATATTATTTTATAACTCATCATTTTGCCAATTCTGAAAATTCTCAAGCATTTAAGTTGAAATCTCAATATGCCCTGCTTTTTGCACAGTTTTTGTGTGTGTGTCAGTTTGTGTGTATGTGTGTGATTAATTAAACTGTGAATACAATTTCATGGGTGAAACTTTTTCCGTTTTAGAACGGAATCCGTTTTTGAAAAAAAGCTGTAGACGGAACTTCCGTTTTGAGGAAAAAAAAAAAAAAAAAAAAAAAAAAAAAAAGCTTTTTTCTGTGTTGCGATACTGATGACAGTGGCGTAGCAGGCAAAACGTTGACAATAGTTATGATGTTGAAGACAGTTAAATGTGGCAAGGTGACATTTTCTTCAGCGCCGCGGGGCGTTGCCCCTGCACCCCACCAGGGGCCACGCCCCTGGACCCCCTTTCAGTTTTTCAAAAATTTGGCTGTTTCACCCTTGCAATTTTTTTTAAAGTAATGATAGCTGGGCTGCCTTTTGTAAACTACTTAACCCATTACATCCTGAGGCTGAATTTTTTTTCAATTTTCATATTCTCCTTTGAAGGCTACATTAAAGGTAAGGAGATAGATTAATTTAACCATTTCAGTTCAAGGGCGCTGCCAGGATAGTTTGGTTCAGGCACCAAGCTATTCTGGCACCACCCTTGAACTATCAGTACTTACTTATGCCTGTCACCTCTCCCAGGGTATAGGCCGTCGACGAGAGATCTCCAGCGACTCCTGTCCTGTGCTTCTCCTTCGATTTTACTCCAGGTGGTTCCCAGACTCTTGATGTCTGCTTGGAGGTCTCTACGCCAGGTGTTTCTCGGCCTGCCTCTTTTTTTCTTTCCCTGGGGGTTCCATGACAATGCCTGCCTAGTGATACTGGAAGCTGGCTTTCTCAGACTGTGACCAATCCATCCCCATCTTCTTCGCCCAATTTCATTCTCTGCTGTTATCTGCTCTGTTCTCTCCCAGATTTTGACGTTGCTGATCTTCTCTGGCCAGTGGATTTTCAAAATTCTTCAAAGGCAACTGTTTACGAAGATCTGTACGCTGTTGACTGTGGTTTTTGTCAATCTCCAAGTCTCTGCTCCATATAGGAGAACTGCTTTTACGTTGGAGTTGAAAATCCGGACTTTGGTGTGTTGTGACAGCTCTCTGGAACTCCACACTTTTTTCAACTGGAAAAAGGCTGCTCTGGCTTTACCGATTCGTGCTCTGACATCTGCATCAGTGCCGCCTTTTTTGTCTATGATGCTCCCGAGATAGGTGAAGGACTCCACCTCCTTCAACGGGGTGCCAGCAAGCAAGACTGGTTCTTTCCTAATTGCGTTCAGCCTCATTGTCTTTGTTTTCTGTTTGTGGATGGTGAGGCCCACTTGGGACAAGATGTCAGCAAGCCTTGTGGTCTTGTCCTGCATTTGTTGATGAGTGTGGGACAGTAAAGCCAAGTCGTCTGCAAAATTGAGGTCGTCAAGCTGTGTCCACAGTGTCCACTGTATTCCACTTCGTCTGTGCTCTGTGGTCCTCTTCATGACCCAGTCTATGGCCAGTAGGAAGAGGAACGGAGACAGCAAACAGCCCTGCCTGACACCGGTTCTGACCTGGAGCTCCCTGGTGAACTGCCCTTCGTGGATCACGTGACATGTCATGCCATCGTAGCTGCTCTTGATCAGGCGGACGAGCTTTGTGGGTACACCATAGAGTCGTAGGAGTTTCCACAGAGTCTCTCGGTCCACGCTGTCAAATGCTTTCTCGTAATCCACAAAGTTGACTACAGCGGGGAGCTCCACTCCAGAGACTGTATCACGATGATGCGGAGAGTGGGGATCTGGTCTGTACATGATCGGTTTTTCCTGAATCCTGCTTGCTGGTCTCTCAGCTGGGGGTCAACGGAGCTCTTCATTCTCTCCAGGATGATCCTGTTGAAGACCTTTCCTGGTACTGACAGCAAATTGATTCCTCTGTAGTTGGAACACTTGCTGAGGTCGCGTTTATTGGGAAGCTTGATTAGGTACCCCTCCTTCCAGTCAGCCGGCATCACCTCCTCTTCCCAGATCTTTCCAAACAGTGGGTACAGCATCTCTACTGTTGTCTCTAGGTCTGCTTTCAGAGACTCCGCTGGGATGCCATCTGGCCCTGCTGCTTTGCCATTCTTCAAAAATGCCACTGCTCTTCTGATCTCTTCCCGGCTGGGTCTGTCACAGCTGATGGGTAGGTCGGTCTCTGCTGGCTGGATGTCTAGGGGGTCGGGTGGGCTGGGTCTGTTCAGTAACTCTTCAAAATACTCGGCCCATCTGTCGAGTTGGTCTGCTCTGTCTGCAATAGGCTTGCCTTCTTTGTCTTTTACTGGTCTTTCTGTATGGCCATACTTGCCCGACAATATTCTGGTAATGTCGTAGAGCTGTTTCATGTTGCCGCTGCCTGCTGCCTTTTCTGCCTCTGCTGCCAGGCTGTCTGTGTAGGCCCTCTTGTCTGCCCTGATACTCCTCTTCACCTCACGGTTGGCTTCCGAGTATTCCTCCTGTGCCCTTGCTTTGGCTGCTCTCGTGCGACTGTTGTTGACAACTGCTTTCTTCTGCTTCCTCACTTCTATCTTCTTCAAGGTCTGTGCCGACAGCCAGTCCTTGTGATGGTGTTTCCTGAACCCTACAGTGTCTTTGCAGGTTGAGTTCAGCGCCTCTCTAACTGCCTTCCACTGCTGCTCTGTGGTGACCGCCTCCTCTTCATAAATTTACTAGCTCCTGTAGCGCTTGAAACCGGTTGGACAGCACCAGTTTGAACTCTTCTCTCACTCCAGTCTCTCTCAGGTCGGAGGCCTACATTATAGCGCTGTCTTCTTCTTGTCTCTGTGTGGCTTTTCTTTAACTTGAGCTTTATTCTTAAGGTAAGCAGATGGTGGTCTGAGGCGACATCTGCTCTTCTCCTCGCTTGAACATCTTGAAGGGATCTTCTAAATTTCTTGCTAATGCAGATATGGTCTATTTGGTTCTCTGTAGTATGGTCAGGTGAGAACCAAGTTGCTTTGTGTATTCTTCTGTGTGGGAAGATGCTGCCTCCAATGACAAGTCTGTTTAGAGCACAAAAGTCTACAAACCTCTCCCCGTTTTCACTCATCTCCCCTAGTCCCTGTCTCCCCATCACCTCTTCGTATCCAGTGTTGTCCTCCCCTATTTTGGCATTAAAATCGCCCATGACGATGGTGATGTCTTGCTCCGCACATTTGTCCACAGCACTCTGGAGTCGGTCGTAGAACTCTTGTTTCTCTTCCTCGTCACTGTCATTAGTGGGCGCATAACACTGGATGATGTTCAGCTTGATTATGTTTTGGTTCTAAAGGTTGCTGTGATAATTCTTGGCCCAAGAGGTTCCCAGCCCATCAGCGCTGTCTGTGCCACTTGTGACAGCATGAATGCTACTTCTGTATGGGGGGCATTCTCCTCTTCATGACCTGAATACAGAATCATCTCCCCACTTAACAGCCTTTTCTGGCCAGACTGCATCCATCTGGCTTCACTGATACCTAGCAGTGAAAGGTTGTACTTTTGCATTTCCGCTGCTATCTGGGCGGCCTTGCCGCTCTGGTACATGGTCTTGACATTCCATGTGCCCATGGTTGTGTCCCTGGATAGAGAGAGGCGGCTCGGTCCTGTGGCTTCTAAAGACTTCTGGCTTTCACCACAGGACGTCATAAATCTTCTGGTAGAAGAACCTTCCTCCTCCAGGAAAGGAATTGCTGTTTGTCTTTTCGTCGGCGTTTTGGTAGCTATTTCCTTATTTGCAGGGTGGGGAAGCTACCCCCACGCCCAATCCCCTTACTAAGAGGACCAGGGATTTTCTGTCGGGGTCACCTTCCCTTAGACCATGTTGGTTCACGGCACCTTATTTCATTCGGTACACCCCTCTCGCGAGGGACCCCTTATCCACCACCCAGGGGACACGCTTCAACGCCATATGGTCCCAGCTCGAGGTTGAACTATCAGTATCATAGACAAATTTATTTCTTGCAATAGTGTATCTGGATGAAAGGGGTTAAGTCATAAACAAATTTAGTATCAAAACAAATATCAGTCTTTGTCCTTTATTTATGCACAATATGGCGCTTGTGTCTTCAGCCGTGTCACTGTGTGATGCCATTGAAAAAGTGAAGTAAACAGCAGTGCTTGGAAACAGTGGACTCTCCAAGATATTAAATTTATTTCTACATTTTAAAAAGAGTGAAACTTTGAAACAGTCCTGTCAAAATCCAAACAAAGTTGGAAAGTTGTTATTATTTTAAGAAATATCTAAAACTTCTGATCTTTCTCTTATAACAGTTCAAAGGATAGTGCGTAATGACCTTGACCTCCAAAAACTATCTACAATTAGGATACTCCGTTTCTCGACAAAGGCTGAAATGCAACAGAAAGTTGATCACTTGGATTGACTACTGAAAAGTAAATGGCCTCAAATAGCCATGTGATATCATCAGTGAAAACAATACCTATTTGTTCCTGTATCTCAGAAGGGGTTTGCATCCGATGAAAAGAGACTAGGGGCACTTTTGTCAGTTTTCCAGAATTGACTGCAACATTTTCTCCTCTTTTTTTTTTTTTTTTTAACTTAGAGCTCCATATTGTTCATATTTTACCAGTAGAGCATGCAGTCAATGCAAAATATCTTGTAAGATGAGAGAGAAAGACAGGTAGATCCTTAGAAAAATTGGGCCCACCACTTAGAGAAACCTGTGGGTCATTGACCCCTCAACTCTGAAGGTGATCTTATTTTGGGAAATGATGGACCAATTGTGCAGGGCACATTAAAAAAAATGACCCCTGTGTATAAATTGTGAAAATATCAAGTATATTGGGCCAACAGTTTCAGTCTTACAGCACAGCTATCATTACTTTCGATCACACCTCATATATTTATCTCTCAACAGGAGCCTATTAAAGCTGAAGTGGTCACAGTAGTATACTTTTTAGGACCCAGAACCCCGTGTGCACTGTCCTATGTTAACTGTACCTGAGGTACATTGTCTTGCATTAAACTGTACACAGCAAACATTGTCTGGTGTCAGCTTATATACGTATCAAGCTTTTCAAATTGTGCTTCCTATGAGAGAGCCCGCTTAATGTGCTGGAACCCGCCAGTTTTGTGGAAAGTGACACTGATCCACATTATCCCACACAGGGCTTTAAGGCTCATGATAACCTTTGAGACTTCTAAAGCACTTGTTGGTGTATTCTTACATTTGTATGGTGCTTGCTGAATTTTGATTAATGACCACTCATCAGTGCTTTTCACAAGGGTTCATACCCTTTGACTGCAAATGCTTATGATAATCTTTTGTCTCTTACACTCTGAATGGTGTTGGTTGAATGATTATAAGAACGAAAGTCAAGCTATAATAATAATAATTACGGTATTTATAATGCGCTTATCTTATAATAATTATAACTCTAAGCGTGCACTCACAACTCGCATACACATGCGCACGCTTTAGACAATGACTCACGTACCACAAATAGTGAAAATACATTACGACGGTCAGCTTGGGGTGGGGAGTGTGGTGATGTAGTGCTAGAACTGTTGAAAGAGGTGAGTTTTGAGGGCGGACTGGAAGGAGGAGAGAGAGTGTTTCTGATGGAGAGAGAGTGGGAGAGTGTTCCAGGTGGATGGACCGTATACTGAGAAGGAGCGGGGGCCGAAAGTGCTCAGTTTGGTGCGGGGGATGAGGAGGCGGAGAGGATCGGAGGCGGATTGGATGGAGCGGGAAGGAGTGTAGGGGTGAAGTAAGTTGGAGAGATAGGTAGGAGCGTAGTTGTTCAGGGATTTGTAGCAGAGAGACAGAATCTTGTATTGGATGCATTGGGGGATGGGGAGCCAGTGAAGAAGCTTGAGCAGGGGAGTGATGTGGTCGGATTTTTTCTTTCTGAGGACGAGGCGGGCAGCATTGTTCTGGACGTGCTGGAGAGTGAGAGTGGTGGAGTGAGGAAGGCCGGAAAGGAGAGAGTTGCAGTAGTCGATGCGAGACAGGATGAGAGAGACAGCGAGTTTGGCGGCAGCTTCAGTAGTAAGGTATTTTCTGATCTGACTGATGCGGCGGAGGTGGAAATAACATGCCTGGGCCGTGGCGGAGACGAAGCTGGTCATGGAAAGAGAGGAATCGAGGATACCGCCAAGGTTCTTGACCGAGTCAGAGAGGGAGATGGGGGTGCTGTCGAGTTGAAGGTGGAGAGAGGGAGGGAGCTGGGAAAGTTTCTGGCGAGTGCCTACCAGCATGGCTTCCGTTTTGTCGTCGTTCAGTTTGAGCTTGTTTGCTGTCATCCAGTTTTTCACATCTTCATAGCAGTCAGCCGTGCGAGTCAGTAGTGTCTGAGTGTTGTCGAGTTTGTCTTTGTCTAGTAGTTGTGAGTCGTCAGCGTAGAGGTGGTGAGACTAGATGATGTTGGACAGGGGAGAAGTGTAGAGTGTGAAAAGGATCGGGGCCAGGACGGACCCCTGTGGAACGCCGCAGGAGATCCTGACTGGGTTGGAGGAGACGCCGTCGACGGTGACGGACTGCTGTCTGTCAGAGAGGTAAAAGAGAAACCAGGAGTAGGCAGAGTCAGTGATGCCAAAGGAGTGGTGAAGGCGGTGGAGGAGGATAGAGTGGTCTATGGTGTCGAAGGTGGCAGAGAGATCGAGTAGCGTAAGAAGGGAGATGTTGCCCGAGTCAGTGGGGAGAAGCATGTCGTTTAGGATATGAAGTAGGGCTGTTTCAGTGCTGTGATGTTTGCGATAGGCAGGCTGGAAGGGACTGAGGAGGTTGTTGTCGGCGAGGTGGAGGTTGAGTTGGTTGAGGACAACCTTCTCAAGAAGCTTGGACAGGAAAGGGAGATTGGAGACTGGGCGGTAGTTCTTGAGTTCGTTTGGGTCGAGGTTGTGCTTTTTGAGGAGAGGACGGACGATGGCGGACTTGAAGATATCGGGGATGGAGCCATTCTCTAGAGATGTTTTGATGATGTCGGTAATGAAGGGCAAAAGTTTTGGGAGGCCGTCCCGGTAGAGAGAACCTGGGAGGGGGTCTAGTTTGCAGGTCTTGAAAGATTTTATGGTCTTGAGGACTTCATCCTGAGAGACCGGGCGGAAGGACGAAAGTGGAGTGCCGGAAAAGGGGGGGGTCAGGAAGGCAAGGCGGAGAAGGCAGAGTGTCGAGTGTGTTGCGCAGAGTTTGGATTTTGTCGGAGAAATGGGAGGAGAAAGTGGATGGAAGTTCTTCTTTGCTGTGTGTGTTGGGATGAGGAGAGTCTTTAGAAGTGCCTAGGAGTGTGTTCATGGTAGCGTAGAGGGTTTTGGAAGAAGTGGATTCCAGGATTTTGTTTTGAAGGTGTTTATGTTTGGAGTCGGAGATCATTCTGCAGACTTTGGATCTGGTGGTTTGGAAGATCTCTCTGTGAACGGTGAGGTCAGATGAGCGCCAGCGGCGTTCCACTTGTCGACGCTCGCGCTTGGCCTCAGCTATGTCGTCAGTGAGCCAGGGGGAGGGGAGTCGTTTGGGTATGGAGCAGGTGGTGACAGGGGCATGGGTGTCTAGAAGTTTTCAAAGGGAGGAATCGAAATGGGATGCAAGATCGGGAGAGGGGGCGGGGTTTAAGAGAAGGTCGACAGCTTCGTTGAAGAAGTTCTCTCGGTTGACAGATTTTTGTTCGCGACGAGAGACAAAGAGCTTGTTTTTTTTCGGGGGAGGTAAGTTGAGGGCGACGAGAATAGCGAGGTGGTCGGAGGGAAGCACAGAAGAGGTGTCAGAGTCGAGGAAGAGTTGATCGGAGGTGCGGGTGATGGTGTGTGGGTCGAGGGTGTGGCCGAGTCGGTGGGTGGATTTAGTGATGTGTTGTGTAAGATTGTGGTTTGAAAGTGATGTGCAAAGGCGTTTTGTGTCAGAGTGGTCGGGTTTGTCGAAGTGGAAGTTAAAGTCGCCAAGAAGGATGTGTTTTCTGGGTCGTGTGCTGTAGTGGTCGAGGAGGAGGTCGAACTCGGTGAAGAACATGGAGTTTGTGAGTTTGTTTTGAGAGCTTGGAGGGGGGGGGGGGGCGATAGATACTTGAGAAAATGAGGGACTGGCCAGGGAGTGTTGCTACGGCCTCGACAGATTCAAAGGAGGGATGAGCAAAAGGGAGAGACTGAGAGAAGGAGAGGTGAGCAGAAAGACAGTCCCTGTAAATGATGGCAATGCCACCCCCTCTGGAAGCACGCGGGAAGGAGGCCAGGCGGTAGCCACTCGGAGTGACGCTGGCGATGATGGGTTCGTCGCCAGCTGAGCGGAGCCACGTTTCGGTGATCACGACAACATCTAGGTCATTGTCTAGAATGAAATCTGAAATCACGTTGGCTTTGCCATCTTTGCAGACAGACTGTGCTATAGATCCTCATGGGCTAGCTGTGTTGTGGAGATCTGAAGTATATTTAACATGATCAAGTGTATAGATCTATTCCCTTTGCACACTTGTGTCAGCACAGTTTTGAGTGTAAAACAAAACTTCTCATGGTCTCGATATAACGCACAGCGGCAGGAGCTCATGAGAATTGCTCAGGCTGTAAGAATACAGGAGGACCTGTGCTTTGTGGCGTGTGGGATTCAATGCAGATGAAGCAGTACACAAAGAGAAATCATGCCTCAGTTGTCAAGTTTTGGGGGGAAGCGCCCCCCTCACCAACTTGCTTTGTTTACTCAGACTCGGAGCTATCTCAGACGTACAGTTTAACATAGGACAGTTTACATGGGAGATACAGTGTCCTAAAAATTATACTATAATGACCAATTCAGCCCTATTTACTGGGAGGACCACAATCGTAATGTTCTAAATACCGTAGCAACCATTTGCACTTTCTGAGTGGGATGTGGGAGCCCTAATGTTTCTCAATTTCATGGGTATGGGTGCACTGAAATTTGCATTAGCCATTTGGACTTCCAGAAACATTACATTAAATTACCTCTCCTGACAGGAAATTTTCTACTATTTGGCGACAGGCAAGTAGATTTGGCCCTACCTGTATTTATATGAAATAGTTCATATAGTTTGATATGAAATACCCACAAACACCTTATTTATGATTTCATACAGTATACATTGACTTGCTAACAATATATGTAGAACTGTGATTTGTTTTACTTTAGTGGGCACTTTCAAACTCAGAGGACAGGAAACAGTTCATGGCGTCTTGGATTCTGCACTGGCAGCCGGCTACCGTTTGTTTGGTGAGATGTTGTTTATGTTGTGGTTGCTCAGTGTACAACCCCTTACAATGACACACATTTCATTGTTTAGTGTGTGTGTCCATGTTACAGCAGTTATTCACTAGAAAACTGTTTGTCTATAAGCCTATCATGAAACATAAGCATGCACTTATAAGATCTTGTCAAGTAATCTAAATTTCCTGCTTGGATTGTTCAAGTAATCTAAATTTCCTGCTTGGATTGTTCATTATGTGCAGTTTGTCTTCAGCCTTCGCCACAGGAACAACTCTGTCTGTGGTAACCACTATAGCTCTCCTGCACAGAGGTCATGACCCTGAGACATGCCAGGGTGCTACGTACCCAGTCGTAAGATCGTACCCAGTCGTAAGATCGTCATATGGTGGAAGACTCTCAAGCACCGACAATAACATCACTTCTGCAGTCACCCCTCACATTTTTTCTTGCACCTCTGATCTTGAAAAAAGTGGAATGCTTGCTGCTGTTTGCATTGTGTTAGACTCGTTCTCACCAAAAATGTACAAATAATATGAAAAAAACGTGTCTGGTGCTTGCCACAGTCTCTATACTGAGACATGATCTGATGGACTGATACTGGTTTGGAGTGCACAGACCATTAAATGTAGTGAACCAAAAATATTGCCCATTCTTTTTCTCTGTGGACCTCCCTGAAAGTCATGAAAATGCCAAACATTGCTTGCCTGTTCGGACAGTGTGTTAATATAGACCAGTTTTTAATGATTTTGTTATAAATATATACTCAATTTTTCTGTTTGAGTATTGCGGACAGTGGAATACAAATTACTGACCATTTGATCCAAACAAAGTCAAGAATATTTTTACCATTGTCTCTAAATTCACATAATGTACATTACCAAATTCTAATGCCCAACTGAACCTCATCAAACAGCTATGAAAAAGTGTCATGTAATGATTTTTGGCTCACGTGCGAAGCAAAAGTGAGTCTATGTTCTGGGCCAGTGGTCGTCCGTCCGTCGTCCATCATCTGTCATCCATCCGCCATCGTCCGTGGTAACCTTTAACGTTGGCATTTTCTTGTAGATTATTCAAGCTACAGTCTTCAAACTTGGCCTAAGGATATTTGTGGCAAGACCTTTCTAAACATACCAATTTTAGTGACCTCTCACAAAGGTCAAGGTCACAGGGGATCAGGAAATATGTCAAAAATAGCTGTAATTTATTTTTTCTCAAATACTATTCACAACTTCAAACCCAAACTTGGTACAAAGATACCTGATGGTAAGACCATCAGAAAAGGCTGTTAAGTGGGGAGATGATTCTGTATTCAGTTCATGAAGAGAAGAATCCCCCCCCCCCCCCCCTCCATACAGAAGGTGTAGCGTTCATGCTGTCACCAGTGGCACATGCTGATGGGCTGGGAACCTCTTGGGCCAAGAATTATCACAGCAGCCTTCAGAACCAGGAAAAAGATTAAGCTCATCGTCATCCAGTGTTATTCGCCCACTAGTGACAGTGACGAGGAAGAGAAACAAGAGTTCTATGACCGACTCCAGAGTGCTGTGGACAAATGTGCGGAGCGAGATATCACCATCGTCATGGGTGATTTTAATGCCAAAATAGGGGAGGACAACACCGGATACGAAGAGGTGATGAGGAGACGGGACTAGGGGAGATGAGTGAGAACAGGGAGAGGTTTGTAGACTTTTGTGCTCTAAACAGACTTGTCATTGGAGGCAGCATCTTCCCACACAGAAGAATACACAAAGCAACTTGGGTCTCACCTGACCATACTACAGAGAACCAAATAGACCATATCTGCATTAGCAAGAAATTTAGAAGATCCCTTCAAGATGTTCGAGTGAGGAGGGGAGCAGATGTTGCCTCAGACCACCATCTGCTTACCTTAAGAATAAAGCTCCAGTTAATTTAGAAGATCCCTTCAGCTTGTTTACTTGTTCGTTTACAACTTATTCTGTGTTTTGTTATGGTCATGTCATGGAGATATATATGCTTGAGGAATACGTGAAGTTTTGATTCAGATGCCACCAGAAACAAAGAAACTGTGAGCAAAAAGCAAACACAGTCGGTGCCTTCATCACCCAGACCATCGGTGAAGTTTAAGCAGGGTTGGAAGATTTAACGATATAACGATTTAACGATTTAACAAATTACATTTTTGGTTAAAGAAAATTTAACGCCTTAATGTTTTTAAAAAGTTAAACAAAATTCAACGAATTAAAAAATAAAAGTAACGATTATCGATTTCTTTCGTTAAAAATTTTGTTACTTCAGTTCGTTTTTTCGCCACGAACAACAGGTGCGTATGCGCAAAGCCGGTTTGACCCAGTTGCAGCCGGTTTGAGGCGGTTTGGAGGATCTATGCCTCAGGGTGTAAAACTTAACGGATCCCCTTTGCTTGAGAAGATCACGAGCGTAGATTATCCCAGGAAGAGGCATAGATCCTAACGAGCCCCCTGCAGTTGCGGGGGCTCATGAGGATCTATGCCTGTTTCAGTTGGGTGGTTTTCGTTCAGGAGTGAGAAGGCAGATGGCACTCGTACAGCAAAGATTGGACAGGTGAAAAACTTAACGGATCCCCTTTGCTTGAGAAAATCACGAGCGTAGATTATCCCAGCAAGAGGCATAGATCCTCACAAGCCCCCGCAGTTGCAGGTGCTCATGAGGATCTATGCCTCTTTCAGTTGGGTGGTTTTCGTTTCAGGAGTAATGAAAAAGCAGATTGTACAGCAACGATTGGACAGGTGAAAAACTTAAGGGAGCCACTTTGCTTGAGCGAAATAAGAGCGCAGATTATCCCAGCAAGAGACATAGATCCTCATGAGCCCCCGCAGTTGCGGGGGCTCGTGAGGATCTATGCCTCTTGCAGTTGGGTGGGTTTCGTTTCAGGAGTGAGAAGGCAGATGGTACAGCAACGATTGGACAGCACAGGTGAAAACCTGATCGGGTGCATGCATACATTTTTAATAGTAGTAGGCATAGATCGTCATTAACCCACCAATCCCCCGCCTCCCCACCCAAGACTGCTGGGGTTCTTGAGGATCTATGGCTCTTGCAGATGAGTGGATTTGTCAGCATTGCGAAATAAGATCAAACAAGCCTGAATTGTTCCATTTTTAGCCGCATAACCTTTTCTTGCACTGTGCAGTTTTCCGAGTTTGTTTTTTTCTTTCTTCCCCCTTCTCATAACTACTGCATGTATCTGGCCGGATAGTGTTTTAGATAGTGGGTAGAGAAGGAAATCTGGTGGCGTGTCACTTTTCAACTACATGCCACTTTTTTTTGTCTGAGCTGAGCAATAAATGATCATTCATGTATTTAACGCAAATTTATTTCATTAAAAAGAAAAATTAAAGAAAATGTATTTCTTTAATTTAAAAAAAAAAGTAAAGAAAATTTCTTTCTTTAACCTTTTACCAGAATTAAAGAAAAGTTATTTCATTAAAGAAAAAAAGTAATGACTATCAACCCTGAGTTTAAGGTATTGTTCATCATTGACAAAATGCGCTAAAGGTATAGATTAATGAAACCATCACCCTTTGAAGTAGAAACTATTAGTCTATTGGAATTGGAAAAGTGGTCATGCATCTTGTGAAAAAAATACTGTATGCATGTGTAATAAAAAGGCTGATGGGTGCAGACATATGAGACAAGTGGTCATCATGAACATGTGCACTTTGACATGTTTGACTATATTGCATGCATCTGACTATACATCATGTATTTTGCAGACAGAACTGTTTTACATGCTGTCAAACACGGATATATTTTGTTCACACCAGACTGCACATTTTTTATTTTTCAGACACAGCATCTGTGTATCGCAATGAAGAGGACATTGGGAAAAGTCTGCAGATGCTGTTACCTCAGTATGGACTAACACGCCACGACATTTTTATCACCAGCAAATTGGGTACATTTGCCCACAGCTGTTTTGTTTGCAATTTAACACACTCGAGAAGTGTTGTGATCTGATATGTCATTTTATGCCATATATTAGGATCTGGCATGTCTTGAATGAGTGAACACTTGCTGTTTGTAGCACTTTTTGTCAAGTGATTACTGCATGAATCATCACAGTATTGTGGGGGGGGGGGGGGGGGGGGTAGGAGGGGGGGGGGGGGTACCATTTGCATGCACTCACACCACTGGGGATTGCTTCTGTAGACAAGTCAAGGCAAGCCAAACAAGCAATTGGCATTAAGCCACCCTACAACAAAGATTACAGTGCATAAATATAATTATATACAGAATAGCTTGAACATACGTTCTAGCTTTTATAAAACTACCATAAAATGCAGTATATGAGTATAGCTTGAGCATACATTCTAGCTATTATCTAGCTACCAAAATTACAGAATTACAGCAGCACAAATCAGCTCTAAGTAAAGAATTATAAAAACACATAGTCTGGTAAAAATAACATAATACAATAATAACCTTTTGCAGATTTTTTTCGCTCTCAAAAAGTGCCATGCAGGCAACTAAAAAATGAACATGGGTTGAAAACAACCTGACAAGATTTTCTGAGTTTGTTTTCCATTTAGCTTCTTAGTTCTGTTGAGTTTTTGAAAATATTATAAGTGGTTTATTAGAAACTGAGATTTTAAAGCTAGAGGTTAAAATGTGTCTCTTATGGAACGTCATGAAAAATGCTTTCATTTTGCCTAAACTATACTTTAGATGGTACCTGTATAATTGATTCAGATCATTCCTCTAGGTAGCCCTCAATGACATATTCCTGCAAAACAGGAAACAATGAACTAATTATGTGCAAAATGAGAACCCATTTGAGTTTGTCATAGATTACTCATTTTTCACTCTCACACATTTGCTTTGACAAAAGGAGCATCGTGATATTCATATTATGACTTTGTCACGACACAGGTTTTTTTTCGCCTATTTTTGTAGGGGAGTAAGTTTAGAGGGGTGACAGGGTTTAGTTAGTCACCGGGTAGTGATAGCATAGATGTTTAGTATTTGGCCTGTACACGAGTATTTGCTGCCGTGTGAGAGTTCGGAGGTCGGCGTAAAGCACGTGGCCGCCCTGTCTGAACGCGACCGGGTGGTTATTGTTTCACGTGTTGTCACATCGCATGATGTAGTGAGAGTTTTTTTGCGAACCTAAAAGTTATCCAAATTTTAGTCAGTCGCATTCCAACAGTGAACGAGTAGAGTCGCATTTCCACCAGCAAACGAAAACAGTCATCTTTTCAACGTTGTCTCTGAGGGGGGTTTGTGCGGGCGTGGTTCTCCATTAGCCGCCGCCTCAAGTAGCTGTGTCGTCCCACCTGTGGCATCCCTACGAAACGGCCCTGGTCGAGCGCGGGAGTCAGTGTCCTAAGATGAAAAGAAGAAGAGCTGCGACGACTTTACCCCTGGCTTGTCTTGTCTTGTTTGTCTTCGTCCTAGCCGGGGCGTCTTCACGGGTGACAGTAAGTACACGTAACAATTCTCTAGTGGCCATTTGCTCTGGGGGGGGGGGGGGGGGGGGGGGGGGGGGGGGGGGGGGGGCGGGGGGGGGGGGGGGGGGGGGGGGGGGTTGTTTGTGTTTGCTTGTTCTGTATTATTATGTTGGCTAGTGTGTATTGAGGGCAGGAGTAGAATACGAGAGAATAGAATGTAGAAGTGAATGCCGGTTGTTGTATGTGGTAGTTTCTAGGGTAGTTAGCGTCGAATTAGTTACTGGGGGTTTAACGCCGAGCAGGCGTCTGAAGCTATTTCACTATTTAGCTTTTGAGGGTGAATTCGGAAGTGAGTCACGGGGTGACGTGTAAATATGTATTTTGTTGAGGTTAAATTTGTCGTGAGGGAGAGAGATGAAGGGAATGTGTTGTGATTGAATCATTTTGGGAAAGAGGTGAAGGGAATGTGTTGAGATTGAATCTGCCGTCGTGGGAGATTAGTGATGGGAATATTAAAGACGGCAATTAATGTTGCGGGAAGGGTGATGTGATTATCTTGGTTTTTTTGTTAGTTATTTATATGTGTATTTTTGCACTTGTGTTTTAGTGCATCCTATTTCCGACTGGTTCCTATCCTAATCCATTGGTGTACTGAGAGTGAAGGCTGACTGTGTCACTCCGCCTTGTGGGGCTACGACGCCGAACCTGAGTGCCTTTGCGAGTGTCGCGGCGCGCCTCGTGTTAGGTCGGGTCGTCCCGTTTATTATTTTCTAACCTGTTTAAGCAAAGTTTTGTTCGTGTATAATCTTGTAAAGAACGTCATACATTGTGAGATTTGTTTCATCTCCTCGTAGTGACTGTATTGTGAGAGGAGCGTCATCACAGTGACATTTTGAGTTATTGTATTATGTAAAAGCAGCCTGTGTTGCGGAAGACCTTATCGCGGAAGCAAGAGCGTTGAGTTGAGCTGCGCTTAACGGTTGTGCATCCGGCGAGAAGGTCCCGTGACATGAAATATATTGTTTATTCAACTAACTTTCAGTCATGTTAGGTTAAGGACGTTTGCTCTATTTGTATACGCAATATTGTTTATTCTGAAACGTTGCTAGTTAAAGGAGCCTTTTTCATTCTGAAAGGTTAGTTAACCCTTTGAACCCGGCAAACCGCTGTAGCGGTTTGAGGCCTCGTATACCCTTCAGCCCGGCAAACTGCTACAGCGGTGTCAGGTGTTTTGTATCGCGCGCCCGGTGACGCGCGAGCCTTGCTGCGTGTGTGGTGACCTCGCCCTTCGCACTGACACATCCTGTTTACACTGACAGGGTCACGTACGTTCGTCTGTGGTATGCGGTCAGTTTCAGTTGCGGCGCTAGTGTGGGAATTACGGTCGGAATGGCGAGTGGATGTGTAGATTTTCGGAGTGATACAATTTTGTGTTTGGAGACATGGTTTCAACAACAGGTAGCTTAGATGTATTGGGACATGTGTACCTACCTACCACGTGGCAGCATAACCACGTGTTGGCAGTGTCAGCTGGAGTGATCGCCGTTTGAGGCACTGACAACGGCAATTACTTACAGCTTGATTCTGATGCTGAATTCGGAGGTTCTAATTGATATTCCGTTTTTTTTTTTATGCCACACCTTGGTGCACCTGTAAGTGACTCTGTGGACACCAACGACACACATTGGTCACATGTGTAGTACGTGTATAGTCTTTACAACACTGGTACTTCCATCCGATCGTGTACGAGACACAACACAGACACACTGATCATCATTCGATGCCGCTTATTACATGTTGTCTAGACCGTGGATATACCTTATCAGTGGCAGGTGTAAACATTGACATCTGGTGACAAGGTAGGGGCTTTACGTTGTATCGGAAATGCATGGACACATACGTGTCACAGTAATAGACACCCTATTTAATAATGCATGTTAAGTACCAGCGACCTGTCATGCACAAAAGACATTTTTTTTCAAGTTTATTGTCACCTGTCACTATTTTTGTCACCAGGCATTACGACACATGTGACACAGTGTGGTCAAATCCATAAAACGGTAGTCCATCCAATGGCAAATCTGTACATATATACCTCTATGGGGATATCTGTTGTAAAGTATTATTTACAAATATTTTACAGTGCACACCCATTTCCAACAGAAATTTCACAAATAAAGTCAGGGCTGAAAGGTATATAGACTTCTTATTTACTCAGGGTTCAAAGGATTAAAAGAGCTTTGTGCTGTGAATGTCTAGTTTGCTAGAGCATTAGCTTAATTCAAACTGGTCGTTCGTAATCCTGCTGGGGAGATTTAGTAGCGTACGGATTGTATTCATTTTTTTTCTCGATCTTCACTTGTGTTTTAGTACGCATATTTGGTTCATCATATAGTTGATATTGTGCTGTTTGATGTACCATTACTTAAGGAGCACGGGTTGTAAGGGACTCTTCATGGAAGCAAAGGCTTAAGTCTGTTGGCGTTAGCGCTTGACGCTTATGCTTCCGGCGGGGTCCCGTGGCTGTTGATTTAAACCTTTTAGTTTGAGTTTTCGTTTGTATTATTTAGGATAGTCGTTATCATATACTAGTTTAGTTAAATCTGTTTTCGTATTGTATTAGAGATATTTACTACTTGTATATTATTCATTTGTATTGTAGGGACATTTACTTTATTATATATTTTGTTATTTTGTATTGGGTAACAGATATTCGGGGTGGAGAGTTTGGACGCGTGAGTGTGAATATGAGGTGTGAATGCGTGGTTAGGATTGCGTGAGAATAGTTGTTTATTGTTAGGGGTTTTTTGTAATAAAATGTCGTCGTCATTGTTCCTCTGGTGTTTGTGTTAGGTTTGTGTTAGTGTGGGTTGGGTGCATCTCGAGTGTTAGCGCTCGTAGCTCGCGCCCCGGAAGCGGGGTCGTGACAGACTTTGTCTACATTGATAACTCGGCTCGGTGTAAAAATAAAGATGGAACTCTGAAAACAAAGTCAGCAAACTTTTAACGCGAAAGTTCTCACATCAGTATACTACTTGTGATGAAAGATGATGTACGACAAAAGCTGACTCATCACCTGTCACAAGTAGCATGCAATACCCAACAAACCTAGATCAAACAAAATATTTTGAACTCATTTAAATGGATTCATTGTGCAATACTAATGCAAACTGACACAAAAGTTTCAGTGTAGATGTGAACAAAACGATCATTAGCAGAGATATAGTAATGTCACTCGTGACTCATTTGAGCAGTAAAGTTTCTGTTTGCTTCTCACAGGAACACAGCGTGTCCGAACTTGCTGGATTTTGTTCTCAGAAAGTATTTCAGTT
Organism: Semisulcospira habei; assembly: GCA_036245525.1. NCBI lineage: Eukaryota > Metazoa > Mollusca > Gastropoda > Semisulcospiridae > Semisulcospira > Semisulcospira habei. The sequence continues at coordinate 209,463,192 of BTPG01000002.1, read as the reverse complement.
CTCTTTTAGCTGTTATCAAAAGGGCATTAAGTTATTTAGGATACAAGATTACTCACAGTAGCAGAAAACTTTGTGAGAAATTACACCACCAACACAAGAAGAAGAAAAAAGGCACAAGCTTTGAATTTTATTTTATGATTAAAAAGTTGTGGTTTTTTTTACTGTATGTTCCAACTGTAGGCTGATGAAGACCGCAAGATGCAGTCAGAAAGTACCTTGTAATTAAACTCTGGATCTCAAGTCAAATGTGTCTCACAATGATAATGTGAAATAAATTTAACCAAACAATGATAACTGTGAAAACGGCCAATTGTCACCAAAGGTAGTGTTAAGTACACAAAAATAGTTTTATTTGCATTGAGCTTCATCAGTGGCCAGCTGCACTGGTGGGCCCTTGACTAAGGCTGCTGGTTCCCAAGAAGTATCTAGAATGGAAGGCCAAGTGTACAGCTCCCCATCCTGCTTCAAATTCATAAAGCTGACATATATACCAATCCCAGCATGTCATCAGTCTCTTTCACCTAACAAAGAAGACAAAATAAAAATATTTACTGGATATTGCAGATAACCTCTTTTGAGCAGCCATTCTGATAACGGCTCACCCCTCATGAAAGACCATCATTCAGGTGACTTTTACCACTTGAATGATGGTCTTGAGTGACAAGAGACACCATGTGTCCTTCACAATACTCATGACAGTCAAGTCCAGTCCTACCCCTTTCTTTCGGCTAAAAATATGGTCACTCAAAAGAGATGGACAGTCCTCAAAAACATGGCCCAATTATGTGATATTTATCTTCCAAAAAAAGTTTTGAGTAGAAAGCTGATGATGTGTCATTTAATACTCAGGACTGTTATGCAATCTGTACAAGATTTTATATTTATACATTGCGTTTTCCACCCAGAAGGGGAGGTAGCACATGACGATCTAGCATGGGCCGTCAAAACATGGAAACCAGATTAAGAGAGAATGAGCTTTGCAAACTTGATTTTGACATAAATGTACAAGTTCTATAATTTAAAGTGCTAACCACAACTAATTTAAGAATTTTATTGAGATTTTTGGATGTTGTGTATGTAAAGTGTACAATTTATGTTAAAGTTTACAATTTACATGGGGGAATTTGACTGGATGCCAAATTTTTGCCATAAAAAAAATTGCATGGCATTTTATAAATAAAACCTGATGTAAATCCTGATGTAAATAAAATGTGGCATATGATTTTCGTGTTTTGGCTTATGTGCGATAGCAAAAGTAAGTCTGTGTAATGGGCCATCCATCGTCTGTCCGTTGTCTGTAGTAAATTTTAACGTTGACATTTTCTCGGAAACTATTCAAGCCTCAAACTTCAAAACTTGGTTAAGGATACTTGGTGGCAAAACCTTTTTAAACATATCAATTTCAATGACCTCTCTCAAAGTTCAAGTTCAAAGGGCCGGTCCAGAGGGGTAAAAAATAACCATATTTTGACACAAATTGTTTCTCCTCAAATACTATTCCAACTTCAAACCAAACTTCATGCAGATATCTGATGGTAATACCTTTCTATGCATAGTAGCTTGGATGACCCCTCAGAAAGTTCAAGGGTCACAAGAGGTTGGAAAATGTGTGAAAAACGCTAGTTTTTGTTAGAATTGCAATTTTTGCCAACTTAAAAGTGAGATTTGACACAAAAGTAGCTGATGATATGACCTTTAGAATTCATACTAATTTAGTGGTCCCCTTGCAAGGGTCATGGGGGTTCAGAGATAGGTAAAAATAGAGATATATTTTGACAAAAACTGTTTTTTCCTCAAATACTATTTTCAACTTCAAACCCAAACTTTGTATAGAGATACTTTATGGTAAGGCCTTTCTATGCATACTAATTTGGATGACTCCTCGGAAAGATCAAGGTCACAGGAGGTCGGCAAGAATTTTAATAATGCCAGTTTCTGATAGTATTGTATTTTTTTTCAAAGATTTCAATTTTTTTAAAAATCCAATTTGGCATAAAGGTAGCTCATGATAACACCTTTCTATGCATAGTAATTTAGTCGATCCTTCAAAAAGGTCAAGGGTCACGGAGGGTTGACAAATGTGTGCATACATCTTGAGAAAACTCAGATTTCGCTGGTACAATAGTTTTGTTAAGACACTTGAACACTTGCTTATTTCAGTGACCTGTTGGAAAGGTCAAGGTCACAAAGGTCACACCTATAATGTGGTTTGGTCGCACACGTGAGTCATGAGGGCTTTTTCTTGTTTTTAACTTGTTTCTATTATCATCAGCTTCACTGCATACTGTTATGTTGGTGCTTGAAACGTAAGGCTGCATAATCAACATCGTTAGGCTGTGGCAAACATAGATACCATAAAAGACACTTTCATTCAGACAGAAAAACGCAAAAGACAAGTTTTCACACATAAGAGAACATGTATTGCTGTAAAGAGGCTCCTATAATGACTTTCTTGCATGCACAGAGCGCTCACAAAGCGGTGTGTGTGTGTGTGTGTGCATATGTATGTAAACATGAAAATCTCCAACCTTTGCATGTGTACAAGCTTGAAAATAAAGGAAATGCTTCATTCAAGGGGTGTCTAGGAGGTTTTTTTGAGCATATTGAAATTAGACGTCTCATTGAAGACTTAAATGGCCGTTTATAGCAAGTTGGTTGACCCAAATAAGAGTCTGTAATTTTGATTATATGCACTTGAAATGTTGCATACAGCTAGGTTGGAGAAAGACATTGGATGAGTTCGTTAATCAGATTTGTACCTCGTCAACCTTTTGAACAGTAATTAATTCATTTTGAAAGTTTTGGAGCCACATTATACTCGCATCAATCAGCTCTGGAGAGGGGGTGTGTGGAAGAAAACAGTCAGCCATGGTAGAGGCTGCGTGCCATTCGGATGAATGATATGAAACATCAAATTCATCACTGTGTACACAGCATCATGGAACTAGCGAAGCCATGACTTGAAGCTTATACTAGTGGTGTCATGTTGCCTCTCATGCTATTGTAACCGGACTCAGTGACTGGGTGTAGGCGACTTAAATAGTTTATCAGATAGACAAAAACTGCCCATCTAATACAGTACTCAAGTGCCTACAGAGTTTAAGTCCGAATTCCTTTTGTGGTCTAGGGAAGGACTGAAGATTGCTGTGGAGAGTAAACTATAAGTCTACTCTAGTCCCGCATGCGCACAAAATCCGTCAATGTTTACTCTTGCCTCGCGTTGTGTTCAAAAAGCCAAAGTTGCTTGCGCAATGGACTGACCACAGTATCCAGAAAAACCCTATTTTGACTGGATTTGGTGTTTGTTGCTGTTACGAGCTACTGAGCTACCAACGTGCGCTTGCACGATCAGTCACACCGTCATACTGACCAAACGGACATACACTGACACAAACAAACTTCTCGCACGTACACAGGCACAGTCTCAGTCTTGCTCTCACTCTAGCCGAGCATCATAAGGTAGAAGTAAGGTTCCAAGATTTATTTATACCAGAAAAGCATTCATGATGAAACAAACACTGAACATAATCAATATTAGTCAAACCAGTGCAAGTGCCAATAACCTTAAACACACATAGGCATAACACCTATACCTTCGATTACGACACCTAGCAGACCTATCTCCTATGACTACGATTCTAGCGAATCTAACTCCTAGGCCTAACACCTATACGCACTTACCAATAAAACCTAGCGCCGTCCTAACACATCCTAAGCCCTATTTAGGTGAATTGGAACTAAAACGCTACTGTCTCTATAGGATAGGGCCGGGGTGGTTGAGGAAATCATTATTCACAATCGCCTCGTGGGGTAGGGCCGGGGTGGTTGAGGAAATCATTATTCACAATTGCCTCGTAGGGTAGGGCCGGGGAGTGTAGGAGATCATTATTCACAATCGCCCACGGGGGAAGGGGACTGGAGTGTGAGAGATCATTATTCACAATCGCTCACGGGGGAAGGGGACTGGAGTGTGAGAGATCATTATTCACAATCGCTCACAGGGGGGGAGGGGTGGAGAGCATTGTTCACACTCTCCCCGAGACTGAGAATCGGCTGCTTTATATAGGCTCCCAGCCTCTGGGTCCGGAAACTACGTCACAGCTTCGCGCGTGTAGTCCGCTACACACCAACTAGCTAAGTCAGCAAAATTCTCGCTCACAGTGCGCCAAGCGTGCACTGAACTCTAACTCGCTGGTAGTAACTAGTGATAGCATTAGCAGAGGGCTCCTCTGCTACACTATTCTTTATCTTCAGTCGCTGCTCCAGCCCAGAGAGGGTACTAATGGAGGGAAGCACTATGTGTCTATCTTTATTTGTGTGTGACGGTGTGTATGTGGAGAAGGATAAGCTTAAAATTAGGAACAACTCTGGAAGAAAAATGCATGTGAGCTCCAAACAATGCGGTAGACTTTGGGATGAAATCCTAATCTTGTTAAACAGTACCAATGGCTGCACAAAAAGTTATGGACTGTATATATAAGTTATTGGTAACAGGGGTTTGCCTCATGGCCCTTTGTAAACTGAAGGGAGGTCAAAGTAACCAGTGTACCCCGAAGGCCTGTGGGGCACAATGGTAACCCTGACCTAACAAAGGCCTTCAAGTGTCAGTGTAGGAAACCACAGTTACCAATAACATATCTGTTTTCATTCCTTGTTAGTTGTTGTTTTTCGTTCCAAAAATCAAGCCGATGAAAGGTCACTAAATAATGAGTTCCTTCAATTAGCAGAAATCTTGTGACCTTAATCACACAAGACATGACTTACATCACATCAAAGAATAAGTACATCATCAAACAATAAGTACATCATAGTTTTATGCCGTAATATAAGGTCTTTCATGACGTTGCTGTGTGCATGACTAGAAGCATTGTCTACAAATTGTCAGAGTAATGCAGTGGAAGAGGTGAGTAACTGCCTCAAACACTTTAGAATTCTTCAATAAAATAGTTGCATACGTTGCTGATGTGCTTTCAGGTTTTTTCTTTAGTGGTCTGTTGCACAATATTGTTGCAAATGTATGCTACAAACAACTCCAGTAGTGTGCATATTGTTTTGAACAACATGAAGTTACTTTGTACTTTAGAGCTTTTTGGTGGACTTTTATGGAACAAAACTGGTATCTAAGATGCGTCACGAAGGGGGCTACAAGAGAAGTCCACCATTAGTCACTACAAGGGTTTTTTGTAGGGAGGTCACATGGTATGGTTTGCGCTAAAGATTTTGATCATGTGGCATAGAATTGAAAACCTTTTTGTGGGTCTGCAGGTCCACGGGACCAGGGCGTAGGTAAGTGCCGTGCCGCTTGCCTCCAGTCTCTTGACCGTCTCCAGTGTTCCTACCTAGATCTCTTCCTCATTCACTGGCCAGGCTCGCAGAAATTACGCCCAGAGGACCCGCAACACCAGCGCAATAGGCTCGGCAGCTGGACAGATATGGAACAGCTTCTGGCTGAAGGTATAGTGGTAGTTTTGGACATGGAACATTGCTTTCATTGGCTTCCGTTGTTTTCAAGACTTTTTGACAGGTTATTGTTGCCAATCACTGGTTTGTATCCACTTACCTGTTTTTCGTTGTTGTTTTTTTCTCCCCTGTTTATCGTTGTTGTTTTTTTCTCCGGGGATTCAGACTCTTCCCCCCCCCCCCCCCCCCCCCCATGACTTTGGTATAAATTTCAGCCCACTTAATTAAATTTCAAATATAAACGATTTGAATTTCCAAAACTTCAGTAATAATAATAATAATGCATAGCATTTATATGGCGCATTTCTCATATTTATAATATAACTCAATGCGCAGAATGTAGCCGCGAACTGAACCCAACAAGCACGCTCACGTGAATCACACGCATTCACTCACACACTGTACGTAAACACAGAACATTCACGTGGTGCTAAGGGCAAGCTCAAGCGAGCTACTGACGGTATTTGGAAATCGTTTTGTATTTGAAATTTTATTAAGTTGGCTGAAACTGATACCAAAGTGGAGGGGGAGGAAGAGCCGGAGTACCCGGAGAAAGAACCCCCGACGGTCCGCCCGAATTAACGGTGACACTTACTAGAGAGAGAAAAATCCGACGCCGGAACCCGGAATCGAACCTCGCACCTTTAGCATTGGTGGCAGGCGCCTTAACCACTAATTTTCATTTGGGATAAAGCGCCTATTTAATGCGCTGATTTATTATTTAAACTCCAGTCACTCTCATGCCCCCCCCCCCCCCTTTCCCGACCTCACTCTCTCCTTCCCACCAGTGCGCCCCTGTTCTGACATCATCGCCCCTCTCGGCCAATTAATGGCTGGCCAGAGTTCCGGACCAGAACTTGGGCGAGGTTTTGTCAGAACAGCACACACGGCCACACGCTCTCACTATCACACCTCAGTCTCACGCTCACCTCCACACTACTTCCTCATGCTTATACACTAAACCACACTTTTCAGTCAGTTGGGCAAAAATAACGGAGGCGTTTTATTTCCGTGACTCTCACTTGTCAAACATGTAAGACAACATCTAACCCAACCAGTTGAGGTTTACTGGTTGTTTCCTGCCCCCCCCCCCCCCCCCTTCCCTGCAACAATACACACAAACTAAAAACCAAAACAACAAATCCGAAGACAAAAAGGACCTCCATAAAACAAAATGTGTACAACTGAGCCGAGGCAATTCTGCTCATGTATAGTACTATCTCATAATAAAACAACAACAAACAAAGAAAATGTTAGTTGCCAGACTTATCATGTGCTACAGAGAACATGCTTATCAAAAACAAAGGAAAAAGAGAATTATAGGACACTTCTTATAATGCAGGCAGATTACACCAAGGTGGTTGCTTGGGGTTGGATGGTGGGTTTTCAAATTCTAGCTGTCACCTGACTGCTGTGCTGCTGACTGGCGTACTCTGCCTCGGTACCATTCCCTAGTCACTCATGTACCGCCCACGCATCCACTCCCACACACTCTCATGCCTCTCGTCCTCACCTACGCACTCACCCCCTCCAGACTTTCCCACCCTCTATCTCTCTCTCAATCTCCATCTCTCATCATAGCATTCCACAGTCGGAAAATTCCCCCGCCTACTCAGAACTTCGGCTACCACCGGACACCGCCCCCTCCCCCCCCCCCTCCTCCCCCTCCACCCACGCATTCAGTCCTCTTTCCCTCCGTTTAAAATATGTTTATCACTCCTCCCTCGCCTAAACACCACTTAAACTCCAGTCACTCTCATGCCCCCCCCCCCTCCCCCCCCCCCCCCCTCCTTTTTTCCCGACCTCGCTCTCTCCTTCCCACCAGTGCACCCCTGTTCTGACATCATCGCCCCTCTCGGCCAATTAATGGCTGGCCAGAGTTCCGGACCAAAACTTGGGTGAGGTTTTGTTAGAACAGCGCACACGGCCACACGCTCTCACTATCACACCTCAGTCTCACGCTCACCTCCACACTACTTCCTCACGCTTATACACTGAACCACACTTTTCTGTCAGTTGGGCAAAAATAATGGAGGCGTTTTATTCCTGTGACTCTCACTTGTCAAACATGTAAGACAACATCTAACCCAACCAGTTGAGGTTTACTGCTTGTTTCCTGCCCAAACCTAGCGGGAAAACGCCAGTCAGTTTTTTCACCCAATTGAGAGAAAAGTTGAGTGTTCAAGGTGTCGGTATTTTCTGAATAAGTACGCTTCTGTAGAAATCTTGAATATTTTGAGGTATTTGGTCCAAGTATGATAGGTATGCAGTGCTTTTCCAGTCCCCCAAACACTTCACCACCTCGCCAGGCACTCCACAAGACAGGGCCCAGGTAGCCCTGCCACGCCGCAAGCTGTGGCTTGTATAAACCCCTTCAGCAGCAGAGGTCAGTTCTCGCAACCGTTGAACTCTGATCCCCGAATGGGGAAGGCCGGTGCCTTAGGCGGCGCTGGGCCTAGCGCTCTAAACATACTGATCACTGCCGTCACGGGGCACAGAGGGTGACGCAACATGACCGGTAACGCGATCACTAGAGTTTTTTCGGGTTTCTGAATTGTCTTACTCCACCTAACCAGTATCTTGACACTACTGTTGTCATTCACAACAAAGCAGTCTCTAATGAGTTGTTTTCCAGGATCCAAGCCTGCACCCTCTTGGAAAAGATTGGATCGCCGAAGCAGTCTGAAGAACATAACAACTATCGCTGCCCAGAAGACACAGTCATTAGAGCTGCACAAATCAAGTTTTTGTTTAATCTGAAGAAGAAGTTGCGGGCTCATCGGCGTCTTGCGGTTAGGCGGGCAGCCTTTTGTTCGCTCAATTCCCCGCAATGTGCTTTTCACCATCCACGAGTCCTGGTATGGGTGCAGTTCCCCGCATTCTAAATGCAAAAGGCGAACAATGTTGAGGTATTGTGCCACGGAGCTGGGCTGAAGTGTCCTGGCCAAAAAGGCCGCGTATTGTGCCACACCGGTACCGGCTGGATATTCATTTGGTCACAAAATCTGAGATAAGAGCGCAAGTGAGTCTGATATGTTTTCTTGGTGTTGTCGGCAAAAACATTGGCATGATATCCTGCCACCTCCTGCAGTAGCTGGTGTCTGAGCCTAGACCCGGTACCTAGACAGCACAAAAACAAGAGCTGACCGTGACATGTGATTCAGAAGGTAGGTGTCAGGTGGTCGGCCCCGGTGCCAATTCGTTAGCAATTGTCCTAGCATGGGCAGCCGTCCTTCGTGCAGGCGGGAAATAGTATTGGCAAACACATTCACACTGCCAGCCACGTGCATCGCTAACACGCTGCAATTCATTCTCACACACTCCCATGCCATATTCCTCAACAGACTATATGATAGCGGTCTTTTGAGCACCCTTTGTTAATGATAGCCTTTGTCACCATGCTGTCCGTATGAATGACCACCCGTTTCCCTCGCCATGAGGGGGCCCACCGGTTGACTGCCTGCACCACCGCGCACACCGGCCTCTTTATAATTAATATGCAAGTCCTTGGCTGCCGGCATGTCTGATGAGAACAGTGTATAATTCCAATCTCCTTTCCAGAACGCGTCTGCCGCCAGGTTGCATGCATCAACATGGACATGTTCCTTGCTTTGTGAGTCATAATACACAGTGCCATTAAAAACATGCATGTAAGATGGCCACCACTGTAAGTCTGCATGAAACTCCCGTGAGAGTCTCGCTTTATGCCTTTGCTGCTGAAGGGGTTTAATCATATCAAGAATCCGCCTGAGAAAAAATTTGCCTCCCTTGACGGCTTGACACGCCCAGTTAAGGGACCCTGCTAGTGACTGCAAGCTTTGCTTTGTCGCGCGTGTTTTGCCTTGAAACTGCTGCAAGTGTTTGTGAAGTTGCTGTAGCTTGTCGTCGCCCAATGACAAGGTGCTTGTGCTGGTGCAGATCTGGATCCCGAGAAAAGTAATGGTTTGTGTAGGCCCCACCACCTTAGGCCAGCTAATATTGAACCCTAATCTACGTAAAAGGGCAATGAGCGTCATCATCATTTGAGTGCATTCCTCTTTGGACTTGGCTGCTATGAAGAAATCGTCAATATCCGCTACTATCCCTGTCATGCAGCGCCGTAACATACATCTGCGAACTGCCTGCGAGAGTCTGTGAAAGTGCGAAGGGCCCACATTACTACCAAAGGGTAGCCTACTATCGAACAGGTATGTGGGCTTCTGCTCGCCCGTAAAAATCCATTTTAGGCCTGTGACTTGGTAATTATCTGGATGGATGCACACAGATCGGTATGCCACCTTAAGGTCAACTTTCGCACACCAGTAGCCGGACTTGGCTAGTCCGCACGCGTCCGCTAGAGTCTGAAAATTTACTGTCTCAGGTACTGAGTAATCATTCATTGCATGTCCTACAGGCTTGCTGCCGTCGTGTATCAGGCGTATGCTATTGTCGTCTTTTGGGATCGCAGCCAAAGTGCTAATTATGGTTGTTGTTTTAGATGCTACGATATAATGACCTTTGTTTATTTGATCGATGAGCTACTTTTCTACCGCTGCTCTGTTTTTTAAGGCAGATGTGTGATTTTTCTGCTCTACAGATCTAACAGTCTGATGTTTGTCCGTGATATAAAACCCATGTTCGATCCCTTCAAGGAGAAATTTTTGTCTTTATCAGAAGCTAATTCGTCTTGCCACACTAAAAGCTTTGAACTAATGGACGCTCCAGAACCTAACAGTTGACAGTTGTATGGACTTAGTGCAGGATAAGGGCTATGATAAGAAGTGCTAGAATGGGTGGGGCCTACCTCGCCTTGTGCAACCTGCTGCGCTGTGTCCTAGGCTGTCCTGTGTTTGCCACTACCTGCCGCTGCTGCAGGTGTGTCACAATGTTCCCGCGCCAGATGATCTCTCCCGCAGGTGGCACACACATGGTCCAGCTGGCAGTGTGCGCCGTAGGTGCAGTAACCTCTGTTGTACTGCAGGCACACTTCCCTGCCAGAGGCGTTGTGGGCACGGTCCGGCCGTCCTTCCTCCTGTTCTGCGAGCAGGTGAGCCAGCGGGCATCGCAGATTGCGCAGTACGGTCGCGCAGCACCACCGTGGACAGGTGTGGGGCGTCCGTGCCCCACTGGAATGCTTCGGCCGCTTGCCACTGACGATACTCATCGTCGAACAGCAAGACACTTTGCCAGGTGTATCTGGCCACCATCTCCCCCACCATCGCCGAGTACTTGATGTAGGTATGCGGCGTGAAACCCGGTGTGGGTTTGTCCATAAGGGCCGCCATAATACAGCTGTTCGCCACTATCCAGTGTGCGGGGGAAACCTTGTCCAACTTCGGTGTGCTGTTTACCTTTATAGTGACACCACCCCCAAGTGCCACTTCTTCCCCTGCCATTGCTGCTGAAGACAGAAAATCCACTTCCCCCCCCCCCCCCCCCCCCCCCCCCCCCCATGACTTTGGTATAAATTTCAGCCCACTTAATTAAATTTTAAATATAAATGATTTGAATTTCCAAAACTTCAGTAGCTCGCTTGAGCTTGCCCTTAGCACCATGTGAATGTTCTGTGTTTATGTACAGTGTGCGAGTGAATCCTCCAAATCCCACACCTTCCACTAAAGGTTGAATTGGACGAACCGCCCACCGCCGAAGAGACCCTCACAGCCATCCATCAGCTCAAGAGTGGCAAAGCAGCAGGCATTGACGGAATCCCACCAGAGATCTGGAAACATGGAGGCCCAGCACTGCACAACAAGCTCCACGACCTCTTTCTCTGCTGCTGGGAAAAAGGAACACTACCAAAGGATCTCCGTGATGCAGTCATCATCACCCTGTACAAGAACAAAGGAGAGAAGTCTGCCTGCTCTAATTATCGTGGAATTACCCTGCTGTCCATTGCCGGGAAAATTCTCGCAAGGTTGCTCCTGAATCGGCTGGTACCTGCCATCGCTGAAGACCACCTCCCAGAGGGCCAGTGTGGCTTCAGAGCCAACAGGAGTACCACCGACATGGTCTTTGTGCTGAGACAGCTTCAGGAGAAGTGCCGCGAGCAGAACAAAGGGCTGTACGTAACGTTTGTCGACCTAACAAAAGCGTTTGACACTGTGAGCAGGCAAGGTATGTGGCAGATCCTGGAGCGACTAGGTTGTCCCCCAAAGTTCCTCAACATGATCGTCCAGCTCCACGAGGACCAGCAAGGCCAGGTCAGACTAAACAGTGACCTCTCAGAACCATTCCCCATTCGCAACGGCGTGAAGCAAGGCTGCGTGCTGGCACCGACCCTCTTCACCATCTTCTTCAGCATGATGTTGAAGCAGGCCACAGTGGACCTCGACGATGACGACGCAGTGTACATCAGGTATCGTCTCGATGGCAGCCTGTTCAACCTCAGACGACTGCAGGCCCACACGAAAACCCTAGACCAACTGATTCGTGAGCTGCTCTTTGCTGATGACGCTGCCCTCGTTGCACACACAGAGAGAGCCTTGCAGCGCATTACGTCCTGCTTCGCAGATGCCGCCCAGCGCTTTGGACTTGAGGTCAGTCTGAAAAAGACAGAGGTCCTTCATCAGCTGGCACCCAAGGAAGAGCATCGCCCTCCCCACATCACCATCGGCGAGTCCGAACTGAAGTCTGTACACCAGTTTACCTACCTTGGCTGCATCATCACGTCAGACGCCAAGCTGGACAAGGAGCTGGACAACAGGCTGGCAAAAGCGAACAGTGCCTTCGGGCGACTATTCAAGCGGGTGTGGCACAATCAACAGCTGAAAAAAGGCACCAAGATCAGCGTGTACAGAGCTGTCGTCCTCACCACCCTGCTGTACAGTTCCCAGTCCTGGGCCCTCTACCGCAGCCAACTACGACTCCTCGAACGCTTTCACCAGCGCTGCCTGTGTACCATCCTGGGCATTCACTGGAGTGACTATGTCACCAACGTCGAGGTCCTTGAACAGGCGGAAACTGTGAGCATCGAGGCTTTGCTGCTGCGGACACAGCTTCGCTGGGCGGGGCACGTCTCCAGGATGGAGGATCATCGCCTACCCAAGATCACTCTGTTCGGCGAGCTCGCCACTGGACACCGAGACAGAGGGGCACCAAAGAAGAGATACAAAGACGGTCTCAAGAAGTCACTTAGTGCCTGCCAAATCGACCACCGCCAGTGGTCTTCGCTTGCTGCGGACCGTGACACCTGGCGCTCCACCATTCACAAGGCAGCCATCTCCTTTGAGGACTCTCGCAGAGCTAACCTTAAGGACAAGCGGCTTAGAAGAAAAAACAGAGTTGTCGTAACTCAGAACCCTGACCAGACCTTCCCCTGCAGCCACTGCGGTCGAACCTGCCTGTCCCGGATTGGCCTCCGCAGCCACGAAAATGCCTGCAGACGACGTGGGCAAGCCCTATAGAATCTTCATTCGCGAAGTCAAGCCAAGACAGTGTGCGAGTGAATGCGTGTTATTCACATGAGCGTGCTTGTTGGTTTCAGTTTGCGGCGGTGCTTTGAGCTAATTTTCATTTGGGATAAAGTGCCTATTTAATGCGCTGATTTATTATTTTTATTTATCATTATGTCCATCCATCCATTTACAGTGTTCATATTAAGATATCTGAACTCTAGCACCTCTAGTAACATCACTTTTGCAGTCGCCTCTCACATTTTTTCTTTCACCTCTGATGTTGAAAAAAGTGGAACATTTGCTGCTGTTGGGCTTATGTTACACTGTCTGTATCAAACACAGTGGGCACTCTTTGAATGGGCATGCATGTTATCAAAGACTCTAGAACTGCTTAATTATCCCATATCATACTGAGGCTAAAAGCATCAAATTTGTACGCTGCCATATGCAAGCTACATGATGGTACTCACAGATAAGGATATAGACCAATGGCCTTAGTTCAAGGGTGGTGCCAGAATAACTTGGCGCCTAGAGGCACAAGCTATTCTGGCACTATCCTTGAACTATTTTAGTCAAACTTATTTCACACTGGTGTATTCCGAATGATAAGGGTTATAAGACTGAAACATGTTGCCGCCCGCTGATCACCCAGTGTCAGCCTGGGTACATGGACCAGCTTGTGGCCCAAGGCGGCATATAGTCTGTTGAGCAAAACTTGCCTCGTGTTTTTTCCAGTTAAATTTTCAACAAGACAGATTTCAAGACATGGAGAGCATGAAGTTTACAGGAGTAAATATCTGTCGGTGTCTTTGAGTGGGGCTCTATTAGGGTGTATTTTAACAGGTTTAAATGGTCATGTTAAAAATTTCCCAAGGGCAGCGGCTAAACAGCCATTGTTATGACTATAGGAAAATTAAAATAAATTGGGGCCAAGGTTGGTGATTACTATGATCTTTTCTTCTTGGAGTTGTCTTGATATCAACTGCATTCAAAAGTTATTTGTAAAAAACATGAGGCAAGCTTTGCTCAAGCGAACTCTAAAACAAAATCTGCTATGGGCTATAGCAATCAAATTACTCATTATCCCGTGTGTAAATCCTGTGTAACCAAGTTTTCTTCAATAACACTCGGCTACCGGACAGTCTGCAGAAATGAAACAGCAAAAAAAAAAAAAAAAATAATAATAAAATACAAACAAAGAGGACAGATCATGTGCACTTTTTTTTCCATGCCTAAATGCTCAAACAAAAGACTGCCACACATCTGTTGCCTTCCATACTGTGAAGTGAATGCTTCTGGAACTGGCAAAAAGACTCCATCAACTGACACTATCACAATGTACTGTATAATTTACATCATGACAGCAGAGAGACGGAGAGAACGTTGAACATTTTGGGCATAACGTCTTTTGTCCACCACAAAGGTGTTTTCAGAGACAGAGCACCAAATAGGGTCTGAACAAATTTTAACCCAAATGATTCAAACCGGGGACTTTAAATAAAAAGATGAGAGTTGCATGTGACTCTGCGTGCGTGTGTGTGTGTGTGTGTGTGTGTGCGTGCGTGCGTGCATATGTGAAAGTACATTTTTTTCTCCTTTGGCAACTTTTAAATTGTGACCATTCAGACAATTCCAAATCATTTCCCTCCAATTTGGTTGATACTCGGAAAGGTCATGGGGCACAAGAGCTCAGGAAATAGGTCCAAAATAGTCATATTTTGACAAACATGTTTTTTTTCATTTCATTTCATTTTCATTTCTCTCTCTCTCTCTCTCTCTCTCTCTCTCTCTCTCTCTCTCTCTCTCTCTCTCTCTCTCTCTCTCTCTCTCTCTTTCCAGCCTGTCATCCCTCCATCCATCCAACCATCCATCCATCCATCCATCCATCCATTCATTCTTTCTGCCCATCCATCCATCCATTCATCTATTGCTCTATTTTCATGCATTCTCTCTCTCTCGCTCTCTCTCTCAAACATGCGCGCATCTCCAGGAGGAATAGATCCTCATGCACCCTCCAGGCGCATGAGGATCTATGCCTCTTGGAGATGTTTGGAGCGCGCGCACACACGCACTAACACGCACACACACATCGTACCCCCGTACCATGATGCTCTACACAGTACACTAGTACGAGTCTATAGGAGTTCAGGCAAGAAACTCGCCGTTGCCATCACTGTTTTCTATTACCACCTGTCTTATCAGGGCCCAGGGAGCTCGCTGCCATGATTGGAATTGGATAGACAAAGAATTTCAACCGCTCAAAGACTGTGTTGAAAAGATGTTGTCTTCCCAGCAATCTTCATCTCTACCACCCACTGTCAGTCAGCTGGCGCTGCCACCTCCCTCCCCCAGCACAACTGACAAGTCTCTTCAGGACACTAATCCCTCAACTCCACTCAATAGTGATGTAACCAGCGTCACACCACCCTTGGACGTGACCGCATCCCCACCCAGCCGACCTGCTGACCCCGCCCAGCATGACCCGCCTGACATGCTCAGCTGCACAGAGGTTGGTAGAGCCACCGCTGCTAACAGTGACAACTCTACTGGGCAGGATCAGGCCACGCCCACCTGTCACTCTCCGTCCTTCCGACCCGACCACCATTCTCCCACCACCTGTCATTCGACCCAATCAGACGACGAGAAAATCTTCGCAAGTGACCCGTCTGCCTTCCCACCGATTGCCGTTACCTCGCTACCTGGGAAACAACCCCTCCCCCTCGCCCAGTTAGCCACCCTGCCAGCTCTCCTGTGTCAGTTTCAGCAGAAATTGGAGGCTTCGGCGGCTAACATCAAAGAACTCCAGTTGGAACTTTCTTCAGTGAAGACCGAACTGGCAAGTGTCAATCCACACTGTGTCACCTTGCAACAACAGCAAAGCGCTCTTGAAGTCCAAGTGCAAGACAACGAGGTTAAAAGGAAACACGGACTTTCTGTTGTGGAAAAAGACTTGACCAGGGTTGAACAGTCAATGTGCGCTGATTTACAGAAACTTACAGTGGAGCAGGAAGCCATCACCAAACAGGTTTCAAAACTTGCTGCTGCCAGAGACACACAGAGCGCCATGATCGGTACCCTGAAAAAAACAAGTAGGAGTACTTTGCCAGGCAACACCTTCCCAAGAAACAGTGAAACCAGCCCTAGCCTTCTCGTCGCCCCTCCCTCCTCTCCCAGCCACCCCGTCCCCAGCCACCGCTCACTCTGTGAACACCCCAGACCCTGATTCTCGCCAGTCTGTGAGCCCCCTGCACACTCAACAGCATGATAATTATGTGCCTCGCCACTCATCGTTTATCAACGAAACCCGCAACCACTTCGCTCCCCTTGACACACAGCTAAGTGACAGCAGGTCCGCGCGTGACCCTGACCACAAATCTGATAGCTCTACTCCATTTTCGACCAACGCCGTGAACACCAACACTGCAAAGCTGCTGACACCTTATGAAAAGCTGTGCCAATCAAAGGTGAACCCGCAGTCGCACGCTTTACTCCTCGGCGACTCAGTCATCAGGTTCATCGATGACCGGAAAATGTCAGCTCTGGAATTCACAGTTCAGAACATGGCGGTGTCAAGTCTGTCTGTCAGCGACCTCATCAAGTGGATTGACACCCGCCAGCCTGTCCGACATGTACACCACATCACCTTTCATGTCGGAATTAACAGCTGCTGCAACTTGAATGTTCCGGTCGCATGCAACACGTGGCTGCAGCTCATCGATCTGCTGGCCACCAAGTTCCCGCAGGCCACTCTACAGGCGTCCACCATCATGCCGCCCTTTGGTCAACGCCACCCTCTGTTTGCAGCTGCCGCTAAATCCAACGACAACCTCCATGCGGCCTGCAGGAAGGCTGATATTATCGCCATCTTGGACCACACCACCACCTTTCTGACCAAGAACCACGCCCCCCCCCCCGTCAGGCCCTCTACCGGGACAGTGACAGAATGCACCCCAGCGCTGAGGGCACAAAACGTCTGGCCCTCAATATATGCTATGGTGAATACCAGCCCTACGTAGCTCCACGAGATCATGCCAACTTCAACTCTGCACCTGGTTACCAGGCACGCAAACCCCATGGCTCTGACATGACTGGAGGGCGCCCGGCCCGCCTGGCATGTCAGGGCCAGGGGGTGCGACCCGCTCAAGTTAACAACTCAGAGTTGACTCGGCCTCTTCAGCCAGTGCCACCGAAACTCGGCCAGCAGCCTGTTGACCCTTCGTCCCCGAACCCACGAAGCCAGGCAGAACGGCAGTCACCGATGTTCCAGACAACTGATTTTCCGCCTCTTGTGACTTCATCTGACGGAACGGCCCAGACCTCAGCTGCTAATGCCTGGGCCCCCGCTGCTAGTCGTGACAACCAGATTCCCATTGATTTAGTGATGCAAATTGCGCAGCTTCTTTTCACTTCTAGACAGTGTACAATTTTATCAGCAGTGTCCAAACCACTTGAAAAGCATATACATAATCATTTACTTCAATTTCTGGAGGAAAACCACCTTATTAGTACAGCACAATCAGCTTTTTGGCCTAAACATTCGTGTCAGACAGCCTTAACTCTCATAACCCACAAATGGCTTACTGCCATAAATGAGTCCAAACTTTCAGGTGTAGTATTTCTAGATTTTAAAAAAAGCCTTCGATCTCATTAACCACTCAATCTTACTAAAGAAGTTACCTTTATATCACATTGATTCAAATGCAGTCACTCTTCTCTCGTCCTATCTCTTAGAACGCAGAAAGTGTTCTTGAATGGTAAATACTCAGCGGAAGGACTGGTGACCCATGTGTTCCTCAGGGATCCACCCTAGGACCGTTATTATTCAACATCTTCAAAAATGACCTCCTACTGTTGGTATCACACCCCAACACAAACTGTGAACTATTTGCTGACGATACATCATTACATGTATCTGATAAAAATGTTTCAACTGTGAGCGCTGTCCTCCAACATAGTTTAGATGAAGTGTCAACTTGGTGTGAAGAAAATCATATGATTATTAGTATTCCTAAAATGACACACCAAAAGCATCAACGTGGTTTGCAACCCCATGAGCTGTCCCTTCACTCTCAGCCCATAGAGCAAGTGTCAAAGCATCGTTTGTTAGGAGTGACAGTCAACGAACAGCTCAGCTGGGAGCCTCTCATAGAAACTGCCTGTAAAACTATTTTGAAGAATCTCTTTCTATTATCCAAATTAAGTCATATAGTTGAGATTGATGCTCGAAAACTATTCTTTAACGCACACATCATGACACATTGTAATTATGCTTCCAATATCTGGGACGGTTGTGGAGACATTCATTTGAAAAAAATAAATTCCCTTTACTGGCGAGGTATTAAGCTTATTATTCTTCCTGGTTCGTCCCCTACTGATGAAAGACTGAAGGCCCTTAATATCCTATCACTTAGTAAACAATTAGAACTTAATAGATGCTTACTTGTGCACACAATTCTAAACGATGCCACCCCTCCCTATCTCCGTGAGCTGTTTTCCCACACGAATAGAGAGAACATGAGGAACAGCTTACTCCATCTCCCAAAACCGAGAATCGACATCTTCAAATCTAGCATATCATTTTCCAGTGCTAAGTCATGGAATAACTTGCCCTCTCATTTAAAGTCTATTTCAAAGGTATCTATTTTCAGAGCTCGCATCCATAGATATCTGCTGTCGTGAATGTTCTATCTTTCTGCTTAGTATGTTGCTCCAGCACAGCAGATTGCTGCAGATTATGTAATAGTTCGACTGTCTGCATTAACATGTCAGTTCATACCAGTATATATATATATATATATATATATATATATATATATATATATATATATATATATATATATATATATATATATATATATATATATATATATATATGTGTGTGTGTGTGTGTGTGTGTGTGTGTGTGTGTGTGTATATATTTTGTTTTATTTATTTTTTATTTTTTTATTATATTATTATTATCTTTTCTTTCTTTTTCTCTGAGGGTGGGGGGGGGGGGTGGGGGGTGGGGGAACGGTTCTTTTTACTTAAAACATTTATATGTTTTATCTTTTGCTGTATCGTCTGATGTATTTTTATGTGTGTAGAGTAGCAAGACAGTTTGGAAGATAGGCATAACTATGCCTAAAACTTTTTATCCTGAATAAAAACGTTTCATCATCATCATCATCATCTCTCTCTCTCTCTCTCTCTCTCTCTCTCTCTCTCTCTCTCTCTCTCTCTCTCTCTCTCTCTCTCTCTCTCTCTCTCTCTTTTTATGCTCACGTTTTGCCTTTCCAGTTTTATTAGTTTTAGTAACGCGCGTGAGATTGATGTATGAGTGCGTGTGCAAGGACATGATTGAAAAAAGGTCTGTGTACCTAATCATTTATCCTTGAGAAATAAAGTTTCATTTCATTTCATTTCATTTCATTTCTCTCTCTCTCTCTCTCTCTCTCTCTCTCTCTCTCTCTCTCTCTCTCTCTCTCTCTCTCTCTCTCTCTCTCTCTCTCTCTCTCTATCACTTCCCTGTCCGTTCATCCATCGTCATCCCTCCGTCCATCTATCCATCATACCCGCCCTATTTTCTCTTTGTTCCTGAACTTCACACACACATGTATGCATGCACACACACACTAACACATACAGATAGCCCTGTCATAGGAGAAAACTATTTCTTACGTCATTTGCCAGTTGAGGTTGTAAATGATCCAACATCAGGTTCAGAACTCTGTTAATGTTATGGCTTCCAGAGAGGAATCAAGTTGTTGCTGATTATATTATCTCTAGTCTCGTAGGAAAAGCTGCTTTCACTCAAAGACCCATGTTTCATGCACAACATCAGTGGTGGGTAAGTTCACATCGTTTATGATTTTTTTACTCTTATTTCATAGCTGGGTATGATAAACTTTGTAAATTCTTCTTTTTTCGTTCTCGTTGACTCTGATGGTGAATTTGAAAACTTCCTTTTGCTGGTGTTTTCCATAGTGTATAGTGTGCCTACTGTTGGCATATTGATGGTAAACATAGGGTTGAAGTGTCAAACTAAAACAAACAAACTGCCAAATGGTATTAAGCTTATTTTAAGGCAACAAAGAAGCACAGCGCAAAGAACAGTAGTGAAAGTTTTTCTTGTAGATATTGGTAGCCCTTTACATCAGTGGTCTCTTGTATGAGTTGTCTTTTGTGGCAACGCTTCGATGATGCTATGATTAATTTGCAATGTGATCTGTCGTAGATGATAGTTCTACTCGATTTTTGCCACACAGTTAAACATGGCGGAGGAGGAAATGACCGGAAAAGAGAAAGTGAGAGAGACAGACAGACTGACAGACAGACTATTTGACAATAAAATAAAAGTAAGCATCAATGGGATCGAAAAGATAAGAAATTAAATTACGCTTTCACGTTAAACCCAGTGTCTAATACATATGCATTTTTAAAGTCTTGTCTCTTAATTGTTTTTTGACAGGCATCACTGGTGGGAAAGTGCAGTCTATGATGGCTACATTAATACAGTCCAAGAATGCACAGGTGAGTGGGGTCTATGCTTGTTTCAGTAAAGACTGGCATAGTTGTGTCTTGAAACGTTTATAATGTTCACACTCTGTTTGTTTGTTTGTTTTTGTAGAGTAACAACGGCAAGTATCTTCTTCTTCTTCTCGGACACCGTCACACTTGGAGTTTGGCTCTCAAAATGAAATCTGTGGTCTTCTGTAGCACCTCCACAGGCCCGTACAGTTTCTCTTGTAGAGTGGCGGGCTTCTGCCATATCTCCTGCCTCAGCAGCTGGTGGTTCCCACAGTCCTGGAGGGTGTGCTCTGTGGTCTGCTCTGCTTCTCCACAAGGGCACAGGGGAGATGGCACGAGGTGAAAGCGTCTGTGCAGGTGGAAATTTAGTCGGTTGTGCCCGGTCCTAAGACGGGAGATGGTCACCTGCTCTTGTCTGGACAGCTGATGGTAACTGTCTAGGGGCCGTTGTGGTGGTCTGTACACAGACTTAATGATGGTCTTCATCTCTGTGAAGCTGACTCCATTTTCATCTTGTTCTTTCTCTGCACCCACTTTTGCCATTCTGTCAGCTTCTTCATTGCCGTATATGCCACAGTGTGAAGGGATCCACTGCAGCACCAATCTGGTGCACTTGATGTTTTGCAGTGCCTCTTGTAGATGTGACAGTTTGCTTACTGTTGCTGCCTCAAGGACAGACATGGCATCAGTCAGGAAGACAATCTGGGCATCAGGGTCTGCAGTGCCACTTAGGGTGTTTGCAGCACGGACCAGGGCTTCCACCTCAGCTCTGTAATTTGTGCAGTGAAGGCCTGTTGATACTGCCTCTGCCTGCCATTTTCCGTTTGGGTACTGAATGTACACCCCAGCCCCTCCATTCTGAACTGCATCTGTGGCTGATCCATCGGTGTATGCCCGTATCCATGCTTCCTGGGGATACATTTCTTCGAGCATGGCCAGTGTCAGGGCTTTCTTGCTCACAGTGCTGTGCTCATCTTTGGTGGTGATGTAGGGTACCGTGGAAGAGATGATGTTTCTGGCTTACTTTCCCAGGGTGGAAGGTCACTAGCAGGATTCAGAACCTCTACCTGCGCAGGGAGCTTTGCCTGGTGTTTTCTCTGCAGAGCTTTCGTCTCCTTCACAAAGCTTGATCTTTTCAGTCTCCCTGAGGTTGGCTGCTTCATCCTGGCATTCATAGGATGGTCTTTGGAAGACTTAACCTTTGTGGACTGTATCAAGGCTTTGCAATCTCTTCTCATGCGCAGGGGTGGGATGCCTGTTGTCTCTTCCATCTTTTCAGTTGGTGTGGATCTCATTGCGCCGGTGATGATACGCAGTGCCTGGTTCTAAACTCTGTCAATGGTCTGCTGGTGTGACTGGGCTGCCGTCAACCATGCATTGGATCTGTACTCAAGGTGTGGTCTCACTGCGCCTTGATATACATTTTTGAGCATCTTTTCATTGGCTCCCCATTGTGTTCCAGCCAGCTTCCTCGTGATGTTCAGCTTTCTTCTAGCTTTCGCTTCTGCATTCCAAATGTGCGGCTTCCACGTCAGCCTCTTGTCTAGGGTGACGCCCAGGTATGTCTATTGGTCATCATACCGCAGTGGGGTGTTGCCCAGTGTTAGGTTGCCAGTCTTTGCTTTGTTGGAGAGAGAGAAGAGTGTGCCTGATGATTTTTCTGTGTTGATGGTCACACACCAGTTGTTGGTCCAGTCTGTCGGCCTGTCCAGGGCTAGCTGCATCCTGTATGTAGCAGTTGTTGCATACTCTTCTGTGCACCAGAGTACCAGATCATCTGCGTACAGGGCTGCGTGGACTCCTTTTGGTAGCTCTGGCACAAGGTCGTTGATGAAGAGTATGAACAGGGTCGGTGACAGGACTCCCCCCTGTGGCACCCCCTGACGCAGCAGCACTTTTTGGTCACAGTACCCATCCACTGTCACACAGGCTCTGCGATTGTGCAGGTATGACTTGGTCCACTGATACATGTTCCCTTGGATGCCACTGCGAAGGAGTTTCACGAGGAGACCATCCTTCCACACCTTGTCGAAAGCCTTCTGTAGGTCAATGAACGCAGCTAATGTCACCTTCTGATCTTGAAAGGCATCTTCTATGACCTGTGCTAGGTGTGTTGTCTGGTCTTCTGTACTCTTGTGGCTTCTGAAGCCGGCTTGCTCTGGCATGATAATGTTCTCAGAGTCCAGGTACCACTGCAGGCGCTTGTTGATGATGCGCTCCATGGTCTTGCACACACAATAACTCAGGGCTTTGGACTTATTCTTCCCTTTCTCAAAATTGGGATCATCCTGGCTTCCTTCCATCACTGGGGTACCTGTCCTCCTCTCCAGCTGTGGTTAAAGATGTCTAATAGCTTCTTTAAGGCAGTGTTGCCAAGTCGTTGTAACATCTCTTTTGAGATGCTGTCTGGACCTGGAGATTTTTTCTTCTTCAGCTATTTGATGGCCATCTTCAGTTCTGGAAGGGTGATGTCCTTCATCATTGCATCATGGATGTTTGCATCTCTTGTTCTCGCACTTTCTTCCTGTCTGATTTCTTTCTCAAGCATTTGTGGGAGAGTGATGCTACTTTCTTTCACATAGATCTATGCAAACATGTTTGCAGCTTTCCTACCAGTCAGTGCTTTTCAATCTTCTTCCAGGGTGATCTTCTGTTCCCTGGTGCCCTCATCATTCAACGCCTTGGTCAGTCTCCACAGCTTGGTGGTGTCCCTCTCCATTTTCAGTCTTGCAGTCTTCTCTCTCCAACTTCTTCTTGTGCACTCCAACTTCATCTTCAGATACTGGGCCTTACTGTGTTGTAGCTTGATGTTGTTTTCTTGGCTGGGATTGGTTTCAGCGTCTTCTCTGGCCCTAGTGAGGTTGTCATGTGCTTTCTGAAGATCTGCGGTCCAGTATGGGGTGTAGTTTTTCCGGACCCCTCGAGGTATAGTTTCCTTGGCTGCCTTACTGATAATGTCGTTGAACTCTCTGACCACATTGTTGATGTTCTTCCAGACACAGTGACGTCTTGCATTAGCTCATTTGTTCGGATACTGAACAAGCGCCAGTCTGCCTTTCTGTAGTTCCATCTTGGTCGGTGTGGTGAGCTAGCTGCTGTGCTTCCTTTTAGGGAGAGGAGGACAGGGCGGTGGTTACTTCCTCCTGTGGTCCTACTGTTCAGCTGAGGCGCTTATGAACATCATCAGTGCAAAGCGCCAGGTCCAGTGTAGTGGTGGTGTGCCAGCGGCGAGAGTAGAAGGTAGGTTGGTCCTCAGGGTCATTGGCAAGTATCAGGTGATTTTCATCTTGCCACTCCTCAATGTCTTCTCCTCTCTCATCGATCGTGTCATATCCCCAACTCTGGGACTGGCTGTTGAAGTCACCAGTGATGAGGAATCCACTGTCCGGGACCTGGATATTGTCAAGGGACAGCAGCTTATCATTAGGGCAGTAGTAGTTGACCGGGTCAAGGGTGCTGTCACTGGTGGTTACCTTGACCTGGATGTATTCCACCTCTTCCATGAATCTTCTGGTTTCGTTGGCATTCAGGTTGTTTCTAACTAGGGTCATAACTCCCCCTTTCTTCCTCCCATGGCGATCACTTCGGAAGACCTGATATCCTGTGACCTTAAAGGGTTTTCCTTCTTGCAGGTGTGTCTCTTGTATACAGCAGATGTTTATGCTGTTTTCATGCAGAAAGTTCTCTAGTTCTGTTTTCTTGTTGGTAACCCCTTCTGCATTCCAGTGCATGATGTTCACATTGGCTTTTTCTTTGTCTCTGGTCTTGTTTTTTCGCTGGCCAGTCGCTCTACTTCCCCGTCCCCTGGCTCCTTGAGATGGTTGGGAAGGTCCTCCAGTCGCTGGGGGTGGGCTCCGAAGAGCGCAGAGCCCGGTACTGCACCTGCCTGGTGAGACTCCACAGGGCGAGCACCATTTCTGTTGAAGCCATCCCCAAGTGTCGTATGGCTGTATATGCGTGGTACTGTGGTTTATTAGAGTGCGCTGTGCAGCCCAGTACCTCCGTCTTCAGCACTCGGGGTTTCTGTCGGGGTTACCTCACCCTTAACTCCTGGTCAAAAGGCCTTTCCTGGGAGCACAGGATGGTTTGGCTTTGGAGTGTCCTTCTCCTAGATGGGTTACCGACCAAGGCTTACGAGTCCCATCTACTCAGGTTTTTCCTCGGAGTTTTCCTTCTCGAAGGAGATCTGCCAACCAAGTCTAACAAGCATCCCTGCCTGGATTTGTATAGGGTTTACTCCCCTAGCCTTTGCCTCTCCCAAGGCACCCACAAGGCAGTGGGGCTATTTACCCATAGCTGGGGATCTGGTTCATGGGCATCAGAGCTTGTCCACATATCGATGGGCCTGCATGCCGCATGTCTGGGGGCCAGACCTCCTCCAAGTTCAGCCCGAGTCTGTAAGGTGCTCAGTTACCGTGAGTCGCCACGAGGAGACACTACATGAGGCTTGTTGTTGGAGAGGCTGTGTACTGGCAGGGAGAGACGAACATACTCGGCTCCCCTTTTCGCAAAACTGCTAGCCAGCGGTGGGAGCGGAAAGCGAGAGAGACAAGCACAGACGCTACACTACCACACTAGACGCATCACAACAACCATTTGACCCACAACGGCAAGTATGAAAATGGCATATATGCTAAATTACTTCATCTGTTTCTTTCATTTCATTTCATTTTTCTCCATCTCGCGCGTGTGCATGCAGAACTCAAGTAGCTAAGGCCCACCTTGGTATTTCATGTTCTGAAAAAATACTGCACACATTTTTAGCTTAAGTTTTATATATTTGTTGTGAATTTCCTCTGATTTAGGGGAAAACAGCCTATATTTCTAAATAATTGCATTTATTCCCTAAACAAATGGTTATTTACATAAAACACATTTTGCCGACTAAACAATATATTTGTTTTCCATTATTTGTAAATAAAAAATTATTTATGTAAATAATACATTATTTACCTAGATAATACTAATATTACTCAATAATAATAATAATAATACATTATTTACCTAAACAATATTTTATTTAACACTGAATAATACTTTATTTAGCTACTTAATAATGTGAAATGTGTCCTTTTCTCGTGGTTTACATAAATAATCTACTATTTACCTTAACATTGGATTGTTTAGAACACCACTTTTCATTATTTAGGGGATGGAAGCAAACACATCTAATGTGTAAATTTCTGTTTTGCCCAATCAAAAAAATAAAAAAAATGAAAGAAAAAAAAAAAAAAAATGAAAGAAATAAATATTCAGTGATTTGTTGATTTCAAAAGTAATTGAAATGTAAATAGTTTTAACTTAGTTTCTGATCATGCGTGAAACGCATGTTTGTAAGAAACTGCCACAGTGTGACTCAGTCCCTCAGTCCCTTTTTTCAAGCTTTGAACCACCCGCACCCCTCCCCCTTCCCCCTCACCCCCAACGACTGAGTCATACTACGGCAGTTTCGTACAAACATGTATTTAACATGCTTCAAAAGCTAAAACTAGTCACATTTTTATCACTTTTTAAAATCAACAAACCACTGAATATTCATTTCTTTTGCTTTCCTTTTGATGGGCAGCACAGAAACTTACCTATTTGATGCGTTTCCTTCAGTTCCCTAAATAATGAAAAGTGCTGCTCTACACAATCCATGATTTACGTAAACCATGAGAAAAGGAACTCCGCCATGGCCGGTCCCAAGCCCGGATGTGAAAGGAGGAGGGTTGGGCGTGGGGTCAGCTGCCCCACCCCATAAAAACACACATTGCTACAGAAACGCCAACAAGAAAACCAACAACCGACTCGGCCCTGGGAGAGGATGGACCTTCAGCTGGAGGATTTATGACGCGGGGTGGTGAAAGCCGAAAGGAAGCCACTCAGCAGACTACCATCCTTTCGACCAGGGCAACCATCAACATCGGAACATGGAATGTGAAGACCATGTACGAAGCAGGGAAAACAGCTCAGGTGGCAGTGGAGATGAGGAACTACCGTCTCGACGTCCTTGGCATTAGTGAGTCCAGATGGACGGGCAGCGGACAGAAGAGACTGACCACAGGAGAGAGGCTGCTGTTTTCCGGCCATGAGGAGGACAATGCACCACACACAGAGGGAGTGGCTCTCATGCTCTCCAAAACTGCGCAGAGTGCTCTCATCGGGTGGGAAGCCCATGGCCCACGCATCATCACAGCCTCGTTCAGAACACAGCAGAAGAGGATTAGCATGAACATCATCCAGTGCTATGCCCCAACCAACGACAGCGATGACGAGACCAAAGACCAGTTTTATAACAGACTTCAGACCATCGTTGGAACCCTCCCTAGAAGAGATTTCAACATCATCATGGGCGATTTCAACGCCAAGGTCGGCAGTGATAACAGAGGCTTCGAGTAGGTCATGGGGCAGCAGGGTTTGGGAGTAATGAACGATAACGGAGAGAGATTCGCAGACCTATGCGCCATAAGCAACCTTGTCATAGGCGGCACAGTCTTCCCGCACAAGCGCATCCACAAGGCGACATGGGTATCACCGGACCATTTAACCGAGAATCAGATCGACCACGTGTGCATCTCGAGAAGGTTCCGAAGATCTCTCCAGGACGTCCGAGCGAAGAGAGGAGCCGACGTTGCTTCAGACCACCACCTGGTTGTTGCCAGACTGAAACTGAAGCTGAAGAGGAACTGGACCGGCGAGACCTGTCAGCGCCAGAGGTTCAACACTACGCTGCTGAAAGATGCAGGCAATCATGAGGAGTACAGACTCGCCCTCTCCAACAGGTTCCAGGTTCTCCAAGAGCTTCTGGACGAAGGAACCATTGACGAGCAGTGGAGAGGGGTGAGAGACGCAGTAACTGCAGCATGTAAGGAGGTGTTGGGCTACAGGAAGCACACCCACAAAGAGTGGATAACACCAATGACACTCGAGAAAGTAGTAGATAGAAAGAAGAAGAAAGCAGAAGTAAACAACAGCCGCACAAGAACAGAGAAGTTCCGCGCTCAGGAGGCATACACAACAGCCAACAAAATAGTAAAGAATAGCATCAAGGCAGACAAGAGAAATTTTGTAGAGTCACTGGCACAAGAAGCAGAGGAGGCAGCCCGACATGGAAACATGAGAGAGCTCTACAACACCACAAAAAAGCTTTCAGGGAAGTTTGCCAAGCCAGAGAGGCCAGTAAAGGATAAACAGGGAAGAGCCATCCAAGGAGAGGAGGGACAGAAGAACAGATGGAAGGAGCACTTTGAGGAGCTCTTAAATAGACCAGCTCCACAAGACCCACCAGACATTCAGGTAGCCGAGAGAGACCTGCCGATAGACTGTAGCGAGCCCACCAAGGAGGAGATCCGGAAAGCCATCAAACAGCTCAAGTCGGGCAAGGCAGCCGGACCCGACAGTATACCGGCAGAAGCGCTAAAGGCGGATACTGAAACCACAGTTGAGATGCTCCACCCCCTCTTCAGGAAAATCTGGCAGAGAGAACAAGTACCAGCAGAGTGGAAGGAGGGTTACCTGGTCAAGCTGCCAAAGAATGGAGACCTCAGCAACTGTGCCAACTATAGAGGAATCACCCTACTGTCTGTTCCAGGCAAAGTCTTCAGCAGGATCCTACTCAACAGGATGAAGGACACAGTGGACCCCCAACTCCGAGATCAACAGGCGGGCTTTCGCAAGGACCGATCATGCACTGACCAGATCGCCACGCTGCGAATCATCCTGGAACAGTCGCTAGAGTGGAACTCGTCCCTCTACATCAACTTCCTTGATTATGAGAAGGCCTTCGACAGCGTCAACAGAGCCACCTTGTGGAAGCTGCTGAGACACTATGGAGTACCTGAAAAGCTTACCAACATCATCAGGAACTCCTACGAGGGACTGACCTGCAGAGTGATCTGTGGAAACCAGCTCACCCACGCCTTCCAAGTCCGGACAGGGGTGAGACAGGGGTGTTTGCTGTCACCGTTCCTGTTCCTGCTGGCCATCGACTGGGTCATGACGACATCCACAGCACAGAAGCGAAATGGCATCCAATGGACACTTTGGACCCAACTGGATGACCTGGACTTCGCAGATGACCTAGCCCTGCTCTCGCACACCCAACAGCAGATGCAAGAAAAGACAAACGCAGTGGCAGCGAACTCCGCAAGGCTAGGCCTGAACATCCACCGTGGAAAGAGCAAGGTGCTGAAAGTCAACGCTGCCAGTGGAACGCCCATCACATTGGAAGGCGAGGCGCTAGAAGAGGTGGAGAGCTTCACCTACCTCGGCAGCATAGTCGACAAGAAGGGTGGGACGGATGCTGACGTGAAGATCAGGATAGGCAAGGCCAGGGCAGCATTTCTCCAGCTAAAGAACGTCTGGACTTCAAGAGATCTGTCAGTCAACACCAAGATCCGACTGTTCAATACCAACGTGAAACCAGTACTCCTCTATGGAGCAGAGACCTGGAGGACCACAGTGTCGACCACCAAGAAAATACAGACGTTCATCAACAACAGTCTGAGAAGGCTCCTCAGGATACGCTGGCCGGACAAAATCAGCAACGAGGAATTGTGGCAGCGGACAAAGCAGAAGCCTGCAGAAGTGGAGCTCCAACAACGCCGCTGGAGATGGATAGGTCACACACTACGCAAGCCAGCAACCAACACCACAAAGCAAGCCCTAAGATGGAACCCCCAGGGAAAAAGGAAGAGAGGTCGGCCACGAAACACCTGGCGACGTGACCTGGAGACAGATGCCAAGAAGATGGGCCACACCTGGGGACAGCTGGAGAGACTCGCCCAGGACAGAGACGGCTGGAGGGACCTTGTCGGCGGCCTATGCCCCAGAGGGGGTGATGGGCGTAAGTGAAGAAGTGATGAGAAAAGGACACAGACTCAAAATAATGTATTATGGTATTTATGTAAATCATGTATTATTTATGTAGATAATGTATTATTTAGGCAAATAAAGTATTATTTAGGTAAATATGTATTATTTTGGTAAATAATGTATTATTTTGGTAAATAATGTATTATTTTGGTAAATAATGTATCATTTACAATTAATGGAAAACAAATTTAGAATTTAGACTGTAAAATGTGTACTATGTAAATAAATATTTATGTATGGAATAAATGCAATTATTCAGAAATTGTAGCTTGTTTTCTTATAAATCTGACAAAAATCAAAACAAATATATAAAAATTGAGGTCATACAGTGTGCAGTACTTTTTCAACACAGAGAACCTACATGCAACATTCAACTCTTGTTCAAAGGTCATGGGTTCGAGTCCAGTTGGGATCAAACTTTGTTCAGACCCTGATCAAGACCCTGTCTTTGAAATCACCTTTATGGCGGACCAAAGACTTTAAGCCCTAAATGTTTAAAGCGACCTACTTATGGCAGTAAAGGGTTCATAGTTTGAAATGCCCCCTTTATAAGCATTCTTAATAATGCTGGGCATAAGGGCTAGCTAAAATTAAGAAGTGGAAAGGTCTAATGCGCCTTTATACACAGGAGCGTACTTTTGGTTACCCTCAGAAGGCAGTGGAAAACCTCTGGTACATGTGCCTAATCACACTGATTATGAAAAGAAGGGTAGAAAAGTCTTAGATAATGCAGGACAACATTAATAGCCCGTTGTATTGGCGAATTTTGCAATCAAAGTGTACCAAAGAGCAGATCGTGTAAAAACTCTCTCTCTGATCATACTGCCATCCATCCATTCTAATTCTCTTCCCCTCTCTCTCTCTCTCTCTCTCTCTCGTTCTCTCTCTCTCTCTCTCATCCGAAAGGTCCAGGGTTCATATCCACCTACGGTCAAAATTAGTTCAAACCCTATTTTGGTGCCCCATCTTTGAAATCACCTTCGTAGTGGACAAAGGACGTTAAGCCCTAAACGTTAACGTTAACTCTCTCTCTCTCTCTCTCTCTCTCTCTCTCTCTCTCTCTCTCTCTCTCTCTCTCTCTCTCTCTCTCTCTCTCTCTCATATTGAGAAAGTCTTATTGCAAAATGATTTTTTTGAACTTCTTTTATTCAGGTGCATTTGTGTGGAATTTAACTTCATTCTGATCTCAGAACACGATTATAGTTTCCACCAATGTTGCTGATGGAGGAATACAATTTTTGAAATATAAATAATTTGTCAAAGGTAAACTTCAGATGTAACAAATGCAAAAGAACAAACGTTTTCTTATTGTTCTTTCTAACGTTTTTGTCAGTGAAATAACATAATAGAAATAGTGTAGTCGGGACCTCCCAAAAGTGTCATTACATCTGACTTTTGTTAAGCTTGATCATGTTATATGCAAAGTTGCTGTACACATGTGTTTTGTACTTTTCAGGTGCTAATGTTTTTCACTACTTATGGCAAGTGAATACAAGACATTGCAGATCGTAACATCTAACTGCACCAGGATATAGACACTCCAGTGATACCTACATCATGACGTCTATGGCTATTTCACCATGTGCATCATCCACTTTCAATGTTTACATTTTGTACTGATTAACACAGTGCAACCCATTCCTGATTGCTGTTTTTTTATTTGGTGAATCCCTCACGAGGGGAAATGAAACAGTGCCACACCAAGGACATCTGAACATCTCCTTCTAGTCAAAGATGTCATTTTATGAAGACATATCTTATAAAATGGCTCTGCAACAACAAAAAAATAATAATAATAATACCGTTATTATATAGGCGCTTTTTCTCAATTTTTGGGCGAATCGACTCAAAGCGCCGCGAACTGAAACCCAACACACACACTCACATAACAGATACCGATTTACGCCATTTAAGACAAACACAGTACAAGACAGACGAAGGGCCAGTTCAGCTACTGAAGTTACAGAGATTTTTGATTGCTTGTATTTGAAATTTGTAAAGTGGCCTGAAACCGGTACCAAAGTGTGAGGGGTGGGTGGCGGGTGGAAAAACCGGAGTACCCGGAGAAAGAACCCCCGACGGTCCGCTCGAATTAACGGTGACACCAGAGGAGAAAAGTCTGACGCCGGAACCCGGTATTGAACCTCGCACCTTTGGCATTGGTGGCAGGCACCTTAACCACTGCGCCACGGACCGCTCCAAAAAATGCTCGGACCCATCTGTCTTTGGCTCAGCACCCCCTCATTCAAATGTTCTGCTTTACTGTTCCTACACTACAAGATCCAAAAATGGATTAGCTTTAATAAGTTAGCTAAAATACCTTACAGAATTTAAATTTCTTCACCATACTGTTCGAAACTGTGAACTGTAGCTGTCTTGTCGCATTCTTGCACTTTTCGAAAGTTAATCGTGTGGTGCCTATCCGGTGTCTATCAATCCTCCCATCCAACCACCTACCCACCCAGTGACTCATCCATCCATCCATCCAAAGTTTGTCTGGCTGTAACTGGTCTGTTTAAGTACTCTTGATCAGTTGACATCTTTACAGGCTTGAATGCATTGTCAAATGTTAAAATTGAGACATCCTCGTTCATGCACTTGCTGGCTTTCCTCTAGGATTTAAGTCTGTCCGTCATGGGATGGACAGAGTGAACAATATTCCATCAAGGGTGCTCTGCAGTCCATTGTGCACTTTTTTTTCTGTGGCCAGAATAAGTTCATCGTATTGATTGCAAAACTACACGAGCACACCAACAAAAATAATCACCTTCACACACACACACACACACACACACACACACACACACACACACACACACACACACACACACACACAGACATACACAAATAATTATATGATTGACAAACTGCATACAGAGAAAGGGGTGGGGTAGAGTTTCTGTCTGACTGGAAGCTTTTATTGCCGTCCTGATTGTTTTGTTCATCCCAACGACGGACAGCTTTTTATTTTTATTTTCATCTCTGCCAAATTTTATCTGTCCGAAACAGAGAAATTTCCATTAACGGAAAAGCCTGCATTTGACTGACTGTCATATGTTAGCATAGAAACTCATTCAGTTCAGGCAAACTTGGGTGAGTCGACCATTGTATAAAGGATAAAGAATTCATTCAGTCTTGTGGGGATGGGGTGACCATGATAGTTCAAGGGTAGTGCTTGATTAGCTTGTTTTGACACAAGAACTCATTTGTTTAGCCCTAAGAATGCCAGGACTGAATAGGTTCTTGTATCAAAATATCAAGCTAATCAAGCAATACCTATGAACTATTTTGGTCACCCCCACCCCAACTGGTCAACCCATCTCCCACCCCAGGTTGACAGTAAAGGACACCTGCACATTGTGTAAACAAGAAGTTAATTAACTGATGCCAAAAATGTTAACAGGTAAGGTGAGAGCCATTGGTGTATCCAACTACATGCAGCGACATCTGGAGGAGTTTGAAGCAGCAGGCATGACAGTACCAGCAGTTTTACAGGTACTGGAACATTTACTGTAACTCTTCTGGATTAGAACCTGTACATAGAGTTGAACCCCTTCACCCCTGCGTATTGCTAATACATTGTACCACGTATCCAAGTTTTTGGGACAACTTGTATCTGAGTTCTTTGGATGACTTTGGCACTATGGCATAAAATAAACAACAATTTAAGATGTCAAGATCAGGACAGGCTAGACAAAAGCACCAAACTTTCTGAGGCGCTCAGTTACCTCATAGCTCATATTTTATTATTTTTATTCATGTCTGAGCTTGTGGGCTTGTGGGAGAGGTCATGTGACATTTTTAAATCTCTTTTATTTATAGAAGGACATCTGAATGTGTACCATCTGTACAACAAACTCCCAGGCATTCAGATGTATCTCAACGGGCCTAGGCCTTTCCATGTCTTTGGACTCGGTGAAACACGCCTCGACTCCAGGACTGATGACAAAGATATTGCTATTCCAAATTACTGCCTCTTTAGGCGTGATGCTGCCACCCCAAAACACACTGGGCTAGCTGTTTACTTTCACCATACGGTCAAAAACTTTACTCACAGGCATGATGATCTTGAGTCCATGGACATGGAAAGCCTGTGGCTTGAGCTAAAAAAATGCTACTTATGGCTATATTTATCGCAACCCCTCATGTACCCATGAATGGCTTGACACTTTTGTTGATATGATGGACATATGGTTAGTAATGCTTGTCACAACATTCTACTGCTGGGCGATTTTAACATCGACCTTTAAAAGACTAATACTGTCTGGCAGTCTGTAACATCTCTATTTGGTCTTCATCAATTTATCACATCTCCCACCCTCATCATCCAGTCCTCATCAACGCTTCTTGATCATATTTACACCAATGGTCAAAATTCAATGCTTAATGTTCAGATTTGTCAGCTAAGTATCAGTGATCTTTTCCCCGTCATGTCCACATGGTCATCATCTTTGCCACAGACCAAATGTGACCAGCATCGCTACATCCAGTATCGTTCATATAAAAAGTTTGATAGGGATGCATTCCTTTGTGGGCTTAGCCAGACTCCTTTTTACGTTATATAGTGACTATACTGACCCTGACTGGGCTGTAAGGGTCTGGTACGAGTTGTTCCTCTTGGTCCTAAACAAACACACACCCCTAAAGAAAAGACGTGTTTGAGTGTCTGAGCATCCATTGTGGCTGACTAATGAAATCATTCAGGCGATGGACCTTAGAAATAAGCTACGCAGAGAGAAAAACTGTGCAGAATTTATGAAGCAGCGTAGCAAGGTAAAATATCTTATTAGAGAGGCGAAGAAACTGTCATTTAAAAAATTTATTGAGGAGGATCACAGCGTCTCAGCAATATGGAAGGGCCTGCACTCCCTAACCAACAAATGTTGTTGTTCTAATGACATCCCAGAAAGTCTTTCAGCAGACAGATTTAATGAGCATTTTCTGTCTGTAGCTGAGTCACTGGTTTCAACTAATTTTTCAGACACTTTTACTACTGACTTGATCGAAACCTTTTGTAATGAAAAACATAGGGCAGCTCATGCCTTCGTCATACCGCGAATAGGGTCCATGAAGATGGACAGCATCTCTCTCATCTGGAGAATAAAATCTCCTATGGTCTTGATGGTATAAGTGGGCATGTCTTGAACTTAGCTACTCTATATGTTGTTGAGACGCTAACCTATATTTACAATCTCTGCATAGAGAATGTCTTCCTTGCTGCTTTTAAATAAGATAAAACTATTCCGCTCCTGAAAGCTAAAGACTTATCTGATATCAATAATTATCACACAATATCTCTTCTTTCTGCATTATCTAAACCATTAGCAAGGCATATTCAGCAAAATCTTCAACAATACCTAGATAAATGTTCACTCATACACAAATTTCAGTCTGGCTTTCGGCCTCAGCATTCATGACTGCACTAATACATGCGACTAATAAATGCCTAAATGAAATTAACCAGTCCCACATGTCAGGTGTTGTTTTGCTCTACTTAAGAAAGCATTTAATAATAATACCAGTTATTATATAGGTGCTTTTACCGAATTCTGCTAATCGGCTCAAAGTGCCGCGAACTAACCCAACACGCACGCTTACGTAAAACACAGGCATTCCCACTGAAGGCAAATACAGTACAAGACAAACACAGGACATTCACGTGGTGCGAGGGGTCAGCTCAGCTACTGAGGTTTCAGAAATTTTGATCACTTGTATTTGAAATTTATAAATTGGCCTGAAACTGGTACCGAAGTGGAAGGGGATGAAGAGAAAGAACCCCCGACTGTCCGCCCAAATTAACAGTGACACTAGAGGAAAAAAGTCAGACGCCGGAACCCAGTTTCAAACCTCTAGCATTGGTGGCAGGTGCCTTTACCACTGCGCCATGGACCAACCTCATTGACCATCAGCTGTTTCTTCGTAATTAGCTTCAATTGTATCTGAAAAGTCATATATAAGTTGCTTTCTTTCAATCGTACCTGAAGGATCACATTCAACGTGTATATCTTAATGGTAAATTTTTATCAGAAGGATTTGTCAAATATGGGGTTCCCCAAGGCTCCATTCCCAGACTTCTCTTATTTCATATGTTTATAGATGACTTACCCCTGCAACCATAGGTGTTTGCCTAAGATAAATACCGTATTGAATATTGGAGGACATGTACAATGGTCATATTTCCTTCTTTGGGCCCTATATTTTGCTTTTGGGGGTAGGGTTGGTGTTAACAATGCAGTTCCCATAAAAAAGGTACACAGAATTAAATGACTGGTATCTTTGGAAACAGAATACATTTACCTACCATTTACAATGATTCAATGTCTAAAAAGCAAAATGATGATGTCATTGTAGCAACATCTGTTTACCTTTCATTATCCGCAAAATAGCATTCTTGCCAAAAGAATAGGTGTCCAATCTTTCACATACGACAATGAAAACATATATACCAATGTTATGATATATCATCAGTGGAAATGTAATCGACTTTGACTGGTGACCTTGAAAGGTGTTTTAAAGGTCAAGGTCACCTAAAGCTGTACTTTATGACAAAAATCCCATATTTTTGAAACTGTAACAAAAAATTACTAAAAGTGATAACATGTAAGGAATTGCTGTGAACTTCACAAAGGTCAGGGTCATAGTTTTCAAAGAGTTCATAAGAATACTCAGTTTACTGTAAGGGCCAAACATTTGCTCAGGTGTTAGGAAGATTTGCTCACAACATGTAAAGGATCTCCTACTACTGAATCATATTCTGTTGAGTTGAGATGATCAGAAAATTATAATATCGATACCCTTTATAATTAGAGTCAAGGCCACAATATGTACAGTTGTGCATTTAATCTCATAAGTTAACTGTTCTATATGGTCCTGAAATTATGTCTCTCTTTCTCTCTCTTGCTCTTTCTCTCTCTTTCTTTCTCTCTCTCTCTCTCTCTCTCTCTCTCTCTCTCTCTCTCTCTCTCTTGAGGATAGAGTCTGTACACATGCCACTGGTCCTTACTGTGTCTTGTGTACGTGTATCACCCCACAACGATGTTTCTGATGATGATACGCAGTGTTTTTCATTTGATAAGATTATCTGGGAACCTGCTAAGGCCCAAACGCTCAGCGACAGTTTAACTACTCCTGCATTCCAGGATGCTCTAGTAGCTGCTACTGCTGAGATCGATGATGATATTAATAGTGCATTAGACATTTTCACATGTGCTATCAAAGACGCTGCTAGTTGCATGACAAAACAATTTCATTCCTCCACAGGCAATACACACAAAACAAACACCGCTAGTCACCCCTGGTTTGACCAGGAATGCAGAAATGCAAAAATGCGAACGCGTAAAGCCTTACGTACATACACAAAAAATAAAACCATGGAAAATAAAGCATCGTTTGTTAATGAGAGAAAACAATACAAGAGATTACTTAGAGCTAAAGAAGTTAATTTTAAGAGGGAAGCTGTTGACAAAATTCTTGAGTATAGACATAACTCTCAGGCATTTTGGAAGGAAATAAAGAAGTGGAAAAGAAAACGTCGTTTAAGAAACAATATAACAAAGAAGCAGTGGTTTGATCACTTCTCTAGCATTCTAAATGAAAACATAGCACAGCAAGAGAATAATGATGATGTATATTTTTCAGAAGACTCTGAGTCTGATGAAGCCTTATTTCATGACCTAGATATCAACATAGAAGAAGCAGAAGTTATTGCTGCTATAAAACATGCCAAAGCAGGAAAGGCCCCCGGGCCTGATGGAATTATAAATGAAGTTCTTAAAGTCTCCAACCCAGCTATCATCTCCTTTCTCACTAAGTATTTTAATGCTCTATTCAACAAAGGGTTGTTCCCCAGCGAATGGTCTAAAGCTATTATTTTCCCACTCCACAAGAAAGGAGATGTAAATAATCCAGATAATTATCGTGGTATTGCTCTCATTAGCTGTGTTAGTAAACTGTATACCTACATTTTGAACAGAAGGTTAACAGACTGGGCTGAGGAACATAATATTCTGTCTGAAACACAAGCCGGGTTTAGGAAATCCTACTCTACTGTGGACCATATATTTACACTTTATGCTATTGTTCAAAAACAACTTCTACAAAATAAGAAAGTTTATGTGGCTTTTGTTGACTTCCGCAAAGCTTTCGATACTGTTAAAAGAGGTGTGCTTTGGAATATTTTATTGAAGGCTGGAGTGCGCGGCAAAATGCTTTCAGCTATGAAGGCAATGTATGACTCGGTGAAATTTTGTGTTAGAGACAGCCTGAATTGTACAGCGTTTTTTGAGTGTTTCCAAGGTTTAAAACAAGGATGTTTAGCATCGCCGACATTGTTCTCCTTTTTGATTAACGAGCTTGCTGTGTACATTATTGAAAATGGTAAACATGGTTTCCAACTAAAAGCCGATGCAGCAGAACTGTTTTTGTTGATGTTTGCAGATGACTTTGCTTTGTTTTCATCAACCCCCAATGGCCTTCAGACTCAGCTGAACAATTTATACAAAGAAGCATCTAAGCTTGGTTTGTCTGTTAACCTAGACAAGACAAAAATAATTGTGTTTCGAAATGGTGGGTATTTGTCAAAATATGAGAAATGGATTTACGGGGGAACGAGGGTAGAAGTTGTCAATATGTATAAGTACCTTGGGTTAAACTTTACCACACGTTTGAGTTTAAACACATCCGTTGATGACTTAGTGACTAAGGCAAAAAAATGTGTAATCGATATTTTCTGTATGTTGAAGAAAATTAACTGCGCTAGTCCTGATGTTTTTTTCAAGCTGTTTGATGCGCAGGTTGTCCCAATTTTGTTGTATGCCTCAGAAATTTGGGGTATAAACGAGTGTGCCGAAATTGAAAGAGTCCATACATTTGCATGTAAACGTTTTCTTAATGTCAACTTCCGCACACCGAACCTGATGGTTTATGGTGAACTTGGTCGATATCCCCTGTCAGTATTAACGTCAGTAAGATGTGTTTCCTACTGGCTTCGACTCTGCGCTTTACCTGTTACTAGATTTGCAAATATGGCTTATCATATGCTTAAGGATTTAGACGATAAAGGGAAAGAAACATGGGTGTCAAAGATAAAGAATTTGCTTTTCCGAAATGGGTTTGGTCATGTATGGATTTCACAAGGTGTTGGAAACAGGAATGCTTTTATAAACAAGTTTAAACAAAGGATGGTTGATTGTGCCAAACAAAACTGGTCATCAAAGCTTTCTGAGAGTGAACGTTTTACTGTGTATCGTAGTTTTAAACATACACTTGTCCAAGAAAATTATTTTGAACTGGTTAAGCCAACCTATGTCAAAAATCTATACATTAAATTTAGACTTGGCATAACCGAATTGCAAAGTAACAAACAAAGATATAGTACTCCCAATGCTGTAACGAAAGTGTGTCCATTGTGTGCCAAGGCTGTGGAAGATGAAGTTCACTTTATGTTTTATTGTCCATTCTATGATGAACTGCGAGCCAAATACCTATGTAAGTTTGACCTTGTGGAACTCAGAAAGAAAGAATTGTGTATCCTAGACACTACCAACCCGCAGTCTATTGCCGATTTAGCAAGATTTGTATGTCATGCTTTTAAACTCCGTAGCAGCATGCTTGTATGATTCCACGTGCAAACTGTGGTTCTTACTCCGACCTGGTCTGTGTAGTACACGGCTGTGGCCTGGATTTGGATACCGCATTTTACATGTAGGTCAAAAGTGGCTATTATGTGCTGGCGTAGATCGAATGGAAATGTGTGTGTGTGTGTGTGTGTGTGTGTGTGTGTGTGTGTGTGTGTGTGTGTGTGTGTGTGTGTGTGTGTGTGTGTGTTGATATAAACATCGCCTTATGGCCTTTATATACACCTGAATTATAAATTATGTAATGTCTCACTCCATTGTATGGACAATTTGTCTGAACAATAAACTGTCTGAGTCTGAGTCTCTCTCTCTCTCTCTCTCTCTCTCTCTCTCTCTCTCTCTCTCTCTCTCTCTCTCTTTCTCTTTCTCTCTCTCTCTCTCTCTCTCTTACCCCCTGCCCGGGTCTGCCCTGGGGGACTTGGGTGGGGTTAACTACATTTTAGTTCTCAGGGTCACCCTGGTCAGCCCCACAGGGTGGGTTTCCTTTCCGATTCTGGGGCATGTGTTTCTGTCTGCCCTTGGTCCATTCACCTGTATTTGCCTTTTTAAAACTCTCCCTACTGTCTGCGCTGCCTGTAGCTCTTGATATTGGATGTGTGTTGATAAATGGTCTTAGCTTTATTTAGGCCCCATGTGTTAGGTTTATTTAACGTATTGGACCGGCTGGCGACATACATTCAATATTCTGTTTTGTTTTTTTTTTCACAAGCAGTGCAGGCACGTCCTGAGAAAGCCTTGTTGCTGTCAGGACGTTAAGCAATGTAAAATCAATCAATCTCTCTTTCTCTCTCTCTTTCTACACACACACACACACACACACACACACACACACACACACACACACACACACACACACACACACACCCGGGTCTGCCCTGGGGGACTTGGGTGGGGTTAACTACTTTTTAGTTCCGAGGGTCACCCTGGTCATCTCCACAGGGTGGGTTTTCCCCTCTATTCTGGGGCATGTGTTTCTGTCTACCCTTGGTCCATTCACCTGTATTTTCCTTTTTTAAACTCTCCCTACTGTCTGCGCTGCCTGTAGCTCTTGATGTTGGATGTGTGTTGCTAAATGGTCTTGGGTTTATTTAGCATATTAGACTGGCTGGCGACATACATTCAATATTCTGTTTAGTTGCCCCCACCCGGGTCTGCCCTGGGGGACTTGGGTGGGGTTAGGTATTTTTTAGTTCCCAGGGTCACCCTGGTCAGCCCCACAGGGTGGGTTTATCTCTCTATTCTGGGGCATGTGTTTCTGTCTACCCTTTGTCCATTCACCTGTATTTGCCTTTTTAAAACTCTCCCTACTGTCTGCACTGCCTGTAGCTCTTGATATTGGATGTGTGTTTCTAAATGGTCTTGGCTTTATTTAGGCCCATGTGTTAGGTTTATTTAATGTATTTGACCGGCTGGCGACATACATTCAATGTTCTGTTTAGTTGTTTGTTTTTTTTTCACAAGCAGTGCAGGCACGTCCTGAGAAAGCCTTGTTGCTGTCGGGACGTTAAGCAATGTACAATCAATCAATCAATCTGTTTAGTTGGTTTTTTTTTCCACAAGCAGTGCAGGCATGTCCTGAGAAAGTCTTGTTGCTGTTGGGACGTTAAGCAATGTACAACCAACTACAACCACCACACACACACACACACACACACACACACACACACACACACACACACACACACACACACACACGCAAAGATAAATGTGGGGGGGGGGGGTGGGGGGGGGGGTTCCAGGGGTTGGCTCCCTCCTCTCCTTCAAACCGAATATTCTTTAAAATGCTATAACAAAGTCCCTTTATGGGGACCCCCACCCGGGTCTTCCCTGGAGGACTTGGGTGGGGTTAACTACTTTTTAGTTCCCAGGGCCACCCTGGTCAGTCCCACAGGGTGGGTTTTCCCCTCTATTCTGGGGCATGCGTTTCTAACTACCCTTGGTCCGTTCACCTGTATTTTCCTTTTTTAAACTCTCCCTACTGTCTGCGCTGCCTGTAGCCCTTGATATTGGATGTGTGTTGCTAAATGGTCTTAGCTTTAGGCCCCATGTGGTAGGTTTATTTAAGGTATAGACTGGCTGGTGACATACATTCAATATTCTGTTTAGTTGTTTTTTTTTCACAAGCAGTGCAGGCACGTCCTGAGAAAATCTTGTTGCTGTCGGGATGTTAAGCAATGTACAATCAATCAATCCCTTTATGGGGAGTTTGCCCCCCCCCCCTCCTCCCCCCCCCCCCCCCCCCCCCCCCCCCCCGTCCCGTGTATATTTTGACAAGCAGTGAGAGTCCCGACACACATGCCCCCACCCCACTCCCTTGTTGTTTGGTATTTCGGCGACTGGTGAAAGTTTTCGGACAATGGAAGTAAGGTGTAGCATTGGAACGCCTTTGGTGTCAGGTTAAAGGTCCCAAAGAAAAAGTTGGACCCCCCGCATCAGACTCCCTGAGGTAACTGTTCCGCCCCTGGTGTGTGTGTGTGTGTGTGTGTGTGTGTGTGTGTGTGTGTGTGTGTGTGTGTGTGTGTGTGTGTGTGTGTGTGTGCGTGTGTATGTATGTGTCTTTCAAATGCCCAAATAGCACACACAGGTGTTTCTATTGCGAAAATGTTAACAATCTATGATACCGTACACCATCAAAGAACGCCATAGTTTAAGGTGCTCCTGCCTAAGACAGTCACAAGCGTTGTCTCATGCATATGGCTGTTTGGGCTTACTGGACGGTCTGCTCGGCCATTGGCCCATCACTTGCGATATTGAAAAAAGTGTTAAGTGCCTTTTAGCAGAGCAATAGCAGCGTCTGTGTGATTAGATCCTTTTGTGTCTGACTAGTCTTGGATTGTGCTATCAGGATGTTACACGCTGCTAAGATCTGCAATACTATTATATTTGTTTCTTCAAAAACATTACCGATGACATGACTTTATGGAAGTGTCTACTACTTACTCAATTCTAGCCTAAGAACCCGTTGTGTTACCACACAACCCGGGAGGCAATCGGGGAACCCCGAGGGGACTGAGAGTTGTCTCCCGTTACTGTGCATCCGGTTCCGAGTCACGGTGTGACTAACCTGTCAGTCTACTTAGGCTTACGCTGTTCAGACGTGTTGCTCTAGCCTACAGACTTTGAATTTTTCGACCGGTTCGCCGGTCTTCCGGACTTTGGTCTCTTCACTTGGCTTCTACTTCGCCAGCCCTGTCTCTGCCCTGTGTGGCTCTGTCGTCCCCTCATCGTTGGCTGCTGCCCTCTTCTGCCTCTTGAGTGCCTGGGCTGCGCGGTGAGCTTCGCTGGGACTTCGCCCCGGTCGAGCCGTGGGTTTGTGGACGTTTCTCCCCCCGTTCCCGCTCCGGCGGAAAGGTAAGGTAGCTGGGTTGGCCCTCGGCCGGTTCCTGGGCTGGGCACTGATTTGAGCAGGCACGACGACGGTCTTCATCTTCGCTGTAGCTTGCGCGCCAATTTCTCAACCCTTAGCTTGGCGGGGCCCCTCGCGCCCACGCCCACTCACCGTTCGGTTGATTGGTGTGGCTTTATTGGCGCTTACCTGCTGGCTTGTATCTTGTATGATTTGGAGATTTGTTATGCATCCATGGCTTGATTAGCTTGATGGGGCCCTTGCAGCCACGCCCTCACGCCATTACGTTGGTGGATCTGGCGGGGTCAGACGGTTGCTTCATTCCTGTCTGTCATGAAATGCTTGTTTTTTGTTGTGCATAATGCATCGTCTGCTCGCCTTGGCTTGGCGGGGCCCCTCATGCCCACGCTCGGTCGCCATTACGTGGTAATGTTACTGTGCCAGACGCTTGCTTCATGCCTGTGCTTGTTGTGACATGCTTGACTTGTTGTACGTCATGCATCAGTTGCTCACCTTGGCTTGGCGGGGCCCCACGTGTCCGCGCCCTGTCGCCATTATGTTGATGATGTTACTGTACCTGATGCTTGCTTCATGCCTGTACCTGTCGTGACAGGCTTGAGTTTTGTTGTACATGATGTGTCTTATGCCCACCTTAGCTTGGCGGGCACTATGCTGTCCAGTCCAAAGGGTGACTGCCATGCGTCTGAATTGCAGGGAGGTACCCAGCGGAGAAAGAAACACGCTGGGAAGACGGGTACAGCACAATTATTGATTTTCGGGTGGTTACCCTTTGGCAAGATGGACAAAGAGAGAGGTTAGCCGCGACTTCTCTTTATTCGCAGACGGTAGGTCGCAAAGGTAGCGTGCTTGCCTTAGCATCGCCGGGCCCCCGGTGCCCGCGCCCACTAGCTTACGGGGGTGGATTTGCAGGCCCAGACGCTTACTGACAGGCTTGTACCTTGCTGTTTGTGCCTTTTTATGTTGCGAAGGCTAGCCTTAGCAGGGCGGGGTCCCACAGGCCCTCGCCTGCGTGCCTTCAGGTGTGTTGTGTGTTGCAGTGACCTGTTGCTGTCCCGTGCGCAAGGCGGAGGGTTCCAGTGGCCGTCAGTTACCAGAGGTCTGTCTCCCCTGCACCGGATGCGCCCCCGACCACGCTTGCAGCACCTACTCCACCTGACCTGAGCTGCGCTGTTAGCAGTTTTGGAGTGTACAGACGTGAGCGACCAGCACCTGTGTGTGATCTGAATCCAGTCGAGGTGCCATTTCCCGGGCCCTGCGTACTAACCGCACGAGAGCGCACCCACCGCTCGAGACCGCGAAGACCTGTGGGGAGGACGCCACGCCAGACGCAGGAACCTAGTGCGCGGAGCGGGTATTGATCGAGCAGCCGCTTCCAGGAGGGAGCTGCCCGGA
The DNA here is from genome assembly GCA_036245525.1 of Semisulcospira habei. NCBI lineage: Eukaryota > Metazoa > Mollusca > Gastropoda > Semisulcospiridae > Semisulcospira > Semisulcospira habei. The sequence goes on along the minus strand of BTPG01000002.1, from coordinate 209,419,597 downwards.
CAGAGCCTTCTGACAGGCAGAGAACCCGCCTCACTGAGTCCGGTTCGGAGAGATGCGCCTCGCGCTGTACCATGTCCACTGCCAATCCCCGTTCATCTCCAAGTAAACCCGCTGGCCCCTACGGGGAGTCACCTCACCAGCAGAGAGCCCGCCTCATTGAGTCCGGCTCAGAGAGACATTACGCACGCGTCTGAAGCCTTCGCGCAGTACGGAACCCTCGTGCCACTCAAGATCTGCTCGGAAGGCCGCCCAGGCGGCCGACGACTTAGCGCAGGAGTCTCGCGGTCAGAGCAGAACTGCTGTCACCGCGATCGCTTCCTGGAGGGAGCCCCACCAGGACAACGCTGCTCGTCAGAAGAAAGCACTGAGCCCAGCTGCTAGTTGTAGCAGGGGCCTGTTGATGACCTGCAAGCAAGGCGGAGGTTCCAGTGGCCGTCCGATCACCACAAGGTCTGTCTCTCCTGCGCCGGATGTGCCGCCGACCACGCTTGCGACGTCTGCTCCACCTGGCCGAGCTGCACTGGTCACAGCTATGGAGTTCTACAGATGCGAGCGGCTGACACCTGTGTGTGCTTCGAGACCAGTCGAGACGCCATCCACCGTGCCCTGCGCACCGACCGTTCGAGACCGCGACGGCCTTGGAGAGGACGCCACGCCGGACGCAGGAGCGGGTATTGATCGAAGCGGCCGCTTCCAGTAGGGAGCGTGCCCGGACAAAGCCTTCTGACAGGCAGAGAACCCACCTCACTGAGCCCGGTTCGGAGAGACGCGCCTTGCGCCGTCCCATGTCCACTTCCGATCCCCACTCGTCTCCATGGAAGCCCGAGAGCCCACCTCATTGAGCCCGGCTCGGAGAGACATTTACGCACGCGTCCGAGGCCTTCGGGCGTACGGAACCCGCACGCAAGCTGACCTCTTCGTCGCATACGGACATCTTGCTTGCCCTGAACGAATTACCCTTCGCATCTCCACCACGCTTCTCGCGGTTGACTGCCCGCCGACTTCCCCCCCCCCCCCCCCCCCCCCCCCCCCCCCACGAGGAGGATCTTCGCTGGATGACAGCTAGAAGTGCCTGTCCCGGCTACTCTTCCGGCCTTTGTGACCTGCGCGATGCTTCGCCGTCTGTAGATGTCCGCCCGGTTTCAGCTTGCCTTCATCAGGACTGGTTCTCGGGACTCTCCCAGGCGTGCCTCTGACCTGTCTGCTGTGGATCCACACCCGGCTCGGCGGTTGGAATAGGTGACCTCGCTCGTCCATAACTCCCTAGCCTGCGTGGGATTCTGGAGCTCCTGACCCAAGCCTTTGTCTGCCGCTTTGAGGACTCCTGGCTCCCCTTCTTGACGACCTGCCGCGGATTGCCCCCCTGTGCTGAGGACTCAGCTGTGCCATGCTTCCCTGGGCGGCCCTGCTCTTCGGTGCTCTCGCCATGCGGTCTTCGGCTCCGCCTTACAGCTCATGGACTACGCGTTCCGCCTGGTCTTCCAACCCTTATCTCCCGGTCCCCGTGCGCTCAGCCTCCAGGGTGTTTCTCCGGTTCACCTGCGGCGGAGTAGTTACCAGTTCGGGCGCTGCCGTTCATTCTCGACCTCAGCCTTGGATCCTCAACTGCATCTTGGACGCAGTGGTACCTAGGCGCAGCATCCGTCTCCCTGGCGTCTTCCTACCTCGACGACCTCCTCCTGCATACCTTGGACGCCACCGGTCTTCGGACAGGGATGCCCTGGTTCGGCTGTGGTCGCGGTTGGGGTGCCTGGTCACCACAGGTAAGTTGTACCGCACCCCCTCTCGTCGCTTCGTCCATCTCAGCTTGGAGTTTGCCTCCGACCTCAACATGGTGCGTTGCTGGAACCTCGGATCCTAGGTTGGCCGCCTAGCCGGCCAGGTAGCCCAGCAGGACGCAGCCTCCGTCAGAGTCTGGCTCCACCTCCTTCGTGATCGTTGCGGCGGCGGATCTCCTCCCCTCGGTCGTCTCTACGCCCGGCCGCTATAGCTGCACCTCCTGCTTCTCTGGCGTCCCTCCTCAGGAGATCTGACCGCCATGGTACCCGTGTCCCCATTGATTCGCCCCCACCTCCTGAGTTGGACGGACACGTCGTGGCTTGCTTCGGGAGTCCCCCTGACCGCTCTGCCTCCTCAACTTGCCCTGTGTGTCGGTGCAATCCTACTAGGTGGGGAGCCCACCTGCTACCGCGGTTCCTCATGATGTCTGGACCCTGGCCGCCGGAGTTCGCTGGCAAGCACATCCACAGGTTGGAGCTGCAAGCCGTCTGGCCGAGCCCTCATCGCGTGGGAGGAACAACTCAGTCACCAGGAACTGCTCGTCCTCTCTGACAACACGACAGGGGTGGTGTACATCCAGGAACACGGCGGGATGCACTCTCCCGACCTATGCATGCTCCTCTACCGTCTGATGCGCTGGTGCGAGGACCGCAACGTTCCTTCCGGTCTCGACACATCCCCGGCCGACGGTATGTCTTGCCGACTCACTCTCCCAACGCGGCCAGTTGCTACGCACGGAGTGGACCTTACGCCAGGACGTCGTTCGGATGATCTGCACGCGATGGGAGACGCCTATGGTCGACCTGTTCGCCACGAGGTGCAATCACCAGCTTTCCCCTACTTGTCTCCCCGATTCCAGAACCTCTGGCCTGGTCAGTCGACGCACTGTCCATTCCGTGGCACCGACTCATTGTGTACGCGTACCCCCCGACAGTCCTCGTCCCCAAGTCCTCCTCAAGCTTCGGGGATGCAATGCGGTCGTCCTACTGGTCGCCCCGCTCTTGGAAGTGGTCCTGGACCACCGACCTTCTCAGCCTCGCCGCGGACCCCCAGCTCGCGGACTTCCTGGCTACGCTCAGTCATATGGTCCGCCTACCGGAATCCCTCCCCGCAGGGAGCGAAAAGGCTAAAGATACGTGCACACAAGGTACGCGCCATGACCACGAACGTCGCGTTCGACCGGAACTGCGCTGTCATACACATCGTGGCTGCCGTGGGCTGGCGGGCAGAATCTACCTTCGTCTGCTTCTATCTCAAGGATCTGGCAGACCAGCAAGACAACCTTGCGCTGGTGGGGGACATCACTGCGGTGCAACACTCCCTCCTGGCGCCTCGGCGCCGTAGGTATACACCTACCCAGGGTCGTCAGGAGTTTGCGGCAGGGAGGACGGCTCTTGGACCCTAAGGTGTGCTGGGGCGCGGCACCCTCCTCCTGTTCGCAATTCTTCCATAAAGTCATGTCATCGGTAATGTTTTTGAAGAAACAAATTCATTTTTCTCTAAAAGGTATTTTTTCAAAAAATACTTACCGATGACATGACTCGGATGACCCTCCCACCTGCCCCGCTTGCCGCTGGTGAGCTAAGTATCCTGACTGGTTAGTCACACCATGACTCGGAACCGGATGGGCAGTAACGGGAGACAACTCTCGGTCCCCTCGGGGTTCCCCGAGTGCCTCCCGGGTTGTGTGGTAACACAACGGGTTCTTAGGCTAGAATTGAGTAAGTAGTAGACACTTCCATAAAGTCATGTCATCGGTAAGTATTTTTCGAAAAAATACCTTTTAGAGAAAAATGAATTTTTATTAGGATCATAGATAGTTCAGTTTATTATTGACAGAGTCTAGAAGTAAAATTCAGAATACATCTAGGCATGGTGGGCATTTTATGTGTTGCCCCCACATGATCATAACAGAAAAGACACATTCCTAAACCAGCTGCTGTTTCGATTCCAAATGCTTACATTTTAATCGCAAAACTTACCTCAACCACACAGTCTTTAACAGCACGACTCACCGACATACATACGCGTATGCAAGCACACGCACCGTGGCACTCACACATGCACGCACACGCACACACACACACACACACACACACACACACACACACACACACACATACACACACACATACACACACACATACTCATACACACACACACACACACACACTCACACACACACACTGATCAACAAATGATACTGACATTAGAACTGCTATTGCATTGGAACTGGTATTAGAATCCTCTCATTCAGTTTGTCAGTGACATAAGGGAGATAGATGTTTTATGCAGGTCGTATTACAGGCCCCCTAATAGTCTATATGCTTATTCTTTTATTTTATTCCGATTTGGGCAGCACAACTGTCATCAGACATAATTGTAGCCTCAGTCTTAAACTAGTTAGAAACATACTGTAAGCTCTGTATGTGTGTGTTTATTATCCCTTGCAGCTCCCCCTCCCCCCATTCTCACCCACCTGCCTCCATTTTTAAGTCAAGGGACATTTTAGGATGGGTTACGGTGGTGCGAATTTAATAGCATGTCTATGATGTCAAAGGCGGGCTGGCCTAAACCTCAGACAACTGAAGTAACAAGATAACAATTGGGTCATGTCTAGTTACGCTAACCTTGCTGCTGAACATACATTTGGCGTGAAGCACCGTATATGCCTATGTGTGTAAACACGAGAATCTCAGATATTGCTGTACGCACAAGCTTGGAACTCGCCAAAACATTTAATAATAATAATTAATAATAATTACGGTATTTATAATGCGCTTATCTTATAATAATTATAACTCTAAGCGCACACTCACAACTCGCACACGCATGCGCACGCTTTAGACAATGACTCACATAACACAAATAGTGAAAATACATTACGACGGTCAGCTTGGGGTGGGGAGTGTGGTGATATAGTGCTAGAACTGTTGAAAGAGGTGAGTTTTGAGGGCGGACTGGAAGGAGGAGAGCGAGTGTTTCTGACGGAGAGAGAGTGGGAGTGTTCCAGGTAGATGGACCGTATACTGAGAAGGACCGGGGGCCGAAAGTGCTGAGTTTGGTGCGGGGGATGAGGAGGCGGAGAGGGTCAGAGGCGGAGCGCAGGGAGCGGGGAGGAGTGTATGGGTGAAGTAAGTTGGAGAGATAGGCAGGAGCGTAGTTGTTCAGGGATTTGTAGCAGAGAGACAGAATCTTGTATTGGATGCATTGGGGGATGGAGAGCCAGTGAAGGAGCTTGAGCAGGGGAGTGATGTGGTCGGATTTTTTCTTTCTGAGGAAGAGGCGGGAAGCATTGTTCTGGACGCGCTGGAGAGTGAGAGTGGTGGAGTGAGGAAGGCCGGAAAGGAGAGAGTTGCAGTAGTCGATGCGAGATAAGATGAGAGAGACAGCGAGTTTGGTGGCAGCTTTGGTAGTGAGGTATTTTCTGATCTGACTGATGCGGCGGAGGTGGAAATAACATGCCTGGGCCGTGGCGGAGACGAAGCTGGTCATGGAAAGAGAGGAATCGAGGATAACGCCAAGGTTCTTGACCGAGTCAGAGAGGGAGATGGGGGTGCTGTCGAGTTGAAGGTGGAGAGAGGGAGGGAGCTGGGAAAGTTTCTGGCGAGTGCCTACCAGCATGGCTTCCGTTTTGTCGTCGTTCAGTTTGAGCTTGTTTGCTGTCATCCAGTTTTTCACGTCGTCATAGCAGTCAGCCATGTGAGTCAGTAGTGTCTGAGTGTTGTCGAGTTTGTCTTTGTCTAGAAGTTGTGAGTCGTCAGCGTAGAGGTGGTGGTGTATGTGGTGAGACTGGATGATGTTGGACGGGGGGGGGGGGGGGGGGGGGGGGGGTGTGTAGAGTGTGAAAAGGCCCAGGCCCAGGACGGACCCCTGTGGAACGCCGCAGGAGAGCCTGACTGGGTTGGAGGAGACGCCGTCGATGGTGACGGACTGCTGTCTGTCAGAGAGGTAGGAGAGAAACCAGGAGCGAGCAGAGTAAGTGATGCCAAAAGAGTGGTGAAGGCGGTGGAGGAGGATAGAGTGGTCTATGGTGTCGAAGGCGGCAGAGAGATCGAGTAGCGTAAGAAGGGAGATGTTGCCCGAGTCAGTGGAGAGAAGTAGGTCGTTAAGAATATGTAGAAGGGCTGTTTCAGTGCTGTGATGTTTGCGATAGGCAGACTGGAAGGGACTGAGGAGGTTGTTGTCGGCGAGGTGGAGGTTGAGTTGGTTGAGGACAACCTTCTCAAGAAGCTTGGACAGGAAAGAGAGATTGGAGACTGGGCGGTAGTTCTTGAGTTCGTTTGGGTCGAGGTTGTGTTTTTTGAGGAGAGGACGGACGATGGCGGACTTGAAGATATCGGGGACGGAGCCATTCTCTCAAGGGGTGGCTAAGAGAGCCTCTGAGCATTTTGTAATTGGATGTCTCCTTAAAGACATAAAAGACTGTTTATAGAAGGTCAGTTGACTTAGATTAGATTAGGGTAATTAGATTAGAGTACGTAATTTTTGTCATATTTACTTGAAATTTTGGTTGAGCTAGTTTGCAGAAATACATTGGATGACTTTGTTGGCCAGTTTTGTACCTTTTCAACTTATTCAGTAAAAATATATTCTTTTCAGACAAAAATTAAAATTAAAACAGTAAATAACCTTGACTTCTGGAGAAAGTCAGACAGTGGCGGTGATGTAAAAGAAGCAACTCCGTCACCACACAGACGCTGACGCAGTACTCTAAATATGATGTAATTCTGTCTTGCGTGCGTGCTCTCTCTCTCTCTCTCTCACAAACGTGCGCATCTCCAAGAGGCATAGATCCTCGACGTGCTTTCAGAAGAGCATATGCAGGTGTACTTAATATATCATGCACCTAGGTAAAGTCAACCTGATTTTACACAAATTATAGCAAGACTGAAATCGTAACGTGAAATTCTAGTTTTGTCATAATTTTCTCAAGTCTTGAAGCGAATGTGAAACTCATATCATGTAGAATATAAAATTGCGTAAAAACAAAAAACAAAAATGTCATGACAAATGACGTTTGACAAACCAATGACGCGTATATACTTTGCCCTTATAGAGCTCACTGACACATTGTCTGATCTGCGAAGCTTTTTTCAGTAGGAGATATTTCAACATCAGAATCAAGTCAAATACAAAATGTAGAGATCCTTGACACTGAGGACAGCTCGCATATAGAAGGGACTTTGTGGGTTATGGTTCCCATCTTGTTTATTTATGCCCAGCTTAGACATAGTACTCACACTCTTAGCATAAACTGGCCAATTTCCACCACACTTTAAAGCCTAAAAAATAACAAGAACTGTAGCTATAAAACTTTGTATTCTGGAAACATAGTGAAAATACATCTACTTTAAGTTCACTGTACTATTATAAGATGTCACCAGATTTTACAAACTGCATAAATATGAAGTGCACGTATATTTCTTGAAGTGTTTTAGCATATAAAAAGGTCTTTTGTGTGCGTTTAATTCCACTAATCATGGAAGAAGTGCATCAGAACACCGCACCTATAAAATGGTGCCATATTCATAGGGTCCAAATATGGAATGCTGTGACATCATCACGTATAAAAAAGAATATAATAAAGTTTATTATTATCTGACTGCCCGATAAAGGTCAATACCAAATAATAAGCATTTCTTGTAGCTATCATAGCTTTACTGTCCATCTAGTACCCCTACCCCCCAAAATTATGATCCCTTTGGGGGGCGGGGGGTGGGTTCGGTCAAACTCTGTGGTATCTTCAATATGGTGTTTATTTTTGGCAAACACCTAGGAAGCTACAGGGTTTGGGATAGACTTCAGAAAAACATAGTCTCCGATCCCCCGTGGGGAAGGGGAAGTGGGGAGGGGGGTTAAGGGGAGGGGGTTTGGGGGGAGTTGAGGGTGGTCTACAGAGGGCCAAAGGTCTAATTGGTGTGATTCAAACCATGTGGTACTGGATCCTTCCAAAACTGAAACAATGCTCATCGCAACATGCCAAAAACACCAGCATCACCCTTCCCCTTTAAACTTTGCCATTGGCAATGATCCATGTAAGCAAGTGTCGGAACATACTGTACTTGGTGTTGTTATCGACGATCACTTTCAGTGGCAAAACTGTCTCATGCCTTTGTATCAAAATGGGTGATCACCTTTACTGCAAAAAAAAAGGTGTCTTTTATTTTACCTTTTTTTTTTTCCTTTTTTTTTGGGGGGGTGGGTGGTACGTCTGTAGTCAGAATTTCACCCACACCTTATACAGAGTGACGAACTGGCCTGGTGCCGGAAACGTGGTGTTCACTTCCAGGCCTACTCCTCCCTTGGCACTTCCATTGAGAAGAACAAGGTAAGGTCATTTGATTGTTGTACATTTCCTAACACTTTCAGTGCTCTTTAGCTACCTTTAGCTTAACTGTCTTTCTTTTCACACATTATATTTCATATCATTATTCAACAGAACTTCTGATATGCAACAAAGTCTGTGTGTATAGAGGGGAGCTGGGTAGCGTAGTTGGTAGAGCGTTCGACTCTGATCCGATCAGCTGGGATCAAAATTTGTACAGATCTCTTTTCGGTGCCCCGTCTTTAAAATGATCTTCGTGGTGGACAAAAAATTCGTTATGCCCTAAAGGTTTTTGTGTGTGTGTGTGTGTGTATACAAAGGGGGCGCCTGATAATTTGCCTGGTATTTCCTATGTAGTGGATGTGCATATATTGATAACTGCTTTAACCTTTTGCCACCGTAGTCTGCCAACTTGATTTTTCCCTGCTACCGTAGTAATTTTGACAAATTTCATTGGCCTTGTCTGTTGTAAAAATCTTATCATACCCCAACATATTTGGTATCAGTGGAAAAAGCAATTCAAGGTGAACTCGTAGACACTATGCTGAAGAAAATATTTTGTAGTGTTAAGATTTTACAGGTGTATAAAGAAGATGGTGTAAGAAGCTGAAAATCAAAAACAGTTTCACACTGGGTTCCACTGAAACTGAACATGCTGTTAGTGTATTAGTTAGCCAGAGTGTGAAAATTACACTCACCTAGCATTCCAGAGACATATTCTAGTGTGTCACCAGTAAATAATCCAGAAAGAAAGGCACAACAGAAAAGTTTCTTAACACATAAAAGTTTTTACACCAAAATCCGCCATTTTTTTTTTTGCACATGGGGACGTTTTGTATTAGAGCTTCTAATTCGTTGGTTTCAGCCCAAACAAACAAGAAAAGTCACTCTACAAGTAAAGAAATGAGTGCTTGACATATTATAGTAGATTGCTTCCCTTAGACCATACTGCCGGTATTGGCAATGGGGAAACTAGGCCAGCGCACATATGTGTGCGTCCCGTCGGCAACGGAGCTTTGCTTGGGGCACACATATGTGTGTTCCGTCGTCAAAAGGTTAACTCTTATCATTCGGAATACACCAGTGGGTGAAATAAGTTTCACTAAAACAGTTCAAGGGTAGTGCCAGAATAGCTTGGTGCCTTTAGGCGCCAAGCTATTCTGGCACCACCCTTGAACTAAAGCCATTGGTCTATATCTTATCTGTAAGTACTATGATGTAGCTTGCATATGCCAGTGTACAAATTTGAAGCTTTTAGCCTCAGTATGATATGAATTAAGACAAATTTTTACCTTGACATATCTCTGATTCACTGGTGATGGCTCAATCTGTCAGATAGGCTTAATAGATGACAGGGCTGTCATTTCTGTGTGTCTATGATGCATTATAATTTAAAATCACTTTCTTAAAATGTGATGAAGGAGTAGGCAAATATACTAAACTTCAGCGCATCTGCATCCAAGATGCTATTTTTCATTTATTTAAAGAACATGCTAATGATTCAAATGATCCAATCTTAGCTCGCGTGCGAAGCAAAAGGAAGTTTGTTCTGGGCCAGTTGTCATCTGTCTGGCAGCATCCGTCATAAACTTTAACTTTGGCATTTTTTCTGAGACATTTCAAGCCACAGTCTTCAGACTTGGCCCAACAATACTTTGTGGCAAGACCTTTCTAAATATACCAATTTCATTGACCTCTCTCAAAGGTCAAGGTCACAGGATCAGGAAATAGGTCCAAAATAGCCTAATTGTACCCCCCCCCCCCCCTCCCCCCTAAAATAAACTAAAAAATTAAAATCTCAAATAATATTCACAACTTCAAACCCAAAATTGGTACAAAGATACTTTCTATGCATGCTAATTTAGATGACCCATCAAAAAAGTCAAGAGTCACAAAAGATCAGGAAATAGGTTAAAAAAAAAAAAGCTATATTTTGACAAAAGATGTCTCTCGATCCAATACTATTTTCAACTTCAAACCTAATCTTGGTCTAGAGATACATTATTGTAAGAGCTTTGTGTGCATGCTAATTTGGATGACCCATTGGAAAGTCAAGGGTCACACGAGATTGGCAAACAATGTGAAAAAACTAGAATTTTACCATTTATCAGCACTCTTGCAAATCTTTTCTTTTGGCAGAAGGTAGCTGATAAGAAAGACCTTTATATGCCAACTGTTTTGGTTCACTACTTGCAAAGGTCAAGGGTCATGGAAGATTGACAAAAGTATGAAAATTGCATAAATACATAGGTACAAAAGCCAACCCTTATGTTAGAACTGAATCATTCATGCACATTAGCCATTCTTGTTTTACTGTTTAAAAATGTTTAGACAGGGTCTGTGTACTCTATACAATTTTCATCTGGCAGTATTCAAACCCTTGAAGCTGCTGGACGATTTCTGGAAATTAGAAGTATATAGGTCAATCTTGCATGTGTTTCAACGAAAACCGTGGATTTTTAAAGCCTGGATAAAGATTTGATATCATGTTTGTCCACACTTTTAACTCATTCACCGACGCACGTATTTCCCAAATTTTGGAGGCGTCATCTAACGATTATGCACCTGTTGCAGGAGATGGATCGACCATGATAATTCAAGGGTAGTGCTAGATTAGCGTGGCGCCGACAGGCGCCAAGCTAATCTGGCACTACCCTTGAATTATGATGGTCGACCCATCTCCTGCTGTAGTGCATCAGGGCTGAATGGGTTAATCCAGTGAAGCAAGTGCAAGTTTAACCTACTTCTGATTTCTTTTGCCAACACTACTCCACCTCCTTTGTTATAATACACTCCTTCCATTTTGTAGCATTTACTCTGCAACCATTTCTGTGTGCATATGTGGCCTAGTGCTTCTCTAACAACACTGGTTTCCCTCTTTATCCACTCTGCACATGCTGATTCGATATAAGGGGTGGAACCAGTGTATTCTCTGGCCCTTTGTGTGTCCGTATGTGTTTTTGTCGCGATGATTCCTGTACGAATCATTGCGACAAAAACCAATACAGGCACGCAAAGGGCTATCATGTGTTGTCTCCCTGCAGCTACTGTGTGATCCTGTAGTGAAGGAGATAGCAGAGAGTATGAAGAGAACAACTGCCCAGGTCTTGCTGAGATGGGCTATACAGCAGGGCATAGGTGAGCAAACTATGCAGTTACTGTACAATACATGCTTTCATTTCTGCAATGACCAGCTTATGCATGCAACAGTTAGTACTGTTTACTGTACCAATAGGCTAATGCACAAGAAGATTGACAATTCACTGCCTGTGTTTGTGTTTGTTAAATTATTGTAAAACACAACTCCGAGATCTCCAATCAATACAAAGTGATTTCAGCAAGAGGCGACGTAGATTCTCTTGAGCCCCCAGGCTGCAACTATACATGCAGGTGGGTGGTGCTCAGATTTGCATGGACTGTTGGTGTTCTGAAATGGCCAGCAAGAGATTTGTGGAGCCCATGAGGATCTGTACCTCTTGCCTTTGTGTGCTACTTTCTGTGTTGTGTCTGGGTTTTTAAACTTTCACAAACATTGCAAACATGTCCTGGGTAAGTCTGCAATGCTGTTGTGATGTGAAGTAATTAACCTATATCATATTGAGGCTAAAAGCTTCAAATTTGTACACTGCCATATGCAAGCTACATTATAGTACATAGCCATTTCCCTTCCACTGTACACCCCTAAAATCCCTTCATGTGTAGTGTCAATGTTCTAAATGTGTAGTTTCCAAGCTAAATATGTAGTTTTACGGAATTTCACCATATCATACTGAGGCTAAAAGCTTCAAGTTTGTACACCACCATATGCAAGAACCATAGTAATCACAGATAAGGTTATAGACCAATGGCTTTAGTTAAAAGGTAGTGCCAGAATAGCTTGGCGCCTAGAGGCGCCAAGCTATTCTGGCACTACCCTTGAACTATTTTTGTCAAACTTATTTCACACACTGGTGTATTCCGAATGATAAGGGTTAAAGTCATTGTGTCAGTGGAGTTCTGTCACAGGCCTACAAATCAGTTTCAGCACTAGTACTAGTAGTTCTTTTCCTGCAGCTGGTGTCTCTAGACAACTTCCCATAACACACTATCGGGGAGGGGGGGGGGGGAGGGAGGGGGGGATGCTATCAGTGCGTGTGCTTGGCTATTTTTTGTGCTGAACATGTTGGACTGTGATTGGTCAAAATTGCCTTTCGACGTCACACACCCATTTGGTGAGGTTGTGTGATTGCTGTTTACTTGCAAAACAACCGCTTTCCAGAAAGTCGTTTCAAAGTGGCTTTAGCGGCTAAACGCCAGTGAAAACATTGCTTGGAGGTTTTATGGCAGAACATTTTGGAAGGGTATGCTTTTTATTTCAGGGGTCTAGGTGGTGTGGTTGGTGAGGTAATTGGTTTTTTTTTTTCTTTTTGGAGGGGTCTTCCCCCATATTTTGGGACAGGAAGTGTCCCACCTTGGTTGTGTGTATAGTATGAGAGTGTTGTGATCGATTTGTAGGTCTTTGGTCCTACATGCTTGCGTCATTGCTGTTGGATGATTCCTTAAGGTCAACAAGAAAAACTGCCAGTGCAGGCAAAACATGTGCAAATGCAATAAAACACAGTTTAAGAAAACAGTTTTTTTTATGTTTTGCTAACTTGAAAACACTTGTATGGCCTTTTTTGTCTACCATATTGAAAATACGGTAGACTTTGGGATGGGGCTGGTCGCAGCATGTTCCGTAGCATGCAAAGGACGTAACAGGCGGGCGGGCCTGAGATTGTGGCAAAGAAGTAACAAGATCAAAATGACATCACGTCTAGCTACTCTAATCTTGCTGTTGCGAAGCGCCGTGTGTATGTGTGTGTGTGTGCGCGCGTATGTATGTAAACATGAAAATCTCTAACGTTTGGATATGTACAAGCTTCAAAATAAATGAAATGCTTTATGCAAGAGGTTCTAGAGGCTTTTTCGAGCATACTGAAATTAGATGTCTCATTAAAGAGTTCAATGACCATTATAGAAAGCCAGTTGACCCACATTAGAGTCCATAATTATGATCATATGCACTTGAAATTTTGGATAAAGCTAATTTGGAGAATGACTTTGGATGAATTCGTTAGCCATCTTTGTACCTCTTCAACTTGTTGAACAATAATTAATTCATTTTTGCAAGTTTTGGAGCCAAGTTGTACTCCCATCAAACCGTCAGCCCTAGAAGAGGCTGTGTGGAAGAAAACAGGAGAGGCTGCATGCCATTCGAATGAGTGACGTGAAACATCAAATTTGTCACTGTGTACATGACATCTTGGAACTAGTGATGCCATGACGTGAAGCATATAGTGATGTCATTTTGCTTCTCGTACTATTCTTCTTCTTCAGAATTCCTGTCAGTACTCCAGCGCACAGAGCTTACTAATGGCGGGAAGCACTGTGTGTCCGTCTTTATTTGTGTGCGCCGATGTGTTGATTAGAGGTTGGGTTAGAGAGGAGGGAACTAGATGAGAAGGATAAGCTTAAAAATATGAACAACTCTGAATGTCCCTAAAAGAAAAGCGCATGTGAGCTCCAAACAATATGGTAGACTTTGGGATGAAATCCTCATCTTGTTAATGCTCTTTACAAATAAAAAACACATTGCCTGTGGGTTTTTTATTTGTGTGTGTTTGTTTTGTTCTGATTTTGTTTTTCATTTCTTAAATTATAAAGACAAAAGAGAAGTTGGCATTTGACATTGCTTTTTTATGTGAATTATTTATTATTTTAAATGTATTGTTCTCTTTAAGGTCAAGGTTGTGGTGGCCATCTTTGTTTTCAAGTCATGTATTCTTGTGTAGGACACTATTTCTGAAACCATTGGACCGATGTGACTCAAACCTTGCAAGATGATAGTCTTTGTTAAAAGAAAGTGTCCTAAACAAAATCAAGCCACTACAGTCAAGGTCAAGGCTACAGCGGAAATGTTTATTTTGGGCCTCTTCAAGCAAAATCTTTGAAATGGTTTGATTAATTTAACTTAGGATATCAATACATTATAATAATGGAAACTGTTTTGTGCATGAGTGACACCACTTCCATGAAGGTCAAGGCCATAGCAGTCATGTTTGTTTCACATACTGGTACTCTTCTCAGGACTGTATCGGTGTAACCATTAACTGGATGATTTGTTTACTATTTCAAAGATGAATGACCTGAAATCCATGGCAAATATTGCAAAATGTTCTTTCTATCACGAGATAAATCGATCGGTATATCTAGGATATGGTAAGGGACATTTTTTTAAGTTTGGTTGCCATGGTAACATCAAGCAAAATCTTTGCCTCAGGTGTGGAATTTTCTTCTATCACAAATTTTCTACCACTGTGGCAACATTTTAAAGCAATTAGCCCAGCCCATAATGCATAATTTTGCTGTAAGCAGTTGGACTAGTAATGGCGCAAAGCACACAATGACGCCACTTTGCTAATCATGCAACGCAGCTAACATTTCGCTCCTCAGAATGGGCGAAGATAGATTCCTTCACAATAGTGTATGCATTACAACCCTTTGCGTGTCCGTATTGGTTTTTGTCGCGATGATTCCTGTAGGAATAGGAATCATCGCGACAAAAAACAATACGGATACGTAAAAGGGATAATACTTGTTAATTCCCCAGTAGAGGAACATTTTTGTGTCCCTGTGGGCAGGATTCATGTTATTTAGAAACCAGATCAGCTAAAAAATATGCATCAAGTTATTTTCACAACTTTTTAATCTCACCATACATAACCGAAGTGATGCATAGTAGGAGCAACATACTCTCCTTTAACCCATTCAGCCCTGATGCACTACAGCAGGAGATGTGTCGATCATGATAATTCAAGGTAGTGCCAGATTAGCTTGGCGCCGACAGGCGCAAAGCTAATCTGGCACTATTCTTGAATTATCATGGTCGATCTATTACCTGCAACAGGTGCATAGTCGTTAGATGACGCCCCCAAAATTTGGGAAATACATGCGTCAGGCTGAATGAGTTAACTTTTGGGTGGGGGGGGGAGAAATAACAAAAAGTGATTGCTGAGTTATCTCAGTTACAATGTGATGAACATGATTTACTGCACATCTGTTTTACTTGGACAAACTTTATAGATTTTGATCTTTGGTAAACTTATTCCTTATTCTTGTTCATGTACAATGAATATCAAATCTTATGGTGATGGTGCACAGGGGCGGATCCACAGGGTGTATCGACAGGGGAGGGGAGGGGGGCACAACAGCCCCCACCCCTCCCCACACAGCCCCCAACCCACCCTGTTTTCCAAGCCGTGGAATACAAGACAAATCCAAACCAAAACATGTGACCCTTTTTTCTTTTTTTTTCTTCATTTTTGGGTTACCCTTGAATACAGTCTCACAACTACCTACTCTCCACTCATACCAATATCTATTACTGAAACTGAAAATTTGCTTTGATTCAATGAATTATTACTTGTTGTGTACTGTGCTAAATGTTGTTTTTTTTTTTCTCCTGGGGCCCTCCCATTTTCCCCCAAGGTAGTCCTCAACTTGAAGGTGATATAAAGTTTGCCTTTGGGTTGGTGTTTAGCAGGCTTTGTGTACTAGACACTCAGCCTACTTCATGCCGAAGGATAATCCCCATTCGTTCTTTCTTCTCTCTCTCTCTTTCATTATTTCTTTCTAGCCCCACGCACATTCATTCACGTTTGCTTGCGCACATGCGCGCTTACGCACACTCTTGTAGCTCATGGTCACTTTCTCTCAGTCTCTCGCTTATGAGTTTTTCATTGACATCATTTTTATTTTACTTCTTCTTTTTTATGCACTTTTGTTTTTATTTTTTTACGTCACATCCTTCAGTTGCCACATTCCTTCTGCAATAAATGAAGATAAGTAACGACTGATCTCTCTATTTGTTTGTTTGTCTATTTTGAAAAGGGGCATTTACCCGAAATATTAATAAATTGTGTTGTAACTGTCTTTTCTAAGCGTTTTCCTTCCTATGTTGGGTACTTCTTTGCATTTTACACATTTGGCAGTCACCGTTTTGGTCTTTTGAATGTTCCTAATTGACACAAATCACCAGCACGTCAGTGTTTTACATGTGTATGAGCTGTTCTCCTTCATTTATTTTTGTATGATATTTGTGAACATATTGTGGAAAAGGTGGAATATGCATGCAAGCTCATACAGAAGAGGCTTTGTGGGCATGGGCCATTCCACCTTATTCTTCAAAATGGCTGTGGCTACAAATGTTCCTAATTGACACAAATCACCAGCACGTCAGTGTTTTACATGTGTATGAGCTGTTCTCCTTCATTTATTTTTGTATGATATTTGTGAACATATTGTGGAAAAGGTGGAATATGCATGCAAGCTCATACAGAAGAGGCTTTGTGGGCATGGGCCATTCCACCTTATTCTTCAAAATGGCTGTGGCTACACCAGCCCACAGAATGTATAACCGATAGGAAGCACCATGTGTCTGCCATCTGTGTTTGTGTGTGTGCCATTCTGCCGTTTGTGTGTGCCATTGCCATGCAGATCAGGCAGGGAGTGGGGGGGGGGGGGGGGTTTAAAGGGAGATACTGAATGAGTTCGTAATCCAGTGTTGAACCTTTCAACTTTTTCAATAATAATTAATTCATTTTTGCACGTTTTGGAGCCGCTAGTTATTCCCATCAAACAGTCAGCCCTGGAAGAGGCTGTGTGGAACAAAACAGTCAGCTCTGACGTGAAGCTTATAGTGACATCATTTTGCTGCTTGTGCTATTCTTCTTCTTCAGAATTACTGTCGCTATTCCAGCCCACAGAGCGTACTAATGAAGGGAAGTGCTGTGTGTCCATCTTTGTGTGCACCAGCATGTGTGTTGATCAGAGGATGGCTTAGAGAGGAGGGAAATGGATCAGAAGGATGAGCTTAAAAATATGAACAACTCTGAATGTTCCTAACAGAAAAACGCACGTAGCTCCAAACAATACGGTAGACTTTGGGATGAAATCCTCATCTTGTTTAAAATTTCGGTCCTTTTCCTCTGATTTCATAACTTATATAGCTCTGTTGATATAATCTATGCTACTGTAGATTGTTTGATCTCATCTTCGTAGCTTTCATCCACGTTCAAGGTGTTCATAATAAAGTACAAATAATATATTGTACAAATCATTTTTCATGACACACCTGCATTGTGACTCATGTGTGCAGGTGTCATACCCAAGTCAACCAATCCTCAGCACATAAAAGAAAACGTGGACATCTTTGACTTCAGTCTGACAGAAGAGGACATGAAGAGACTGTGCAAGCTGGATACAGGGACACATTACTGCTGGGACCCTGCGGCTGTGGTGTAGATCTCATGTACAATTGTAGATTTTGTGTGTGTGTCTCTACAGCACTACTGGGAGACTGCAGACAACTATAAACTTTATTGCTATTACAGCTGACATTGCAAGTTTGACACAAGGTCACATTTTATTACTGCTTGGATCCTGTTGCTGTGATGTAGATCTCCAGTTGAAATTGCAGACTGTTTTGTGTGCCTCCAGCACTCTTGGGAGGTTGCAGACATCTATTTTTTGTAACCTGACAGAAGATGATGTGCAGACAATGCAAATACAGGGACACATTCCTGTTAACACTTATCATTCGGAATACACCAGTGTGTGAAATAAGTTTGACTAAAATTGTTCAAGGGTAGTGCCAGAATAGCTTGGCGCCTCTAGGCGCCAAGCTATTCTGGCACCACCCTTGAACTAAAGCCATTGTTCTATATCCTTGTCTGTACGTACTATAATGTAGCTGCATATGGCAGTGTACAGATTTGAAGCGTTTTGCCTCAGTATGATATGGGATAAGTGAAAGTTTCTCAAACTGACTTCCAGCGCAGTTGGCCCATGCACTGCTGGCCCTCGAGCGGACATCACTGCTGTTCACGGGCCAAAAGCGGGCGACATCAGCTTCAGGGCCTTTTGATAACTAGTTTACTGTAAGATCCTGCTCCTGGATTCTTGGTTTGCACTTCAAATCTTGTTGTGGGTGGTTTTATGTATGTTTTGGCTGCTTTGTGTGGACTTCTTTTTGACTGATGAATTCTTTGTGTGAAATAAGTTGGTGTTATTTTCCTATTGCATTTATGCCTTGTATGTTTTAGTCAATTAAAAAATGCTCCAGTTAAAAAATCTGCTGTGCCCTATATACACTCTTTTGGAGATGGATTGACTGTAATAGCTCAAGTCCTAAATAGTGCAAGCAGTACTGCCATGAAAAATGCTTTATCCTGCAAATTCAACTTGGGAACACAATTTCGATCACAACTGGTCGTCAGTACATGTATTGGTAAAACCAGTAGGATTCTATCGAGATTGTGTCTGGGAACTGTTAAAACATTTGTTTGTGACATCGACTTTTGAATGCCCATTTTACGGGCATTACTTTTTAACCGCAGCTAAATTGTGTCATTTATAAATTAGGAATATTTAGTTTCACTTTTGTTTAGTTTGATTATAGTATAATATGACTGTGATTGCTTACATGAATACCAATGACACATGGCCACCATTTTCAAGATGGTCACCACACACCCTATGTTTTTAAGTCTCTTCTATTTATAGAAGAGACTTTTTAGGGTGGGTCACGGCGGGGTGAATTCAATAGCATGCCCTTGACTACTTGGGTGGGCAGATCAAAAAATCCAACAACTAAAGTAACCAGATAGAATTACGTCATGTCTGGTTACGCTAACACTAACCTCACTGCTAAACGTATTTTTGGTGTGAAGCGCTGTTTGTGTGTGTGTGTGTGCATATATATGTAAACACGAAAATCTCCAATATTTGCATACGTACAAGCTTGAAAATTGGGGAAGTGCTTCATTCAAGAGGTGCCTAGGAAGGCTCTGAGGATATTAAAATTGGATGTCTCATTGAATGGTTAAAAGCGCGTTTACAGAAAGTTTATTGTCCCACATTAGAATCCGTATTTTTTGTTATATTCTCTTGAAATTTTGGATATAGTACATTGCAGAAAGACATTTGATGAGTTATTAGACAGCTTTGTATCTTTTTAACTTTTTAGTAAAAATTAATTCTGTGCAGAAAACAAAAAAAGTCAAAAACCTCGACTTCAGGAGAAATCAGACAGTGACAATGATGTAAAAGCAGCAACTCCATCACCACACAGACATCGACACAATACTCTAGATAATTATTATGATCTCTCTCTCTTATCTCTCTCTCACACACACACATACACACACACACACACAGAGTAGAATATCATGTATCTAGGTAAAGTCACCTTACTTCACACAAATTTTAGCAAGACTGCAATTGTACTGTGAAATTCTAGTTTTGTAGCCTAGAAGGCAAAGTGAAACTCTTATCACATAAAATATAAAATTACGTAGAAACTAAAATTACATCATGACAAATGGCGCTTTTCAAACCAATGACATGTATGCACTGTGCCCCTTATAGAGCTCACTGAGGCGTTGGCAAATCTGCAGGTCTATTCAATAGGAGATATTTCAACATCTGAATCAGGTCAAAGACAACAGGTAGACCCTTGACAGAGAGGACTTTGTGGGATACGGCTCTCATATAGAAGAGACTTTGTGGGTTATGGTTCATCCCATCTTGTCTTCTTTCAGTCTCTTTATGCCTTTTCTCATTGCCCTGACTTTGACTTTTTTCCCTGGTCATCCGTTCTCAAGGCAATGGGAGTTTCTTGTCACGTTACCAATAAAGGTAACGTGATAAGTAGAATCCCTTATTACATGTTACGATGACAACGTTACTTGCTGAGCAAAGCGTTCTCCCCCAAAAACGTCTTTGACCAATCACATTTTCTCAATGGTATAACCATACCCTAATCTTCATTCAGTCAAACCTCTAAACAAAAAGATGCCAAGAAATAATTTAGGGGGCTACACAACAAAGTGTTCTATGATACCGCTGGTACCAGTTTCATACAAAACATAACTGAATAAGTACAAAACATAACTGAATAAGTGGATAAGTTAGATAATATCAACAACATGAAAATTCAACTGATGCAAAGGCCCTCTGGTGTATCGTATTCAAAACAGCAAAAAAAAAAAAAAAAAAAAGCTGGATAAATAAAAATTGAGGGGGGTTAATAACAAATTAACTATATTATGCACATGCTGTGTTCAGGCTATATTACCAATTTCATACAAAAGAATGATGGAAAATGTGTTAAATTAAAACAAGAAGATGATTTCATCCCAAAGTGTACCGTATTGTTTGGAGCTCCGATGCGTTTATCTTGTAGGAATAAAATCCCCAAGCTTACGTCTTGTACTCATGCAAACTTGAGAAATCGTCAAGGAATAAAGAGAAGACTGGAGCAGTTCCACCCATACTATACCACATTTGCCAAATTATTTCCACAAAGTGAATGGTTCAACATGCATGCTGGGAAGGGGTGTGGCATAACTGCACAAAAAAACCCACTTGCGACTCTGAGCTATGCAGCTGAGCAAAATGTGTGGCTTTTCGGCTTCATGTCCAAATTGTATTTCTTTGACTGACCGGTTGTTTTATTTTCCCAAAAATTATGTAAAAGAATTTTAACTTATTTTCTGCCGTCAAGCTGTTCGTGGGCTCTGCAGAACTTTAACGTCGGTCGCTAGTGGTCAGCGGCTGCTGGTCGCTGGCTAGGATAACGTCATAAGGGTCTGATGAGTGGTGCTTGGACCAAATGCAAATCCACTGTGCCACCGTGTACGCGCCTCACCGAGTCACTAGCTCAAGTTATTCTGACTTTATCTAGTGACACAGTGCACCGTGCACGCGGTGGCGCAGTGGATTTGTATTTAGTCAAAGCACCACTTGTTAGGCCCTTGTGGATAACGTGGTCTATATCGCGTCTTGGGCCTGCTATTTGTCGACTGCCCATGGATATCTTGCGTTGTTGGCTCACTTGTGACAGCGATAGTTTTATTGAGTTTGTGTATCAGGCTAGTGGTCGTCAGTTCCTCCGCCATTGTCTGGTTGCCTTTAACTTTAACGTTGGCATTTTCTCAGACTATTAACTCTTCTAACTTGACCCAAAGGTACTTTGTGGTAAGACATGTCTACACATACAATTGTGCTTTTCTCTCTGTCAAAGGTCAAAGTCACAGTTGATCAGAAAATATCTCAAAAATAGCAATACAGTCGAAGCCGCTTATAACGAATCGCCGGGGACTATCAAAATCGCTTCGTTACATCCGGCTTTCGTTACATCCGACACGCCGGCTGTAACGAATTTGTCAGGTCGCTACGTTATATCCGGCGTCTCTCTCTCTCTCTCTCTTCAGAAGAAGAAAAATAGAACACTGGTTTGTCAAACAACAAACACTGTCAGCCAGAGACAACGACGTCCTACACAAAATGCAAACTTTGCCTCAGATCAACCCGTACTCAAACTTGGAACTTTACAACGGAGCCAATAATCATCTGCGTGTTTTGTCTCAGGTTGTGAGGCACTATCTGGGTTAAGGGCACAATTTTCGTCTAGGCGTATCCTTTCAGACTGGTGTTTGAAAAACAAACAAACAAGAAAAAAACCCTGCAAAACGAAGAACATACATATGTCAGTGTGTGACGTCAGCGCCGTGGAAACCATGTTGCTGAATAATGTACCCCCCCCCCCCCCTTTTTTTTTTCTCCCCCAGTTGAGTGTACATCTGATTTCAGTTCCCAAAACACTTGATGTTCTGTATCCCTACCCCCACACTCCCCCTTTTGTTATGGGCGTAATGCCTGAAACAGTAAAGAAGTCTGAAGTCTCTCTCTCTCTCTCTCACACACACACACACACACACACACACACACACACACACACACATGCGCGCACGCCGGTGCGCATGTCTGCATGCATAGACATGAAACTTGTTTCCTAGGCTGTTGTGTATTTTAATACAAATGATTTTGAAAACATGTTTCGAAAACAGAAACAGAAAAGGATGGTTGTTGCCACACTGGACGGAAAAGAAATCTCTAAAATGTCACACTCTGTAACTGAACAGAAAGGATTGTTGCCAAATCTGGAAGAGAAAAAGTCAATCATAAACAGTGAAAAGACAAATCTCAAAAGGATGATTTTTTTTTTCCATCCTCGTAACTCAGCAGTCCATATGTTTATACAAAGGGAACGGTATGTGCAGCAGTTCAGTCAAACTTCTCTTTTGGTTCTCCCCATTAGTTCCCTGCACGTGCATCTAAAATGAGTAAAGGAGTACATTTTCATCAGTTGGTGCTTATACCTTTTGATAACTATAATGCTCTTAAAATGATCAAGTTTTAGGTGAACTGCAGGACACCATGCCATCCTTACATATCTTTATAATAATTATTGTATACAGTGTGTACATGAATTTACGCACGTACATGTTCACATCGTGCAATACATATCACATGAAATATTTGTGAACACATAAAAAGGATGCCAGCGAGGCACACAGACCACGAAGTGATTCACTCGCCACTGCTCTGGCCTCTGTTGCTTGCCGAGAGTTGAGGACCACATGACAGCCAGTGGAGATGCTGGAGGACCAGCCAGTGGTGGTTCATTTGGCGCCGACGTTCTGGGACACACCCATCTGTGCAAGTGACGTCTGACGGTGAACCCACCGAACTTGGGGTAGATTGAACGGACTTTGCATTTGAACACGCTGGCCAGTGCATGTATTTGCCAAATGCCCATATAGCTGCCCGGCTGAGATATGTTTTCAATTTCTCTGCTCAAAACGCGTTTGATAGCCGCTGGTGTGAGCACTTGGTCCAGATACTGATCCGAGTACATGGCATACTGTTTGGATAGGTCATCGCCGACATGGTGACCAAGCTGGAGGAAATTATTGTCCAAGTACATGTCAATATGAAATGCGAGTTCCAGTGCAATCTGTATCCGCATTTCGTCGTAGTGGTCCTGCGTTCCATACGCCATCATAGATGCGCATCTCGCAAAGCAGTTTCCATCTCCGTAGATGCGGACAGGTAAGAAATGAGGAGCATCATCTGGGAGCCAATAAGCTGCGTCAGTGTCGACTGTGACGTCTTCCATGTGTGAACGAACTGTCACTGGATAGCTCTCGATCGCCTCTTGATAGCGGACAGCTATGCCTGCGATGTCCTCGACAGTCTTGGCACCTGACAACTCTGATCGAAGAATTCGGAAAAGATCTTCTTTGGGTAGCAGTTCTTGAGGTTTATCGGTTTTCGTTTCGTCTTCTGTCATCTCTGAAAATCCACTTTCTCTCTGTCCTTTCTCAAAATCTTGCCTTTGCCCTGCGTTTTTATCTTGTGTTTGCTCTTTGGTCTTTCCGCTCTCTCTCGACTCTTCAACCCCTGTAGCACGTTTTCCCTTGACCTCGATGTGCACTTTCACTTCCGGTTCCTTTCCTCTGTGTTCTCCTTGTGTCTGTCTCTCATCCCTCGCTTCATTCTCCCCAAGATGCCCCGTCGGGTCACTTTCCTTCTGCTCTCTATTCTTTGTCCCTGAACTTTCCTCAGATCTCACCCCTGCTTGACTAGGGTCCGTCTTAGTCCTTTCTCTCTGTCTCTTGCCTTCTGTCTGAGTTTGGTCTGCCGAAGACTGGCCCTGTTCTTTGTGAAACTTTTCTCCCCCGACATCTTCTGACTTGACACGACTTTCTTGTTTTCTATGTGTTCCGATTTTGGAAAAGAACTGCGTGATTCTTGTTTGAGTGGCCAAACGTGCTATGTGCCTGTCTAGGGTGTCCCTGAATTGGTAGAACGCTTTCATGACATCGCCCTGGCCCTCAGTCTGCATGAGATAGATGTTTGTCTTGTGAACATGTTCCAAAACTTCCTCTCTGGTGACAGTTTCTTCAGCCTCCCCACAATCATCATCGTCACAGTTGCTGACGTTGATTGCCTTGTGCATGTTGCAGTCTCCTTGGGTCCTGACGTCATGATATCTTCGTCAACAGTGAAATACTCGGAAGGTGAAATGTTCCACTCTTTGAGCAGTCTTGACAGAAGAGGTTCTGTGTTTCCACCAGACGATGGGTAACCTGAAGAGCCCGGCGCATTGCTGCTTGTTGACGGCTGTTCTCCTTCATCGCTTGATGTCATTCTGTCTTCCTGTGTCTCATCGTTGGCTGTGAAGCAAGCTTTGCGAAAGCAGTTTTTGATGGTAGAGGCTGTGACCATGTCCCAGGCCAGTTTCAAGTCAGACAAAGCATCAAGCAGTGTGATCTGGAAATCAGCAGCATCAGCGCCCCCATCAGTGTGGCGTAGCAACTTCGTCAGAAGCAGTTTTTGGAAATGTACTTTCAGGTTTTGATTCACTCCTTGATCACAAGGTTGCAATTTGCAAGTTGCATTTGGGGGAAGGAAGAGAAGTTCTGTTGCTTTCAAATGCCTGTCTATCTTTGGGTGGGCTGTGCAATTATCAATCACTAACAGAACTTTGCGATTTTCTGCAGCCATTTGTTGGTCAAAGTTCAACAGCCAGTCATTGAACAGGGTGGAGTCCATCCAAGCTTTTTTGTTTGCTCGGTACTTGACAGGCAAACATTTTATACCTTTAAAACACCGTGGCTTTTCAAACTTGCCGATAGTAAGCAGCGGCAGTTTTTTAGTGCCAGTCATGTTGGTACATACCATGACTGTAATGCGCTCCTTTGATTTTTTCCCTCCGTAGCACTTGTCTCCTTTAAAAGAGTGAGTCTTGTCAGGAAGCACTCTCCAATATACCCCTGTTTCGTCTGCGTTAAACACGTCAGTAGGCCGGTACTGTCCTAGAGTTGGTCTGAGAACGTCATTCACCCACCTGTCGGTTGACGCTTCGTCAACAGACTCTCTCTCTCTCCACATACAGCTTTGAACACTATGTTGTGCTTTTTCTTGAATCGAGTCAACCAGCCATCACTGCATTTCCATTCAGCAATCCCAAGAGTGTGCGCAATTTCTTCAGCTTTAACTCTCATGAAAGGTCCAGTCACAGGAACATTTTGTGATCTGCACAAGAAAAATGCCCGCTTTAGTGGTGCATACACGTTTCAAAGCAAATGCAAAGCACACCAGTTATGCAATACAGGCCGCTAATAGTCTGCCGGCGCACACCCGTGTCTATTTGGTGTGTGTGTATCTCTCTCTCTCTCTCTCTCTCTCTCTCTGTGTTACACGAGTAGTTTTTCCTTTGAAATGTTTTAACAGCTGTGTCATCAATAAATTGTAAACCATTATTCAACTCATTTGTTTCCAAGATCAGAAAAGAAAAAAAATCTTGAAATGTTCCGTAACAACCCTAGTCCAGCGATTCTAGCTCAGCATCACAAAGGCACAGTGTCTACGTGCAGTGAAACTTAACCTTCACAGCTACCCTTGAAAAAACCTACGATTCACGCCTCGTGAGTCGGCAGCTCCCCCGTATAATTTGCATAGGGCGTACACTCACAGGCATGGATGACAAACTACTGATTCACACACACACACACACACACACACACACGAAAATAAATCTAGGCTTATCGATCGATCACATAACACACACACACACACACACACACACACAGACATTATGATGATGATGGCTTGATGCACAGATGTACACATGTACTGTATTTAATATTCTTCCACTTTACCTTGTATGCCGAAACCACTCCAAAAGTTGTTGTTCAATGCCCTCGTGCCGTGCACAACGGGTCTTCTGCCGTGCTGCGTCAGTTGTCCTCGCCTCCGAAGTACTGCCTTTTGTATTTTTCTTTGGAAGCCAGGATGGTTGACAGTGTTGAAGATGCAATTTCGTGTTCATCTGCTATTGTCTTCTTCTGTTTTGTTGGATGGTTTTCCACGTCAAGAATTATGTCAATCTTTCGCTTCAGCGTAAGACCTTTCCTATGTCCTCTGGTCGCCATGATGAAAAGGTCTGCGAAATCAAAGCCCGACACCGCGTGCCCTAATTTTTAGGGCCACAGACATACATGTACAACTTAGTGATGCTGACTGCGCGCTAGGGAGCAGGTCAACTCTATGGTCGGCTTCCCGCGCTGCGAATGGGTCTAGACTGGATACATTGTACATGTATTTCTACAAGTGGCGGATTCGTTACACTGAACCGACATGATTCACCCGGCGCTGGGGACCGCAAAACCGTTTCGTTACAAGCGGCGGATTCGCTACAACCGACATGATCACCCGCTGGGGACCGCAAAACCGTTTCGTTACAAGCGGCATTTCGTTACATCCGACGTGTTTTTAGTCATGTAAAGAAGGATTTTTGCCGGGACCAGCCTTTTCACTTCGTTACATCCGGCATTCGTTACATCCGACCTCGTCATAAGCGGCTTCGACTGTATATTATTTTGACAAAATAAATTATCTCTGCCCAGTACTATTCACAACTTTAAACCCAAGCTTGGTATAACGGTAAATGATTGTGAGACCTTCCTATGCATACACATTTGAATGACCATTTGAAAAGGTCAAGGGTCACAAGAGTTTAGGAAATAGGTAAACAATATGGCCATATCCCCCTGAAGTACTGAATACAGCTTCAACCCCAAACTTAGCTTAGTTCAAGTGTAGCTGTTAGTAGACTGTTTTACGCATACTAATTTGGATGCCTGAAAAGGTCGCGGGTCACAAGTACATGATTTGAAAGTTTTATCACCATGACTTAGTGACATGTTAGGTGACAGAGATCAATCTCTTTCTCTCTCCATTTCCCTATCAATGTGTATAGAAAGAGCAAAGTTTGCCTCTAAAATCTGACAGGGCCAGTACTCGTCTTAAAAGTTCTCTTTCAGAGTTGCAGTCAGTGCCGGACAATACACAAGTCACTTATCAAACAACTTTTGAATTTGTTTATCAAACAACTTTTGAATTTGTTTATCAAACAACTTTTGAATTTGTTTGGATTGTGACAGAACTGTCTCACTCAGAGTTTCGCTCTTATAAAAATGTAGAATATATAAATAGAAATGAATTTATTATCTTGGAGACTCCACCGATTTCAAGCACAATTGTTTATGTCACTTTTTCAGTTATGTCATACAGCAGCGTGGCTGAAGATTGCAGCCCAAAATTGAGCTTGATTAAAGGCAGAAATTTGTTTGCATACTAATTTTATATGTGTCGCTTAAGTAGTTTACATGTGGCAGCCTAGCTATTCTATTTTATCATACCTCGTAACAAATCTGAACATTCAAGGACTTTGTACATTTTCTTCTTTATCTGCAAAAATGACATTTTGCTCTGTGATAAATAAATGTAATTTTTCTGCAAAGTGACATCATCTATTTTATTTGCCTTTTTGCAGAGTAAATGTGTGCATGCTCCAAATAAACAAACATGAAAAACAAAAGAAAGCAGATTCTATGTAGCATTTTATTAACAATCATGCTTCAAGTTTGGTGAAAACAAACTCACATCGTACAATTCTTATTTATAAGATTGTTACGAACACAACAAAAAAAAAAAAAAAAAGACTGGAAATGTCAGTTCTCTGGAATTCGTTAAAAAAAAGGAAAAAGAAATACAAGCCAATGAGTGTAGTCATCCAGCCAGCCTAAGCCACAGAAAAGCCATGCACACCAGTTTATATATTAATGGAAGGTAGGATATACACATCACTTAACCCCCTTGTGCATGCATCCACCGGTATTGTTGACAGTGTAAATGTACTGTTTACTTTTCCAGTAGCTGCATGCAGAAGGGGGTTAATAAGGCTAAGGGGTTTGGGCCAGCAGCACAGTATCTATTGCGAACGTGTACCGTTGTACTGCATGCGTATAACATCATGCAGCTTCAGATTAACACGGGCCGATGTCTGCTGCAGTGCACATGCAAATGACTGCACAGGAGGTCCACTGCAACCGATGTCACCTGATCGTGTTTTGGTATAATCTAGCAGTGTCACATCTGTCAGTAAATGGCCAACATAGGCTGTTCTTGGCCTGCACACAACAGAGTGCAGGCCCCCCCCCCCCCCCCCCCCCCCCCAAAAAATAAACAATTTCAACACAATAACCTTTTTTCACTGCATGATATCAATTTTTCCAATAGTGTTATGCGTCCTGATCCAGTACATATTAGCTGCGGAAGATGAATCAACCATGATAGGTCAAGAGCAGTGCATGATCAGCTTTGAGCCTGCAAAGACGCCAGGCTAATCACACATTTGTCCCTGGGAAGGCAAAAGATAGCATGTCCTTTTTTATGACAAAAAAGGTTTTCTTTGTATCTACATACAATGAAAATCATGCTTTTCACACACACAAAAATTGACTTACCGTCTTTTGCCTTCACAAAGCAGAATTTCTCTAGAAGATGGCACTGAGCCCACTGTAACCCCAACATCTTGTCACAAGAAGAGAACATCAGTTGATGTATGTAAATTTGTACTGTACACCGTGACTACCATTACCCATGAGAAAAACACTTCCCCAGTATTAACCTGTTCAGTGACAAGAATATTTGAACACCACCCAATTGCAAGAGGTATAGATCCTCATAACCCCTGCAGTTGTGGGGGCACATGAAGATCTATGCCTCTATGTTCCTGGGTCATTTATGGTGTTTCAGTGTCGAATTAATGAAGATTGCAGAAACAGTCTGCATCAGTTGGCACTAAACAGGGATGGGATCAAAATCAGAAGAAAAAAAAAGATTTAGCGACCCTCAAAAGTAGTTAAGAATATGAAAGTATTTTTCGTTTGCATGTGTGTGATGAAAATGGCAAAAGGAAGTTTTGAATGATAAAATGTTGGATGGTTATTCAAATCATGTTGTGACTTTGTCTGTTCACACACACATACACAAGCAGAATCTAGACCAAAAAGGTGACTGTCAAGGGAGAATAACCCAGCGGAGAAAGGAACATGCTTAGAAATGACAATTATAACATAATATTTTGGTATAAACTCTTTTTCATAATAGACCAAACTATGCCACTTGGCTTCTTCAAAGTAGCAAAGTGTATACTTGTTTCTTTGTCTATTTGGAAAACCCCAAAGCATTAACTTGTTCAGCCTGACACGTATTTCTTAAAGTTTGGAGGCTTCATCTAATGACTATGCACCTGTTGCAGGAAATGGATCGACCATGATAATTCAAGGGTAGTGCCAGATTAGCTTGGCATCAACAGGCGCCAAGCTAATCTGGCACTACCCTTGAATTATCATGGTCAACCAGTCTCCTGCTGTAGTGCATCAGGGCTGAATCGGTTAAGAAATTGTGTTATTTTTAAGCGTGTCTCTTTGTTTCTTTCTCTATTGGGTTCTTCTCCATACACAATCAGGCCTGAAGAAATTACATTACCTGGTATGGACTCAATATCTAGCCTTGAAAAGCTAGATATCGAGTCTATAATACAAATTTGTCATGTTCTAGAATCTGATAGCTTTCATTCTGTGTCTCAGAGGCTTAGCTTATTTTTTTTACAGCGCTGAAGGAAGTTTAAAAAAAAATCAGAAGTTGCTTAAATTGGACAGGTCTTTGTAAAGATCAGGCTTTGTTACACTTCTTTGTCTACACTGTCATTCAGTTCAAGCGATCTGAACTGACACTGGAAAAATATTGGTATATGTTGATGTCATCATAACTAGTATAGGTCTAACTTGCACACACATTGGCATGGATAGCAATATTTGCGTGTGAGACTATCATAAAATACAGAAGGAGATTAGAACATAATCTATGAGAATAGAAAATAATCTATGACAGAAAGGTGATGAATGCAGCAGTCAGATCTGCTTCTTTCTTTTACTTCAAACCCCACTGGGGAGATATATCAATATTAACCCTTATCATTTGGAATAAGTTTGACTAAAATAGTTTAAGGGTAGTGCCAGAATAGCTTGGCACCTCTAGGTGCCAACCTATTCTGGCACCACCCTTGAACTAGAGCCATTGGCCTATATCTTTATCTGTAAGTACATGTACTATAGTATAATGCAGCTTGCATGTGGCAGTGTACAACTTTGAAGTTTTTAGCCTCAGTATGATATGGGTTAAGCATTCAAGAGGACCACCTGATCAGCATGCTTCAAGGCAACAAAAAGGCATCAGCCATACAACTGAAGCTCTGCACTTGAGACACATCACGGTGAATTCTTCTACAGGTAGCAAGACTTGGAGGATGACTCTAAAATGTAAGCCATTCCATGTGAATGTACAAGAATAAGCAGACCGAAACTTGCAGCCTTCTCAATTTGAATCTAATGTCACTCACGTTCTTCAGCCAGTCCTAAGTGCAAGAAGCATATATTTAGATGAGCCCCTGCTGCTGCAGGTGCTCATTTGAATCCATGTTTCTTGTAGACCGAGACACTGTTCTTCAGATTCAGTGTGTCTGTAGGGTTAAATTTACTGACCAGCATTTAGAAAATTTGAAAATGTGTTCTTGCAGATTATATTGTCTACCAGTACAACCATGACATTGGCAAGAACAGGTACAGATGCAGCAGACTTTGCTCTACATTCCTCTTGTGCTATCACCATGTGTTTTTTTTTTTTTTGGTCCAAAGTGCAAAAATAAATACATGTACATTGCAAAACTAGATGTACAAATACATGAGCATATCATACGTATAAAATGACTGGTTCACATCACTATTCAATCCTGCAAAGTAAAGAGTTGTTGCTCACATCATCCCAGCAGTAAGAAACACACATCCAAGTTAATCTCCACACATGGTATTGAATATTATCATCAGATAGAGTAAACCTGCCAAGAACTGAGGTGTGACAACCGTACATGATTCCTGGATACCAATAGTCAATTTCACAAAAACTGTGAAGAGATCCCTGTTTAATAAATGCACTGTGGGTGCAGTCACCTGCACTGTTTGCATGCACAAGGAGGTAACCCTTTGGTTGCTGGTAGAGCTTTTTGTTGAGGTAAATCCACAAGACAAAAAGCGCTACTGACAGCCAAAGCATTCAGACATTTTGATTCAGACAAGCTGGTTTCATGTAGTACAGACCACAGTATACAGGTAAAGTGTTGCCATCATGCTGATTAACTCGGTCATGCCTAATAATGACTCTCCCACCTTTGAGAGGCATGTATAAACCCGATCACTACTAATGACCACCATCTATCTCCTGTTATGACATCCAGGGTCCGTACAGAAAAGCAGGGACGAAGTTCACAAACGTTTCATAATGTTTCACAAACCCAAACTAAAGCCTGAAGGTTTACACGCTTTAATTAAATCACTCTGTATCAGCAGCTCATTTGAAGCTTTCGTGCCTAATGCATGAAGAGATACCCAAATAAAAGAACGCTTAGCGAATGGCGGAGCTCGTTAGAAGCATAAACAACCAATCAGAATGTTCGGCAGAAAGGACATGCAGTCACTTTATGATCAGAGCTAAATATCGATCACTTGCAACAAGCGTCAGCATGATCGTTCGCAATGGAATAGTCACAAATTAGGGGAGAAAAAAAAGAAGTAGAAAAAAAGTTTGCCAGCACTTCGTCATTTTTTACAAACTTTCACAGACTTTAAGAAAAAGGACTGAAATTGACAGATTTTCCAGGGCCCTGAAAAAGCCTTGTCATTTTTAAGCAACTTTCACAAATGTTCACAGACCGTACGGACCCTGACATCTCTAACGCTGAAAGTGTTAAGCTGTAATTTCTGTACACACAACAACAACAAAAATGCACAAGGCTAACCTCTATTCACATTTGGAGCGCAATAACTGCCATTTCATCTGTATTGTTAACAAATCGTACATGTACTAAAAAATGATGACCTTTCCAGCTGAACAAAATTAATACATGCATGTACAATGATAGATTAAATAAAATCACTGATAATGCAAGACTGAACTGTTTTGCAAAGCAAACGAATAGATGGCTTGTCATATTTGTGAGCATGTTATGCCCTGTTGAAGTGTCACAACCTATCAGTATCACCATCGGTCACATCAAAAGTGATGACTGCCATCAGAAGTGGTGACTGCCCATATCACAAAAGGATTAACCCATTGAGCCCCAACACACTACCAGAAGATAAAGATCGACCATGACAGTTCAAGGGTGGTGCAAGAATAGCTTGGCACCAAGCTATCTCTACAACAAAGCCAACCAGTTCCCCAACTGATGTGTTGACACTGAGATCGTGTACGCTGTCGTTTACCAGGCCCAGGCACATGGATTCCTGACTAACTTCAATAGTCTACAGTTACACAGGGTTCGTGGTAGGATTTTTCAAAACCAGTCCCCCCATCTTCCACCCCTCCTGTATCTTTTCCAGTTTAGATCAAAACCAGTCCCCAGGAAATGCTTTCTGGTAGACGAGGATTTTTTTTTCACCAGCAGAATTCTGACCGGTTCAGCCAAAACAAAACCAGTCTCTGGGACCGGCAGCTTAAAAATTTTTCCGGTATTCTCTCTTTACAAACGGTAAAATATTGGTAATTACTAGTTATCCCAAACCCTGATACAGGTACCGAAAGCTGGCAGATCATTTATCAGCATCATCAATGAACACTACAAAATATGAATGGACCATGACAGTTCAAAGGTGGTGCTAGAAAAGCTTTGTGTCTACAGGCATGAACTATCATGGTCAATCTGTCTCCTGGACCATAATGTGGACTTCATAGGACAACTTCCGAATTTGGAGATTTATATCTCTGTGCATTATTCTATTACTAAGTGCATCCAACCACTTGATAAAAAACACATGGCTGCTAGTTTCATAAAGTATGCAACAGTCTGGCTGAAAAGCCCTACACTAAAACAGTATTACTTAACTCATTCTACCCCAGACACACCACAGTAAGATAAGGATCGGCCATGATAGTTCAAGGGTGATGCCAGAATAGCTTGGCGCCTATGGGCGCCAAGCTATTCTGGCATCACCCTTGAACTATCATGGTCGATCTGTGTCCTGCGCTGCAATGCAGTCTTCAGAGGACAACGGCAAAATTTGGGGATTTCGGTGTTGGGGTAGAATGAGTTAAGGGAGACCGGGTCTAATGTGGCCCCAGGGCAAGTCCATCCATTGGGTTTTATTTGGAGACTTTAAATTATTTAGTCATTTAGTCAAATTGCTAAGTCACACAACCGTCCATCTTCCTGCACGATGAATACAGCGCCTATGCGTTGCAAACTTGTGATCTGAGATGTAAAATCTGATTTTCTTGTTAACATTACTGTAATTTCTTAAAACCTTTGTGCCGGTCAAATTACAACACTTGTAAACGACATCAGTCAGCCATTCAGATCGGTGATCAAAGCCCTCATATCTAAGATATTATTGAGATGTTATGTTGTTGCTGTAGCCAGTGTCACAGGTAGTTGGTTCCCTTAAGTAAATGTGTCTCTGCTGGGGCATGTACGCCTATTTACCTGGGGCCAAGTTCACCCCCTCTGCGGACATGCCCCGTGGGGGCAAACGGTTGTGCTCCATATAAAAAAAGAGACACGCATTTCCTGGTTAATGCAAGGATTTATCCATCTGACAATGAGAAATTGCATTCTTTGAAAATCACTATCTAAATTCACTGACTGGAACATTGTGCAGAATAAGGTATCGCTATTTTCATGTATTGCATTTGCAGTGCTCGTGAACCACGTTTTTAACAATAATTTCTTGAGAAGTAAGTTTTCATACACTTCCTTGAGAAAAAGTGTTTACTTACAATTACACCTGACTAAATTTACAAGACAGAACGCTGCCTGTCTTGGCCATTTGTGCTCAGCACAAGTAAGAGGAGCGAACTCAGAGGTTTTCGACAGTTTTTGTAAACCACCTCTTAAATGCGTCAGACATAATGACATTTTCCCCTCAGCATGTGCACATTTACCTGGGAACCACAGTTTATAGACTAAAAGTGATCTGTTTTCTTAGATGAACGTCAACCATGGTAATATTGCAATTTTATGTATGAGAGGATCAGAAAAGGTAGTTTTCTCTACCAGTTTCCATACTTTGAAATTTATTAGCTCACAATTTAATTTGATTTTACCGGAGAGCTAGGATGAACAGCAGCATTATGTAGATACCGTTTTGACAAATCAGTCGGGTAAAAATAAAAAAATTACATTTTTTCATAAAAATATTTGTAGAATTTTCACCTACTAAAAAATATTCTTTAAAAAAATGTGGTTCACAGGCATTGTAAATGCACTATGGGTTTCATTGTGGTAAGAAAACAGGTATCTCTTGAACAAAATTGTGGTCTTTATGGGACAAATTTCAATTTTGCCAAATGCGACCCTTTCATGTGTTAAACTAACCCCATTTTGCGCGCTGTCACCGGTACTGTAATCAGTATTCGTGGCTGCATGCAAAAGGGAGTTATTCATTCACGGGGCCAATCTCTGCCAGGAGTCATGGAGTTTCATGTTCACCAGCAGGCAAAACCTTGACGTCCTCTGGGAAACCAGAAGTATATTTTCATCCTGTCAGGCAAGTTTTACTCACTTTCTGAGAGTGGTACATGTTTTCACTCTCCCTTTCAAATGCATGTCAAGCTCAGTAGTATGCTCATCAGAATATTGTGACATCAGATATAACATGGTCAGGTCTGCAGCTCCCATGCAGGAAACTAATCAGCAATATGTCCTTTAGCCGACTCCAGCTTTAGTTCTCGCATGAACGGCTGTGCACAGGCCAACTAAGGCTGGAGTCACCCAGAGGACTTGTCGCTGTTTTTTCTCCAAATGTCTATGTAAGTATAGCTCCACATTAACCCTTTCAGCCCCAAGCTCCAATTTCTCAAATTTTGGAAGTGTTCCCTAATGACTATGTACCAGTTGCAGGAGATGGATTGACTATAATTCAAGGGTAATACCAGATTAGCTTGGCACCTTCAGGCGCCAAGCTAATTTGGCACTACCCTTGAATTATCATGGTCAATCAAGCTCCTGCTCTAGAGACTCGGGTCCAAATGGGTTAATGTGAACGCCAATAATGCAGTCTGACATTATGGCTCCTAAGTATCTCCATATAATTAGGCTGAACTGTACTTTTGACTCTACGTGAACCTGTAAACTTCCTCAAACAAATCTCTAAGGCCCTCTGTTTCACTGCTGATGGATGGGAAAATAAATATACCATCAAGTCATTGTTGACAAAGTTGATGAAAATCTGGAAGGTTAATAATGAGCACACACACAAAATGCACCAAGTACTTAACCCTTTAGCTGTCAGTAGCGCTTTTGTCATGATGATTCCTGCAGGAATCATCATGACAACCAGAAAGGCAAGGCCCTTATGGCTCACGTGTATGACCAATCCACATAATAAGCGTGACTTTTGTGACCTTAACCTTTCCATCAGGTCATTGAAATGAGTAAGTGTCCAAGTGTCTAAACATAAGTAAACGGTTGGCTTTTGTCATGATGATAACACCTTTGTGAGATAAAATTTTCTCAAAATGTATGCATTTTTCACAAATTTGTTAAACCTCCATGACCCTTGACTTCAGTGAGGAGTCGACTAAAAGGTGTTGTCATCAGCTACCTTCGTGCCAAATTTTATTGAAAAGTTTGCAAAAACTTTGATAAAAACTACAATTCTATCCAAAAACTGGCATTTTTCACACATTTGCCAAGCTCCATGACCCTTGACCTTTCAAGGGGTCAGCCAAATTAGTATGCATAGAAAGGCCTTATCATCAGGTGTCTCAATACCAAGTTTGGGTTTGAAGTTGGAAATAGTATTTGAGAAAAAAACAGTTTTTGTCAAAATATGGCTATTTTTGTACCCCTTTCTGGACCTCCCATGACCCTTGACCTTTGTGAGGGGACCACTAAATTAGTAAGCATAGAAAGGTCTTATCATCAGTTACCTTCATGCCAAATATGACTGAAAAGTTCGCAAAAACTTTGATAAAAACTACAAGTCTATCAAAAACTGGCATTATTCACACATTTGCCGACCTTGTGACCCTTGAACTTTCGGAGTGGTCATCCAAATTAGTATGCATAGAAAGGTCTTACCATGAGGTATCTCTGTACTAAGTTAGGATTTGAAGTTGAAAATAGTGTTTGAGGAGAAACAATTTGTGTGGCAATTTTTTACCCCTTTCTAGCCCATATCATACGGAGGCTAAACGCTTCAAATCTGTACACTGATATACGCACGCTGCTTTATAGTACTTGCAGATAAGGATATAGACCAATGGCTTTAGTTCAAGGGTGGTGCCAGAATAGCTTGGCGCCTAGAGGCGCCAAGCTATTCTGGCACTACCCTTGAACTATTTTAGTCACACTTATTTCACACACTGGTGTATTCCGAATGATATGGGCTAGACCCCTGTGACCTTGACCTTTGAGAGGTCACTGAAATTAATATGTTTAGAAAGGTTTAACCACAAAATCCCCTTGGGCCAAGTTTAAAGTCTGAGACTTCAATAGTCTCTGAGAAAATGCCAACGCTCAAGTTTTCCACGAACGACAGACACCAGATGACAAACAGACGACGGATGGCATACTACATAGACTCACTTTTGCTATCGCACATGAGCCAAAAAGCGCTACCAACAGCCAAAGTGATAAAAATGAAGGCAAACTGCAAACAACAAGCTGAAAACATTTGACAAGGATTTGGCACTGGTAAGAGACGTGACTCTTACTGACAAACAAGCTACCACTGTCCTTCTTGCAAGCATTGTTTTATTCAACACATTCTGCTCCAGGACCGAAATCCCCAAATTTTGAAGTTGCCCCCTGCAGGACTATATTACAATTCTAGAGACAGATTGAGCGTGATAGCTCAAGGGTGGTGCCAGAATAGCTTGGCGCCTGTGGGCGCCAAGCTATTCTGGCACCACCCTTGAGCTATCATGCTCAGTCCATGACTTGCAGTAGAGTGTCGGGGCTGAATGAGTTAACCCATTTGTGCACACAGCCACCAGCACTGTAAACGGTACTGGCTGCTGCATGCACAAAGGGGTTAGGACGGAGTGGCAAAATGTCTGTGGCCAATTAGAATACCAAATGACTGAAATTTTGGGTCACAGATTGGTTTGTAATGGTGTGTTACATTACTTTAACCTTTACAAGCACAGTTTCATTCCACGGTGAACTTGGACATGCATGTAATAAATGCCACAGGACACAAACAGTTGTGTTGTTATCCCCTTTGGCTTCAGGTGGTGCTTGCTGTCAGGTGATCCTGCAGGAATCACCTTGTCACAAGGTGCTATCGACAGCCAAACGGTTAAAGTTCTGTTAGAATTTGTTACAGGCAGAGTAAGTTACGCAGAAAAAGGTGCAGTTGCGACCTGAAGGGATGTGTTATATATCTGATATTTGTTGTATCGGATGTTGATATAAGCAGTACAGGAAGCATACACAGATCAGGATACCGGCATATCTACACACCGACATTTTATATATATATAAGTTATTGGTCGGAGGGGTATGTTACACGGACCCTTGTAGGCCTGAGGGAGGTCAAAGGAAACATTGTACCCTGAATGCCGAAGGGTACAATGGTTCCTTTGACCTCCCGAAGGCCTACAAGGGTCCGTGCAGCGAACCCCTCCGATCAATAACGTATTTGTTTTCATTCCACCACTATTTTCGTAAAGGAAATCAAGAAGACATCTTTTGACCTGAATCACGCCAGGCATGACTGACGTCAAAGGAATATACCTTTATATATAATAAACTTATGACGTAATTTAAAATATGTCATGACATTGCCGTCTCCAGTACTGAGTGTGCTTATTGTTTCGAACAACAATAAGTAACTTTGTACTTTAGAACGTTTGGCGATCTTTTATAGAACAAAACTGGCATCCAAGATGCGTCATCGAGAGGGCTACAAAACATCCACCATTTTTCGCTACAGGGTTTTTTATATCACGGTCACATGGTACGGTTTGCGCTAAGGTGAATGGTTGGGTGACGTAGGGAGGAAAACATATATTGTGTGTGTGTCACATACAAATACCCAAACAATTAATCAACAGCAACATCGTTTATATCTTGATTTTTATGAGTTGGCTGTTGGTAGCACTTTCCGTTGTGGTAATTCTTACTGGGATCACCTCAACAAAAAGCACTACCGACATCCAAAGAGTTGACAAAGTTGTCATTGTTGAGATGTGGGCCTTCAGATTCAAGATTAGAAAACCCTGTTTATCCACCAGAACGTTTTCCAGTGCATGTGAAAAAGCATAATACACATGTGAAACAAGCATAACATTGACAGCTGTTAAAACCTTCTTATGCGTGCAACCAGTAATGTAAACAGTACAATTGCCTGCATGCACAAGAGAGTTATTTAGCCCCAACACCCTACGGCAGGAGATGGATTGACCATGATAATTCAAGGGTAGTGACAGATTAGCTTGGTGCCTGATGGCGCCAAACTAATCTGGCACCATCCTTGAATTTTCTTGGTTGATCCGTCTCCTTGTGACTGGTACATATGAATTAGCTGACACCTCCAAAATTTTGGACACGTGCCCATGGGGTTTAATGGATTAACTGACTCAGGGCAAATCGGCATATATAGATATATAATATTTTTTGGTGCAAATATGTGTAATGTGAAGCTAGATCCTTATCTGCTTGAGACTGGCCTGGCACGTCAACTCTAAACAAGCTGACCGATGTATAAGTACTCCAATGTTCAGACACTGAAACGTGAATGAAGCTAAATAGTGATGGAATTTGAATAAATCCTCCAACAAAGCAAAGCATAACAGAAAGCAGCCCTTTGACTAACGCAGTCTGGAAACTAAAACAATGCACGCTTTCCAATTACAGCAATGTTTTGCTAAAGTGGTACATGCACTGCAATGCAGTAGGCCAAATATAAGCTATAACCCCTTTACTGCCAAGCAAAATTGAACACCCTTCAATTGCAAGAGGTATGGATCCAAATGACCCCCCCCCCCCCCCCCAAGTTATGGGGGCTCATGAGGACCTATGCCTCTTGCTGTCTCAACAGCTGTAGTTGCTTTGACACCTGGGAATCTTGGATGTTAACCCATTTAGCCCCAACACCCTACAGCAAGAGATGGTTTGACCATGATAATTCAAGGGTAGTGCCAGATTAGCTTGACGCCTTCTGGCACCAAGCTAATCTGGCACTACCCTTGAATTATCATGGTCAATCCATCTGCTGCAAATGGTACCTAGTCCTTAGGTGACGCGTCTAAAGTTTGGGAAATGTGCCCGTGGGGTTAAAGTTACAATGATTCCAAAACGCTATATGTGTCCACTTGCGGTGAAGGCGTTAAATGTATTATGTACAGTTTCTGACAGCACCAGTCAAGAGTTTTGACTCCTAGTCCCACATCAAGGTTTCTTTATCAGAAACCATCGTAAATCACATCTGTCTTCACTTTGTGCAATGCATTCGTCCCTCCTTGCACTCGGTTCAACAACAAACAACAATCAAGATTTAAGGTGAATGTCTCTGCACAAAACATGCGTACACATTCTTTCAAACAAACACACAAGCACGTGTAAGTCACTAACGCAAGCCATGCAGCAAAAATAAATTCCTGTGATACATATAATGTTACTGATAGAATAGTACAGGATAAAATTCACTGTCCTACACACTCAACTCGAAGCCACTGCGGAAGCACAACTGATGCACACGCTGATACATCCACACAGATACACAGGGCGCACACCAGACTATTTTAGTATCTATCAAACCAACAGCAAATGGGGTGGGTGGGGGTGGGGTAGGAGTTGAGATAATGCCACTCGGTTCGCAAATCCATTCAGAAAATCCCCTAGAAGTTGCAGCCCTTGCTTGTGTATCACAAAAAGGTTTCCTTTGTTACAAGACGAAATTGTCATCAGCCTGTTCCACCTGCAAGAGGCATAGATCTTATGAGCCCCTGCAGTCACATGGGCTCATGAGAATCTATGCCTCTTACAGTCACAGAACCTCATGAGAATCTACACCTTTGCAGACCTACCTCAAATTTTTCTATTTTAGTTTATCGTACAGTTTCTGCATGATAACTTTCCATCTTGTACAATGTGCGAAGCAAATGGGGAACAACAGTCATTCCGCTGTTTCCTTTGTTGTCTTCAATGTGTATGCAAGCTGCTGTCTTTAATATGCATCCGAGCAGTCATCTTCAGTGAGCATGCAAGCAATGGTGACTGGAGAAAGCTCAACACATGCGGGTTTACACACAACGAAAGCAGTCCTCTAGGGACATGACACCAACAGTCCCCGAGATCACGCAGTAGTCTTGTTCAGTGGTCTCCAGCACCTTGACCCCTTGCACATGCAGCCACTGGCACTATACAGTACACAGCAGGTACAGTACACAGTAACTGTGGCTGCATTGACAGTGGGGGCAATATTCTATGATGCTCCCCTGCAAGGGGCCTGAAACTCTAGCACAGCAAGATAAGGTAAATATAAAGTAGCTAGTAAGTACTTTTCACTACCTACTACTTATCTTATCCTGAAAACAAGTGCTAGCATCCACCCACCCCCACCCCCCTCTTTTTTCTTACATCTAGCACAGCAAAGACAGCCCCTTGACAGGTTATGCCACCTGTCCTGGTGGGGTAAAGGGGAGCACTCTGGAGGCAAACTGAAGGCGAAGAGAAGGGTGGAATCTTTCAAAGCAAGCAGGGCAGGCAGGAGAGATCATTGGATGCCGAGGGCGGTGCGGGACTGTTTGATGCGATCTAATCGTGTCGTCAGATGCTTGTTCTGGTTCTGTAACTCTTCTACTTGTGTTTGGGCCTCGCGTAGCTGAAACACACACATTAACATACACATATATTCCAGACTAAAAAGGTGACAGCCAAATGTGCAATATGCAATGGAAAAAGCAAGAAGGTTGTACACTTCGGAAAGACATGCACAAAACAATTTACTGAACTGTTTTGCGCTTGTCCTTCCATACACTACTTTCTGTCTCAGTTGTTTGTCTGAAACACACACAGTAAGAAATCACATTTTTAATCTATTTAACCCCGCGGCCGCATTTCACAAATTAGGGAGGTATCACCCAACGACTATGTACCAGTTGCAGGAGATGGATCAATCGTGATAACTCAAGGGTAGTGCCAGGTCAGCTTGGTGCCAACTGGCACCAAGCTAATCTGGCACTACTCTTGAATTATCATGGTCGATCCACCTCTTGCTGTAGTGTGTAGGGGCTAAATGGGTTAAAGTAAATGAGATAACAATGAACAAGAGACCAAAGATCATAGATCTAGTTGGCCCAAGCACCAAAATGAAATAATGGGGGGGGGGGGGACTGTTAACACACAACCTACACTACAAGCCTATCATTGTGTACAAGGCATCGTGCGAATAACAAGGTCATGATGTGAAGCTTATGACCTCATTTTGCTGCCAACTAGGCTGCACTGTGGGACTGGCTGTTACTTAGTTCTGTGATAGTGCAATAAGCATTAAACTGCCCTGAGCTCGTACGTTATGTGTGATTTTGGACATTACAACTTTACGCTATAAGGCAACAAGAAAGGCAAAGCCATTATGGCTCACGTGTATGACCGATTTACATATGTGTAACCTTTGTGACAAGGGCTGGCTTCTGCAGCAGCAAAATCCATGTTTTCTGAAAATGTAAGCATTCTTGACCTTTGTGATGAGTCGACTAAATTAGTATGCATAGGAAAGTCTTATCACATCAGCTATCTTTGTACCAAATTTGGTTGAAAAATTTGCAAAAATTTGGGAATACCTACAATTTTATCAAAAATCAGCATTTTACACACATTTGCAAGCCTCTTTTGACCCTTGACCTTTTCAATGGGTCATCCGAATTAGTATGCATAGATAGGTCTTACCATAAGGTATCCCTGTACCAAATTTGGGTTTTAAGTTGTGAATAGTATTTGAGAAAAAACATCTTTTGTCAAAATATGGCTATTTTAGACCTGTTTCCTGAGCTCTCATGACCCTTGACCTTTCTGAGGGATCAACCAAATTAGTGTGCATAGAAAGGTCTTCCCATCAGGTATCTCTGTAGCAAGTTTGGGTTTAAAGTTGTGAATAGTATTTGAGAAAAAACATCTTTTGTCAAAATATGGCTATTTTAGACCTATTTCCTGAGCCCTTGTGACCCTTGACGTTTTTGAGGAGTCATCCAAATTAGTATGCATAGATAGGTCTTACCATCAGGTATCTCTGTACCAAGTTTGGGTTTGAAGTTGTAAGTAGTATTTGAGAAAAAACATCTTTTGTCAAAATATGGCTATTTTTCACCTATTTCCTGAGCTCTTGTGACCCTTGACCTTTCCGAGGGATCAACCAAATTAGTACGTATAGAAAGGTCTTACCATCAGGTATCTTTGTATGTACCAAGTTTGGGTTTGAAATTGTGAATAGTATTTTAGAAAAAATAAATGATGTCAAAATATAGCTATTTTTGAACTATTTCCTGATCCCGTGACCTTGACCTTTGTGAGAGGTCACTCAAATTCGTAAGTTTAGAAAGATCTTACCACAAAGTATCCTTGGGCCAAGTTTGAAGAATGTGGCTTGAATAGTCTCCGAGAAAATGCCAACGTTAAAGTCTACCACGGACGACGGACGGACGACCACTGGCCCAAAACATACTCACTTTTGCTTCACATATGAGCCAAAAATTCACAGACCAGCACACAATTTGTCTCAAGGGAAAACTGGTAATCATCACGATCCACTACCGTGCATGTATGTACCTCTCTCTGTAGTTTTCTCTTCTCCTGTTTCAGTTCATCTTCTCCGCCCTCAGCCCGTTCAGCATCTGTCTTGTACCGCTTCACTTGCGTTTCCAACCGACCAACCTACACACATGTAGAGAGAGGTGTGATAAAAGACTGATTGTTGTCACGATGGCTTCCTCTTGTGCTGAGATCATCTAGTACTTCCTAAGCATTTTAACGTATTCGTGACATGCCGCATACGGATATGCGGCAAATAGCGTTTACCCTTTTCATCCTGATACACTATTGCATGAAGTAAATTCGACTATGATAGTTCAAGGGTTGTCCCAGAATAGCTTAGTGCCTGAGGCACCAAGCTATTCTGACACCATCCTTGAGCTAACATGGTTGATCTATCTTGTAATCAGAAATGTAGCCTTTGTGGGAAAATAAGCAAATTAAAGAAAAATGAATTTTTCTTTAAAATGAATTTTTTCGAAAAATACTTACTGATGGTATTACTGATAGGAAACGTTACCTAGCTAGCCTAAT
The DNA here is from genome assembly GCA_036245525.1 of Semisulcospira habei. NCBI lineage: Eukaryota > Metazoa > Mollusca > Gastropoda > Semisulcospiridae > Semisulcospira > Semisulcospira habei. The sequence goes on along the minus strand of BTPG01000002.1, from coordinate 209,376,368 downwards.
TTTAGCCAAATATTGGTTGTGTCCGTGTAAGGGAGTGTTGGCAGGTGAGGGGCGCCATAGACCAGGCAGTAACCGGAGTAGCCTCCCTTTCGCCCCATCCAGGTACAAGCTCACCCGATATCCTCAGTTTAGTTTCTTAGCGAACTGGTGGCAAGCGGGGCAGGTGGGAGGGACCTTCGAGTAATACCAACGGTAAGTATTTTTTCCCAAAAATTCATTTTAAAGAAAAATTCATTTGTTTCCTGTAAACACATTACCGATTTTTTTTTGTGTGTGTGTGTGCTTGGACCAAAGTAGATCTATGATCATTGGTCTATCATGCACACTTCTCTCCCTTGACAGTGCTTTATCCTACTCACTTGGTAGTTTTTTCTAAATTACAAGCACTGGCAGTCAACCCTTTCGGTCTAGTTTTTTTACTACAATTTCGACTGCAACCCCTTCCCCCTTTTTAGTAGGTTCTCTCTTAGGGTGCATGGAAATTTAGCTCTAGGTGGAGGCATGGAATGTATGCCCCTGCAGAAACCACAGTAAAATGTGGTCTTCTTTGCAGGTAAGCAGAAGTTCCTTCTCTTCCTCCAGTATTGCCGATGGTGTGCTGAAGAGGTCACCAAGACCGAAACAGCTGTCCACACCGGCTCAATATCTGGACCCCCACTTGGGGGACCTAGATTTAAATTTCCATGCACCTAGGGGCTGGAACAGTGGGATATGTGATACGCCCCCCTTGGGGGGGGGGAGGGGGGGCTTCCATATGCATTGCTTTCAGTCTCTTACTTAGCGCCCCCTCTTTCCTATCTTTTTTTTTTGTGTGCTTGGACCAAAGTAGATCTATGATCATTGGTCTATCATGCACACTTCTCTCCCTTGACAGTGCTTTATCCTACTCACTTGGTAGTTTTTTCTACATTACCGATGGTATTACTGATAGGAAGAATCCCGAAGAGGAGGTGGGTGCCGCTATAGCACCCCTAACCAAGACACTGGCCCTCAGACCCGCCCTCCCGAGGCAAACTCCCGATAATTTTAGCTAAGATACTTATGGCGCTGAAAGGGAGTGTTGCGCCGCTGCGATGTCTCCCACCAGCGAAAGATTCTGCTGCTGGGCGGAGAGGTCCCTCAGGTAGAAGCGGACGAGGGTAGTCTCAGCTCGCCATCCCACGGCCGCCACAATGTCCTTGACAGCGCAGTTGCGGTCGAATGCGAGACTTGCAGCCATGGCTCTGATCTCGTGCGCCCTGATGTTCATACGTGTGGCTGCATCAGGGGCGAGATCCTGGAAGGCAGAGCGAATTACCCATTGGAGCCAGGAGGAGATGGTGTGGGCTGAGATGTCACGACTACCTGGGGACATAGGGAGAAACAGGCGGGTGCGTCCTCTGCGCAGAGGCTTGGTCCAAAAGCCGGTAAACACGTACGGCTCTCACCGAGTCCTGTTGTCTGGTCTCCCGGGTGGAGTCTGTCACTCGTAAAGGACGAATAGTCATCATCTCTGGGGCAGCCAAAGAAGGTCGGTTCAGGTAGCAGTTGCACGGAGCCATCCGTCCGGAACTGCAAGCAATCTGGGCTTGTCGACAGCGCATGAAATTCACTGACACTGGAAGCTGTGGCTAGGTCCAACAGGAAGCACGTCTTCCGCGTCATGTCAGGCATGCGCGCCAAGTGAAGAGGTTCAAAACGGTCAGAGTTGAGCCACGTAAGCACCCAAGGTAGATCCCATCTCGGTAGCAGCGAACGCAGTGCCGAGCGTAGCAGACCGAAGTGGGCCATAAGATCGGTGAGGTCTTTGCAGCTACCAGGGTCGGGCCGGCCCAAGTGCCGGTAGGTGTCGGCAATCATGGCGAGGTAGCCCCGAATGGTAATTGGAGCCAGTCTCTGGTCGTTGAATAGCCAGAGGAAGAACTCCGCCAGCTGGGGCATCGTCAAGTCTGTGGGGAAGAAAAGGTTGTCACCACACCTGTCACACAGCACTCGCCATTTTCCCTTGTAAACTCGTCTGGTTGAGGGTCTGCGGGCTGCAGCGATAGCATCCACTGCCGCACTAGAGAAGCCTCTGCTGGAGAGGGCTTGCCGCACAATCTCCAGGCGTAGAGGAGGAGACGTTCTGGGCACGGATGGTACAGCGGCTGTCGCGGTTGCTTGAACATCGTGTGTGGAGTGGGGAGCTGCAGAGGAGGGCACGTGGCGAGGTTCAATAGAGCTGTGGTCCACGACTTGGTCCAGCAGAAGGGGGCCACCAGGAACAGGACCATGTTGCAGCTGCGGAGCTTGAGGAGGACTTTGGGCACCAGCACCAACGGAGGATAAGCGTAGGCGACGAGTCCATCCCAGGGATGGATAGCGCGTCGACAGCCCAAGCTAACGGGTCTGGAACCGGCGAGACGAACAGCGGTAGTTGGCGGTTCCACCTCGTCGCGAAGAGGTCGATCATGGGAGCCTCCCACCTGGTCCCGATCATTCTGAAGATGTCCGAACGGAGCGTCTACTCGGTGTGAAGTAGCTAGAACATTTAGATGTCCTGGGATGTGTCTCGCATGAAGAGTGATGCCCCGATCCTTGCACCCGTGGAACACCTGGTAGAGAAGGATGCACAGCTTCTGTATGTAGGCAACGACGGTGGAGTTGTCAGACAAGATGACGAGCTCCTGGCACCGGAGTTGAGAGTCCCACGTCATAAGGGCTTGCCACACCGCCTTCAGCTCTAACCAGTTGATGTGTCGAGAGCGGAGATCTGGAGGCCAAAGACCGGAGGCTGTGGCGAACATCAGTAGTAGGTGAGCCCCCCAACCGGCGAGACTTGCGTCAACACAGAGGGACAACCGGGGAGATGGCGAGTAAAGTGGGACCCCCGTAGCGAGCCAGGCAGGGTCCCCCCAGCGCAGGAGATGAGGATGTAGCATCGGGGTCCTCTTGAGCTACTTGCGCTCCAGATTCCCCAACTTCTGGATACGCGCCTCCGGGAGCCGCACTTCATTGAAGTCAGTTTGAAACTCCATCCCCAGGTGTACAAAGCGGCGCGACGGTGAGAGGTCGGACTTGCCTGCGTTGACGAGGAACCCGAGTGTGCCGAGCAGAGCGAGGAGCGCATCCCGATCCTTCTCCAAGGCGGAGTCTGCTTGGTTCCTCAGAAGATCGTCGAGGTAGTTCGACGTGGGACTGGACAAAGTCCGTCTGGCCCTGGCTACGACGGCGTCCATGATCCGGGTAAACACCCACGGGCTGAGGTTGAGGCCGAAAGGAAGCACGTGGAACTGGTAGACTACACCGGCGAAGGCGAAGCGAAGGTAGTGTCTGGCCGCAGGATGTATGGGGACGTGGAGGTACGCATCCGACAGATCGAGACCGACGGCAAAGTCCATGGGCTGCACTGCGGCGCGAAGGGCTCGAGCGGTCTCCATGCGGAAGGACAGGGCAACTATGAACTTGTTCAGGGTGGAGAGGTCGATGACTGGGCGCCACTTGCCCCCCAGCTTGGGAACCACGAAAAGGCAGCTGTAGAAGGCTGGAGTGTCGTGTCGCGTCACCACCTCCGTGGCGTTCTTCCGTAGTAGAGCAGAGACCTCGTTGCGAAGCGCGTCGGCCCTGAGCTGATCTGAAGGCACCGCAGTCCAGAGAGGCGAACGGCGCAGGGGGGGGGGGGGGGGGGGGGGGGGGGGGGGGGGGCGACCGGAACGAAAGTTGTAGTCCTCGCAGAAGGTCGACAGGATCCACGGGTCGTCGGGAAACAGCGATCTCCAAGGGTTGCTGTGGCGACAGGAGACCCGGGAGGGATCGGCGGGGGCGGTGGAGGAAGGCAGTCAGCGGGCCCTACCTCGCCTGAAGGGATGACGGGCAGGTCTAGGCCAAGCAGGGGCGGGGGCGTCCATGGCGACGGAGGTAGTGAGCGTGTGGGGTCGTCCAAAAGCCGGAGTCAGGGGGGGGGGGGGGAGACGACCTCGACTGGTGAAGGGACGAGAGGAGGGTCTGGCGGTACGCAGGGCTCAACCCACGGCCCTGTGGGCTGCCTGAAAGCAGGTCGGAGCGACTCGGCTGGGCCACAAGTCCTTGTTAGCCTCCTTGACAGTCTGCCAGGTGGGGCTGAAAAGGAGTTCTCCACCAAGAGGAGCCCGGCGTAACTGATTCTTCAACTCGGTCGGCAGCGAGCAAGCGTGCAGGACATTATCTCGACGCATCAGATCACAGTTAGCAGCCGCAGCCATGGCGTTGACAGCGGTGTGGTAAGCGGCCCGGTTGCCGGAAACTGCCAAGGCGAGGATGTCGGCCAACAGAGGTGAGATGGTAGGATTTCAAGCCTCCTCAACACGACGGACGATGGCCTGCGTCACCAGGTCCAGGAACCCCGCAGAGGCCAGGGAATTGCAGATGAGTGAAGCAGTCTGTGTAAGCCCAGGAGTGGAATCACGTTGTCGAAGAGAACCAGCACAGGACAGCGCCGGAGGGTCCAGCGCCGGGAGTGGGCAGGCGAAGCTCTGCGAATGTCCCGCGTACCACCTCTGATGGAAGGCTATAGACAGGTCCGCCGGCCACCTGGTGTCAGCGAAGAAGCCGGTGTCTCCCAAGGCGCCCTGATGCAGGTGAGAGGAGAAGGCATCACGTAGGTCCCGGAACCCGGGCGGTTGAGGAAGAGACTTGAAGCGCTTGGCCTGGCGCTCGAAGTCCACGAAAGCTGAAGCTCTCTTCTTGGCAGGGGGAGAAGAAGTGGGCAGTCTTCCGCGGGAAGACATGACGCGATGAGACGAGCAGCTTCGTCCATGGCCCGAAGAGTCTCCATCCTATGGCTCAACGTAGCTGGCGGCGAATCCATCTCATCTCGAGAATGTGAGCGCCAAGAAGGGGAGGCGCCATCATTGCCAAGCAACGCCGAAATGGAGTCTTCTGGAGCTAAGCTGATGGAGTCGTCCGTCAAGCATGCGGGAGGAACAGGGGCGTCCAACTCCTCCGAACGACTGGTGATCGCCGGCGCCGCGGCGGCCCGACGAGAAGCAAAAACAGCGCTGGGAGGGGATCATCTTCCGCTGTGACGACGCCGCGAGTGGAGAAGCGCCGGGGAATCCCGCGGGGTCCTGTATGAAGAGGCCGAACTGCTAGGGGCAGACCAGCGGTCCCAAGGGGAGCGGCTGCGACGTAGAGAACGGGAAGGTCTCGAATGGGCGTCTTGGTGCGTACTGCGTCTCGTCGTTACAGCACGGGCCAAGGGGGTAGATCGTACCTTGTCTCCTGTCTTCCGAGATGAAGGCCTAGGGTGACGGTTGTCTCGCGAAGTCCGGGAGGAAGAGCACCATCTCGGGCGGCCGGTCCCGCGAACTCAAACGGCGACGAAGAGTCGTAGGCGCGCCGGTCTTCTCATCGCATAGCGCCCCAACGGTACTGGCACATCGTCGTATGCTCCTCGTGTCTCTGGTCTCTGTGTAGTGAGCGAGCACTTCTGGAGTCAGGCGAACTGTCCGAGTGTGGCCGCGGGCGGGGGTCGGGGTCCCGTCGTGGGGTCGTCTCTCGCCTCTCAGCACTGCGTCTGGAGCGTGCTCTCGTCTCCACGATCGGGGCGCGTGGTCGTGGCACATCATCACTGACCTGGGATCGTGACATGGAACGTGCAGCAGTCCTGTGGTGCTCGCGGTCCCTGGATGCAGCAGTGTCGTGCCTATCTATCCTGTGTCGGGAGCTGGCGCCAATGCGTGTAGGGGGCTTGTCTGGCCGTGGACGCTCATCACTGACCTGCGATCTAGAAGCCGAGCATTCGTCTCTAGGGGGGGATCCCGTCACGAGTGCGCCTCGTGTCTCTCTTCCCGAAACACCGAGCGTGGCACCTTCTTTCTGTCAAGGCTGCGTTCCGCCGTCTGGCCCGGAGCTAAGATCATCATAAAATCGTGTGCCGACGTCTGCCCGGACGTAGTAGGATTGGTCCCATTCATCACGGTCATGGGTGACTTAAAAGCCCCATCCGTGGTATTCTGCGCAGTGGTAGTTGTACTGTTCCAATTCGTCACGGTAATGGGTAACTTAATAGCCCCATCCGTGGTATTCTGCGCATTAGTCGTCCTACTGGCCCGATTCACCACGGTCATGGGAAATTTACTGGGCCCATCCGTGGTACTCTGAGCAGGAACTGATGGCCGCTCTCTGGCGGTAGAATCCCCACAGCTGGGACCATCTCTCTTCCAGCCAGGGGGCGCATACAGCACAGGGGTGCGTTGACTCACAGCCAGAACAGGGCAGACAGACTGCATGCTCGTCACAGGGCCACTGAAAATCGCCACATTGCGTGCAGGTACGAACCTGGTAACTGCAACATAGAGGCCATAATGAAGAACAAGCGAGCATGGCCACGCACCAATAATTACACGCGCGAGGGTGAGAACGAACTCAATCAAGTGCACAGAGCATGCCAACGCCCAGCGCTCTTCCCTTCCCTTGAGCGCCGGTCAAGGGCAGTCACCGAGATTTTACCTGGTCATGACGGTGCGAGAAGCAAACCCACGCCGGTTGAAGCAACGTCCTGAGGAGCCACGGGACTCGCAGTCACCACCCCGGTCAAAGCTGTCCACAGGCACGCTGGGTCCAAGTCACGCTGCACCATTCAAAGTTCGAAACAGCACAAGGCACAATCCGATTGAGCTCCAAGCTAGCACAATCCAAGTGAGCTCCAAGCGAGCACAAGCCACGCAGCCAAGTCCCCAAACGTGCAAGAACAGTTCAAGAAAAGTCACAAGACGACCGGTCACATCCACACAGTAAGATCCGAAGAGCGATGTACGAACACAACCGTCTACAGGCTAGCTAAGAACTAAACTGAGGATATCGGGTGAGCTTGTACCCGGATGGGGCGAACAGGAGGTTACTCGGATTACTGCCTGGACTATGGCGGCCCTCACCTGCCAACACTCCCTTATACGGACACAACCAAAATTTGGCTAAAATTAGGCTAGCTAGGTAACGTTTCCTATCAGTAATACCATTGGTAATGTGTTTTGAGGAAACAAATATCAGCCTCAGGATGCAATAGGTTAAGCTGTATACAGCACATCTTGAATGGGTTAAAATGCTCTCGAGTACAAAATAAGTGATCAAAGCTTTAAGGAAGATATCAAGAACCATATACTAATCAGTTGTGTAGTCATTGGCATAGGACATTCATGTACAAGTCAACTTCCATTTGTGTATCTTTCATACAAGAATTATAATTAACCCTTTGGCTGTCAGTTGTGCTTTTTGTTGAAGTGATTTCCGCAGGAATCGCCAGGACAAAAAGCCCGACCAACAGTCCTACGGTCGAAAGTTTCAAAGCTGAGTGTTGTCTTCTGATAACGACGTAATCATATAGCCATTATGGAGACAGATTGACCATAATAGTTCAAGGTTGGTGCCAGAAAAGCTAGGCGCATGGAGGCTACATAATTATATAGCCTTTCTGGCGATAAATCGAGCATGATAGTTTAAGGATGGTGCCAGAACAGCTTGGCGCTTAAAGGTGCAAAGCTGGTCTGGCACCACCCTTGAACCATCATGGTCGATCATGTGGTCATGTATCAGGACTGACTGTTAAGGGTCTTTGCCCTAGGGTTTAACCCTTTTAGCCCCAAGGTCCCATTTCTCAAATTTTGGAGGTGTTGCCTAACGACTATGTTAGAGGAGAGGGGAGGGGGGTTGAGGTTCATATGGATCCCATAAGAGGAAACTATCTCTTCATGGATCACACTCCATCCCATAAGAGGAAACTATCTCTTCATGGATCACACTCCATCAAAGGAGCATGCATACAAAGTGGTTTTGTGCAATTGCAGGGATCATACGGATCTATACCTTTTGCAGTTGGCTACTGTTCACTTTCTCTCTGCAGTGAACATGTTAAATACATGTGCCTGCTATGGCTTCAAACTGGTTGTACCAGTTGCAGGAGATGGCTTGACCATGATACTTCAAGGGTAATGTCAGATTAGCTTGGCGCCAAGCTAATCTGGCACTACCTTTGAATTATCATGGTCAAGCCATCTCCTGCTGTAGGGATCTGGGGCTAAAAGGGTTAACAGTAGTGGGTGAGGAGAGGGGAGGGGGCGGGAGAGGGGAGGGGGGGTTGAGGTTCATATGGATCCCATAAGAGGAAACTATCTCTTCATGGATCACACTCCATCAAAGGAGCATGCATACAAAGTGGTTTTGTGCAATTGCAGGGATCATACGGATCTATACCTTTTGCAGTTGGCTACTGTTCACTTTCTCTCTGCAGTGAACATGTTAAATACATGTGCCTGCTATGGCTTCAAACTGGTTGCACAAACTCACCATTCCTTCTAATGTTGCTATATCTTGCTCAGCTTTCTGTAATTTGAATTTGTAATCATGGATTTGTTTGCTTGCCTCTCCTGAAACAGAACAAATGAGGTACTAAATGACCAAACAAGCATTCCTTGTGAACTAGCACCATGCACCAAAGAACATATTATATACCACATTAAAAATAAATACACATGATAGCATAGCTGTACAACGCTTCAGTTTGCAGAGAGAGAGAGAGAGAGAGTGTGTGAGAGAGAGAGAGAGAAAAAGAGAGAGAGAGAGAGAGAGAGAGAGTGTGTGTGTGTGTGTGTGTGTGTGTGTGTGTGTGTGTGTGTGTGTTGTTTGTGTGTTTATTTATTGTGTTGTGTTGTAGTGTGTGTGTGTGTGTTGTGTATTTATTGTGTTGTGTTGTAGTGTGTGCGTGTGTGTGTAAATGGTCCATGCGTTTGCACACTCTACACCGAGAGAAATCAACAGCATTGCAAAATCTCTGATAACTGCAGGTACCTGGTATCTAATAATTTAGCCCTCTGACTGCTGGTAGCGCATTTTGTCAAGATGAGTCCTGCAGGAATCACTTCCACAAGAGCATTACCAGCAGCCAAATGATTAATCTTTACGATGGGGTACACAGTTTTGAAAAGTGACATGTCATTCTGACTTACGCTGGATCTCGTACAGCTGCATTTCTGGTCCATTGACTTGTGGTACACTGGATGCATTGTCTGATTTCCTCTGTTTACTCTGTTCAGTATCTAATAAGTTTTCTAACCGCATTATCTGAAACAAATCACATGAGACATCAGTAACATTTCTCTTTGTTTTCTTTGACTGTCATCACTTCCTGCCATGTAGACCCAAACAGTTGTCATGATGAGCTGTTTTTGCTGGAATCCAGAAAAAAGAGCTCAACATGATAACTGTTCTGAATATATCTACATACTACATGTACTCACTCCATAAGTTTTCTCTCTTTTGGCACATGTATTGATATATTATATAACAAGCAAATTAAGTTGAATACACACAAATAAACGGAGAACCGACAGCAGCAAACATGCAAGGCGAATCACTGCCTAGTGAAACTGATAAGATGTCTGCTAGCATTTATCATAAATGTAATATTATAACCTGAGAATAGGACTAAATTTACAGACAAACACACTGGCATTTCCCATCATAAGCCTTGATGTAATTACAAGCAGAATTTACTCAGCAACATGTACAATTAACGAAAGTACTTTGTCTGTTGTCAGACGAAATGGCACTGTGTCGACAGTCAGATATGCATTCGTCTGCTAGTGTTTTATCTCAACATCGCAATCATCTGCAAAGTGAAGGAGGTACAGTTTTGTTTTGTTAAATTATATTCAGCCAAATTCCCTTGATATAGTGCTGATAACAGACAGATGTGACCACTTGACCTTATTCAACTTGTCCTCGGCTGATGCCTAGGACATTTTGATGCGGGTCTTGTAATCACAGATGGAGAGAAGTACGGAGCACTATGCTTGGCTGTACTCCATGGAAAACACCATCTCTGACTCTGTCCTTGATGATGCTGAATGTCTCCCCATGATGGAAGAACTGAATGCAGTGCCCACTACCGAGAAGTTGAGTAAAGCTGTGGACAGACTGTCATCAGGAACGGCTTCTGGAAATCATCAAATGTGGGAACAGCATCCTGCTCCACACTTTCATGGCCTCCTGTGCCAGTGCTGGGAGGAAGGAGCCTAACAGCAGAACATGAGAGATGCCAACATCGTCACTATGTACAAGAACATTGGTGACAGCAGAACATGAACGATGCCAACATCGTCACTATGTACAAGAACATTGGCGACAGAAGCGACTGCAATAATATCTCTCAGCATTAACCCATTCAGCCCTGATGCACAACAGCATGGGTCGACTGATAATTCAAGGGTAGTGCCAGATTAACTTGACGCAACAGGCTTGGCGCCTGTTGCGTCAAGTTAATCTGGCACTACCCTTTAAGTCGATCCATCTCCTGCAACAGGTGCATAGTGGTTAGATGACGCCTCCCAAATTTGGGAAGTATGTGCATCGGACTGAATGAGTTAAACACCCTCAACAAGCACCCTGGCCAGGCTGACAAAGAGAGTGTGGAACAACAGCATGCTAGACAAAGCTGCCGATTACCACCTGCATACTAAGCAAACTGTATGCTTGCATGTCCTGGGAACTCTATGCATCACAGAAGAGGAGACTGAACCCCTTCCACATGCATTGTATGAGGTGGATCCTTGGGATTCCATGGAACTGGAAGGACAAGATCACAAATACAGAAGTAGGCCAAGCAGGCCTATAAAGCCACAGCAGACGTCGTTCAACAACCAAAGTGACATTTTCAAGGGCGCTACTCCATGTTCTCTCAAAACTGATGGATGCTTACAGTTTACAATCACATCTGCCGGTTATCAGCACTAAATCAAGCAAAATGTGGCTCAATATAAAATAACATAATATCAGGATCATAAGTGAGAACAAATGAGACAGACACATAACACACATAGTAACTAAAGCATATCATGAGTATGGAGGTCTTATATTTAGATGAACCTATGAAATCAATGTACCCATGCAAAGGAAACTGCAGTGCAATGTATCAGATGTAAATGTAGCGATGAAAGGCAAACAGTCACTTACTTCTTCTACTAATTTTTTCTTCTCCGCTGCAAGGGCTTTAACTTTGTCATCTGCAAGAGACAAAAATGTAATAATAAATAAATGAGAGGGAGATGAAAACAAAAATGCCATAAAATTGTTGACATCTCTTTAAAAAATGCATAAAATGTATTTGAGAAAGACATTATGACAAAATAAAATGTATCTTATTTAGAACATAAAAAATCACCTGCTGAACAAAAAGTGGAAATCAAATTGCATTGTCTTACTGTTTTTCATCACCCCAGATTTATTGCTCACATGTCTGGTACCGACTACCATGCAGCTTCTAAACAAATGCAGGCATGCGATACTTTGAATTAGCCCATATAACACTGAGGCTAAAAGCTTCAAATTTGTACACTGCAATACACAAACTACATTATAGAACTTGCAGATAAGGATATAGACCAATGGCTTTACTTTAGTTCAAGGGTGGTGCCAGAATAGCTTGGCGCCTACAGGCGCCAAGCTATTCTGGCACCACCCTTGAACTATTTTAGTCAAACTTATTTCACACACTGGTGTATTCCGAATGATAAGGGTTAATGGAATGTGTAACACATGTAAACTACAACATTCACTATAATCAACCCATTCACTGCTGAGCAACAACTGCAAGCGACTTACGACCTCATGAGCCCCAGCAGTGGCAGTTGTGTGGTATCATGAGGATCTACTACGTCCTTCCTGACACCACTGTGTATCCATGTCCCTTGGACAACTGGGTCTCTTTGGCATTTAATGAACTAAGATTTCAAAATCACATTGTGCCTGTACCGGCAGTGAAGGGGTTAATGGAATGTATAACACATGAAAAACCACAGCAATATGCGTTAACCCCATTGTGTATGCAGCCACAAGTACTGTAAAGAGTGCCGGTGGCTGCGTGCACAAGACGGTTAACATCCATGAACAGTAACCACAGCCATCGCCTCTTAGCAACAAGATTAAAGTCATAAACATGCCCCTATCACTCTAACATGACCTTAATTTACCACTGCACATAGCCATTTCCCTTCCCACTGTACACCCCTAAAATCCCTGCATGTGTAGTGTCAATGTTCTAAATATGTAGTTTTACAGAATTTAACCATTGACATTAGCCCATATCATACTGAGGCTAAAAGCTTCAAGCTTGTACACTGTCACATGCAAGCTACATTATAGTACTTACGGATAAGGATATAGACCAATGGCTTTAGTTCAAAGGTGGTGCCAGAATAGCTTGGCGCCTAGAGACGCCAAGCTATTCTGGCACTACCCTTGAACTATTTTAGTCAGACTTATTTCACACACTGGTGTATTCTGAATGATAAGGGTTAACTCATATTACCCCTTCAGTGCCCATGGATGCAGACTGCGTTTTTGAAATCTTTGTTCATTCAACGACCAAAACCGTTTTAGGAACGCGGATACAAATTGGTCTCAGCAAGAGACAAAGATCCAGAGCCCCTGCAACTGCGACGGCCTATGAGGATATATGTCTAGTAGAAGGATCATTTTTATTTTGTCTTGGCAGTGACAGGATTAAATCTATGGATGAACGGACTAAACAATGTGAGGCATGAAGCATCCATTTGAATACATCTACATGAAGTTTGTGGTGTACTGGCATGCTTACTGTTACAATCACTACTCATGTACAAACCTTTATGAAAACAATGAGAGAGAGAAAGAGAGAGAGAGAGAGAGAGAGAGAGAGAGAGAGAGGGTTAGTTATTTGGTTTTAACACCGAGCAGGCAACTGAGAGAGAGAGAGAGAGAGAGAGAGATTGATTGATTGATTGTACATTGCTTAACGTCCCGACAGCAACAAGACTTTCTCAGGACGTGCCGGCACTGCTTGTGAAAAAAAAAAATAAACAGAATATTGAATGTATGTCGCCAGCCGGTCCAATACGTTAAATAAACCTACGACATTGGGCCTAAATAAAGCCAAGACCATTTAGCAACACATATCCAATATCAAGAGCTACAGGCAGCGCAGACAGTAGGGAGAGTTTTAGAAAGGCAAATACAGGTGAATGGACCAAGGGTAGACAGAAACACATGCCCCAGAATAGAAGGGAAACCCACCCTGTGGGGCTGACCAGGGTGACCCTGGGAACGAAAAAGTAGTTAACCCCACCCAAGTCCCCCAGGGCAGACCGGGTTGGGGAGTGTGAGAGAGAGAGAGAGAGAGAGAGAGAGAGAGAGAGAGAGTGCGCGTAAATAGCATTTGCAATCAGTGCATACATACTTATAATGTGAAACAATGTGAAAAGACAAAAGTCAACTGATACAAAACTGCATTTCCCATTTTACGACATAAACATTATCCTTAAAATGGATAGACAAAGGTTTAGTTTAGAATTTGCTTAAGAATTTGTAAGGTCAGTGTGACTCAACAAAAGACGAAAGTAACCATTTTTTTTGGAGCAGTTTTTCCTGTTTTGTCATTTGTGCTCCAGTCTTTGTTCTTCCTTCTATACTCAAAACCAGCATAAATCCAATACTAAGCTGAGGGAAAAAAAGAAGACATAAACAGGGTCAGCAAGAAGTGTTTGGATCCTCATAACCTTATGCAGTCTGCAGTGACTGATGAGGATCTATGCCTCTTGTAAATGTAAAGTACAAATGAGCATTGTAGCAGGTGGTCCTGCCTACATGCAACAACCAAATCTCGCTTGGGCTCAAAAGGTGAACTTAGCCGATTTCTGGCTTGTTTGCGTTTTTTTCCCCCTCATTGTTGCAATCTGCATGTCAAAAATGCCCAGGTGTAATATTTTATATCCACAGACAGCCATGTTTTAACCCATTACATCCTGAGGCTGATTTAAAAGAAAATGCTTATTGTCCTATGAGGACCACATTGCAGATTAGGATCAAGCATTTAGTTCAAGGGTGGCGCCAAGCTACTCTGGCATCACCCTTGAACTATCATAGTTAAATTTATTTCCAGCAATGGGTGTAGCAGGGTGAAAAGGGTTAACTCGCAAGAAAACTCTTCAGGCAGTGACCGTTTCACAGCTGCACAGAGCGCAAAAGGCCATCGGGCCTATGTTGACTCGGTGAACTTTTGTGCATGGGGTATTAATTCACCCTAGATGAAGTAAAACCGAATTGATTAAAATGTACCGTATACATACTTATTAACCCATTTCATCCTGAAACACAATTGCTTGAAATAAATTTTAAGATATTTCAAGGGTGGTGCCAAAATAGCTTGGCACCTCGGGCGCCAAGCTATTCTGGCACCACCCTTGAACTAAAATGGTTATCTATCTCCTAGTCTGTAAAGTAGCCTTCTAGGATAGATAATAAGCAGATTTAAAAAAATCAGTCTCAGGATATAATGGATTAGCACTGCGTAGGTGTCTCGTGCATGCGCAACAGGGCTTAGCATTATGTCACAGGCCTGACAAGGTAGGTGTAAGTAGTCCACTGGTAAAGTGCAGTTTCATTTAGTGAAATACCAGGAAAAAGGATGTTCAGTGTGAAAATGTGCAATTGTTGCTTGTAAAAATGCTGCCTTAACTCATTACATCCTGAGGCTGATTTGTTTAAAAATTTTCTTATTATCCTCTGAGGTCCACATTACAGATTTTAGCTCATGGGTGGTGCCATAAATGCTTGGCACCTTAGGTGCCAAGCGGTTCTGGCACAACCCTTCAATTATTATAGTAAAATTAATTTCATGCAGTAAGTAGCGTATCAGGATGAAAATGGTTAAACCCCCTGTGCATGTTGAAAATGGTATTAACACTTCAAGATATACCACATTTAAATACAGATCTTTTTGCCACATATCTGGATGCCAAACGTCTCGAATGAGTTAACAGTATCGGAGGCTGAAAGCATAAGGAGATTACAGGTGAAAAAAACCAACAAACTCTACCATCTTGATCTTAACACTTCGGGGAGTCTACCTCCAGGGTGTGGTTGCATGTTTCTTGGGTGAGTGTTCTTGTTTCTTTCTGTGCAGTCCAAGGCTGAAAACCCGAATGACTCCCTAAAACTGAGGATGTGAACGGAACTGAACTTTGCCAGGAAGCAGCACTGAAAGCCTACAGGGGGCTTATGATAATCTACGCCTCTTTCATGTGATCTGGTTCGGCTGCGGGAGTTTTGTGTTGCAAATGTCAAGTGTTCGTTTTACTTTGACAGAGGTGCTGGAAGCTTGGCAGTCTCACACAGCACACATTTCTGGTCATAAATATCAGAAATGAACCTACCTTTGTAGTTCATCTGACCTATGAACAATTGAGCCCATCACACATGGACGAATGCCTACCTGAATGGGTGGGTGGATGGATATGTGGGTTGGGGATGGGGGTGAGAGTGAGTACTGAGCAAGTGAATGAATTATGAAGAAAGGAAGTTAATATTCAGCTAAAACAAGCAGCATGATTTAACAGCGCACCAGGCATAGTTGTCTGGCAGAGCTAAAACTTCTGAAGAGCAGACAGGCTCGAACAGTACATGTTTCGGAGACAAAAGCTGACATTGGCTTACAGTAATAACTATATTACCTGTAACTATCAATTCGCCAGGGACGCATGCAATAAACATGGACATGAAAACAGCAGTAAAGAACCCATATCTTGTGGATTACAGAAAAGTAGCCTTGGAGGAAGAAGATTACCCTAATTTACAGAGACACTCGTTTACCTTCATCCATCAGCACTGTTTACAGTACCGATTCCTGCCTGCATATGGGGGTTGAACATAAACACTTTCAATTCCTGCACCCAGGGTCCAGGTATCCTCAAACGACTGTCAGTTGTTGGAGAAGATAGACCATGATAGTTCATGGTCAGTGCAAGAATGGCTTGGTGCCTTAAATTATAGGTGCCAAGCCAATCTTGTGCCAACTCTGAAATGTCATGGTTGATTTATTCTTGCAGCTGGTAAACCACACTACAAAGAAAAGGTTTAACGTTTATCATCCACCACAAAAGTGATTTCAAATAGACGGGACACTGAAAAGGCTCTGAACAAATTTTGACCCCGGCTGGGTTCAAACCTGAGACCTTTCTGATGAGAGTTGAATGCTCTACCACCTGAGCTCCCAAACTCCACAGCACTAAAAGGACACATCCAAGGGCTGAAAGTGTGAAACCAATGGACAGAATGCTCCAAGGTTACAGACTTACACCACAAATTGGTTCCTGAGTGTCTTTTGCAATCAAGCCTAATTATCAGAGGCCAGTTGCATGAGAGTGCTTAGTCCTGCGCCAGCCACTAAGCAAGGTGCTCCGCAATAGTGGAGCACCTTGCTTAAGCTGGCGCAGGACTAAGCTCACTTATGCATCTGGCCCTAGGACCTATTTTCTTTTGATGTTTTTCATTAAATAACCGCTCAATAGTCAAACCACATGCCCTGAGCTCTTTCAAAGATATGTTCTCAAACCTAAGGTTCCAATAGTTCACCTGCATCACACGATTCAAGTCTGTGTCCTGGTTTTTACAGTGTTCAACAGAAAGAACGTCATAGCAAGAGGCATGACTGTTTTCAAATGATTTACTACCAAGTGCCATTCTTCAGGCCTGCGTCTCTGTGCATGTGTGAGTGCGTGCACGCGCGTGCGCACATGACTGGTGTATCAGTGCATGCCTGCTATTTATGCTTCATGTGCACACAGGTAACAAATATGATGGCTGAGAGAGAGAGAGAGAGAGAGAGAGAGAGAGAGAGAGAGAGAGAGAGAGAGAGAGAACTACTGAATCACACTATCTAATCAGATTCAGGTGGAGTAAAATGTTGGCAGTAACACATTTCATGCACCAGTCGGCAGGAGATAAATGAAGGCATGCTACTCTTCTTCTCCCCCCCCCCCCCCCCCCCCCCCAAACATAAACTGACTCACTGATAGGCCAGCCTACAGAACAGCTGTAATGTAAACGTCTAGCATTGCCTTATGCACAATATTTCGAAATTTAGTGTTCATATTTTTTATAAGTTAAAACACATTTGGTTCTAACAACTTTGTAACAAACTGTTTTAACGTTAAATCTATTGCGTATTTACATATTATTGCACTACACTACAGAAAAAAAAAAACTGGCAACTGTTTAAAAATAAGAAAACCGTATTTTAATTTAGCACAGCAGATGTCATAAATGCAGATGTGAATCTTTGTGTTATCCGACTTGGCTGTCCACATTTTATATTTGAAATTTCTGTTAGCTCAGTCATGCTCCAAATCACAGGTGTCACAAACATTACCTTCAAGTGTTCATGTGCAAGAGAAAAAAAGGCACGAGTAGAAAGTCTTAATCCCTAAACTCCAAGGGGTAGTTATAATACCTTATACTACGCGAGGGGATGTTTATCATAGCAGGGAACTTTGTAATAAAATCAACAGTCAAGTGATGAAAACAACTACCTCAAACATTTGTAACAGTTTTAAATCAATCTGTAAGGCAGTGGTTATACAATAGTTCAATTCTGATTCATCATCTTATCCCTTTGCCTGTAGGTAGCGTTTTCTTCGCATGATTCCTACAGGAATCACTGCCAACAAAATCCACTACCTACACACAAAGAAAGAAAAACAACCGAGACGCCACAGGCCGATCAGCATACAGCTAAAAATGAGTAGCTGTGACACTCTGCCATAGGCTAGAACTTGCGATTTTCTTCATCTGAGATGTAATTAAAGTTGGTGTCTTATTATATTCAAGCAAAATCTTAGTCCGCAAGAGGTAAAGATTCTCATGAGCCCCTGCTGCTACAGGGACTCAAGAGATTTTATGCTTCCTGCTGCAGATATGGTACAACTGACTGACAGTGACACTCCCATGAACATACAGCCCCAACAACCAAACGCACGAGTATTTGGGTTATGTTGGATGTCACTTCTAACTTATTTATATATCCATCAAACTGTCCTTGGGTGAAGTTACCCCATGGTTAGTCTGTCAGAAGCACAGATTTTTCAAAGTATTACCTTCGGCTTTATGCAGTGGCGGTATGTTACTGGAAAGTATTAAGATCTTCAACACTTCTAAATATTGCAGAATTTTGTTTAACCCATTTCATACTGAGGCTAAAAGCTTCAAATTTGTACACTGCGGTATGCACGCTACATTATAGTACTTACAGATAAGGATATAGACCAATGGCTTTAGTTCAAGGCTGGTGCCAGAATAGCTTGGCACCTAGAGGCACCAAGCTATTCTGGCACTACCCTTGAACTATTTTAGTCAAACTTATTTCACACAGTGGTGTATTCTGAATGATAAGGGTTAATTAAATTTGTGATAGGCTTGAAAAACATGGAACTACAAATCCAATAGTATGCAATAATATGAAATTATGTATGCATGAAATCGTTGTGTGCTTACCAATTTTTTACCACAAAGATAAAATGACACATTTTTAAAATGTTCCACCCTGTTCATGAAAAAAAGGCACCTTTAATATATAAGTTAAGATTAAATTCTAGGATTAAAAAAAAAGAAGACATCAGGTGCGAGAGCTTAAAATATATCTCTGTTTGAAATGTAGTTTTTGTAAATGTCCTATTACAACACATTTGTTGACACAATAACAATCCATAAACGTTAAAAATTAAAAAAATATAAACGATGTTTTACATAACATGGCAACATCAACAGTTAGTGGAGTATGTCATAGTCCAATAGGCAAACTGTTATAATAATATACAGTCTACCTCACTTATAACAAACGACTGGATATAACAAAAGTCAGATAAAACAATACCTTCTCCTGTAGACAGTAAATTTCAGATACGGTACAACAAATTGCCAAAAGACCCAATTTTTCTTATAGTTATAAACTTATATCGGAAGTTTGTTATAAGCTAAGTAATTTACATAGAGTGCTGTTGGGACCTCTAAAAAAGTGTTGTTATGTCTGACTTTTGTTATATCCAACCTTGTTATAAGCGAAGTATACAGTTGGAAATATTGTGTAAGTTTGTTGGGGTGTTTTGTGCCTAATATCACCAATGAGTGAAAAGATGGTTAAATACAAATTCTGATGATGACTATTTTCTGTCAATGTGATTTTTGACACATCATACAGTACAACATGAACATAATTCACTTCAGGCCAGACAACGACAAGCAAATATACTTTTAACATAACTGGTGTTCATCTAAACACTCCTTACAAGGCTAACACTCCAATGACCCCTCCTCAGCTTGAGGGCTGAGCTCAGCTGAACATACAGTCTCAAAGTTTTAAAGAAATCATATTACCCAAGGATAACTTTCAATAGAGTTAGCATCATCCCATCAGATATTTTCCCACTCCCAAAAAACAAGTTAGTGTGGTGTAAACACACAAATGTCCCCAAGATGAAGACTGTTCAAAAGTTATCTTATCTAACGTTTTGAACTCTTTGATTGTCTGTAGCATGTTTTGTCCAGGTGATTTCTGCAGGAATCACCTCAACAAAAAGCGCTACTTATAGCCAAAGGGTGAATAAACCCTGCCACTAGAAAACAAGATTTAGGAAATCTCATGAGCCCCACAGCAGCGGCCTTTGCAGATGAAAGATGCTGGCTGAGGAATGCAATAACTACTGTTTATCAGATACACACTTGTCCTTGAAGCACATTTATTACAAAGAAGTACCCAACGGAGAAAGAAACACGCTTAGAAAAGTCGGGTACAACACAATTTATTAATATTTCGGGTAAATACCCTTTGTCAAAATAGACAAACAAACAAACATAGAGATTAGCCGCTACTTATCTTCAATGGCAGAAGGAATGTCTTACCCGAAATACAAAGAAGTACCCAACGGAGAAAGAAACACGCTTAGAAAAAACGGTACAACACAATTTATTAATATTTCGGGTAAATACCCTTTGTCAAAATAGACAAACAAACATTCCTTCTGCATCTGAAGATAAGTAGCAAATAATGTCTCTGTTTGTTTGTCTATTTTGACAAAGGGTATTTACCCAAAATATTAATAAATTGTGTTGTACCGTTTTTTCTAAGCGTGTTTCTTTCTCCGTTGGGTACTTCTTTGCATTTCACACGCTTGGCAGTCACCTTTTTGGTCTGGATTGCTTACCCGAAATATTAATAAATTGTGTTGTACCCGTCTTTTCTAAGCGTGTTTCTTTCTCCGTTGGGTACTTCTTTGCATATTACACGCTTGGCAGTCACCTTTTTGGTCTGGATTGATACATTTATTACAGTTTATCATACTTTACGTCACTATACTTCACATCACACCTGATGTGTTGATCAAGAGGTATTGATCAATTGGTGTGTGAAGTGAAGGCCACACTTTACAATTATCATTACCTACAACTTTGAACGAGATATTTTAGCAATGTTTATGTGTGGCCTAGGCTTTATCCACGTATCTAATGAACTTCTACAGCAACTTGGACGCGCAGTAAATGCACAATCACAGTAACCTGTTTCATTGTTAGATCCAGAGGTTGCACTGTCGCTTAAACTGACAGGTGGTAACGTCTATAAACCAAAAATACATTACCATGATATGACAGTTACATTTAAGCAGAGGGTGCAGGTTTAGATGTCCATCACTAAGGTAGAGTATAAAAGAAACTTTTGCAGCTTTGTTTTTTTTGGGGAGTTGTTTTTGTTTTGTTTTGGGTGCATCGTCTTTTTTTCTGTCAATCTAAGTTTAGATGAAATGTAAGCTGCCATCATTGTCATTTATGGAACAGAGTGAAGTCATTGTCAAATTAAATACACATTACTTGATATTAACCCATAAAAACCCTCACATGCTATGACAGGATGTCGATCGACCATGATAGCTCAATGGTGGTGTAAGAACAGATTGGTGCCTGTAGGTACCAGGCTATTCTGACACTACCATTGAACTATCATAGCCGATCTGTCCCCAAAACTGATGTAGACCTCAAAGGACATGTACAAAACTGCATTATTTCATCCTCAGGATGAAATGAGTAATGAGGATGTGGGCAAACTGTGTCTAAATGAATCACAGCTAGAATCACAGGCAGCATTTTACAGCCATTTGTTGCAGAAGTTTTTCTTTGAACAGTTAAGGGTAGAAAGCTTTAACTTTAATATCTTGGGGCACTTTCCATCTTTTACACTCACTGCTGGATTGACAGTTTGTATGTGTATGTTTATCATGTATGCTGGTCTGTGGTTTTGAAGCTTCCTGCTAGAGCCATAAGGTACAAAATCTCAGACCAGCACACATACTAGTCAGCCTTTGAAAGCCTGCAGCACTCCGCAAAGTCTCATGCGGTAGATGCAGGAATAATGAAAACCCAAAAATGGGGGTACAAGTTGCAAGCTGGGCTACTCAAGATCTGGAGTTGGTAGTCCGAGACAAAATTCTGTTGACCACCATATGAAAATGTCCTCCTGAGCTTCAAATTCTGATGTCACCACTTTTATGGAGTTTCAAGTCACCTGGAGCATTTTTGTGTCACCATGGGACTACCCTTTTTATCATCCCTGTGGGTTGCAAACATTACTCATGAATTACTGAACAGCAAGCAAAAAAGTTAAGGACACATTTAATTTAAAAAAAAAAAAAAAATTCCAATCCCTCTGGTCTTAATCACACCAACTTCATGCAAAAGACAAACCAGGCAATGCTGCATGCAAGTACAGTGCTGCTCCAACTCATATAGACATTACTCTTCACACACACCACTCCAAGTCAGTTTCGCTGGCGCATCACTCAATGCCACAACAAATTGTAGTTTTACTACTAGAAGCTTCTTTATTGCATCTGTTGCCTGTCTATTACAGTCAAAGGGGAAAGACTTTTATCAAAAGCAAATAACATGTGCAAAACTTAAAATATGCACGTAAGAGTATCAAAAACATTCTTTTTTAGACATAAATTCTAAAATTATGCCACAATCATAAATGCAGGCCATGCAGACATACTACACTTTAGATCTGATCTCCAATTAAGTAATTCTGGTATAGCATAATAACCAAAGATATCTCTTTTAAACAAACAAAATATTAAACTCGACATGTTGTTCTTCACAAACTGTACATTTTTGTGAGAAAAACACTCCATTTAAAAAATAACTGTTAATTCTGTACATAACGCTGTTCATCTGTTAAAAAGTTAGCACTTTAGCTGGATAAGATGATTGTAAATGGACTTAACTGCTGAGAAAAATATGAACACCCAACTGTGTGAGGTACATATCCCCATGAGCTCCCGCAGTTGCAGCGCCCATGAGGATCTACGTCACTTACTAAAAGCACTTTGTATTCATGTTTCTTCGACTTGTTGGGATTTCTGATGTTGAATTTATTTACCATGATTTCAAAACTCAATCTATCTCCACTGGCAATGAAGTGGATAACTACAGGTACATGTCTTTGCAAGACTTTCAGCATTAGCCCTCACCCACAGTAACAACTTTAGATGACATTTTCTGTCCCCATATTATGGATTATAATTATTTTCCTTTTGTGTATGCAATCAACAGGTATCTCTCAGTTACACTAATACAAGTTAAACCTATCCTAACTCAGCTATAAAACCTTCCACATTAAAACACCAACACTACATCCATCTGCTTATCATGCCAAACAAGCATAACTAAACCAAAACCAAATACATAAATTATACTTTTAAAAAAATATCCAAAACAATACCATGCATACCATCCAAACAAATCCAAGAACCAAAAAATAACAAACAAAAACGTTTGGCCCTGTAACGATGCTAAAATAATGAATCAGTTAAAGAAAAGTAATTTCTAATAGATCTGCGGTTTATTTATCACAGTAAAATCTTAACATAAAGAAGTACAAAAGGCTGTAACAAGAATAACCACCCCAAAAAAGTCTTAAAGCGACTAGAACCCACGGCTCAAGTCACCTGCACTGCCCTACACTGCTACTACTAGCATAGCTTGCTAACTGGTAACCTTGAACTTTCTCATAATTGATCAAAAGTGTCTTGACAAGTTACCACTGTGCAAAGTGGGCAAAGTATGATCTCAGTGTTACAGTTAGCTAACAGTTTTGAGCAAACATGGGTATTTTCTCACAATTTGCTTTGCCTTCCATGACAATATGCATGGGAAGGTCTAATCACCATTTACCTTTGTGCAATGTTTGATTCAACTGGTCAAATTACAAGCAAACAAAAATAAAACTGTCAAAAATGGGCAATTTCACATGTCAGGGAAGTGTAGCACATCTAACTTTACAGCTTAAAAAAAAAATTTAAATTTCCCAAAATTTGGCCCCCCCCCCCCCCCCCCCCCCCCCATCTACCCCAATTTTATTGATCATGAGCGACCCTGACCTGCAAGAGAGGTCATCTCCACTGGTATGTAAAGGTTTAGCGCCCCCCCCCCCCCATAACATACAAACCCACTATCAACCTCCTTCACATTAATCTGAAAAACCAACAGCCCAGCTCTAATGCAGTCTATGCACAATTGCTGGTTTCAATGCAATTGATCTTTCAAGTTAGATAGATTTAAGTCAAAGCAGCATTTGAATTTGACAGTCTAATACCACTTTAAAACAAACAGCATACCATGTATGGGCATGGACAAAAATCAGTGCAGCCGATAATTTCAGTGTTCCTGGCTACTGCTCATTACAAAAACAATGTACAACTCTGGTCAGGTGTACATTTCAAGATTTTGGGATTACAAACAGCCAAAGGTCAGCACAAACAGTGCAATAACTAATTATTTTCTATTTTTGTGACATATGATGCACTTGTTTCACACAGTATAATAGTGTTAAAACTAATAAGATTGCATAATGTACCCTATTAACTGATCCACACAATACAGTTTCATAACCATTTTCATTTGTGAAATCACTATTAGTATTTCCAAAAAAAACACAAGAATTAGTTTGTCAGAATCTACAGAGGTAACATAATTGTGAGCAGTACAATAAAATTGTTTTTGTTTCCTGTATGTGCCCTACATGTAACGCCATACAAATTTAATGTCAGATTAAAAGTGAACCCACTTAACATTTTCCACAATGTCAATAGTAAACACACAAAAACACAGTTTAAAAAATAATATCATGCAGGCACACAGTTAAAATCTGGCATTTCAACAATCTTCTGTCCATGATGCACACAATTCATCACTGTGACAGACATCCTGACAATGCCTATTTCTTTAGTATAGCCACAAGCCAGCACCTCCTACTCCAGGAAATCTTACATGTATCATTAACCAACTTGTGCACACAGTACCTGTGGGTACAAGCACAAGGGGGTAAAACCTAATAATAGTACGGCAGGGAAAAGATTTAAAGACGGAGAAGGAGGATTTTACAAGATCCATAAAAATCAAAACTGTGGATGTTTGCTTTCATCTCTGAGGAGTTTTGAATCATCAGAAGAATAGCATAGTGTAATGCAAGATGTTACAGACAAAAAGATTTTGATTTATGAAAAAATATAAAGGAACAGATATTCAGGGTGACAAACGTTCTGTATGCTGATCAATTCATCAGGCATCAAGGGGCGGGGAATAATGCATTATGTGTCCTTTAGTGGCAACATGTGCACTGAAAGAGAAAAGACTATTGGCGGTTGAAGGGGTTCAGCCACTGCAGGTCTGCTTTGTGTCACACTGATAATGTGATATGAATGAAACCAGATATAATCCTTCATGATGATCCCTTCTCAACTGCGGGGCCCCATGAAAATCTATGCCTCATTCAAGAGCTATTTACTGTGTTCTGGCAGTGAAACGGATACAAAATGTAATTGCTAGTATTCTTTCCATTCCCAAAGCTGCTGTGTGGGTTTGAAATTTCTGTGGCCACCAGGTAACTGCCAAAGGCCCGTCGTTTCTTTTTTTATTTAAAATTAAATAAATATTGGACTTGTACTCATTGACAATGAATAATAAGCAGAAACTCTGATCTGTAACTGGAGGCTCTAGTACTTCTGTTCTGTGATCAGTCTTGATATGATAGGGCTTTGCATATTCTCCATCTCCATCTCTTTCCTCATGACTTAAACTTGTATTCCCATCCAGAACACGCTGGCCTATAACTGTTAGTAGTGAAACAGCAGAAACAGTTTCTGAACTATTCATAAGAGGGGAAAATGGAAGAAGACGGTCCCCGAACTATGAACTTGAAGGAAGACTACTATTCACAAGCCACAAAGTCAAACACTAACCTTGCAGACTGATTATGAAATTTCTGAGATTTTTATAAGGGAAAATGGGAAACGGTCCACTAAAGATGGTACTAACAAGAAAAAAGACACACACTACAAGTACATGTACTGCAATTTTAACAATTCTTTTCTACCCAAGAACAGCAAGCTTCCCATCATAAGAATGCCTATCAAAATCCACTGTACTGAAGAGTGCACGCAAATTTAATATATTAAAAAAATAAATAAATAATTGTGTTGTCAGCGTGACAGTTTACATGTAGTTCCAAATCTATTATTATGCCAACAGATAACAAAAGTTATGCCATAAAGGTTTCAAAATTTAATTTGTATGTATCACTGATATCATCAATGGATACTATTAAGAAGTGATTAAAGCAACATAAACACCAAAAATTCCTTTATCATTAAAAACCCCGTTCAAATGTAATCTCAGACTTGGCACAATGTGCAGAGTACATAAACTAATGACAACTGAGTGCCAATACACACTATCATGGATACGGAAAAAAAGGTTTGGAACTGTATAGTGTTAATAAAAGTTCAAAAGAGGCACAAAATGTCACCATTATGTGCGGCATGATAAAAGATTCCATGTGCAATTTCTAAAGAAAGACTGGGCAGGAGTATGGGCACCTACATGGGCACCTACATGCTACTTATGGAAAATATTCTTGAAAATCTTGAATTTCTTGGACTTCTTGTGAGAGCCCTGTTTCTGCTTGGATTGGTCTTTGCTAGGCGAGTCTGATGTAGCCACCAGTTTATCCAGCTTGGCCTCCAGGTCAAGGGAGTCCATGGATGCTGATTTATCTCTAGGGAACCCTCCTTCAGCACCCAGTTCTCTGTGAATTTCTTTTCCTGTACCTCTGTCCACACTGGCAATGCTGGCCGAGTCAACATGGACGTCTGGTTCTCTGAGGTTTGTACTGTTATCATCTCCTTTACTGGGGGTAGTATCTATGCTGACCTCAGATTCATTCCAACTTTTGAGGACCTCTTGCATTCCAGAATCTTTGCTCAGAACACTGGCTGCATCTTCCGAGTGAGAATCTGTTTCTTCCATTGTGGCATTGTTGTCTGTGTCCTTTTTGTCATCTTCAGACTTTCTGCCATCATCCAGCACTTCGCCAATGTCATCAAAGTTATATTCATCATCCAGGCGAGCCTCTGAATCCTCTGATACTACTCCGTCACTCAAGTCATGGTTCAGTGTTTTCCTCTGTCCAAGCGGTGACAAGAAGTCAGATGGCTCCTCTGAATTTTCAGTGTCTGTGTCTTCTACACTTTCTTCCTCTCTTGCTGGTTTCAGTTCTTCGGTCATGTCACTTTTATCTTGTGCAGCAGCATGCAAATTTCTTTCCCTTGTAATGTCTTTTACTGAGTCATCATTTCCATGTTCAATATCAACATTTTCTTTATCACTGTTCTGAAAATTACTGGAATTATCAGCTATTTTTGCATTGATTTTTTCATCACAAGCATCCTCAGGAGGCATACCTAGCTCAGCACTACCTGCCGCTTCTCCTCCACCCAATTCCTCAATATTTTCTACATCTACCTTTACAGATTCACCAACTGTTTCACTACTTTCATGCTCACTACTTTCTACAGGAGTCAATACTGCATTTGAACCCCCTTCAACACTGGACAATTCAGTCAAAATATTGTCTGTATGCACACTCTCAGACTCTCTCTCACACTCATCTTTCTGTGCACTCATACTATCTCCCTCTTCCAAATATTCTGGAAGAAGTACTTCTATGACATCAAGCTTTGATTCTCCACCACCAGTACCAGCACCCTCTAAGGCTGTCTCACTCTGACCAACTGTTTCACAGCCTTCAGGAGACAGAGAGGAACTATCCTTTACATCTTCCTCCCCATCTCCAACCTTGTTCACATTACCGCCACCATCATCTGATTCTGTCTGGTTAGCTTTGAGTGATTCATTCATGCCCCCACCCTCTCTCCTGTTTGCATATTTTGTATTATCTGTATCACTGCTTGAAACCTCTTCCTGACTAGGCTGACCAACCATTTCATGGCCCTCAGGGGACTGAGATAAACTATCTCCATCACTGTTCACATTACCACCACCATTATCTGAATCTGTCTGGTTAGCTGTGAGTGAATCATGTTTGCCCCCACCCTCTGCAATGTTTGCACATTCTGTATTATCTGCACCACTGCATAAAGCCTCTTCCTGACTAGGTTGCACATGGCCCATGTTAATCTCTTTGGCAGTAGCTTTGTCTAGCACAAACCCTACTTCCTGGATTGGAGTAGACTCAAGGCCTTCACTCTGACAGAACTCATTGTCTCCATCAGCAGCACCCCCTTGCTCTCCCTTCCCAAATTCCGTACTACTGCTAACATGTACGTCAGACAAACCAGTGTCTGTACAAGATTCCCCAATGTGTGAACCCTGCAACTCAAAATGAGAGCTGCCATCCTGGGGGGAAGGTAAGGGTGTACTAACAGCATCAAAAAACACATCAACCTCATCTTCAGACTCTCTGCCCTGGGAGCCTGCCTGCTGGCTGTGGCTACACTCAGTGATGATGATGGACGGAACATCAGCAGAACATGCAGCACCAACAATTGCTGCATTAGATTCTGCAGACTCTGTATCTGTGGCAACTTTAGCCTTTATGAGATCAATTTGATCTGTAATTTTTTCTTTGTGACTTTCATGTTCTGCTGATACATTCTGCCTGGCATCATCAAGATTACCTTCATCACCATGCAGGGTAGTGCAAGAAGAGACTGCCTCACTCTCCACTCTCTGTGTCTCATTCCCCTGTGGCTCAACCTCTTGGTCAGTGTTTTCATTTTCAAATTTAGGACCCACCCAATCAACAGAATCATTTCCAATGTCAGCTGCAACCCTGTCTGGACCATCAACTGAGGACCCTTTCCATTCACGATCAACAGAAGATTCTTTCCCATCTATGTGATCCGTTTCCTTATGTGGTTCAATTTCCTCCAAACCAAAATGCTCATTCTGAGCACAATTGTTTTGCGATTCTTGAACTGCAGTGTCACCAGGGCAATGAGACAAGTCACTACCAATATCAGGGAGGGGAGTGTGGGCAGCCTCAGCACCGCTAGCTGTAAAGTCCCTGCCAGCCAGACCGGAAGAGTCACCAGAATTATTGCCATGCTCTTCTCTTCCAGGTTGGCTGGCAAGGTTGGTGCTAGCGCTAGGAGCAGGGTAAGTAGTGTGAGGTGTGTGAGAAGGAGCAAGGCTTGCCGTACCTAGCGACCCTTCGGCGCTCTTGTTCAGCATATCCAGAGCTTCCGACGACAGCAACACAGCGCCCGTTCCCACAGGACCATTGGAGGAAGGACCATCCGGGTTCTGTTCTAATGACATCTCCCCATTCTCTGCTGCCACTATCACCAAACCACTCTCCTGCACACACAAAATAAAACCCAAGCTTATCCCACTTCTAATTCTATATGCAGTTACCTGTACTGTTTAACCCTTTGGCTGCCAATAGCGCTTTTTCTGGAGCGATTCCTACAGAAATCACTTCAACAAAAAGCACTACCGACAGCCAAAGGGCTCCCAGAAAGCAATACATCTTTGGGCACGGCTGTGTGCAGGCCAAAAGACGTTTTGCTACTGGGGCTAGAGTACCATGGACTGCATGCACAAGCAAGTTAACCCCTTAAACAATTGCAACTTAATTTTGATAAGACTTACATTTCATAAGTTAAACAAACCAACGCAGCACTGACATGTACGCAGATAATCATTGCAACCATCTGCATTTGTAGCCTTACTTAACCCCTTTGCGCAGACATTGGTACTGTTAAGAATTCCATTAGCAACCCTTTACTAATGTACTGCATATGTTATAGATTTCAATAATTTATAAAATCCATTTACACGGTGACTTACCGCTATCAAGCGATCCTTGTAGTCATTTTGTTCCCGAAGTGCTTTCAGTTCTAGCTGTGCTGCCTGCAGCTCTCTCTTTGTCAATTCCAAATTCTGCAACATTATTAACATGCAGCTTACACATAACTCCTTTGTGTTCACCAAATAAATCAGATGCCGTTTGATTAAAAATGGCTTAAACTGTTTGAAACAAAATTTTCAAATGTACAAGATAGACAATGGTTCTGTTATTACAGGTTAGACTCAGCATTATGTGCACCAGTAAACCGCAGTATCTGATAGTACATGCAAAGGCTCCCTCAGGGATGCCCGGTAAGCAAAAAGGCCTCATACCATCAGCCTTTGCTGGCCCACACAGATCTGTGCATGGGTTAGCTAAGGCTCATGTCAACCCGAGCACCTATTGCTGTTTTTTTTCTTCACGAGTCCAGCACTATAATACACGTGTAACATGAATGTGAAAATTACTCCCAGGTACTGCGATATTCTAAGGCTGACCTGTATAATTCCTGTAATTTTGAAGATACAAAGAAAATGCATGTTTTGGATCTTGGATCCTTTCATATATATCACAGATGAAGGAATTCAGGATCTGAAAGATCATTTTCTGTAAATTTAAAATTAAATTAAATTAAAACAACTTTATTCATTCTTGTAAACAACCCTAGAGGTCAACTTTATTATTCTAATTTATAAATGACATACGACATTTTTGCTGCCATACAAAACATAAATGACAACATAAAATATTGTTCTCATCCCTACGTCACATGACCAATTCAGTTTGATAGTCGCTCGCTACAAAAACCCTTCTAGCAACAAATAGCAGACTTTTTGTATTCTGCTGTACGACGTGTTATGACCTCATTTTTGACTATCAAGTAAACTAGCTTTGATCGACAGAGAAAAACACACACCAAACAACGAAGCTCCTTAGCACAGTTCAAAACAATACACAATCTGGAGTTGTTTTAAGACAACAGCATCCAATTTTCAACATTTTCTGTTGAAATGCTTGATACTAGTACAGTAAAAGCAGAGCAGGCCATCCCCACATCAAGAATGGCGCACCAAGGTCAATGTCACATGATCGTTGCTTCAATGCCCAATATTATTATTAAATTCTGAACTATTTTTGTAGTGAACAAAATTCAAAAAACATGTACTCACTGTCAGATCACATTATTCTGACAATATGAAGACAGTGCGGCTCGTAAAGTACTTTCCAAAAGTCAACCTGAAATTGACAAACCGCCAGCAAAAGCGGTGTTTGCGCATGACTGTGAGTGTGACCCCTTGCAACTAAAGTGGATCACTCAGAACATGTATTTAGGTCAACTATAGTCTTTAGCAGAAGCAACAGATTGGTAGCTGGGGTTTGCTACACTGACCCTTGTAGACCTGAGGGAGGTCAAAGTTACCATTGTACCCCTCATGTCTTTGGCCTTCGGGGTACAATGGTTACTTTGACCTCCCTCATGCCTACAAGGGTCTGTTTGGCAAACCCTTGCTACAAAATAACTTATGTCAATTAAATTAGGAATGGGGTGAGGTGTTGCATACATTCTCTCACTTTTGTTTAGTGATAAAAACATAGATTAGAAACACCAGTAACACATACAATGTAAAATACACTGTATGCACATGAAAAATCCTAAACTTATAAAATGACTAACAAGATAGGATGAACCATAACTCACAAAGTCTCTTCTATATGAGAGCCCTAGCCCACAAAGTCCCTTATATATGAAAGCTGTCCTCGCTGTCAAGGGTCTCTACGTGTTGTCTTTGACCCTGATGTTGAAATATCTCCTACTGAAAAAGCCTTGCAGATTTGCCAATGCATCAGTGAGCTCTTTAAGGGGCACCGTGCATATGTGTCACTGCTTTGAAAAACATCATTTGTCATGACGTAATTTTAGTTTTAACATAATTTTAAGGTACAGCTTCAGTCTTGGTATAATTTGTGTGAAGAGAGGTTGATTTTACCTAGATACATGATATTCTAATGTACACGCACATGCTCTTCTAATAGCGCATTGATGTGCGTGTGTGTGTCTGAATGCTTATGTGTCATATCTAGAGTATTGCATCGATGTCTGTGTGGTGATGAAGTAGCTGCTTTTACATCACCATCACTGTCTCACAGTGTCTGATTTTCTCTAAAAGTAAAAGTCAAGGTTTTTTGCTTCTTCTTTTTTCGGCATAGAATTAATTTTTAATGAAAAAGTTCGACAGATACAATGTTGGCTAACGGGCTCATCCAACGTCTTTCTCCAATCTAGCTATATCCAAATTCTCAAGTAAATATGACAAAAATGACAAGACTCTATAAACGGTCTTTTAACCCTTCAATAAGACACCCAATTATAATATGCTCGGAGGCTCTCCTAGGCACCCCTTGAACAAAGCACTTCCCCAAGTTTCAGGCTTGTATGTACACTAATACCGGAGATTTTCATGTTTACATACATACATGCACACACAGCATTTTGCGCCAAAAGTAGTTCAGCAGTGAGGTTAGGCATGATGTAACTTTTATCTGGTTACTTTAGTTGTACTCTATATATATTAGATCTGTAAAAAATATTCAATTGTTTTAAGATTAATCCCAAACAATGCATGAAATAAATCCCAAAAATGTGAAACTATTTTTTTTCAAAAATATTTAATTATCACTCAAAAAGTTCAAGAGCTATAATGCTGGTTAACGAACTCATTCAATATCTTCCTTTTACCTAGATACATGCAAAATATCAAGTAAAAATAAGCAAAATTACTGACTCCGGTATGGATCAACCAGTTTCTGTAAACCGTCCATTTTCTCGCCAGTGAGCATCTTGATCAAAATATTTTTTTTAAAAGTCTCAAGATTATTCTTTTAGAGACAATATCCTATAATTTCAAGCTTGTCTGTCCTCAAATGCTGGCTCTAGTCGCTGTCACACACACACACACATGGAGCTAGGCGCCAAAAAGATGTTCTCCAGCAAGGTTTGCGTAGCTAGACGTGATGCCATTTTTATCTTATTAATTCTAAGCCAGAATTTCTGCCCCACACTCCAAAAACGTCATGTACATACTCCGGAACGTGCACTGACGAGCCCCATTTCAAAGTTATTCCTATTTTAAAATAGAAACAACAAAAAGCAGGGCATTGGGGGTGGCATGGAGAGGAGGGATGATTGAGGGGTGGTGTAATTGCCATGTTAAGTGACTGTTGTGAGAACATCTTGCATCTTCTCAACACCCGCAAAATACTGAAAAGTGAGGGGGGGGGGGGGGGGTGTCTGGGTGTGTGTGTGTTGATGACAATATTAAAATCTCTATATGTAGGCTTAAATCTTTACAGACTGAATCTGCCTGGTGGAAAGCTACCCAGCGCAAATCAAGTGACCCAGACGACAATCAGCCATATGATTCAGACGAATATTTACGATGCCCCAATTCCACTCTTGTGGGTGGGTTGGGGGGGAGGGGGGGGGGGGTGTCTTGGTGTGTGTGTGTTGATGACAATATTAAAATCTCTATATGTAGGCGTAAATCTTCCCAGACTGAATCTGCCTGGCAGAAAGCTACCCAGCACAAATCAAGCGACCCAGACAAGAATAAGCCGTATGATTCTGACAAATTTTTACAATGCCCCAATTCCATTCTTAATTTTGATGACAATAATAATATACTCAATGTTAAAATCTGTTTTAAATTACACAGAATACTTTTAATTTCAGCAAGCATGGATCCATGCATGCTCAAATCCATCCAACTAGAATAGTACAACCTCGCGCTGGGACCATACATGGCGTTGAGGCGCATCCCCTGGGTGGTGGATAGGGGGTCCCTCGCGAGAGGAGTGCACCGAATGAAATAAGGTGCCATGAACCAACATGGTCTAAGGGAAGGTGACCCCGACAGAAAACCCCTGGTCCTCCTAGTAAGGGGGTTGGGCGTGGCGGTAGCTTCCCCACCCTGCAAATAAGGAAATAGCTACAAAAACGCCGACGAAAAGACAGCAATTTCTTTCCTGGAGGAGGAAGGTTCTTCCACCAGAAGATTTATGACGTCCTGTGGTGAAAGCCGGAAGTCTTCGGAAGCCACAGGACCAAGCCGCCTCTCTCTATCCAGGAACACAACCATAGCCAGATGGAATGTCAAGACCATGTACCAGAGCGGCAAGGCCGCCCAGATAGCAGCGGAAATGCAAAAGTACAACCTTTCCCTGCTAGGTATCAGTGAAGCCAGATGGACGCAGTCTGGCCAGAAAAGGCTGTTAAGTGGGGAGATGATTCTGTATTCAGGTCATGAAGAGGAGAATGCCCCCCATACAGAAGGAGTACCATTCATGATGTCACCAGTGGCACAGAGAGCGCTGATGGGCTGGGAACCTCTTGGGCCAAGAATTGATTGCTTGATTGATTGTACATTGCTTAACGTCCCGACAGCAACAAGGCTTTCTCAGGACGTGCCTGCACTGCTTGTGAAAAAAAAAAAAAAACAACCAACTAAACAGAACATTGAATGTATGTCGCCAGCCGGTCAAACACATTAAATAAACCTAACACATGGGGCCTAAATAAAGCTAAGACCATTTAGCAACACACATCCAATATCAAGAGCTACAGGCAGTGCAGACAGTAGGGAGAGTTTAAAAAAGGCAAATACAGGTGAATGGACCTCAGGTAGACAGAAACACATGCCCCAGAATAGAGAGAAAACCCCACCCTGTGGGGCTGACCAGGGTGACCCTGGGAACTAAAAAATACCTAACCCCACCCAAGTCCCCCAGGGCAGACCCGGGTGGGGTGGGCCAAGAATTATCACAGCAGCCTTTAGAACTAAGAAAAAGCTCAAGCTGAACGTCATCCAGTGTTATGCGCCCACTAATGACAGTGACGAGGAAGAGAAACAAGAGTTCTATGACTGACTCCACAGAGTGCGGTGGACAAATGTGCAGAGCGAGACATCACTATCGTCAATGGCGATTTTAATGCCAAAATAGGGGAGGACAACACCGGATACAAAGAGGTGATGGGGAGACAGGGAATAGGGGAGATGAGTGAAAACGGGGAGAGGTTTGTAGACTTTTGTGCTCTAAACAGACTTGTCATTGGAGGCAGCATCTTCCCACACAGAAGAATACACAAAGCAACTTGGGTCTCACCTGACCATACTACAGAGAACCAAATAGACCATATCTGCATTAGCAAGAAATTTAGAAGATCCCTTCAAGATGTTCGAGTGAGGAGGGGAGCAGATGTCGCCTCCGACCACCATCTGCTTACCTTAAGAATAAAGCTCAAGTTAAAGAAAAGCCACACAGAGACAACAAGAAGACAGCCCTATAATGTAGGCCTCCTGAGAGAGACTGGAGTGAGAGAAGAGTTCAAACTGGTGCTGTCCAACCGGTTTCAAGTGCTACAGGAGCTAGTAAATGAAGAGGAGGCGATCACCACAGAGCAGCAGTGGAAGGCAGAGAGGCGCTGAACTCAACCTGCAGAGACACTGTAGGGTTCAGGAAACACCATCACAAGGACTGGCTGTCGGCACAGACCTTGAAGAAGATAGAAGTGAGGAAGCAGAAGAAAGCAGTTGTCAACAACAGTCGCACGAGAGCAGCCAAAGCAAGGGCACAGGAGGAATACTCGGAAGCCAACCGCGAGGTGACGAGGAGTATCAGGGCAGACAAGAGGGCCTACACAGACAGCCTGGCAGCAGAGGCAGAAAAGGCAGCAGGCAGCGGCAACAAGAAACAGCTCTACGACATTACAAGAAGATTGTCGGGCAAGTATGGCCATACAGAAAGACCAGTAAAAGACAAAGAAGGCAAGCCTATTGCAGACAGAGCAGACCAACGCGACAGATGGGCCGAGTATTTTGAAGAGTTACTGAACAGACCCAGCCCACCCAACCCCCCAGACATCCAGCCAGCAGAGACCTTCCAGCATTCCAGCGGAGTCTCTGAAAGCAATAGTAGAG
This sequence comes from Semisulcospira habei, assembly GCA_036245525.1. Lineage (NCBI taxonomy): Eukaryota > Metazoa > Mollusca > Gastropoda > Semisulcospiridae > Semisulcospira > Semisulcospira habei. Next base: position 209,341,397 of record BTPG01000002.1, on the reverse strand, counting down.
ATGCTGTACCCACTGTTTGGAAAGATCTGGGAAGCGGAAGTGATGCCGGCTGACTGGAAGGAGGGGTACTTAAGCTTCCCAAGAAAGGCGATCTCAGCAAGTGTTCCAACTACAGAGGAATCACCTTGCTGTCAGTACCAGGAAAGGTCTTCAACAGGATCATCCTGGAGAGAATGAAGAGCTCCATTGACCCCCAGTTGAGAGACCAGCAAGCAGGATTCAGGAAAAAACGATCATGTACAGACCAGATCGCCACTCTCAGCATCATCGTGGAACAGTCTCTGGAGTGGAGCTCCCCACTGTACGTCAACTTTGTTAGTTAGTTATTTGGGTTTAACGACGACCAGGCACCTAAGGCCACCTCACGGCGGGAAGGTTAAAAATCTGGTCAGCCAGACTAAAGTTAGTTAGTTATTTGGGTTTAACGCCGAGCAGGCAACTAAGGCCATCTCACGGCGGGAAGGTTAAAAATCTGGTCAGCCAGACTAAAAGAAAGGTCTTAAGACATGATGTAAATATACCTTAAAAATATATCAGGCTAAAATGTCGCACAGGTCTTTAAAGAAAACGTCAAACGACTCTCAAAAAGGTCAAAATAATAGAAATATCATAGTCTATAAACGCTCAAATCTTATTAAAAATATGGCACTCTCTCAGAAAACTGAAGATCTTGTCCGGGGGCACATCCCGGGAACAAAACCTTCAAGGAGTCTGCTGTGAAATGTTTATGCCTTGTGTCGATTAGATCAGCACAGGGCAACAAAGTGTTGAACAGAGTACTGCTCGTCGCAGGCATAACACCATGGATGCTCCTCCTGTTTTAGTAAATAAGAGTGCGTAACATACGTGTGCCCGATGAGGAGCCGAGCCAGGACAGTCTCCTCATGGCGGCTGCCGCAGCGATAAGGTAGACCGTCGGACAACTTAGGAAGGGCTTCATGCAGCTTGTTAGCTTCCTCTTTGTCCCACTCGGACTGCCACTCACGGGCTACGTACGCTCTAGTCACATGTCTAAAATCACTATAAACAGTCGGTGTGTCAAGGACAGGGTCATTGCATGCATCGTTGGCAGCAGAATCTGCGATCCTGTTGCCTTCGATGCCCACATGCCCTGGGACCCAAATAAAAATGATGTCATAATATTCCTTCATCAAGTCCGCGTGGAGCTCTCTGATCTGCACCAGCAATGGGTGGTCATTTCAGGCAGAAAGAGAGTCAGACAGAATCAGGAAGTTCCTTTCTCTAGATCGATAAGCATGCCCGAGTGCCAGCAGAACCGCCTGCAGTTCCGCACTAAATACAGATGAGTGGTCTGGGAGGCGGTGCTTAAATGGGCGTCTAGGATGGCGAGAGGACACTGCGGCCGCAGCCACTCTCCCATCCTCAGACTTTGACCCATCCGTATAGATACGACAATAGCCAGGAAAATTGAAAGCAGTTCATTGAGGCTCTGTTGGTATATGGCTGGTGGAGTAGAGTCTTTCTTGTGGGCAGTCAAGTCCAGCAAGATGTCTGGAACTGGTAAGAGCCAGGGTGGAGTTATGTGTTGCAGGGATTCCGAAACTCTGTCCAGGTCCAATCCGGCCGCCTGCAGATGAGGTCGGACACGGAAAGAAAGTGGACGGACAGCTCCTGGATGGGTATCGTAAATCTCTGCAAACGATGGTTTAAAAACACAATCATAGGCAGGATTGTCTGGATGGGTCTTCAGTTTCAAAACGTAGCTGAGCATGAGGCGGATGCGGCGGAGTTTGAGAGAAGGCTCCCCTGCCTCGGCATACAGACTAGGAACTGGAGACATCCTGAAGGCCCCAAGACATATCCGCAGACCCTCATGGTGAATTGTGTTCAGACGCTGTAGCACAGACTTGGAAGCAGAGCCATACACCACAGAGCCGTAATCCAGTTTGGACCGAACAAGGGCCCGGTACAGTCGAAGTAAGACAGTACGGTCCGCACCCCAGTCAGTACGACCGACGACACGAAGAACGTCGAGAGCCTTCTGACAAGAGGTTCTAAGGTAATTAATATGGTTGCGGAAGGTAAGTCTTTTGTCAAAGATGACCCCCAGAAACTTTGCCTCCTCGGCCACCTTAATTGGCACTCCAGCAATGCTCAGGCTAGGTTCTGGAAAAAATTTCGTCTGGTTAGTAAAATGCACACAGACAGTCTTGGAGGGTGAGAACTTGAATCCATTGAGAGACACCCACCGCTGGATGCGATCAACGCACAGCTGCAAGCGCCTCTCAAGGGACGCAAGTCCTCGACCACGTGCGCACAAAGCAAAGTCATCAACAAACAAAGAGCATTCAGAATCATCCTTGATGGCCTTTACAATGTTATTAATTTTAATACTAAATAAAACAGGAGATAGAGTGCTGCCCTGTGGGACACCCATCTCCTGTTCAAAGGAGTCGGAGAGGGTGGAGCCCACACGGACATGGAACGACCGGTTAGTCAAACAATTGTGAATAAAAACGGGCAGGTGCCCTTTAAAACCCATGTCCAACAAATCAGACATTATGCCATACTTCCAGGTAGTGTCATACGCCTTCTCAAGATCGAAGAAATTTGCATAGACATGCTGCTTGTTGACAAAAGCATCTCGAATAAATGATTCAAAGCTGACTAAATGGTCAGTTGTACTACGGAAGCGCCGGAAACCGCACTGGAGGTCTGTGAGGAGACCCTGTGACTCAAGATGCCACACCAGGCGGGCGTTGACCAGGCGCTCCATAGTTTTACATAAACATGATGTCAAAGTGATAGGCCGGTAGTTGCCCGGGTCGGAAGGATCCTTACCCGGCTTGGGGATCGGTACAACCACAGCCTGGTGTCAAGACGGCGGAAAATGACCAGTTCTCCAGATATGGTTAAAGGCCTTGAGAAGTACAAGTAGTGACCTCTCAGGCAGATGCGTTAGGAATTGATAGTGGATGGTATCCAGGCCAGCAGCAGAGTCATTACATTTCTGCAAGGCTTGCTGCAATTCGGATAATGTAAAAGGGGCATTATAGTCTTCTGAGTTATCGGACTTAAAATCACAAATACGAGACTCTCGCTTCTCCTTCTCTCTCTGGAAGAAGGGTGAATAATGCTCTGTTGAAGAATTATGGGCAATGGTGGAGGCAAGCAAACTGGCCACAGCTTTTTTTATCTGTGACCAAGCTGGCACCATCTCTAAGATGGCCAACAGAAGCCGAGCCACCCCTGCCCCTAATTCTTCCAGACCTTCTGGGACGGAGTCCGAGAAGTTAAAGATGAGACTGAGCGTCTCCAGGAAGTAGGGCGTTCACGTTTAAAAATGTAACGGGCTTTCGCCCTCTGTCTTTTAAAGGTTAAAATATTCACTTGCGACGGATTACGGAAAGCACGTCGCTGAGCAGATTTGCGCGCTTTTTGGGCCTTGCGGCACTCCTCATTGAACCATGGTACTCTCGGCTTCCGAGGGACTGATGCGGAAGTTTTAGGGATGGTTTCACCCGCTACGTCCAACAAAATAGTAGTAAAAGAAGAAACAGGTTCTTCAGCTGACATGACCACCTTCTCTGTAATACGAGACTGACAGAGGGAGGCGAACAGAGACCAGTTAGCTTTCTTGAGATTCCAGCGCCCCACCGGCGGATCCTCCCCACAGCTGACCGATGACAGGACTACTGGGAAGTGGTCACTACCACACAGGTCGTCGTGAACCTTCCAGTCAAAATCCAGCATGAGAGAAGGATCACACACAGTGAGGTCTAGAACAGAACTAGATCCTGAACCTGGGTTAGAGTATGTAGGTGAACCATCGTTACAGACACATAGGTTAAGTTGAGAAAAAACATCTTCTAACATCTGACCTCTGCCATCATAGTGGTCACTACCCCAAAGGTGAGCGTGATCGTTAAAATCCCCCATGAGAATAAAGGAAGGGGGCAGTTGATCTACTAAATTAAAAAAATCATTACAACAGACACGCAGGGATGGTGGCAGATAAATACTGCATATGGTTATAGTCTTCTTTAAGGTAACCCGAGCTGCGACAGCCTGAAGACAGGTGTCAACACTAACAGGGCTACATAAAAACTAAAAACTGGTTGCTAATGAGAAGAGCAAACTCCACCCGAGCGTCTCTCCGAATCAGAACCTTTATGTATAGCATTAAAACCATTAAAGGAGACAGGGTCAGAAGTCTTCAGGTAAGTCTCCTGAACAGATATTACCGAGGGGTTATAGGACTTGACTAGAAGGCGTAATTCTTCAAAGTTGGTGTGAAAACCACGACAATTCCACTGAAGCAGAGAGTACATGGTTAGGTTTTATGTGTAGGAGAAGAGTTTCTTCCCCCCTTTTCCCGTGCCTTGGAAGGAGTCGAAGAAACAGAGGGGGTCGACTCCCGGGCCTCCTCTGGTTCCTCGGAGATGAGGGGGGAGAAGCTGCCGCAGCACCAGCTACGACAACCTCCCCCCCCTCCACCTGCTCCTCCAATGCAGCATATTTGTTTTGAAGGGGGACATCAGTGTCCCCCTTCTGGGCCCGTACGCACAGCGGTCCCGTAACTTTCTTAGACTTCTGGGCCGGGGCAGCGTTCCTGCCGCCAGAGTTGGCGGCCTTAGAAGGCTGACCAGAGCCAGAAGCCTTTGTAGTAAGATTGACAGGTTTGGGTGGGGGCTGAGGCTTAGGGGCAGCAGAAGGCGGTGCCCCCGGGCCGGGCAGCGTCCGCCTTCTGCGTTCCTTGGCTCCTCGTCACCACCGGAGGAGGGTTACTCTCCAGGGGCGAGAGGATCCGAGGCTCCGCCCCCAACCAAGAAGTTGGGGTTTGACAAGAGAAGTCTTTGGTGGGGCGCTTGCCTGCCACCGCAGCACTGAAAGTATACACAAAGTTGTTATTTGAGTTTGGCGCAGCCTCAGCTGCACCAGGGCCATCAACCAGTTTTTGGGCGTCCGCGAAGGACAGCCCCTTCTCCACACGCACCTGCTGAATCCTGCACTCGGAGATCCAACGAGGGCACTTCTTGTCCGAAGCCATATGCGCCCCCTGGCAATTCACACACAGGGGGATGGCTGTGCAGGACTCAGCAGAGTGTCCCGGGCTTAGTGCAGCGGGCGCATAGAGCCTCTGCCTGGCGGCATGTCTTCTGCCCATGGCAATACTTTTGGCACTTAAAGCACCGTAGGGAGAGAGGGACGTACTTTTTCACTTTTAGGGAGTAGTAACCTCCCCAGATGGTAGTAGGGGTGGTGGGGGTACCAAACGTCAGGATGATGGTAGGGAGACGGATCTCCCTACCACCTCGTTTGGAAACGAAGCGCCTGACGTAGGTCACCCCCTGTGACTTAAGGTTCCGTACAAGTTCATCTTCAGACAGTTCGGCCAATGCTTGATCTTTAATCACTCCTCTTGAAGAATTCATCGTTTTGTGGGAAGTGACCTCCACTGGAGTGTCTCCGATAGAGGAGAGCCTCAGTAGCCCATTGGAGTGTGCCCTGGTACGGCACTCTACCAGCAAGTCACCAGACCTGAGGCGCTGGGCCTCAGGCTTGCCAACACGGCTCCTGAGGTCTCTCCCCTTCCAGGAAAGGGTGCAGCTTGGAAACAGGCTTCTCTTTAACTTTGCTGTAGATAATGAGAAAGCGAGACCAGGCGGCCAATGCCTGAGGCGTCGCTTCCTCACAGTCAGAGTCACTATCGTTCTCAATAACAATGTCGGTGGCTATGTGCCGCTTTGGTGCCAGTTTTGGTTTTTGGGGGTTTTCCATATTATAGTACGTTAGATATTCATCCCCCGGGGGTCCCCGCCCGCCACTGAGCCCAACAAGGGAAAGTGCATTTGTCGGCGGGTCTCCAGCCGACGCACAATGGAGACTACCCGAAAGATATACTCAAGGGGGTAAGCCCGATTGAACCGTTTGAGCCACTGCCTTCTATCACACTGTTGAATGCAGGGGAATACAGGCGTAAAGCACCTAATCAGCAGCGGCGGCTGTAGCATGGTGCTCCGTATATCAGCCCGCATGTCAACAATGGGATAGGGCCCAACGTGACAAGAGCCGATTTACTAGGCCGGTACGACTAGCCTCCCGTTTAGGCAGAAGTCAAGGCCAAAGTGGAGTGTTTCAGCCACCAGGATCCTCTTCTCCCCCGACACGGGTCTCCAAGCACGGCAAACATTTGGGATCCAAAGGACCAAAAAATAATGAGTATTTTTAAGGACCAATCCAACATGGTAAGACCTGGGTTAGCACAGCTCCTTAAAAACCGGACCAGAGAAAAAGACTGAACAACATATCTGCTGACGTCAAGTCCTATCCTGGACAATGATGGCACCACTCTGCTAGCCCCCTCAGTCAGTGACTGGAGAGACTACCCACCCATGCCACGTGGAGGCCGGTGCCCAGTGGGCTACATCAACTTTGTGGATTACGAGAAAGCATTTGACAGCGTGGACCGAGAGACTCTGTGGAAACTCCTACGACACTACGGTGTACCCACAAAGCTCGTCCGCCTGATCAAGAGCAGCTACGATGGCATGACATGTCGCGTGATCCACGAAGGGCAGTTCACAAGGGAGCTCCAAGTCAGAACCGGTGTCAGGCAGGGGTGTTTGCTGTCTCCGTTCCTCTTCCTACTGGCCATAGACTGGTCATGAAGAGGACCACAGAGCACAGACGAAGTGGAATACAGTGGACACTGTGGACACAGCTTGACGACCTCGATTTTGCAGACGACTTGGTTTTACTGTCCCACACTCATAAACAAATGCAGGACAAGACCACGAGGCTTGCTGACATCTCGTCCCAAGTGGGCCTCACCATCCACAAACAGAAAACAAAGACAATGAGGCTGAACGCAACCAAGGAAGAACCAGTCTTGCTTGCAGGCACCCCATTGGAGGAGGTGGAGTCCTTCACCTATCTCGGGAGCATCATAGACAAAAAAAGGCTGCACTGATGCAGATGTCAGAGCACAAATTGGTAAAGCTAGAGCAGCCTTTCTCCAGTTGAAAAAAGTGTGGAGTTCCAGAGAGCTGTCACAACACACCAAAGTCCGGATTTTCAACCCCAACGTAAAAGCAGTTCTCCTATATGGAGCAGAGACTTGGAGATTGACAAAAACCACAGTCAACAGAGTACAGATCTTCATAAACAGTTGCCTTAGAAGAATTTAGAAAATTCACTAGCCAGAGAAGATCAGCAACGTCACACTCTGGGAGAGAACAGAGCAGATAACAGCAGAGAATGAAATTGGGCGAAGAAGATGGGGATGGATTGGTCACAGTCTGAGAAAGCCAGCTTCCAGTATCACTAGGCAGGCATTGTCATGGAATCCCCAGGGAAAGAGGAAAAGAGGCAGGCCGAGAAACACCTGGCGTCGAGACCTCCAAGCAGACATCAAGAGACTGGGAACCACCTGGAGTAAAATTCGAAGGAGAAGCACATGACACGAGTCGCTGGAGGTCTCTCGTCGACGGCCTATACCTGGGGAGGGGTGACAGGCGTAAGTAAGTAAGTAAGAATAGTACAAATATATATCACGTCTGGGCGGATTCATGCTGGTTGGGTAAATTTATGTTAGGTACACTTGCACCTAAATATAGCTTAGCTGACTCTTTCGTGTTTGTGTTGCTGTTCATCCCAGTGGCACCCTTTACAATTTTATGTTTTCTGCATATATTGGAAATAATTGTGTAATTAACTGTTCAGCTGATATTACATCATTTACCAAATGAAAATGAAACACTTGCGGATTCAATTTTGTTTTCTTTTTTGCTGTAGCAAATGTACCTATAAACAATTTTCCAATCCATTCCGCCATTCATCTATCATTTAGAACTTCATCATATCGGTTAAACTGTATGTAATAATGGTCAAAGCCACAGACATAATAATAATCACAGTGTCGAAGCTGACCATAATCTTAGTAAATTTTAGTTTAGGAAGAGGTTTGTTTTTCTTTAAATCTGCATATCACATAGGTGATCAGTAAAGCTCCGTTAGTCATGCTACAACTGAATGTTTATGTGCACTAAAGTGTGACTATTCGCCTTGTCAGCCTTTAAACTGCAATGTGACGTACTTGCACACGATACCAGCTCCAAATTATATTTTATATGCTATGTTTGGCACACTGTCCGACTTACGATCACCCTCTGTCTGACTGTCAATCAAGGGATGGGGGGTGGGTTTGCTTCAGATAATATATCTTGGAACAGTCATAGATGATAAGTTGTCCTTTAACGCAAACACCACCCTCATACACAAGAAATGTCAGTCACGCATCTACTGCCTCCAGAAACTCAGGAAGCTGAATGTGAACCCCTCTGTCCTTCAAACGTTTTACTGCTCTTTTATTGAGTCTGTCATCACTTTCGGTTCTGTGTGCTGGTATGGAGGTCTGAGTGTGAAGAACAAGAACACCCTGGCACGAATGGTAAACATCTGCAGCAAAGTGACTGGCAGTAAGCAAAACAGTGTGGAGTCCCTGTATGAACAGCGTGTGGTGAGAAAGGGTAGGCGGATAGCTTCAGACAGATCCCATGTCCTTGCCCACCTCTATGAACTCCTCCCCTCTGGCCGCAGACTCCGCACGCACAAAGCTAGAACGCTTAGACTACAGCACAGTTTCATCCCCAAATCCATCACTCTAAGCAATCTGTAGGTACATCCACGCATACCCAACCCTAACTCCTCCCCCTATCCCCCTTTACCTGTGCAATCAGTAGGAATGGAGCTTGTTGATTTTAGAGAAGTGATTATATTGTGTTTTATTTGGTGGTGAACATGTACATACTGGGATTGCTGTTACTGAGTGTTTACCCACTAATCATTTTACTACGGTAGACTCTAATTATGCGGCTTGTGTAATAATGTGTAATAATGTACTGAGATGTTTGTATAATAAGTAGTGAGGGTTAGGACTAGGTTGAAACACACAAATTATGTATGCATATGTAGAGGCGGGTGTGAATGTATAGGTGCCGCTCAGTTCAGTCCATAAAAGATGTTTGTGAGATGTGTAAGAGTTATGTGTAAAGATTTTGTAGTGTTTACTTTATATCCATTTGGAATTTGTAGCTGTCCAAGTGCAGGGAGAAAATGTTCATAATTATGCTATAATGTTTTTATGTCTTGTTTGTACTATTTGTTATAAATCTACCACAACTGAATTTCTCTTTTCGAGATAATAAAGTACTCTTATTCTTATATGTGTGGTTTTTACGCCTCGTATGCATACTCATAGACTCAAATAACACAAATTATAGATCAACAGATGGCAAAATAGATGCGCTAATGGACTGACATGATATAAAAACATACGGCATTTAGCAATTTGCACGCACTTATTTGGGTAAAACTGAAAGAAGTGTCTGACTTGCAATCCACCTCCCTTATAAATAATATAGATCTATGAACCTACCCGTGACTTTTCTTTGTACTCCCGTTGCAGTTCTGTCTGTGACTCAGCCTGTTCTTCAAGCTGATCCTTCAGAAGCTCTACCTGGTACACCAGTGACTGTTTCTCGTTGTCAAGCTGAGCACTGCTCATCATTGCAGCTTTGTACTTCTCTTCCAGGGCTCGTAACTCCTTCTTGAGCTCGCGCTCACCACCCAAGGGACCATCCCCAGCACCCTCACTGGAGTCATCACTGCCACGACGAGACCCAGTCCTTTCTGGACGTGACTGCTTGAAGAGACAAAAGAGTCTAAGCTAAGCACATAAAATGCAAGAAAGACAAAAAAAAAAAAAAAATACAAAGCCCTTATGGCTCACATGTATGACCCATCTACTATGTGTGACAATAAGTAAAGGAATGGCTTCTGCATCAGCAAATTTCTATGTTTTCTCAAAAATTTAATCAGTTTTCACACATCTGTCAACCTCCCATGACCCTTGACCTTTGCGATGAGTAGACCAATAAATTAGTATACATATTACATACGAAGGTCTTATCATAAGCTACCTTTGAGCCAAATTTGATTGAAAACTTTGCAAAAATGTTAATAATAACTAACATTCTATTAGGTAGGTCCACCCCCATTTTTTTTTAAAAAAGTAGTAACACAATACAACTCAAACTAACAAATTTAGTAGAAAGTATACATCGAACTGAGTAAACATGCCAAATGGCAAGTCTGTAGCTCAAATACTTTCCGAGATATATAAGTTTGAATTTTTAAGGAAATCGGCAGATTCTGCAAATTGAAGGAAACCCATAGTTCAGCCAACTATAACTTCAACATTTATAAATGAACAGTGCTGTAATGTAGTCTGTCTGGTCAAAGTAGTGTGTTGTCTTAGCTAAAAAAATTTCAGGCTTCACAAATGCATGTTCACTTTGCAAAATCACCTCAAAAATGAGAAAAATCAAAATTTGGACAAAAGGAATTGAGGTAGAGATGCGCAGTGAACTAAAATGGCCACATCTCAGCAACTACTATAGTTAAAAGCATGGTTCTTATATCTTCTATCAAGAATTGGCATTTTACACACATTTGCCAACCTCTTGTGATCCTTGGCCTTTCTGAGGGGTCATCTAAATTAGTATGTATAGATAGGTCTTACCATCAGGTATCTCTGTACCAAGTTTGGGTTTGAAGTTGTGAATAGTATTTGAGAAAAAACATCTTTTGTCAAAATATTGCTATTTTTTTTACTTATTTCCTGAGCTCTTGTGGCCCTTGACCTTTTCGAGGGGTCAACAAAATTAGTATGCATAGAAAGGTCTTACCATCAGGTATCTTTGTACCAAATTTTGGTTTGAAGTTGTAAATAGTATTTGAGAAAAAATAACTTTTTGTCAAAATATAGCTATTTTGGACCCATTTCCTGATCCCCTGTGACCTTGACCTTTGTGAGGTCACTCAAATTGGTATGTTTAGAAAGGTCTTGCCACAAAGTATCCTTGGGCCAAGTTTGAAGACTGTGGCTTAAATAGTCTCCAAGAAAATGCCGTTTAAGTTTACCATGGACAGCGGACGGCAAGCGGACGACCACTGACTCGCTTTTGCTTCGCATGTGAGCCAAAAATTCTTTGGAAGTTGGAACCATACAGATGAAACCAACTTCATTACTTTGACTTTCCCATCTAATACTTTCCTAAGGATATGGGGAATGGGATTTGGAAAACTGTCACAATTTCTGGGAAACAAAGTCTAAACTAGATCTGAAAGTTGCACTCAAATGGTGAGATTTATAAAAATTCCATTAGATTTATAACAGACATCCGCTCCTTCTACAAGGCTCTCAGAGCGGTCTACGGACTCTTGCACTAGATCCAGGCTCCGCTCTGCTCCTCTCCTGTCTGACAAGAAATCCATCATGCAGTGCGGGTCTGAGCACTTTGAAAGCCTCTTTAGCGACTAGTGCACTGTGAAAGAGTCATCACTCGACAAGATCCCCCAAGTGGAGGTGAAACTAGAGCCTGATGACCCTCCCACTCGTGAAGAGATCAACGTCACCACTGCCCACACAAAGGCTCGAAAGTCTACCAATATGGGGTGGGGTGGGGGGTGGAAGTAGTCTTCGACAAGCTTCAGATTCTATTCACCAGCTGCTGGGAGAAAGGAACAGTACCACAAAACCTCAGGGATGCAGTGGTCGACTCCTTGTACAAGAACAAGGGCGAGAAATCAGACTGTTCAAACTACCACGGAATCATGCTACTATCGCTGGCAAAATCCTGGAACTAGTGCCACTGAACAGACTCACACCAACATTTGCTGAGGAAAACACACCAGAAAGTCAGTGTGGGTTCAGAGCCGAAAGAGGGACTACAGACATGATCTTTGTGCTGAGGCAAATACAGGAGAAGTTGATTGATTGTACATTGCTTAACGTCCTGACAGCAACAAGACTTTCACAGGACGTGCCTGCACTGCTTGTGAAAAAAAACAAACTAAACAGAATATTGAATGTATGTCGCCAGCCGGTCCAATACGTTAAATAAACCTACGAAATGGGGCCTAAATAAAGCCAAGACCATTTAGCAACACACATCCAATATCAAGAGCTACAGGCAGCGCAGACAGTAGGGAGAGTTTAAGAAAAGGAAAATACAGGTGAAAGGACCAAGGGTAGACAGAAACACATGCCCCAGAATAGAGGGGAAAACCCACCATGTGGGGCTGACCAGGATGACCCTGGGAACTAAAAGGTAGTTAACCCCACACAAGTCCCCCAGGGCAGACCCTGGTGGGGGTAAATACAGAAGTGTTGGAAGCAGAACATGGGCTTGCATGCAGCAAAATTAATTTATAGACCTGACCAAAACCTTTGACACCGTTAGGCGTGATGGCCTGTGGAAGATCCTGGCTCCGCTCGGCTGCCCCCCGAAGTTCCTCACCATTTTCCCACAACTTCACAAAGGTCAGATGGGTCAAGTGAAGTACAATGGCTCCCTGTCAGAGAGCTTCCCTATAACAAAAATGGCGTCAAGCAAGGATGTGTTCTCACTCAGACACTGTTCTCCATTTTCTTCAGCATGATTTTGCATGACGCAAAGGAGGGCCTGACTGATTGTACAGATACATCCACTTCCGTATTGATGGCAGCCTGTTCAACCTGAGTCGGTTGATCGCTAAGAAAATGACTATAGAGGAGCTTGTCCTAAAGCTGCTATTTGCTGACGACTGCGCCCTTCTCGCACACACAGAGTAAGCCCTGCAACACATAGTCAACTGCTTCGCGCAGGCGGCCAGGGCCTTAGGCCTAACCATTAGCCCCAAGAAGACAGATGTGATGTACCAGCCGCCTCCCCGGGCAGTCTACTGTCCCCCACAAATCAGCATCTACGGTACCAGGCTCAATGCTACAGAGCACTTCACGTACCTCCAATGATGCCACAGTTAGCAAGGACCTTGACAACCTCCTGTCCAAAATCAAAGAGAGTCTGGTAGAACCACTCGCTCCGCCTCACTACCAACTTTCTGGTGTATAGAGCTGTAGTCATCCATACTCTCCTGTATAGCGCAGAGTCCTGGGTCCTATACAGGAAGCAAATCAGACTGCTTGAGTGTTGCCACCAAAGCTGCCTGCGTACCATCATGGGCATCAAGTGGCTGGATTACGTCTCAAATGAGAACGTCCTGAAGCAAGCTGGTCTGCAAAGTGTGGAATCCATTCTACTACAGTTGCAACTACGTTGAGCTGGTCACGTGGCAAGGATGGAGGACACATGCATGCCTAAAGCAGTCCTCTTCAGCGAGCTGCAAAAGTAAAAACGCCACAGTGGAGCCCCCAAAAAGCGGTACAAAGATTAGCTGAAAAGATGGCTCTCACTGGCCAACATCCCACATCAAACATGGCAGAAGGATGCTTAAGACCAAGACAGCTGACACGCCACAGTCAGAAATATCAGCAGCAATTTTGAACTGGAAAGAAGCGAAGCCGCCCAGGAGAAATGCTGAAAGCAGAAAGAATGAACAACTTCCCAAGCACCCCCAGCACAACGCTTTGCCTGTCCAAACAGCAATAGGGTCTGTGCCTCATGAATCAGACTCTACAGTCACCAACAGGCATGCAAAAGATATTTCTTCCTTCCCAAGATCCTCGCATGCGAGGAAACAGCCATCATCATAACAGTTCCATAAGCATTTTTTCTCCGAGATAAAATATGGTAGTCCAAAATGCAGTCATGTGCCCACACCCGCATCCACCTAAGCTGCATCTCACACAGTGCACAAACACACACAGTGACAAAAGTTATTTTAAAAAAACAAAGTGTAATAACAATTAATAATTCTTACCTTGTTAACATGATGCTCATTGTTCAAATTTTCCTCAGCCTGAAAAAAGCAACAAAAACAGACATTAAATAAAAATGAAAAATAAAAAACTCTGAAGGTTCAAGTGCATCATCATGGCCAATCACGGAAGGCTGTGATCTTGATTCTGAGTTTGTTATCTAAATTAAGCAACTCACAGTCACAAACCAGATAGGTGAGGCTAGCGCTGGCAGAATTGTATACAAACCAAGGGGAATCACAGCGCTGGACAGACAAACAGATCCCCTGCCCCCGCCTATCAGGCACCCAATCGCCAGCCCACAGAGAAATACGCAGGTATAGAACAAGACGATCATTTCCATCCTCAAATGGAAAATGAGGATGGAAATGATCGTCTTGTTCTATACCTGCGTATTTCTCTGTGGGCTGGTGATTGGGTGCCTGATAGGCGGGGGCAGGGGATCTAACTGTTTGTCTGTCCAGCGCTGTGATTCCCCTTGGTTTGTATATAAATTAAGCAAGCATGTGTCTCATCTTACCACCATACAAAGTCAACAAGTTTCTGAGTTATCCACAGTGCCACTAGAGTCTAAGTACTACTTCTAATTAACAGTACCAGTGACATCATGTATTTTTGTGTGTGTGCAAATCCAGACCATTTTTACACCTGCCCTTCACTGGTCATGTCACATACTTAGGTTCCAAATAAGAGAATTACTTACTTAACCCATTTAGCCCTGATGCCCAAGAGTAGAAGATGAATTGACCATGATAATTCAAGGGTATTGCCAGATAAGCTTGGCGCCTAAAGGCGCCATGCTAATCTGTCACTACCCTCGAATTATCATGGTCAATCCATCTCCCGCAACTGGTACAGTTGTTAGGCAACACCTCCAACATTTAGGAAATGCGGACATGGGATTAAATAGCTACACAAAAATTAAATAAAGACAAACAAATTTAAAGAAGGATTTTGATGCCTGTCAAGTCAGTGCTCATGAAAAACATATTACGCAGAATGTGAAAATGAACCCATACCTCTCGTTCTCGTTTCTCTATCTCTTTCATGCGGATCTCTCTTGCTTCTGCGCGGGCTGCTCGCTTGGCCGCTAACCTGTTCTCCGCCTGAAACAGATTACAAAAAGTCAGCAACGCTTCACTCCAATTAATCTGAACTACTAAAAATACCACAGGTATTATTAGTATTACAAAATTACCTGCAAAATGCATTAGAGTATAGCAATTTATACAATGTAAGCAATGAAAGTTAATCACTAGAGCTCGTCGTCATAGGCTCAAGCAAGTTTCTTTTGAAGCAGTTCCTTACACATGTAATGATGTACTATTATAATTTACTCCCCCCCCCCCCCCCCACCCCCTACGATGTCATACTGTGTCCACCTGCACAGGTCTTAACTCATTGTGTCCCAGGCACAAAATACCCACATTTTGGAGCTTGCCATTGTGTGCTGGGGCTGATGAGTTAAGGTAACACTAACAGCCTCTATTTGTCTAATTATTTTCTGAAATGGTGTTCAATTACTTTTTCAACTTGATGTAACTTGTGTCAGTCATTGGCATTAAGAAGAGAATTCTTGCTGAACTGTTGGTGGCTTCTGTGTGTATATCGTATGGCCTTGGCCACAATTTGGTGTCCAACTGACCGGACATTTACTCCCAAATTTCAAATTAAAATTTCAGACTTTTGTTTTTGTAATGCATTTATTAGTATAAAAGGTACACATTCCTCTGTAAGTTGCTACACTGTGCTCCAAACGGTTTATGAGTTATTTGATTCTTTTCCTCTACACTTTGTTTGCAGGCTGTACATAATTTTTACACCAAAATAACACCAAGTAGCTTTTACAACTCACTTATTACATTTTTGCCCATACAAAGTTTTTTAGTGGAAAGGGTACCTTATGATGGAGTACTTCAACACAACTTGAAGATCTGTTGCACACTCAAAATGTTGTTTTTAATAGCTGTAC
Source organism: Semisulcospira habei (assembly GCA_036245525.1). Classification (NCBI taxonomy): domain Eukaryota; kingdom Metazoa; phylum Mollusca; class Gastropoda; family Semisulcospiridae; genus Semisulcospira; species Semisulcospira habei. The sequence continues at coordinate 209,325,699 of BTPG01000002.1, read as the reverse complement.
ATCACTTTACACCAAAGTGGAAACATTAACTTTTTTTAACAAACAAAAAACTATTCAATACCAAAACATGTCCTGAGTGTTTGATGTGTAATTGTAAATGGTCATAAAGATAATGTAGATATTTTTTTAGCAGAAAAACGTGAGCCTAGATGTGTTTAGAAGGAAACAAATGAACTTTCAAAATTATGCCTGCTTCTTTTAAAAATAAGAAAAAAAGTGAAGTCCAATTTACTAAAATTAGTAACAATCACTATTTTCTATTTTGGATGACATTTCTTCATTAATATTGTATGATAAATATGTCTTGCTCATCCTAAAGCTAAAATATCAGCTAAGTGTAAGTTTATGATGTTGCACATGGTTAACTGTCATCACCGCACATCTACTTTACAGATCTATGTTATTTTACACCAATTTGTCTGTAAACTGCCTATAACATGCACTAGAATGAATGGATTTGTTATATTGCAGTGATTGCAGAAAGAATGATTTACAAGCAAATTGTTTTCACCAGAAAAGTGAATTCTGACCAGTGCACTTTAGACAGTGTGCATTTTTTTTTGCTTTTCAATAATGTTAACAGTAATACTAATAACACCAAAACTTAGAATGATGACAACTATTGCTCAAGTACTTCCAATTTTCACAACATACCGGTAATGAGATAAAAGAGCAGGGAATAGATTTTGCATGGAGTAAATAGCTTATATTCAGTGTAGATAAGCAAATGCTTTGTTTGACTGTGTGCGTGTGGAAGGCAGTACATCATTTTACATTGAAAGTTTTATGAGTTTTCAGTTTTATGTATAAAGCTGGGGTATCTTTTAGGAGGCCATACATGAACCTCCTCACAATATCTGTAGTGATTTTGGCTTTTTTACAATCTAAGGCTAAGCTGAATGTTACTATTAAATTTAAAAAACTTTGTTTTTAAACATCTGTACATTATTTTACACTGAAATTAACATGAAAAGTCATTTTTTACACCAGAAATCATATTTTCATGATGTCTTGATATTAGTTTACATGGCTATGCAGTTCATTAAGAACATTTATTGTGAAAATCAAGTCTTGTTTATGAATATGATGTACTGCCATACAACGATCATTGTGTAAAATGACATACTGCTATGTAACATTTTAGCTTCACATGTAACATAAATTTCAGCTTCACAGATCTATGTAATATATCATGTAGATTTAAAGTGTTTATGAAAATAACACTTTGTTTTGGTCTTGACAAACTCATCTTGTAGACAGAAATTATGTAACTCACTTAACATACATTTTTGTGATTTACTTTACAGCAGCTGTGTGTTCACATCTTACAATATAAGTGTTTTTGTGTCAAGTGATGTACTGTTCCTTTATCTGCATCTGTTTAAAATTCATCAACCCAGTTGCTTGTTTTAACTTGTATTATTGTTGCAATGTTCAAACAGCCTTGCTGTAGCAGCAGATTCAAAGAGAGGCAGGACCTATGTTATTGTTTACAAAATGGATGGTGTAACAGTAAAGTGATGTACAGCCATAAAATAGCACAGTTTTGAAAATGCCAGGGACAATTTTTACTTTGTACCAATCAGTAGCATGCTATGTTAACTTAAACCAGTATTATGAGCTATATTTGAAAAATCATATTTGTCTTCACTGCATTAGACTTAGAGGCCATAAAGTCAATATGTTACACTGGGGCCAAAATGGTTTTTTTCTCAGAACAAAGTCCAGCACACTGCAAACACACATTTCTGTTGGTACATGAAAAGGATGCAGAAGATCTTACTTATATTATATGCTTTGTAAATTTGTAGTTGAATTTTGTGTTTTTTGGGGCCATAGAAATTAGAATTGTGACATGTATGTCAGTATGCTATTTTTTATGCCACTTTTCAAATTCAATATATTATGCAAAGCCAATCTTTGGATTTTTAAACAGCACTTGCTGTGATCTCAAAGTGGACTTTTCATACTTTTGGGAATACAATAAAACGAGAAGCTTGTTTGATAGCTATAAGCAGAGATGAAAAACATTTAAAATGTGTTTACACCAAATGCACAATTTTAAAGAAACAACTCCTAATAACTTTTCCTACTCAAGACATACACCAGAATAGTTATTATGCCTAAGAGTGGGCATCATCGTACAAAACTTAAAGATATAGATATCCTTCACTCAGGCCAGACTAATCATATTCTGTGTTACTGAGAAGCTGGTAGAAAATACTGACACTAAATGCTAATGTACTGAAGGCCCCAAATTACATGGGAATAACTGCAAAAGTTTTGAAAATGTTCTAATTCTGAGGTTTTGGCATGATACTGTACTCATATAACCTCTGTTTTACAGACTGGCATGTTTCCAGTGAGTAATTACTCTTCTAAGCATCATTAAAGCAGCAAGCAAAATGGGACGTAACGGTTGTCCCATTTTTGAGACACCAAAATGGCCTGTTTTTGCACTTCAAATTCAGTTTTATAAATACCCAGCGAAAGGACAACCTGTATGACCATATATTTCATTAATCCATTTCTGGATTAGAAAACTCCAAAATCACATTGTCTCCTGTTCAGGAGAGACCCCTTAGAAAATATTAGTACTAGCAAGCAGCATGTCAGGGCTGTTGAACACTAAATCGTGGCCAAGGCCGTAGAAGGAAGGGTTGGTGGCAGCATGGGAGAAAAGTGCTACCTATAGTGCAAAAAGGAGGAGAACTTATGAAAATAGTAAGTTTAAACTGATTTTACACACAGTCTACTTCACTAATTATTTTATAACAAGGTCAGATAATAATAACAAAAGTCGGTCATGACACTTTGCAGAGATCCCAACAGCAACCTTTCTACTTCGCTTATAACAAACTTTGGATAACATTAACAAGAAAATGTGGGTCCCCTGGTGATTCGTTATCCAAAGTTTACTGAAATTAGTAATGGTCTGTATAGTCCTGGTTCAGCTCAAAGCTGCAACTGTAATCAGAGGCGAAGAGACCCAGATTCTTGGCAACTTCCTTGACATAACCCATGATGGACCCAAAATAGATTTATCACTGGTTGTATTACAAAAGCACTCAGTGACTAACACCTTCCCTAAAGCCAGAAGGCTGCCAAACAGATCAGTTTCACTTTGCCACAACAAAGACTGACTAGATGAATACAAGAATAGTATGTTTAACCACTAAGGTCCAAGGTCACCTAATCACACTACCGCATGCTTTTTCATCACTGACAACTTGCGCAAAAGCTACCTGTTGGGTTTAGTCAAGTTATAACTAGGAGCATGAAAATTAAAATAACTTTCACAAAAATGTCCTCCTGTAGTGTTAGGATCTGAGGTAGAGTTCAATTCACCACACACAAATAACTGTCACACAACCTGAAAAAAACGCACTGATCAAGTGAGGAAAAAACATGCACACTCTTCTGTCAGAATGAACGCTATTTTGTAAAAAATAATAATAATAATAATAATAATAAAAATAAAAATCAGTTGCACCCAGTAGTCAGCACAGTACATGAATGTGAAAAAAAAATATATCCAGCAATCTACATACTTGTGTGTACATATGCTGCTGAATGCATAAACGGCATTGTCCAAGGGCACACAGAACTGACCACCAAACTCCATGGCAATTCTCTGACATTAGCACTGTAGCAGGATTGGGTTTCTGGACAACTGGACAAATGATTCCAGACCACACTGCCAGAAAACCCTCTTTTTTTAGACCAGGAGATGTTATTCTCACTCTAACCTCTGATGTTCACCCAAGTCGCTCACTGAACCGACCACTTCAATTTTAGCGAGTTCTTCTAAAGCTGACAACTGCAATCTTAATTAACTGTATGGATAATTATCCCATCAGAAATAAACATAGATAATCAATTATCAAGAGGCCCCGCAAACTGCAGGAGCTCATAAGGACCTATGCCTCATGTCATGTTGCTCCCACAACTTCACTGAAATTTATATTCTTGCCCCATGTGAAGTGAGTCATCCATGAAGGTCACAGGAAGCTTACAACTCTCAATCTTCTGTTTCTGACACTAAGTGACAGGCCCTGGCACTGAACTTGTCAGGGGGACAAACCAGGAAAAAGTTCCAACCAAAGAGTGAAAGAGTTAAATTTCTACCAAAGCCTACATGATAAAATTCATGAATACTTCTGTCACGTCTGTTTCATCAGGGCTTTTAAAGTGTGCAAGGGAGAAAAAAAAAATTAACCATTATCTAACTTTAAGGACTGGAAATGAAATTTTAGCTTAGCAACCAAGCTGGAACTTGCTTAAAACAATTTAACATCTCTACTTGTAATAAATTAATCTGGCATACATGTTTCACTTTCTGGGGCACTAAGTAAGAGTGGCTTAATTTATAATATAACCCTTTATCTGCCTGCTGCACTTTCCATTGCATGATTCATTTCAACAACATTTGAGAAAATGCACTATAGACTGCCAAGGCTTTAACCTTTTGCCACCGTAGTCTGCCAACTTGATTTTTCCCTGCTACCGTAGTAATTTTGACAAATTTCATTGGCCTTGTCTGTTGTAAAAATCTTATCATACCCCAACATATTTGGTATCAGTGGAAAAAGCAATTCAAGGTGAACTCGTAGACACTATGCTGAAGAAAATATTTTGTAATGTTAAGATTTTACAGGTGTATAAAGAAGATGGTGTAAGAAGCCAAAAATCAAAAACAGTTTCACACTGGGTTCCACTGAAACTGAACATGCTGTTAGTGTATTAGTTAGCCAGAGTGTGAAAATTACACTCACCTAGCATTCCAGAGACATATTCTAGTGTGTCACCAGTAAATAATCCAGAAAGAAAGGCACAACAGAAAAGTTTCTTCACACATAAAAGTTTTTACACCAAAATCCGCCATTTTTTTTGCACATGGGGACGTTTTGTATTAGAGCTTCTAATTCGTTGGTTTCAGCCCATACAAACAAGAAAAGTCACTCTACAAGTAAAGAAATGAGTGCTTGACATATTATAGTAGATTGCTTCCCTTAGACCATACTGCCGGTATTGGCAATGGGGAAACTAGGCCAGCGCACATATGTGTGCGTCCCGTCGGCAATGGAGCTTTGCTTGGGGCACACATATGTGTGTTCCGTCGTCAAAAGGTTAAAGGATGGAAACACATCGGGGGTTTTGTTGTCTGCAGTGTGATTTCAAATGTCAAAACAGTCAATGTCTGATAAAATGTTTTTATCATGAAACTTTCAACTTTCTTCACCAGTTTCTATAGTATAGTAATATTTTAATAAGTAATACTAATAGTATCAAGTTCAAATCACGGCTTGCTCCAGCATGGTGTGACAAGCCGCAACAGCTCATACTGGAACAGTGACTGAGACATCGAAAGGGCAGTGAAGAGATAGATGTGTCTATGCAAACACTGGCATCATTGTGAGAGGTACAGAGTTTATAATCCTGAGGAAAGTAAACAGACCACAAGGATATGCCTCTTCAAAATAGTAATCTGAGCCATCTTGACACCTACCACTACTAGTACAACTGTGATACAAAAGTACTGACAAGGTGTTGCATCTTGGAACAGGGACAGCTAAAGTCTGCCACTGACAAACTGATGTGTACTCTCACACAAATTGTCTAATGTGGTGTTTTTTTCAAAACACGATATTGTGCAGCATGACAATTAGATTTAATATAATTAAATTAGACAACTTCACTAACTTCATTTCAAAAAATCAGATTAACAAACAGGATAATTATGTCATTTTAAAATAAAGAGGTCCTTACATTGGGTACAGTTCTATCCCTTTGCAACATAAAGTAGAATAACCAGTCTGAGTGTCCCCCAAAAAAATGTGAGGGTCGCTATGACTGACCTAAACTTTCTCTCTGTCAGAACAGTGAATCATCTCAACAAGAAAGGCAAAGCCCTTATGGCTCACGTGTACAATTGATTGAATGCAAGACGAAGCGATCACGTGATACACAACTGGGTTCGTCTGCTATAGCCGCCATTTTGTGCAGCAGAATGGCCTAGGCAGAATAGTGATAGTGAACGTGGACGGTTTTTACAAGATAAAGACGTCAAAGAACTAAATAACTATAATTACAACCGTTGCATTGTTGGAGTGATCGGAGGTCACCGTCCTTGAATTTAATTTTGGCGAAACCTAGGCGATCTCCGTGACTCCAACAGAACAAGTGATGATTTGGGGAAAATACATGCCGAGTACCCAGTTATGAAGGAATCCGTCCTAAGACACTAAGTCATTGCACCAGTCCAAAGCGCTGTTAGCTGTTAGACACTAACACAGCATCATGATTTGCATATAATTATAATAAGCTCAGTTTATTCCTATTTCCCCTTAACTCAGTAGGTATTGCAGGCAGATTTAAATCACACGCAGGATTTGGCTAATGCCAGTAATGCCGTCACTGACCAGGCATGTTATTTCCACCTCCGCCGCATCAGTCAGATCAGAAAATACCTCACTACCGAAGCTGCCACCAAACTCGCTGTCTCTCTCATCTTATGTCGCATCGACTACTGCAACTCTCTCCTTTCCGGCCTTCCTCACTCTACCACTCTCACCCTTCAGCGCGTCCAGAACAATGCTGCCCGCCTCGTCCTCAGAAAGAAAAAATCCGACCACATCACTCCCCTGCTCAAGCTCCTTCAGTGCCTCCCCATCCCCCACCGCATCCAATACAAGATTCTGTCTCTCTGCTACAAATCCCTGAACAACTACGCTCCTACCTATCTCTCCAACTTACTTCACCCCTACACTCCTTCCCGCTCCCTCCGCTCCGCCCCTCTCTGCCTCCTCATCCCCTGCACCAAACTCAGCACTTTCAGCCCCCGCTCCTTCTCCGTCTACGGTCCATCCACCTGGAACACCCTCCCACTCTCTCTCCATCAGAAACACTCTCTCTCCTCCTTCCAGTCCGCCCTCAAAACTCACCTCTTTCAACAGTTCTAGCACTATATCACCACACTCCCCACCCCAAGCTGACCGTCGTAATGTATTTTCACTATTTGTGATACGCGAGTCATTGTCTAACGCGTGCGCATGCGAGTTGTGAGTGCGCGCTTAGAGTTATAATTATTATAAGATAAGCGCATTATAAATACCGTAATTATTTTATTATTATTACTGACGCGGGTTCAACTCCCACTCCTTCTCCCGCGGTGTTATTTGTTTATTTATTTATTTTGTGTTTTTTTTAAACTTTTCTTATACATTTATCGTGTTGCTCTTGCTGTTTGTTTTGTTTTTTCTGCTCGTGGTACTACTACTAGTCTTTAGAATGGCTGGCTATCTTATTCTTTCATATGTATTTCTTTTATTTCTTAAAAATAATCATCATGAATTCCCACTGGAAGAACGTTTGAGGTCCATGTCTGATTTTCTTTTCCACTGGCACCTAGACATTATTTTAAGACAACAATTCAGTGCTTTCAACTTTTGCCATGTATTTTTAAAAAAAATTATTTATAAGGATGTTTCTTTGCGAAATGAAGCGTTGGGGAAACCCCCTCTCCAATCTTTTTATAAATCGATGCCATAGAGCGGTAGAAGGGTTAAACAACACATTTTTTTTTTATATTAGCGTGTCGTGCCGCAGTTTTGAAAATGTTCTAAAGCATCTTTTATCTAGAACATTTTTTTAATGTTAAACCTGTTTTAATTTACAATCGTGTTGTACATCTATGCTGCCCACGTTTACCCCGTAGTACCGGATATCTTTTCGATTGACGTCTTCTCTCTTCATTCAACTTTCCTCTCCTTCCCTTAAATGGACAGCAGATGCACGGTGGGGGTGGGATCTCACTATTACACCTTCAGGGACACTTTGTTTCTCTGGCATATCATCACATCCGTGAATTGCACCCAGGCACACTTCGCCGAGTTCTAACTTCGCTATTACTGGTGTTCACCGTGTCTACTGCACAAAATGGCCGACTGCAGACTACGAGCGTAACGACGCTCCCTGTGTGATGTCACTTGCATTCAATCAATAAGTAAAGGGATGGCTTCTGCACTAACAAAATCCATGTTTTCTCAAAATTTAATCAGTTTTCACACATCTGAAACCCCGTGACCCTTGCGTCGTCTAAATTAGGATACATAGGAAGGTCTTATCATCAGCTACCTTTGTGCCAAATTTTATTGAAAAGTTTGCAAAAATGTTTAACCTTTATTGGCATTTTATACACATCTGTCGACCTCTTGTGACCCTTGACATTTTCGAAGGGGTCATCCAAATTAGTATGCATAGATAGATCTTACTATCAGGTATCTCTGTACCAAGTTTGGGTTTGAAGTTGTGAATATAATAGTAATTCAGAAAAAAAAACGTTTCTTGTTAAAATATGGCTATTTTGTTACCTATTTCCTGAGCTCTTGTGACCCTTGATCTTTCCAAGGGGCCATCCAAGTTAGTATGCATAGATAGGTCTTACCATCAGGTATCTCTGTAGCAAGTTTGGGTTTGGAGACTTTGTGAATATTAATTGAGAAAAAAACATTTCTTGTCAAAATTTTACCTATTTCCTGAGCTCCTGTGACCCTTCACCTATCCAAGGGGTTATCCAAATTATTATGCATAGATAGGTCTTACCATCAGGTATTTCTGTAGCAAGTTTGAGTTTGAAGTTGTGAATAGTATTTTTAAAAAAAACATCTTTTGTCAAAATATGACGATTTTGGACCTATTTCTTGAGCTCTGCTGACCCTTGACCTTTCTGAGGGATCAACCAAATTAGTATGCATAGAGAGGTCTTACCATCAGGTATCTTTGTACCATGTTTGCATTTGAAGTTGTGAACAGTATTTGAGAAAAAAATATCTTTTGAAAAAATATGGCTATTTTGGGCCTATTTCCTGAGTTTTTATAACCCTTGACCTTTAATAATAATAATACATAGTTCTAGTATAGCGCTGTTCTCCAGGAAAACACTGGACTCACTGTGCATGCCCAACAGAACACCCTCTCTCTCAGACACGCGCACGATTATACACTATTTTAAACCACCCCATCTCTTCCCAACACCTTACATTCACTTCCTCTACGATCAGAATAAAAGGAAGTCACCAGTTAGCTAAAGATGAGCCAAGTGTTAAATGCTTGACAGAAAAGAAAAGTCTTTAAGTGAGCTTTGAACTGTGACAATGTGGGCAATTCCGCATTTCAGTTAGCAGAGAGTTCCACACACTTGGGGCTAAAAAGATGAAAGAACTCTCCCCGTCAGTTTTCATATTATTGTTAAGCTTCGGGATTTTTTTTAGTTTTACACTACAGGAATGGAGAGTGTGTGATGGCTGATAAACAGACAGCTTGGCAGAACGGTATGGCGGGAGAGATCCGTCAAAATGCCGATAGGCGAAAATTTGCAATTTTGAACTGGCAGCAGAATTTTACAGGCAGCCACTTCAGTAGAGGCATAACGTATTCTCTCTTTCGTTTCTTCAAGATGAGACGCGCGGCATTGTTTTGAATCATCTGCAAGCGTGAAATCTGATCTGCCGGTAAACCTACCAGTACAGAATTGCAATAATTGAGCCTGGACGTAATGAATGTATTACAAGTCTTGATGCCACACTTTCTGTGAGATACAGTCTGAGGGAAGAAATTCTGCGCAGCTCAAGGAAACCAGCTCAGCAGACGCTACTGATATAATCATGCATGGAGAGCATCGAATCAATCTTCACACCCAGATATTTGACACAGTTCTGGAAGGGAACGTTGCAGCCACCAATGTTTGCAAACTTGCCATCAATACTGAGAGCCAACAGGCATGACTTCAGTTTTGTCGGTGTTAAGCTTATTAAGCCTTAATTTTTTTGCTTGTCATCCAGGACAGGACGTCATCTATACAACACTGTACGCTCATCTTAGCGGAGCTGAAATGGCTAGGGATCAATCAAATTAGTGTGCGTATAAAGGTCTTACCATCAGGTATCTTTGTACCAAGCCTGGGTTTGAAGTTGAGAATAGTATTTGAGAAAAAAACATCTTTTGTAAAAATATGGCTATTTTGGGCCTATTTCCTGAGCTTTTGTGACCCTTGACCTTTCCAAGGTATCAACCAAATTAGTGTGCGTATAATAAAGGTCTTACCTAACCATCAGTTATCTTTGTACCAAGTTTATAATAACTTCAATTATTGGCATTTCATACACATCTGTCGACCTCTTGTGACCCTTGACCTTTTCGAAGGGGTCATCCAAATTAGTATGCATAGATAGGTCTTACCATCAGGTATCTCTGTACCAAGTTTGGGTTTGAAGTTGTGAATAGTAATTGAGAAAAAAACATTCCTTGTCAAAATATGGCTATTTTTTTTACCTATTTCCTGAGCTCTTGTGACCCTTGACCTTTCCAAGGCATCAGGTATCTCTGTAGCAAGTTTGGGTTTGGAGTTGTGAATATTAATTGAGAAAAAAACATTTCTTGTCAAAATTTTACCTATTTCCTGCGCTCCTGTGACCCTTGACGGAGTTGACCGTTCCAAGGGGTCATCCAAATTGTTATGCATAGATAAGTCTTACCATCAGGTATCTCTGTAGCAAGTTTGGGTTTGAAGTTGTGAATAGTATTTGAGAAAAAATAAATTATGTCCAAAAATAGCTATTTTTGATATATTTCCTGATCCCCTGTGACCTTGACCTTTATGAGAGGCCACTGAAATTGGTATCAAGCTTGAAGACTGTAGCTTTGAATAGTCTCCGAGAAAATGCCAACATTAAAGTTTACCACGGACGACAGCGGGCGGACGAACGACCACTGGCCCAGAACATAGACTCACTTTTGCTTCACACGTGAGCCAAAAATGGCTCCAGACACAGAGTGAGACCAGTAGCCAAAGGGCTGCGGGATCACCTTAACAAAAACTGAAACTGCACCTCAGAGAGCCAGAAGGTTACAAAATACAAATAGAAATTTGTCCATCAGCATGATGTGCATGTTTCAGAACTGTGCATCAGAACTGAAATCTGTGCAATGTAATAGACACTTAGTACTAATAGTAGCACCTTAAAAGAAACACTGATAGTGATAACAGAAAAAAGTGCCTATAATCTGTTAATCCAAAATTCACTGCACTAACCCCAATGAGCATGCAGCAACTGGTACTGAAAACATTATATGTATTATATTATATGCACAAGAGGGTTAATTACTTAATATAATTTTGTTTTCTTAATCAATGTCGTCAAGCTGAACAGGAATGTCACGGAGTGAGTGCGGCAAAATTGTGGGCATGACTTTAAACAGAATGCACTATCCGGCCTGATGATAACGAGGGTCACACACAAAGCTGTCAAAATCAGAAATGAAGAACCAGACAAAAGATCCCTGTCTACTTTTATCTAAGCATCCATTTCCCTTCTGAACTCACTACTATTTTAATTATGTTCAGTCTATTAGTCTCATCTAACTAGTAAAACTACTCTTCTGATAATTGATATGGTGTGCATTTGTGTGCGCACATGCCAATACCTGCATTTGTGTGTGTGTGAATCAGCAGGTGTGTGCTGGTATGTTTATTTATGGCAGCTGTGTTGCAGTACACTGTGATTCTACTTGATTTGAACAGTGATTCCATTCATTTTAAATATGATACTTTCCAGGCTGTTGTGTTGTCTAGTTTTAAGAATCAAGTCTTACTGCTAAAGATGTGTGATCCATTTCCACTTAACGAGACACAGTATCATTTGGAATTGGAGAAGTTGGGTGCAAAGCTTTATCATGTATTTATTCCTGATTATATATAACTTCAAATAATGTGTGTGCACATGTATGTGCCTGTGTGAGTATCAACAATTCTATGCTAAATTATAATTTTACTGTAGCAATTTAAATTTGCAACTTAGTTTTTCTTCTTTCTTACTTTTCAGTATAGACATAGTGACATACTGTCTAAATTGACCACCATGCAACATTTTCTTTTCGCACAATAAAGTTGTTTGAATTTGAATGTCCATTTAATGATTTATATTATATTTTCTTCCTCGGTGTTCCTGATAACGCACAGCTCTGCGTCCGAGATGCAGATGTGGTGATCTGATGCAGAGAAATAAAGAGAGTTTTACTGCAGCAGAAGTTTTACTTTTAGAATATTTGGGCTCATGGCTGCAATGCATAATATTCTAATTTTTATCACGTCATTGTCAAACTGCTCAGAAGAGAAAATAATAGATTTACTTTATGTCCCTACAAAAATTAAAATTATTTCTGAATCAGGCTGACTTTCTGAAGAAAAATATTTACTGAACACTCTTCCTCAATTCAGAAGCTGGTTGCTTCTTATGCTTTTCTGTTAGCGCCTGCAAGCACTTTGAGTGATAGTCAGTGATACTGATACTGATAGTGATTGGTACAGAACTGGAAATTTCATACAATTAAACGGTACATAATTATGCACTGTTTCATACTTTCACCAAAATTAATGCTGTGTGAGTTACAAACTTTGCTCCTATGCCTGCACAATACCACCCACCCCCCCAAAGAGAAAAAAAAGAAAAATGGAGGGATTGGCCAGATCACACTTGGCAATATAAACTGGTGACAACAATGTTTTATGTTTAATACTTGGCCCTTTATGGCCCTTTACTTTTTTTTTTATTTGGACCCTTGTAGACACTCTCTGTCTCACCATGTATTCAAGTTCAAACACTTGTCTGGTACCAAATACTATACACTGACACAAAGAGTGACAGCTGGTTTTAAATTTTATTCATAATCCCAAGTACAAACAAAATATTGATACAGAAAACAAAGAGTATACACATTTTTAAGCATTTTAGTGCACTGTTTCTGACTATGCTGCCAATTAAAGATTTTCATGACACTGAGTGACAGTCTGAGGAAAAACATGACAACATGACGAATTAATTTAATTTCTACCATGCAGGAGACAAGCGTTTTCTGAAACTTAACAATGGCATGCTCGACTATTCACGTTCGTCTTAATTGCCTCTCTTCCCAAAGACTTGAGGGCAGCCTTACAAATATCATTAAACACCTGTTCTGTCTATTATTAAACCGTGCACTAATCGCCAGAAACTAAATTAGTAAAATAGCAATAAAATTTTACTGCAATTTGGTCTGCTCACCTCTTTCGAGATAGCGGTAAGGGCCTGATCCTCCGCAGAATACTGACGGACGTTAGCCCGCCTCCTTCCAGTTCCACTCATTCTGACGTACGTGTACTACGAATTTTTTTTTTTTTTAAATCCAATATTGCAGGGGGAGATATGTCAAGCAACTGGAGTGTGTCGGACGGATGTCCAGTCGACCGATGAACGCAGCTTTTCACACCCCCTATCGCTGGTCTATGTCACTGAACGACGATGGTCAAGGGCTGACAGAATCTTCACGAAAACCTTCAATCGAAAAGGTTAGGTATATTTCCTTCACTATGGTATCTTCTCACACCCCCAGTGTTTTCCTAGTGATAAGCTATCCATGTTTCACTACGACGATTACCATCTTCCTCCATGACACTTCTCTTCCTGCAATTAACACCCGGATGTTAGGAATTCACGCACAACGCATGCGCAGGTTATACTATTCAAAAACATGGCACGTAATTTTAACAACACGAATAAATTCTCTCTCCTAAGCACTGTGTGGTGTGATGGTGCGTGACAGTGTGATGGTGTGTGTGTGTGTGTGTGTGTGTGTGTGTGTGTGTGTGTGTGTGTGTGTGTGTGTGTGTGTGTCTGCAGGCTGCTGTGTTATCTGAAAAATATTACACCAGGAACGGATCCCAGAGGAAGGAAGTTTCTAGCGGTTCCAAAGTCCCCCCCCCCCCCCCACCCCCCATAAAAAAAAAGGTAAAAAAAAAAAAAAAAAAGAGAGAGAAAATTAATTGAAAGAGATTAATAGGAAATTTCAAACGTTTTCATATGTTGGGTGAATTTGCGCAAACATAATAATATTGTACGTATAAAAATTTAACAGCGGGGTGGACCCGCGTTTCAGTGCACATGAGTACTATTAATTAGGCTGAGTTCATTGGTATACCTGGCACAGTGCTTAGGTGACATGCACCAGTGGCGCCCGCGGCATTGTTGCTATTTTTGCACTGTGACATGACCGGTCGCTCGGACCGGCCATGTGCACCAGATCGGTTTAGAGCGTGTGCTCTTTGCACTTGTAGAAAGCAATCTCAGTCGGAGAGAGAATCCCGTGACGTTTGATTGCTGCAATATAAGCATGAAAAAAGAATAAACCTGGCCTTTCCCATATGCAATCCCGCCTGCAATGAACTTAGGTGCCGTGAACCAACATGGTCTAAGGGAAGATGACCCCGACAGAAAACCCCTGGTCCTCCTAGTAAGGCCGGGGTTGGGCCTATGCGTGGGGGTAGCTTCCCCACCCTGCAAAACTCAAAAGGAAATAGCTACAAAAACGCCGACGAAAAGACAAACAGTAATTCCTTTCCTGGAGGAGGAAGGTTCTTCTACCAGAAGATTTATGACGTCCTGTGGTGAAAGCCGGAAGTCTTCGGAAGCGGCCACAGGACCGAGCCGCCTCTCTCTCACCAGGGACACAACCATGGGCACATCAGTGGAACGTCAAGACCATGTACCAGAGCGGCAAGGTCTCCCAGATAGCAGCGGAAATGCAAAAGTACAACCTTTCCCTGCTAGGTATCAGTGAAGCCAGATGGACGCAGTCTGGCCAGAAAAGGCTGTTAAGTGGGGAGATGATTCTGTATTCAGGTCATGAAGAGGAGAATGCCCCCCATACAGAAGGAGTAGCATTCATGCTGTCACCAGTGGCACAGAGAGCGCTGATGGGCTGGGAACCTCTTGGGCCAAGAATTATCACAGCAGCCTTTAGAACCAAGAAAAAGCTCAAGCTGAACGTCATCCAGTGTTATGCGCCCACTAATGACAGTGACGAGGAAGAGAAACAAGAGTTCTACGACCGACTCCAGAGTGCCGTGGACAAATGTGCGGAGCGAGACATCACCATCGTTATGGGCGATTTTAATGCCAAAATAGGGGAGGACAACACCGGGTACGAAGAGGTGATGGGGAGACAGGGACTAGGGGAGATGAGTGAGAAAGGGGAGAGGTTTGTAGACTTTTGTGCTCTAAACCGACTTGTCATTGGAGGCAGCATCTTCCCACACAGAAGAATACACAAAGCAACTTGGGTCTCACCTGACCATACTACAGAGAACCAAATAGACCATATCTGCATTAGCAAGAAATTTAGAAGATCCCTTCAAGATGTTCGAGTGAGGAGGGGAGCAGATGTCGCATCAGACCACCATCTGCTTACCTCAAGAATAAAGCTCAAGTTAAAGAAAAGCCGCACAGAGACAACAAGAAGACAGCGCTATAATGTAGGCCTCCTGAGAGAGACTGGAGTGAGAGAAGAGTTCAAACTGGTGCTGTCCAACCGGTTTCAAGCGCTACAAGAGCTAGTAAATGAAGAGGAGGCGGTCACCAGAGAGCAGCAGTGGAAGGCAGTTAGAGAGGTGCTGAACTCAACCTGCAAAGACACTGTAGGGTTCAGGAAACACCATCACAAGGACTGGCTGTCGGCACAGACCTTGAAGAAGATAGAAGTGAGGAAGCAGAAGAAAGCAGTTGTCAACAACAGTCGCACGAGAGCAGCCAAAGCAAGGGCACAGGAGGAATACTCGGAAGCCAACCGCGAGGTGAAGAGGAGTATCAGGGCAGACAAGAAGGCCTACACAGACAGCCTGGCAGCAGAGGCAGAAAAGGCAGCAGGCAGCGGCAACATGAAACAGCTCTACGACATTACCAGAAGATTGTCGGGCAAGTATGGCCATACAGAAAGACCAGTAAAAGACAAAGAAGGCAAGCCTATTGCAGACAGAGCAGACCAACTCGACAGATGGGCTGAGTATTTTGAAGAGTTACTGAACAGACCTAGCCCACCCAACCCCCCAGACATCCAGCCAGCAGAGACCGACCTACCCATCAGCTGTGACAGACCCAGCCGGGAAGAGATAAGAAGAGCAGTGGCATTTTTGAAGAACGGCAAAGCAGCAGGGCCAGATGGCATCCCAGCGGAGTCTCTGAAAGCAGACCTAGAGACAACAGTAGAGATGCTGTACCCACTGTTTGGAAAGATCTGGGAAGAGGAGGTGATGCCGGCTGACTGGAAGGAGGGGTACCTAATCAAGCTTTCCAAGAAAGGCGACCTCAGCAAGTTCCAACTACAGAGGAATCACCTTGCTGTCAGTACCAGAAAAGGCCTTCAACAGGATCATCCTGGAGAGAATGAAGAGCTCCGTTGACCCCCAGCTGAGAGACCAGCAAGCAGGATTCAGGAAAAAACGATCATGTACAGACCAGATCGCCACTCTCCGCATCAGCGTGGAACAGTCTCTGGAGTGGAGCTCCCCGCTGTACGTCAACTTTGTGGATTACGAGAAAGCATTTGACAGCGTGGACCGAGAGACTCTGTGGAAACTCCTACGACACTACGGTGTACCCACAAAGCTCGTCCGCCTGATCAAGGGCAGCTACGATGACATGACATGTCGCGTGATCCACGAAGGGCAGTTCACCAGGGAGCTCCAGGTCAGAACCGGTGTCAGGCAGGGGTGTCTGCTGTCTCCGTTCCTCTTCCTACTGGCCATAGACTGGGTCATGAAGAGGACCACAGAGCACAGACGATGTGGAATACAGTGGACACTGTGGGCACAGCTTGACGACCTCGATTTTGCAGATGTCTTGGCTTTACTGTCCCACACTCATCAACAAATGCAGGACAAGACCACGAGGCTTGCTGACATCTCGTCCCAAGTGGGCCTCACCATCCACAAACAGAAAACAAAGACAATGAGGCTGAACGCAATCAGGGAAGAACCAGTCTTGCTTGCTGGCACCCCGTTGGAGGAGGTGGAGTCCTTCACCTATCTCGGGAGCATCATAGACAAAAAAGTCGGCACTGATGCAGATGTCAGAGCACGAATCGGTTAAGCCAGAGCAGCCTTTCTCCAGTTGAAAAAAGTGTGGAGTTCCAGAGAGTCTGTCACAACACACCAAAGTCCGGATTTTCAACTCCAGCGTAAAAGCAGTTCTCCTATATGGAGCAGAGACTTGGAGATTGACAAAAACCACAGTCAACAGAGTACAGATCTTCATAAACAGTTGCCTTAGAAGAATTTAGAAAATTCGCTGGCCAGAGAAGATCAGCAACGTCAGACTTTGGGAGAGAATAGAGCAGATAACAGCAGAGAATGAAATTGGGCAAAGAAGACGGGGATGGATTGGTCACAGTCTGAGAAAGCCCGCTTCCAGTATCACTAGGCAGGCATTGTCATGGAACCCCCAGGGAAAGAGGAAAAGAGGTAGGCCGAGAAACTCCTGGCGTCGAGACCTCCAAGCAGACATCAAGAGATTGGGAACCACCTGGAGTAAAATCGAAGGAGAAGCACAGGACAGGAGTCGCTGGAGATCTCTCGTCGACGGCCTATACCCGGTTAGGGGTGACAGGCGTAAGTAAGTAAGCCGTAGTATGAGTGCAATACAATGAACTTGATTCAGGAATACGCAAGTTCTGATGAGAATGACTCGACTGCCCCCAAAGACCTATCTTTTTCCAGTAGCACTCGAACAAAACAGAGAGGGGCGGGGGGGGGGAGGGGGGGGTGCGTAACGCTAAAATCGGGAACGAACTGTTTTTCGGCTGGAATCACAATCTTCCGTATGAACGTACGGGACCACACCAACTACAAGTGCAGAAGCCTACCTGCGCGCACAGTTCTAGTGCACAGGACCAGTCCGAGCGACTGGACAGATGCAAAAATCGCAGTAACGGCACAACTGGTGCGTAAGTTTAACCTAGGTACAGCGGGAGGTATATCAACTCAGCATTAATTAGTAGCAGCAGCTATAGCCGACCCTGTCATTGTCAACGATTCATGGCAGTACGTGACTATATATGCCTACACTAGAGACTTTTGTAAATGGAAGCCGGTCATAAAACAGTAACAACTAATGCTCCAGAAAATTTCAAATCGTCAGTGTAATATAAATTTATCTGTCATGAAAGTGAAGTTTTTGTCAGGCGGATGGATGGCTATCTGCAAAACTAAAGTAACCACCTTATATGGATCAATTAAGTCCCTATTGTGACAAATCTGAAAACTGTTTGAGAAAAGATGGATATTTAACAAAGGTCAGGGGCGGATCGGAGGCAGGGGAGGAGGTTGTGTCGATGTTCTTGACCCCCCCCCCCCTCCCAGGCCCAAAATACGGCTATAAAATGCTAAGATATCGAAGTCCTTTTATTTGGCCGTTTTGGCCAGCCCGGCCCCTCCTCCCATGCATACTCTCCATGTAAATTTATCTGAATTTGGTAGAAGTGTGTGTTAAGGTCGTGATCGATCTCTCCCCGTTGCCCCCCTATTTTTGATATTTTGTCCACTGGGATTAGTAGGACCAAACTTGGGTACCACCGCCACCACCATCATTCTCATGTAATTGATCCGCCTCTGTTGTTCTTGATCTACGGCTACAACTTTAAGAGGAATTGGTAGAACTGAGTTTACGTCTCTACGGTCAGTTCTAAATTATTGTTGCTGTTTTTTTTTTGTTTGTTTGTTTTGGTTGCTGTTGTTTTAATTATGAAATATTACAGGTAATCCAGAGCAGTAAAACAACGAGAACTTATTCCCTGCATGCCGTGTTTGTTTCGTGACTTTTCCAAGAGCAGTTTTAGTAATTCCATCAGACGTGTCAGGCACGCGCATGTAGAATGCTAAACAAGAAATTATTAGCAATTTAACAGCTGTTTGCTCAGCTTGCGCCACTCGTTTGCATTAGCTAAGAAATGTTTAAAAATCTAAAGAAGAAAATTGAGCAGGGAGTGGCTCAAACTCCACTCAGGGCTGCCGTTTCGGCCCTCTCAAAGGTAATTGTATCTCAACAGGAAGTGTTGCTCAAGTTAAATTTACAAGCAGACGAATTTTCATCGTGTACCGGCTTTGCGCTCGAAAGTTATACTATGCTGTATTTGAAAGTAGTTTCGAAATCAATATATTTGCTGAAGAAGTAACTTGAAGAGTATTTAATATATCTCAGATATTACGATATATGATCGTTATATTTATGAGAAAATACCATGAACACCCGCCTATTCCAACCCCTCCCCCTTTGCAGGTTATCAAGGGTCAAAAACATATTCTACGATTACGATGGAAATTGATTTACTGTAAAGCTGTGAACGAGAAATGCCGACTGTATTATTGTTGTTTACACCATGCCATATTGTATTGCCCATGCACTTTGTTACAGAATGACCAGAATACTTCCAGTTCAGAAGATGTGTCTGGCATGGGGAAGCCCCTGGCAGAGAGCACCCCCCAAAAACCAACAGGTGCTACAGGTGGGAGTGGAGACGCACACCTGTCCCCTGTATCCAACAGTTACAGTACTGCAGCTAGTAATTCTAAGGTTCCAGAGGTCCCCATTGGTCAGCTTGTGGACATACCACTTGAAGGGGCTGGGGAAAGCTTGTACGAAGTGAGTGCCTGTTATAAAATTCCATTTATTAACCTGTTCAGCACTGATTATGATGAAGCTTAAAGAAGATACCAACCAACCATGATAGTTCCAGGGTGTTATCAGAATAGTTTTGCGCCTATAGGTGCCTGTTAATGAGCCTTTCTGGCCCTGTCCTTCGACTAACATTGGTTGATCTGACCGGCAATTTATACAATTAAGTCTCCAGAGGATGTTTGGCAATTTTGTCATCAAGCTCAATGTGAAATTCATCCCCAAGCCCTTTCATCTGAAGGTAAATTAGTAAAGGGATGTCCTGTATTCTGTGAACTTTGATGCTAAATTTAAATCATGTTTAGTTTGAACAAAGGTATGTGAATAACAATAAGTAATCTGCTGGGGGCATCAAGCAGAAGTGGAGTATGGTTGAGTTTGTAAGTGGTGTATATATATTCCTTTGTTAACTCCCCTTACCCATGTCAGATTTGCTTCAATTGTACACTCCCAATGTCTTTTCAAAAAGCATGCAGTAATCGTGACCCCCTCTTTCCCCCCTTACATGGTGGGCACACTTTGTCACATTTTTGGCCCCACTACAGCCTTCCTGGCCTGGTCTGCCACTCTCACACATTTTTTTTCCTGGAAGTTGAACCTAATAACACACCTTCTTCATGTTACCAGTAGTTAAAAAAATACTCTTCCCCCCCCCCCATCCCCCCTCCACCCCTACCCAATATATTTGCTTTGGGAGGAGCCCCTCTGGTTCCTTAACTACTGGCTACCTTCAGTTTAATTATCATGCCATTTCTACTGTCAATTTGCATTGATGCCACCACTGTGTATGTGTGTGTGTGTTTCTGATTTAGCTTTTTATCTTCTGGTGTAGTGATGCTTGGCATTATTTTGAATTTTGAAATTACCTGACAAGTCTACCTTTTATTATTATTATTATGAAGTGCATTTTACTGTTTTACTATTTGTTAGTTGTGGTCTGGTGCACCCTTGACAATAAGGCAGCATCTCTCAAGTTTGATGGCTTAGCTATGAGATCAATCGTACTGACCAACTGAAGTTTTTGGGCATGCACTATGATAGGATGCTGACCTTTAACTTCACATGTGGAATCAATGGCTCTGAAATGTAGGAAAGGCTTGTCTGTCCTAAAAGGTATTGAGCAGCGACATCTCTTAGATTTCTAGAAGCCAAGGCAGCAACATCTATTTCCGCTGTAGAAGAGCACGTGCTCCACAAATTGACTATGGGCTGGGACTGACAATACTGTCGGAGACCAATCTGTAAAAGCTGGGCAGAACCCAAAATGAAGCAGTGAGAGTGCTCCTGGGAACAACTAAGGACATTGCCTATCAATGTTGGTACATGTTGGACTTCCATCCTATGCAGACAAGAAAGAAAATTGAACAGGTCAAGGCCTGCTTCAGAGCACTAGAAATCCAAAGCAGTCCACTCCATGAAGTGGTCGAAGACAAAAAGCAGCAGACTCATAAGGGGCAAATCGTGCATGGGTCACGCAGAGACTCAATCCAAGAGGACTGGGAAGTTACAAAACTGAAACAGTCAGCAGAATGGGAACAAATTCCAACTGCATTCCAACATCTGTACCAAACTATCATACCTGAAAGCTTGGAAAGACACATCGAGAATCATCAACACGCAAGACAATAGTGGAAATCAGAATGCTACATGAATTAGAAGAGAATAGCCAGCCCCAAGATCTGATTATACACACAGACGGTTCAGTCACAGACGGCCAGTCAGGCTAGGGCTTCACAGCCAAATGAAAAGGCATCACCATACACGTAGACAGTGCAGCCTTCACAGCCAACACCTCAAGCCTAACAATGAATGTTGAGACTCGGAATCTAAAATGGATTGCTACGCTGGATGTCAGCAAAATCAGTCACAGCATCATTCTCACTGACTCAGAATGCCTGCTTTAAAAACTGACGCAGGTAAGGCACTCTCCAAAGGCCACATATACAACTCTAAAGACCTCTGTGGGTCTACTGCACAGGACATGTTTGAGACAAGGCAGAAGTCACACAGGGACTACGGATAGGCAGATCAGACAAGGTGAGAAACTTGAGAAAGCATTTCCAGGAACAGACCCAAGGGCACACACAATCGATCGCCTCCGGAGCAGAGGTATGGAGAAAGGCAGCAAGCATTACACAGACTTGAAAGGATGTGTACGCTCCGTAGTAAACCAGACCAGTATCGAAGGGAACTCTGAAAACTTCTGATGGGTGGACTGGAGTGCGTACTTGCTGTTCTGAGCACAGAGATCCCATCTTGACCAAACTCACCTGAACTGAACTGTTTTTTAATTTTCATGTACTGTACACACATTTTGTAAAATATGTTTTCTGTTGAACAAAAAAAAGATTGTAACATTGTCAGGATGCTTCATGAGTTTTATGAAACATACTAATGCCTATATGTTTTTGTGTGCAGACAGCCTCAGAGACTGGGTCTGTAGGTGGTGAGGATACACCCAAAGGGCTGCGGTCTAGGACTTCATCCATTAGTTCCATCACCAGTGATAGTTCCTTCTTTCCAAACATCAGTTTCGCACCGCACTACATGGTGCCTTCAGATGTCGAGAGTGAGATGGATGAGAGCTCCACAGATCTCAGTGGTGTCAGCAAGGAAGACCTGTACACCTACGTGAAAAAGTTTGAAAGGAGAGCATACAAATACAAATCCAAGTTTATGGAGGTGAGGCAGCACAGCTGGTCAGAAAAATCAATATTCCCAGACTTAGGAGTTTTCCTCTGAAGGTTATTTGACAGTTCAGGAGATAGATGGACCAAGATGGTTTAGGGATGGTGCTGTTGGTCAAACTTCCCACATGAACCCCTTCTCTGCCACTAGAAGCGTATTTTGTTTCTACTCATTCTATGACCAAAAGCCATAACTGTCCAGGGAACATGATACAAATTGTCCTCATCAGGAGACAAAGATCCTTGTGAGCCTCATTCATGGGATCTCATGAATATCTATGTCTCTTGCAGTTGAATCATGTTCACTTTTTGTCACCAGTGAAGGGGTTAAAGAGTTGTCTTTAGTAGACTGCATAACACTAACATTTCAGGAGATAAAAGCACCAAGCTATTCTTGACACCATAATTCAACTGTCATGGTCAATCCACATCTTGTAAGTTCTATAGTGTAAATTCTGTCCAAGCATGAATTGATCGAGTGTACATTATTGAGTATAGAGATTTATGTTAGAACTGCAGTTATGCCTTTGTGTGTACATTTTGGGCTCACATGCGATAGCAAAAGTGAGTATGTAATGAGCTAGTGGTCGTCCATCCAGTGACCGTCAGCAGTTGTCCGTGGTAAACTTTAACATTGGCTCTTTCTTGGAAACTATTCAAGCCACAGTCTTCAAAACTTGGCTTAAGACTGTGGAAAGACCTTTCTAAACATCTCAATTTCAGTGACCTGTCTCAAAGGTCTAGGTCATGGGATCAGGAAATGTTTTTTTTTTTAAAAAGCCACATATTGACACACATTGTTTTTTTTCTCAAGTACTGTTTGAACGTATTACAAAAATACCTAATAATAGACCTTCCTATGCATACTAATTGGATGACCCCTCGGAAGGGTGAAAGGTCAAAAGAATTCAGGAAATATGTCAAAAGTGGCCACATATTGCAAAAATTGCTAAAATACTATTCACAAATTCAAACCTAAATATTTACAGGAATACATGATAGTATGACCTTTCTATGCATGCTAATTTGGATGACCTCTTGAAAGGGTCAGGAGGTCACGAAATAGGTCCCAGATAGTTATATTTTGACCCCCAAATATTTTTTTTTCTTGAATACTGTTCTTAATTTCAAACCAAAACTTGGTACACAGATACCTGATAGTAAAACTTTCCTATGCATTACTAATTTGGATGACCCCTTGAAAAGGTCAAGGGTCACTAGTGTGAAAATGCCATGTTTGATATAATGTTTTTCAGTGTTTTTGCAAATTTGGCATAAAGGTAGCAGACGATAACACTTTCTATGCATACTAATCTGGTTGACCCTTACAAAGGTCAATGGCAACAGATTGTTGACAGGAGTGTGAAAAAATGTGCATTTTTAGAAAGGATGAACTTCACAGGCACAAAAGTCAAACCTCTTGAACATTCGTTCATTTCATTGACCTTCCAGAAAGGTAAGTGTCACAAAGGTCAGATTAATTATGTGATCAGTCGTGCAAATGAGCCTAGCTGCTTTGTCATTCATATCTTAACCCTTTCGCCGCCACAGGTGTTAAAATGTTGCATTTCCCAGCGCCGCAGCTGTTTTGCCAGACCGCTATGGCGCAACACCTCTTATCTTTAAAAGGCTATAACTCTTGAACCACTGAACCGAATTACTTCATTTTTAAGAAAAATGGAGATGAGAAAACAAATTTGTACACTGACACCTTTTTGTCTTTCATGTGACTCACTCAAAGTTTTATATCTGGCCTGATTCAAGAAGAATAGACAAAATCTGTGTTCTCAATACACACAACAGACAGTTTACACACATGGCAGTCACTAACAAAGTAACAAACACATGATAACATGTCAAGAAATATATTGAGAAAATGTTCAACTCACAACTGAAGCATAGTTGGTTGTTCAGAGCTCTACAGATAATCCATTAGACACCAACTCGCAAGCATAGTCCATGAAGAATACACAACACTTCTACTCGAAATCTGCTCGCGAGAGTGCTCGTACTCGGATCGTTATCAGAGCTATCTTGTAAATTTCCAAAAAGCTCTTTGTCAACTTCGTTGCCACATCGATGCTCCTCGTTCGAATCAACATCAGTTTGTGATCGTATGAGGTTCAAACGACGCAAAACTTCCTCCGTAGATAGTCTCTTGTGCCGCTCACTTCGTCCTTTCGAAGTTTCAGCTATCACGAAAAAGCACCTCTCCAAAAAAGTCAGAAAAACTCGCAATTTCTTCGCTCAAAACTCACAAAAGCACTCAAAGTTAGCGCTGGAATGTAAGAGGGGATTCCCCTGTCCCATGATGCACTATTATTGACCAAAACTACCTCATACATTAGAGTCACGATCAAGTGCAGTGAACTCACTGTGTTACTCGCCAAAAGGCGAGATCGGCGGCGAGCCACGTACTCGCCAATCAGCGAGATCGGCGGCGAAAGGGTTAATGGAGATGAAAAAAAAAAGGTTCAGTTTGAATCTATAGAGGATAAAATGATCAAGGTCCCTCGTAACCATTTAGACTGCTGTCGGGTGAAAGCTGGACCCGAATACATGTAATTATTCATGAGTGAGCACTGTGAAATTTGCATTCTCCATTTGGGCTCCCAGTAACATGACACGCCCGACAAGAAATCTTTCATTTGGTGATGGGCGAGGGGATTTGCTCCTCCTCATTCACTGCTGAAACACATCAATCAACACAAGAAATGTAGAAGAGGCAGAGATCCTCCTAAACACTTGCAACAGGGCAGGGGATGAGGTGTGTGGGTTGGGGGCAGTTTTATATGAGGATCCATCAGTTTTTCTGAGGTGGAATGATGTATCATAATTACCCTACATAGTTGACCGCTCCAAATATTCGATCACATCCCATTTTTCACCCCCCCAAAAAACTCCTAAACAATTGACCACAACCCGAAAATGCCATGTCCTCAAATTTTCTACCACCACCCAAATTGCACCTAAAATATTCATCCAAAGCCCTTCAATAAGGTTTCAAAATCTCCGCTCGTGAAGTCTGATTTCAGAACGATTACTGTAGTACAAGCCTATCAATGAATCTTGCATTCACTCCGTGCAAGCCCAGTGACACA
This sequence comes from Semisulcospira habei, assembly GCA_036245525.1. Lineage (NCBI taxonomy): Eukaryota > Metazoa > Mollusca > Gastropoda > Semisulcospiridae > Semisulcospira > Semisulcospira habei. Next base: position 209,300,373 of record BTPG01000002.1, on the reverse strand, counting down.
GTCCTCAGACGTAGCCCTAAACCCGTACTACGGTACTGATTATTCATAGATTTAAATGTAGCCAAGGGCCGGCATACATTGTCATGATTTATTGCCAGTGCAGCAGTGCTTTTAGATTCTATGATGATAGCAGCTGTCAGCGCAATCATGCCTCACTCTGCCTTTCACAAAAGACATAGATTCACATGAACCTCTGCAAGCACTTAAAAATGTGTCGGCCTCAGTCCCACTTTACATCTTCAAATTGAAACCATATCTGGGTTTATGTCTACAATAAGGCAACGTCGCTCACTGGCTGCACCAATATACTCGGTTACCCCATGTGGACATGTGGATTTCTTTTTCCATCGCTTTTCGCATCTGCATTGGTTTCTGTGTAGCTACAGTACAGATCTCAGTCTGAGCAACATGTGTACTGTGTATCATGTATGTCTTGGTACCTATCTGATTTGTGATGCCCGCCGGCGTTAGAGCCAAGGCTACGTGCTTTGTTTCACGACAGCATGTTTAACCGCGGGAAACTGAAGAGTAATGTATCGCACCCGGCTTTGCATCACAAAGCAAGTGTGTAGTGGCCCTGTGTTCTTACAACCATGTTCTAAGAACCAAGTCTCACTCTCAGTCCTGATTCTAAATGGCACAATTCTATACAATGCTTAGGATAAAAATCTTACAATAGGTCAGATTCACGTTGATCAGTGACACGTAGTCCCTTCTACCTATACACCACAGGTACTGAATCGAATATCGTAGTCAACCGAGGTAACTACGTAGAGCCAGTAGGACACCGAGCTCCTATGAGCCCCTGCACTTTACAGCCCCACCCAGGTTTGCCCTGGGGGACTTGGGTGGGGTTAACTACTTTTTAGTTCCCAAGGTCACCCTGGTCAGCCCCAAAGGGTGGGTTTTCCCCTCTCTCTATTCTGGGGCATGTGTTTCTGTCTACCCTTGGTCCATTCACCTGTATTTTCCTTTTTTAAACTCTCCCTACTGTCTGCATTGCCTATAGCTCTTGATATTGGATGTGTGTTGCTAAATGGTCTTAGCTTTATTTAGGCCCTATGTCGTAGGTTTATTTAACGTATTGGACCGGCTGGCGACATACATTCAATATTCTGTTTAGTTTTTTTTTTCACAAGCAGTGCAGGCACGTCCTGAGAAATTCTTGTTGCTGTCGGGATGTTAAGCAATGTACAGTCATCATCACCTGCACTTTACAGAGGCACATGACAATATATGATTTATGGAGATGATGGGCAGTTCATCTGTAGACTCTCCATGCCATGAACTCAAGAGGGCTGTGGGTGGTGGGGTAAAAAGTGAAGACAGGATCACGGCTGTATTGATTTTTCACAGGGGCAGGGTGGCACATGAGGTGTCATTCTATAGCCTCTTGTGTTTTGCAGGTAACGTTTGAACTACATGCATATTTCAAGAAAACGGTAAGAACAAGACAGCCAGTCTCCAGACTCGAGTTTGCACTGCCGTGAACGTATAGGGAGCATGAGCATCGTGCTATTCTATGCTGCAGAGCCAGGATGGTCATTGAATCGCGCGGTTTGACAGCCATGGGTGTCTGGTGTTCGGCTCGGTGATCGCGATTTTATCCTGGCTGCATTAACATAGCAGCATAGAGGCAACACTAGCCAGCAAGATACATACAGGTTCTTATGACCGCACCTACTCCTATAGGCGCATGAGCATTTGTGACTCTTGCAGCTGTCAACGTTTTGCCTGTGTGCTTTTCATCACCACAACTCGATTAAACTATGTAAACATAGCAGCATGAAGGTAATTCAACTCAGAAATACATTTAGCTTCTAACAAGCCCATGCACTCTGCGTGGATCTCATATTCTATGCCTCTTGGGGAGTTTTGTCTATGTTTATAGGCGAACATTGCTAGACCGTGAATGCCATCCGTCTGATGTAAAAACAAGAATATATTTATCCTTGTGAAAGTATGCGGTAATGGCCTGTGGAATGAATGTTTCTTGATAGGTTCATTTGTCTCTGTGCACATCAGATGAACAGAGAACCTTCTGCCGTACCATCTGACGACAGTTCCGCTGAAAGCCTTCAAGGCTGGCTCTATCCTTGTACTGCCCCCAGCCCTAAACCAAATAACAGCCCTGTCCAAGCCCATATCAGTATATATTTTTAATTTGAATCCTGGCTTTTAAATTTATGAGTTTTCAGAAGTAAACCAGCCCGTATATGTGCCTCGGCAGATCCAAGTATATTCCGTGGTGAACCTGTCTCTGTCTTTACCAGAACAAAAGAAGGGAAAAAAGTGTGTTCATTTATATGGTCATTGATGTACGGTTACTGAAAAAAGAAAAGAAATGGCTGAAACTCAATGCAAACCACAATAGAGCATCCCCCCCCCCCCCCCCCCCCCCCCCGCCTCCGCCACTCCACCTGGAAATTAAAATTGTGTGAACTAAAAAAGCAAAACTTAGGCACAGATTCTCATGGGTCACAGTCCTGTAACTTGCTTGACGGACTCCTGAGGATCTATGCCTTTTCCCATCTGTAGAAAGGGCCACTATCCCACTGTACTAGATACACTCACTGATATGCACCTCATGTCTGGAATAAACATAGATCCTCATGGTGCCCGCAGATGCGAAAGCTAATGAGAATCATGCCTCTTGCCTGCCTCTATCATTATGCTGGTCTGTGCATGGAAGAAGCAGCGTGAGCTGATTCACTGACTGCCTTCCATAGTGTATAGATGCGTTGACAGCAATTGACGTGTAGCCCGCTCAGAGATAACTCCGCCCACTGACCCAGAGTTCGACTTTGACCCGAATCTCCGACAAACATGCCACAGCAAGCGAAAACGGCTGCATCCATGTGCGTAACTGCGCGCTTGTCAGACATTCCTGACGATATTTCGGACCAATACTCGCCATACCCTATCACCCTAAGGCAGAGACAACGTGCAGATTTGTTTAGCTGGGAGCAGTACATTCAAAGTGTACGAATTTTGTGTGCTTCATCTGGCTTTGACGTGCACGGAACAATTTTCCGCAGTCAACTGAGCAGCCAAGTGACGGAAAAGCCACACTCGATGCACCTGTCCATTGACCCAACGAAGAAGACGGTTACCGATGCTTTCTGCACATGCAAAGCAGGGTATGTATCAATTCTACATCATGCATTAAAAGTATAGACTGTGCTTGTCATAGTTTTAGCCGTTGACAGTTCGTTATACTGTGAGATGCCATGTGTTCCGCTGACGAAGGAGAGGCTAAATTTGTGTTATCGTTTGTGCAAGGATTTTGATAAAGCCTGCGAAGGTACTAAAAGCACAATGTTGCATATGGCATGGTTTGCTTACAAACTTCCTAAGCTTGTGTGTTGCCGTGCTTTAAGTTTTAGCTGGGTTTTTTTTCAGACTCGCTCATGTGCTTGCCATCCGACAGCAAGGGCGGGGGCAGACCCCATGAAAAAATTCCACCTGAGCCAGTTTCCATCATGATTATTTCAAAGCCCGGAAACGTCAACAAGAAAAGGAAGCCCATCATTGCAATCGTTGATGACAACAGGTAAGTTTTATTTTCAGTGTGCATATTATGGTTGAAACTGTGTAATTTGAAGATACTGTTATTAGAATTGTATGTTCACACAAATGTGTATGTAAGTAATATACATGTATGCATACTTGTGTACAGTTTGTGTGTGTGTGTGTGTGTGTGTGTGTGTGTGTGTGTGTGTGTGTGTGTGTGTGTGTGTTGTCCCTGTGCATTAGCACAGTGAACAGTGAGTGTGGAAAGTAAATCTGTATGCACAAAATTAATTTACTCACACACACTCTCTCTCTCTCTCTCTCTCTCTGTGCATGTGCAAAAATGACTGCTGATGACATATGGAAGCTTTATTTATAATAGCACATTTAAAAGTATGGAAAACATGTCATCCTAGAACTAGAACTTTCCAAAAAGAACACATTATGTGAGTCCTTGCAGTTGTAGGAGCTCATGAGTCATTCTTCAGCATGATAATGATCAGTTAACTAAGGAGGCAGTACTCCTCTATTCTTAGTCTTTAATTGAATAAGAACTAATGGTTTCAAACACCCCACAGTTTAATTTTCATTGAGATAACTGCTCAGACAACTGCATATATCCACATTTAGTTATATTTATGTCTCATAGTTTAATGCTATGTAAACATGGGCCAAAGGGGGCATCAGGGGTCAGTGGGTTAAAATTATTATTTAAATTCTGCTCAAAATCCTGCAGGCATCTATGGTTTGGCTGGCACAGAGCTGTTCAAGTTTCTGCACTTGAGCGTGTGTTGCCTCAAGCTGCACCCTGAGATGCTTCTTCTCCGCAACAAGGGCTAGAACTAGTAGAAGGATCAAATCTGAAACAAATGAAATCAGTACGGCAGTGTAATGACACAGTTAGAAATCAGTCGTCAACTGTGGTATAAATACAGAATGTTCGATTTTATTTTATTCTATGTTACAGGTGCCACTTATGGAACAGGAGCTCTTGCCTTTGACTACATCACTTGATTGTGGAGATGTCATATTAAATCAGATTGAGCAGATCAGATTATCTTGTTGTGCTGAGGAACTTTAAATGTCATCACTGCTTTTCTGTGTGCCAGTTAGTGACTCTGCATCTGTAGCTGCACTTGTACTGTTGACAACAACAGCAAAACCTTTGTTACCAACAGTCCCTGAATTGAACAGCATTCAAAACGAGAAAGGCAAAGCTAAAAGGGGGAGGACAAACTTGTTGCACAGACATGATTGACACTGTATTTTTCCTGGTCACACTTGGCATCTGTAGCTGCACTTGTACAGTGATAATATTATTAACAATGTATTAGTTAAATGATTTTTGAAAATTCATTTTTTAATTATGTACACCCTTTGTCAAAGTTTACATCAACAAACATGAAGTTAATTATGATATGTAGTAAATCACATTGTGTTTGTTGCAGTAAACTCAAAGGGTGTTACCACTATAGGAGCTTGTTTCGTAGCATCTTACATACTTGTGTGCAGCCACATCTTTTGCCTAAAATAAACAGATTGCATCATAGAAACTGCTGTTTGTGTTTCTGTAGTGTACGCATCTTCCCATGCGGTCAGAAAACAAGAAAAAACAATGGATCCACTCTCATGACGACCACGACCGGACTCAACGTTGCATGCTGGAACATCCGAACCATGCTCGACACAGCAGACAGCGGACGCCCTGAACGTCGCTCCGCCCTCATTGCCCATGAATTGCGGAGGTTAAACATCGACATCGCCGCGCTCAGCGAAGTACGCCTTCCGGAGGAAGGCAGCCTCCAAGAACTTGGCGCTGGCTACACCCTCTACTGGTCAGGCAGGCCTGCATCAGAAAGACGGCTCTCAGGCGTGGGCTTCATGGTGAAGACCCACATTGCGACTAAGTTGGAAAACCTACCAACGGGTCACTCCGACCGCATCATGTCCATGCGCCTCCCACTGAGACACCAGCAATACGTCACCCTTCTCAGTGTGTACTCCCCAACCCTCCTGGCAGAGCCTGCAGAAAAAGACAAGTTCTACTCTGACCTGCGCAGCCTCCTACAGAGCACCCCTGCAGACGACAAAGTCATCATCCTTGGCGACTTCAACGCCAGAGTGGGCCAAGACTCTGAAGCCTGGAAAGGAGTCCTCGGCAAGCATGGCGTTGGGAACTGCAATGACAATGGTCGCCTACTGTTGGAGCTCTGTGCAGAGCAGCAACTTGTCATCACCAACACTACTTTCCAGCAAAAGGACAGTCGAAAGACCACCTGGATGCATCCTCGCTCCAAGCACTGGCACCTTATCGACTATGTCCTAGTGCGTCAGAGGGACCGCAGTGACGTCCTCCTCACCAGAGTGATGCCCAGCGCAGAGTGCCACACTGACCACCGCCTTGTTCGCTGCAAACTCAGGCTCCGCCTCAAGCTGAAACCCAAGAAAGGGGGCCCCCCCAAGAAAAAGCTTGATGTTGCCAGCCTTCAGCGTGACGACAAGAAAGCTGCCCTTCAGGCCGATTTACAGCGCATGCTCAAAGATACAGTTGATCCAGCAGACTCCTCCCCTGAAACACTCTGGGAACAACTGAAAACTGCTATTGTAAAATCTTCTGTGGAAGTCTTGGGCTTTGCTAGAAAGAGGAACAAAGACTGGTTTGACGAAAACGACGTAGAGATCCAGGAACTTCTAGCAAAAAAAAGAGCCGCCCACCAGGCCCACCTAGCCCAGCCTTCCTGCCCTGTGAAGAAGTCTGCCTTCCGCCTCATCTGCAGCAGTCTCCAGCTCAAGCTTAGAGAGCTCCAGAACGAGTGGTGGTCCAGACTCGCACAGAGGACCCAGCTCTGCGCTGACAACGGTGACTACAGGGGCTTCTACGAAGCACTGAAAGCAGTGTATGGCCCTAGGCACCTGGTACAAAGTCCCCTGCGAAGCGCTGATGGACAGGCACTCCTCACAGATAATACCTCCATCTTGAACCGCTGGTCGGAATACTTTCAGGACCTCTTCGGCGCTGAGCGCACTGTTCAAGAAACAGTCATCCTCCAAATCCCACACCTTCCACTAAAGGTTGAATTGGACGAACCGCCCACCGCCGAAGAGACCCTCACAGCCATCCACCAGCTCAAGAGTGGCAAAGCAGCAGGCATTGACGGAATCCCGCCAGAGATCTGGAAACATGGAGGCCCCGCACTGCACAACAAGCTCCACGACCTCTTTCTCTGCTGCTGGGAAAAAGGAACACTACCAAAGGATCTCCGTGATGCAGTCATCATCACCCTGTACAAGAACAAAGGAGAGAAGTCTGCCTGCTCTAATTATCGTGGAATTACCCTGCTGTCCATTGCCGGGAAAATTCTCGCAAGGTTGCTCCTGAATCGGCTGGTACCTGCCATCGCTGAAGACCACCTCCCAGAGGGCCAGTGTGGCTTCAGAGCCAACAGGAGTACCACCGACATGGTCTTTGTGCTGAGACAGCTTCAGGAGAAGTGCCGCGAGCAGAACAAAGGGCTGTACGTAACGTTTGTCGACCTAACAAAAGCGTTTGACACTGTGAGCAGGCAAGGTATGTGGCAGATCCTGGAGCGACTAGGCTGTCCCCCAAAGTTCCTCAACATGATCGTCCAGCTCCACGAGGACCAGCAAGGCCAGGTCAGACTAAACAGTGACCTCTCAGAACCATTCCCCATTCGCAACGGCGTGAAGCAAGGCTGCGTGCTGGCACCGACCCTCTTCACCATCTTCTTCAGCATGATGTTGAAGCAGGCCACAGTGGACCTCGACGATGACGACGCAGTGTACATCAGGTATCGTCTCGATGGCAGCCTGTTCAACCTCAGACGACTGCAGGCCCACACGAAAACCCTAGACCAACTGATTCGTGAGCTGCTCTTTGCTGATGACGCTGCCCTCGTTGCACACACAGAGAGAGCCTTGCAGCGCATTACGTCCTGCTTCGCAGATGCCGCCCAGCTCTTTGGACTTGAGGTCAGTCTGAAAAAGACAGAGGTCCTTCATCAGCCGGCACCCAAGGAAGAGCATCGCCCTCCCCACATCACCATCGGCGAGTCCGAACTGAAGTCTGTACACCAGTTTACCTACCTTGGCTGCATCATCACGTCAGACGCCAAGCTGGACAAGGAGCTGGACAACAGGCTGGCAAAAGCGAACAGTGCTTTCGGGCGACTATTCAAGCGGGTGTGGCACAATCAACAGCTGAAAAAAGGCACCAAGATCAGCGTGTACAGAGCTGTCGTCCTCACCACCCTGCTGTACGGTTCCGAGTCCTGGGCCCTCTACCGCAGCCAACTACGACTCCTCGAACGCTTTCACCAGCGCTGCCTGCGTACCATCCTCAGCATTCACTGGAGTGACTATGTCACCAACGTCGAGGTCCTTGAACAGGCGGAAACTGTGAGCATCGAGGCTTTGCTGCTGCGGACACAGCTTCGCTGGGCGGGGCACGTCTCCAGGATGGAGGATCATCGCCTACCCAAGATCACTCTGTTCGGCGAGCTCGCCACTGGACACCGAGACAGAGGGGCACCAAAGAAGAGATACAAAGACGGTCTCAAGAAGTCACTTAGTGCCTGCCAAATCGACCACCACCAGTGGTCTTCGCTTGCCGCGGACCGTGACACCTGGCGCTCCACCATTCACAAGGCAGCCGTCTCCTTTGAGGACTCTCGCAGAGCTAACCTTAAGGACAAGCGGCTCAGAAGAAAAAACAGAGCTGTCGTAACTCAGAACCCTGACCAGACCTTCCCCTGCAGCCACTGCGGTCGAACCTGCCTGTCCCGGATTGGCCTCCGCAGCCACGAAAATGCCTGCAGACGACGTGGGCAAGCCCTATAGAATCTTCGTTCGCGAAGTCAAGCCAAGAGAGTGTACGCATGTGTACAATGTATATTTTTGTGTACGAGAGAGTGTGCTAGCGGCTGGGCAAGACAGGGCATGCTGGCAGCGGGCCCGCCTGGAAACGCTTCAGACGGCTCGCCATCGACAAAATGCTGTGAAATGAATTAACCCATATCATACCGAGGCTAAAAGCTTCAAATTTGTACACTGCCATATGCAAGCTACATTATAGTACTTACAGATAAGGATGACTAGGGTGGTGCCAGAATAGCTTGGCGCCTCTAGGCACCAAGCTATACTGGCACTACCCTTGCACTATCTTAGACTTATTTCACACACTGGTTGTATTCCAAATGATGAGGGTTAAGAAGCATTCAACAGAGCTATCCCTCGCACTCGTACACTGTGCTTTCACCGGTATTAGCGACTGAGAAACGCCCGACTTGCTATACAAGTGATAGTATCACCTTCGGCCTTCACTACAGATATTTACATGGGCCTAGTCTCGCATGTGCAAACTGACATTACCTGTTTCATTTTTATAATGAACAAATTCAGGAGAAATTAATATGAAGTGACCTTTGTGCAAACGAAGTGATGTCGGTTTCCATCCACTGTACTTGACGTTCACGGACTGCTGCTCGATCATCAGCGGCGGTCTACCACACAATTTGATACATCGCATGCAATTTCATGGCTACGACGGGGCTTTGGGAATGGTATGAACCTTACAACATCTGCTAGACGCTCGGGATATCTGAAATCGATGTTGCAAAGGCCCCCAGGCACAGGTTTCACCATTTCTTTTCTCTCTCAGTTATCTTCCTCACCAGCCTCAATGTCGGACCAACAATAGCTGACTTCTCGCATCACGGGGGTGTGTCATTCGCGCATTCTGATTGGCTAGTGCTGACCCGTCAGTCAGGCACCGGCTACACGTCAATTATAAACACACCGCTCTGCTGGAAAAAGGGGACAGAAACAGAGACTAGCGCGAGCTCACATTCCAGCGAATCAAAATGATTGGGCATTTCGGAGTCTGAGTTAGAACTGAAGAGGTGATCATCACTCTTGGACTTAATTTATAAAAAAAAATTTGTGGGTGTATAAGCATTGATTTAGCCAACTAAAATTGGGATCTGATTTAAACACATTCTTGCATGAACTGTGGGTACTCCCATTTGGGATGAATAACAGCTGTTTGTGTTTCAACTCGAGTAATGTAAAAACATGAATGGGTCGATTGGCGTGCCTGTAGAAGCTAAAATTAGTGCCTTAAAATTTTGACCACGCCACCTCGGCAGGCAATCAACTTTTTCAAAACTCCTAAATACTCGACCAGAGCTAAAAAAAATCGGAAAATTTGCATGTGAAAAGTGGTCGAATATTAGTGTAATTACAGTATCAAGTAGGTCCACAGCAGGCCAAGAGAAACTAATGGACACTGGCAGTCAAGGGGTAACTCCACTAGCATAGTGCCAGTGATTTTTACAGTACAGTACTCTGTGTTCACATATATTTTTTTGTCCCTTACAGGTGGCGACACACTACAAAGAGATGGTTGCTGAGCGTGAGAAGCTAAAGGCGACCTTGACCCAGTCGCAGGACCGTGCTTTCCGACGCATGTCAGAGCTGAGGGAGCAGATTCAGTTGGACCAGTTGGCCAAACGAGACTTAGAGGACAACTACCGTCTGCTCCTGGAGGAACGGGACGAGTACATCAAGGTCATGCAGATGCAGGTTGGTGTTTCAGTTGCAGTGGAAAACAAGTCATTTCCTTCTGTTTGACCCCTTGTGCACATAGCTGCTGGTATTGTGAACTAGAATCAACCTTGATAGTTGAAGGACACTTAGATTAACTTTGTGCCCTTGAAAAATGCCATACCATACATGAAAGTCTTGACAATGGGAAATCTGGAGAATTTTCACGGCCTTTTTTGTTTTCACGGCATCACAGCATTTTCTTACAACTGGCAATAACTATCAGCATAAAAAGTGCACAAACGTTATATTTAGATAATTACTTTTGGATGTGTGTTTGTTGCATTTTACAATAAATTCACACTGCACCATTTAATATTTTGTTTTATGTGAAATCCCTAAAAATAGTGTAATTTTATTTGACTTAATTCACATAATTTCTGAATCTGATGCTGCTATTTGATGTGCACACAGAAACCAGAACATGCAGGAAAAGAGTGCATCTTCAGTAGCACTTATATTTATAAACCTTTTGAGACTGAAACAATTTTCCTCATACCTGTCAAGTTTTGAAACAAGATTAGGATTTCATCCCAAAGTCTGCCGTATTGTTTGGACCTCACATGCGTTTACCTTTTAGGAATATTCAGAGTTGTTCATATATTTAGGCTTATTATGCTGATCCATTTCCCTCCTCTCTAAGCCAACCTCTGATCAACACACACATCGGCGCACATAAATAAAGATGGACACACAGCGCTTCCCACTATTAGTACGCTCTGTGGGCTCATGTAGTGACAGGAATCACCAACATGGTCTAAGGGAAGGTGACCCCGACAGGAAACCCTGGTCCTCCTAGTAAGGGGGTTGGGCGTGGGGGTAGCTTCCCCACCCTGCAAATAAGGAAATAGCTACAAAAAACGCCGACGAAAAGACTAACAGTAATTCCTTTCCTGGAGGAGGAAGGTTCTTCTACCAGAAGACTTATGACGTCCTGTGGTGAAAGCCGGAAGTCTTCGGAAGCCACAGGACTGAGCCGCCTCTCTCTATCCAGGGATACAACCATGGGCACATGGAACATCAAGACCATGTACCAGAGCGGCAAGGCCGCCCAGATAGCAGCGGAAATGCAAAAGTACAACCTTTCCCTGCTAGGTATCAGTGAAGCCAGATGGACGCAGTCTGGCCAGAAAAGGCTGTTAAGTGGGGAGATGATTCTGTATTCAGGTCATGAAGAGGAGAATGCCCCCCATACAGAAGGCGTAGCATTCATGCTGTCACCAGTGGCACAGAGAGCGCTGATGGGCTGGGAACCTCTTGGGACAAGAATCATCACAGCAGCCTTTAGAACCAAGAAAAAGCTCAAGCTGAACGTCATCCAGTGTTATGCGCCCACTAATGACAGGGACGAGGAAGAGAAACAAGAGTTCTACGACCGACTCCAGAGTGCCTTGGACAAATGTGCGGAGCGAGACATCACCATCGTCATGGGCGATTTTAATGCCAAAATAGGGGAGGACAACACCTGATACGAAGAGGTGATGGGGAGACAGGGACTAGGCTCGGAGATGAGTGAGAACGGGGAGAGGTTTGTAGACTTTTGTGCTCTAAACCGACTTGTCATTGGAGGCAGCATCTTCCCACACAGAAGGATACACAAAGCAACTTGGGTCTCACCTGACCATACAACAGAGAATCAAATAGACCATATCTGCATTAGCAAGAAATTTAGAAGATCCCTTCAAGATGTTCGAGTGAGGAGGGGAGCAGATGTCGCCTCCGACCACCATCTGCTTACCTTAAGAATGAAGCTCAAGCTAAAGAAAAGCCGCACAGAGACAACAAGAAGACAGCACTATAATGTAGGCCTCCTGAGAGAAACTGGAGTTAGAGAAGAGTTCAAACTGGTGCTGTCCAACCGGTTTCAAGCGCTACAGGAGCTAGTAAATGAAGAGGAGGCGGCCACCACAGAGCAGCAGTGGAAGGCAGTTAGAGAGGTGCTGAACTCAACCTGCAAAGACACTGTAGGGTTCAGGAAACACCATCACAAGGACTGGCTGTTGGCACAGACCTTGAAGAAGATAGAAGTGAGGAAGCAGAAGAAAGCAGTTGTCAACAACAGTCGCACGAGAGCAGCCAAAGTAAGGGCACAGGGGAAATACTCAGAAGCCAACCGCGAGGTGAAGAGGAGTATCAGGGCAGACAAGAGGGCCTACACAGACAGCCTGGCAGCAGAGGCAGAAAAGGCAGCAGGCAGCGGCAATATGAAACAGCTCTACGACATTACCAGAAGATTGTCAGGCAAGTATGGCCATACAGAAAGACCAGTAAAAGACAAAGAAGGCAAGCCTATTGCAGACAGAGCAGACCAACTCGACAGATGGGCTGAGTATTTTGAAGAGTTACTGAACAGACCTAGCCCACCTGACCCCCCAGACCCCCCAGACATCCAGCCGGCAGAGACCGACCTACCCATCAGCTGTGACAGACCCAGCCGGGAAGAGATCAGAAGAGCAGTGGCATTTTTGAAGAATGGCAAAGCAGCAGGCCCAGATGGCATCCCAGTGGAGTCTCTGAAAGCAGACCTAGAGACAACAGTGGAGATGCTGTACCCACTGTTTGGAAAGATCTGGGAAGAGGAGGTGATGCCGGCTGACTGGAAGGAGGGGTACCTAATCAAGCTTCCCAAGAAAGGCGACCTCAGCAAGTGTTCCAACTACAGAGGAATCACCTTGCTGTCAGTACCAGGAAAGGTCTTCAACAGGATCATCCTGGAGAGAATGAAGAGCTCCGTTGACCCCCAGCTGAGAGACCAGCAAGCAGGATTCAGGAAGAACCGATCATGTACAGACCAGATTTCCACTCTCCGCATCATCGTGGAACAGTCTCTGGAGTGGAGCTCCCCGCTGTACGTCAACTTTGTGGATTATGAGAAAGCATTTGACAGTGTGGACCGAGAGACTCTGTGGAAACTCCTACGACACTACGGTGTACCCACAAAGCTCGTCCGCCTGATCAAGAGCAGCTACGATGGCATGACATGTCGCGTGATCCACGAAGGGCAGTTCACCAGGGAGCTCCAGGTCAGAACTGGTGTCAGGCAGGGGTGTCTGCTGTCTCCGTTCCTCTTCCTACTGGCCATAGACTGGGTCATGAAGATGACCACAGAGTACAGACGAAGTGGAATACAGTGGACACTGTCGACACAGCTTGACGACCTCGATTTTGCAGACGACTTGGCATTACTGTCCCACACTCATCAACAAATGCAGGACAAGACCACGAGGCTTGCTGACATCTCGTCCCAAGTGGGCCTCACCATTCACAAACAGAAAACAAAGACAATGAGGCTGAACGCAACCAGGGAGGAACCAGTCTTGCTTGTTGGAGGAGGTGGAGACCTTCACCTATCTCGGGAGCATCATAGACAAAAAAGGCGGCACTGATGCAGATGTCAGAGCACGAATCGGTAAAGCCAGAGCAGCCTTTCTCCAGTTGAAAAAAGTGTGGAGTTCCAGAGAGCTGTCACAACACACCAATGTCCGGATTTTCAACTCCAATGTAAAAGCAGTTCTCCTATATGGAGCAGAAACTTGGAGATTGACAAAAACCACAGTCAATAGAGTACAGACCTTCATGAACAGTTGCCTTAGAAGAATTTTGAAAATCCACTGGCCAGAGAAGATCAGCAACGTCAGACTCTGGGAGAGAACAGAGCAGATAACAGCAGAGAATGAAATTGGGCGAAGAAGATGGGGATGGATCGGTCACAGTCTGAGAAAGCCAGCTTCCAGTATCACTAGGCAGGCATTGTCATGGAACCCCCAGGGAAAGAGGAAAAGAGGTAGGCCGAGAAACTCCTGGCGTCGAGACCTCCAAGCAGACATCAAGAGACTGGGAACCACCTGGAGTAGAATCGAAGGAGAAGCACAGGACAGGAGTTGCTGGAGGTCTCTCGTCGACGGCCTATACCCGGGTATGGGTGACAGGCGTAAGTAAGTAAGTAAGCTACCACAGGGCCAGAACAAACAGCAGGCTTATGCAAACACTGTTTATGAAAAATCATGCGGTATTAATGAGAAGATAGTTTTTTTGGTAAAAGAAAAATTAAAGTTATGTTAGCTGTTTTACAAATGACTCCGAAAAAGGGGTGCAGAAAATTGCCTGATTTTCACACCTAGGGCATACAGGTCACATTTGACCTAATCATACTGACCACTGAGACAGACTGTAGGCTTATATAAATACCATTTACGAAAAATCAAGCGATTATTAATAAGAAAAATGCTTTTTCATAAAAGATTCACTTGTTTTAAGATTAACCATTTAATTCATGAAATTAATCCCCAAAACATGAAAATATATATACATATATATATATATATATATATATATATATATATATATATATATATATATATATATATATATATATATATATATATATATATATATGACCTATTGCCAAAAGGTGTTACTGAAAAGGCAACAAGGGTGCTTGAAAGTGAAAAGTGATAGAATTACATGAAAAATCCGCATTGGACAGTTTATGGCATGTGCAAATAGTATGTGAAATTGGAATATAGTCTGTTCCTTAGTTTCAGAGAAATCTCATTCAGAACGTTTTATATGACATTATGTCGGAGGTCAGGTATTACAACACAACCGTGTAAGTTTTGGTTTTGTTATTGATCCAAGTTGGAAAATGTTTACTTGAACAGTTAAATGGATTAGTAAATGTGAATTTCTGTTGCAAAACTAAATCATTAAGGTTTTCTGGGTGTCAGTGAAAAGGATGAATTGTTGTAATACCTGACATCCGACACAGGTGCTTCTTTCTATTTGTTGTAAATGTGAAATGCAGCCACATTCTCTTTCAAACCACATTCTCAGGGATGTAAAAAGAATTAAGAGAGACAGCAGCAACATTTCCTATGATCATTTTATTTCAAGTACAGGAAGAATAAATGCAAATTCAGGAAAACAGATATTATGTCGAACGTCATAATTACAACAAGCTGAACGGAGGTTTAACATTTATCCATCTAAAACCACAAGTTCGCCCACAAGTCACTTTTCTTCCGCTACAAACACTGCATATACACATTTCCTCATTTACCTGAACTGCCGATCAATCCGCAAAACTGCTAAATCACATATCGTTCTGCACTAATCATCATGTATTTGAACTGCTCATCAATCCCTAAAACTGCAGATCACATCTCGCTTTACACTTATTTCTTCTCAAAAGTGTCTCAACACAATGAAGGTTAAAACAGTATAAAAAATTCATACATTTATATCAATGTATGTTATTTTTATTTTTTTTTTTTACACTGGGGCCAAAACTCTTTCGTAGGTGTCTCGGGGCTCCGCTGAGAGAACTATTAATATAGTGACAGATGGTCAGTATGGGTCTTCAAGCAACTAGAAAGTGCAGGAGAAACAGACAAATACAGTGATGACACGTTTGTTTTGCTACACATGTCAGTAAATATACTGAAATGTGTAGGAAAACACAAACACCTTGACATCACTTATTTATATTTTACCCGTTTCTTCTGCAATTTCTATGCAGCATATGTCCTAAATAACTGTGAAAAACTGACGCCTCTGACTGGATGTGCTTTTATCGAGGTTGAGAGAGACCCTCCTCAAAATAAAATTAAATGGTTCCCACAAGAATGTCAAAGCGGATAGGCCAAAAGTACAAGTGCCGTCGCTTTGACATGAAACTCACACAGGCAACCTGCAGAAGTTTGTCAACGTCTTTAACTTGCCCAACATATTTAGTTTCATTCCACTGAACAAGATGGAAGATGCCAACCACTGGAGCTTGAGTGTGTGTGCGGGGAACGATAGGCACAAAGTGGTTTGGCACCCAGTGATCAGCAACCATGTCACTGCGGATTGAGAACCACATGATGAACAATTTCTGACCATCCTCACAACCCGGAGCGCGAAAATTGCGGCTGCAGTGAAGCCTGTACATCTCCCAACCAAGATCTGGAAAAACCGACTGGTGTGGACGCTTCAGCACAAAACTGGCTGCGCAAAACTCCCACAACCCTGACAAGCTGCAGTTTTGAACCTCTGACATCACTTCAGCTTCAAACGACAGACGCTCTGAAGCATCAGGTGAAACTGAGGTCAGCACAGCCATTTGAATAACTTCAGCTGGTGACACAGTCATGAGGACCGCACCAATTAGAACCATTCAGAAAACTGTCTGGATGCAGTGCCATACAAATAACAATGCGACACCTGAGCTCTTCATGGCACATTTCTGTGCCAAATATAAGAAGGCTCAGCGCTCTGAAAAAAACCAGTTGCCATCACTTCAGCTTCAAACGACAGACGCTCTGAAGCATCAGGTGAAACTGAGGTCAGCACAGCCATTTGAATAACTTCAGCTGGTGACACAGTCATGAGGACCGCACCAATTAGAACCATTCAGAAAACTGTCTGGATGCAGTGCCATACAAATAACAATGCGACACCTGAGCTCTTCATGGCACATTTCTGTGCCAAATATAAGACGGCTCAGCGCTCTGAAAAAAACCAGTTGCCATCTCCATTTACACTTTCATCTATCATGTACACTCTCAACACTTCATCTGCATGTTCTATTATCAAACATGACACTCTCCCTCTCAAGGCCTTTCATACGATTCCATGGGTGACTCTACGAGATGAAACGTGTCAACAATGGCGATCTGAGTGCGAAAGGCGTTCTAACAACACCACCATTGAACAGGTGCTTGCACATCAGGTTTGCAACATCGGCCGTGTTGGAAATATGACGGTCGACGCAACACGCCTTGAAAAGGGAGCTTGTCAACATCGTACAAATACGTGTGACCGCATTTTGTCTGAATCGGTTTTACATTCTACAAATTTAGCTGTTTTCTCCAAACACGACGTTCCAGAGAGTGTTCTAGAAAAAGATGCTGCACCAAATATCACCGCTTTGATCGAACGTCATGTTTACCACACACGCATTGTGGTAATGTAATGACGTACAACTCGCTAAATCATTTTCAACGCACATGGCTGGCGACAACAAACTGCCCAATTCGTTTCAATCTGCACAGCTTGTATATCCTATCGGTACAAATGCCATATCAATCCTTTGTCTAGGTAACTGTTATGCAAAAACTATACAGAAAGTATGTTGAACGTAGATTTTATGTCGAACGTCAGATAAAGGCGAATATTACAACATACCATTCTCGAGCTCCGTCGGTTTGAAGCTTGCCGCAATCATCGATCCAGCATAGTGCGTATGCATCACGTGATACGAAGAAACTATGGGTAAATTTTCAAAATTGAAATCGGCAGTAGTTGAGGAAGAAAAGACAGCTATGTCGAACGTCGATTATTACAACAAAAACCGGTAGAAGTAAACTCGCCTTTCAAAAAAGGCTGTTTGTGTTTTATCTTGAAACATGCGAAGTGGGTGCTTTATGCATGTACAGGAGAGGAAGTGATGGTCATAATTCGTCTGCTATGAGGTTCACATTGTGCGAAGTTCAGGGAAGAGATATTCTGTCGCAAAATGACAACACGCCTGACGTTCAACATGCCGTTTTTTAATAGGCAATAGCGCAATATTTCGCACATGAAAATATCTGTTCTTCACTGGTAAATATTTATACATGTCTTGCCTCACAGAATTGATATGAAACAAGTAGGTCGACCTTTTATTTGCACACCATCACATCGCTCACACGAGGTCGATCGGTGTTGCTTTTTGGCAAGGGAAATTTTCAGCCTTGGCCAACATTTTAATCATACAGTCACTACACCTCTCAAAATGTGTCTCCCGTGTTATTTCTAGTGTATATTCAGGCATTTTACCATGATCTTAACTACTAAAAACAGATGAATCAGGACTGGAAGTGCTTTTATTATACATACAGTTTGGGCAACCATTTTAGTAACACCTTTTGGCAATGGGTCATATATATATATGTATGTATGTATGTATATATATATATATATATATATATATATATATATATATATATATATATATATATATATATATATATATATATATATATATATATATATATATATATATATATATATATATATATATATACTCTTGGCTTGGCTTGACTTCGCGAACGAAGATTTTATAGGAGTTGCCCACGACGTCTTCAGGCATGTTCGTGGCTGCAGAGGCCAATCCGGGACAGGCAGGTTCGACCGCAGTGGCTGCAGGGGGAGGTATGGCCAGGGTTCTGAGTTGCGGCATCTCTGTTTTTCCTCCTGAGCCGCTTGTCCTTAAGGCTAGCTCTGCGAGAGTCCTCAAAGGAGACAGCTGCCTTGTAAATGGTGGAGCGCCAGGTGTCACGGTCCACAGCAAGCGAAGACCACTGGTGGTGGTCGATTTGGCAGGCACTAAGTGACTTCTTGAGACAGTCTTTGTATCTCTTCTTTGGTGCCCCTCTGTCACGGTGTCCAGTAGCAAGCTCGCCGAACAGGGTGATCTTTGGTAGGCGATGATCCTCCATCCTGGAGACATGCCCCGCCCAGCGAAGCTGTGTCCGCAGCAGCAAAGCCTCGATGCTCACAGTTTCAGCCTGTTCAAGGACCTCGACGTTGGTGACATAGTCACTCCAGTGAATGCCCAGGATGGTGCGCAGGCAGCGCTGGTGGAAGCGTTCGAGGAGTCGTAGTTGGCTGCGGTAGAGGGCCCAGGACTCGGAACCATACAGCAGGGTGGTGAGGACCACAGCTCTGTACACGCTGATCTGGGTGCCTGTTTTCAGCTGTTGATTGTGCCACACTCGCTTGAAAAGTCGCCCGAAAGCGCTGTTCGCTTTTGCCAGCCTGCTGTCAAGCTCCTTGTCCAGCTTGGCGTCCGACATGATAATGCAGCCAAGGTAAGTAAACTGGTGCACTGACTTTAGTTCAGACTCGCCAATGGTGATGTGAGGAGGGCAATACACTGTCTTGGGTGCCGGCTGATGGAGGACCTCTGTCTTTGTTTCTTCAAAAACATTACTGATGACATGACCTTATGGGAGGTGTCTACTACTTACGCAATTCTAGCCTAAGAGCTCGTTGTGTTACCACACAACCCGGGAGGCACTCGGGGAACCCCGAGGGGGCCGAGAGTTATCTCCCGATACTCCCCATCCGGAACAGAGTACCCATAGTCCGTCAGTCAGTCTACTTAGGCTTACGCTGTTCAGACGTGTTTGCTCTAGCCTACGGACTTGGGATTTCGACCGGTTCGCCGGTCGTCGACGGCCTTGGTTCTTCGCTTGACTTCTTCTTCGTCCGTCCTCCCTGTGCCTTGCGTGGCTCTGGTGTCCCTTCTTCGTTGGCAGCTGCCCGCTTGGCTGCTTGTAATGCCTGGGCTGTGCTGTTTGCTTCGCTGTGACTTCGCCGCGCGTGCCATGGTTTGAGATTTTTCTCCCCCCCTTCCCCGGTCCCGCTCTGGGAAAAGGTAAGGTAGTTGGGTTGGCCCTCGGCCGGTCCCCGCGCTGGGCACTGGTTGAGCGGGCACGAAGGCGGTCTTCATCGGCGCTGTTGCTTTGCGCCAAGATTCTTGACTTTTACTTGGCGGGCCTCGCGCCCGTTCCCACTCTCCTTCGTGTTGGTGTGGCATTATCATTTAACAGGGTCAAAGTCTCCCTTTCTCAAAAGAGGGCATTTA
Source organism: Semisulcospira habei (assembly GCA_036245525.1). Taxonomy (NCBI): domain Eukaryota; kingdom Metazoa; phylum Mollusca; class Gastropoda; family Semisulcospiridae; genus Semisulcospira; species Semisulcospira habei. Next base: position 209,280,626 of record BTPG01000002.1, on the reverse strand, counting down.
CGCGTGAGGAAAGGAATGAGACGTTTTAATCTGGAACGGCCGTTCTTAAACGGCGCAGATCCACAGGTGGTCAGCTTCGTTTTCCAAGATGGCGTCTAGCGATGCAGAGCACCTTTTCCTCGCGGTTAAAACCTTTAATGGAATGGGAGTGGTGTGAATGATCGGTGAAAGTTAAGTCTAACCCTATTTCTGGCGCTTACCAACTCACTTGTTCCTTACCTACTCTTTTGTACCTTGTGGGGTTCGGGGAATGTGTTATGCTCCAGCCATTCCTTGACGCATTACGTTGGTGAGTGTGGCGAGAGCCGACGCTTACTTCGGTACTGTGTCGGTCACGTAATGCCTGTTGTTATGCATAATGCAGACCTGTTTACCATACACCGGGGCATATTAGGTACACAATTTGGCTGGTGGGTGAACATACATGTGCACTTTTATACTTGGCATCACATGTTTCAGTTCTTGGATGTCAGGCGTATGCCCACTTGAGCGCAGGGCCACTGGTGGCCACGCCTTGCTGCCGTTTGATAAGGTTCAAGATGACCTTTTTGTGGCTGTAATAGAAGAAAATCATAAACAGCAAAGAAAAAAAAAAAAATTGTCTTGCCACCACAGGTGCTGCTCTCATTCATGCATGCGCTCGTTCCGCAAATTACAGGTACAGAGCTACAAAATGGACAATGATTTGGGACGGGTGGAGCCCGTCGCCAAGGCAGCTAAGGGCCGGCGCCAGTGACCTCATCCCAACCCGAACCTACCTGACGGAAACAGAGTGCTAAGACAGCCCTATGTCTCCTGAACACATTAGTATATGCTTTTTGGTTAGATTCCTACTTGACTAAGGCTTGTGCATGAGAATACAAATTACGGTCGAAAGGATTTTAATGGCCTATATAGGCAACATGAAACTACGATCAAAGCTGCACCTGGAGGCCCGTCGCTATAGTACAGCGCCGGTGTTCAGCGGAGGGCACCGCTCCGACAAAGGTTACTGTGCCTGCCGCTTGCTTCAGGCCTATACTTGTCATGACATGCTTGAGTTTGTTGTGCATGATGTGTTGCGAAGGTTAACCTTACCAGGGCAGGGTCCCTCAGGCCCACGCCCACGTGCCTTCGGTTTTTATATGTTGCAGTGGCCTCTGGACGACCTGCACACTACATGGAGGATTCCAGTGACCGTCGGACTCACACAAGGTCTGTCTACCATGTGCCGGATGTACCTCCGAACGTGGGTGTGACGTCTGCTCCACATGACCTGAACGGCGCTGGTCGCTACTTTGGAGCTTCTTTGGCGAGTTCGCCCGGCACCTGTGACTGGTTCCAGACCTGCTGAAATACCGGCTGCTGTTCCCGGTACTACGATCGCTCGAGTTCCGACGAGATGACGGAGAGATCACCATGCCGGACGCGTCAGTATAGTGTGCGGAGTGGGTAGATCGTTGTGACCGTTCCCAGGAGGGAATGCGCTGGGACTAAGCCCTGTGACAGGCAGAGAACCCACCTCGCTACAGAGCTCGGTTCGGAGAGACGTGCGTCGCGCCGTCCAATTGTCCACTGCCAATCCCCGCTCGTCTCCACGGAAGCCCGCTGGCTCCTACGCGGAGTCACCTCGCTGGCAGCGGACCCACCTCGATACAGAGCTCGGTTCGCGGAGACATTGTCGCACGCATGCATCGTCTCGGCACAAATGGAATCCGCTGGGCGCACAGTACGGAACCCACACACCGCTCAAGGTTAGCTGGGAAGCCGTCCAGGCGGCCGACGACGTGGCGCAGGATATCGCGCTCGGAGCGGGTATGCTGGCACCGCCCTCGCTCCCTGGAGGGGGCTCCACCAGGACAGCGCTGCTCGTCGGAAGACACACTGAGCCGGCTGCTAGTGGTTACAGAGTCCTGTTGGTGACCAGCCGGCTAGGCAGAGGTTCCAGTCTCCGTTCCTTACCGCTCGAGTCCTTGACGATCTTGTGGAGAGATCACCACGCCGGTCGCAACGTTCCAGTACGCGGAGTGGGTTGATCGATGTGGTCGTTCCCAGGAGGGAACGCACCAGGACCAAACATTGTGACAGACAGAAAGCCCGCATCGACACGGAGCTCGGTGCGGAGGGACGAGCGCCAATCCGTCCTTGATCCAATGCCGATCCCCGCTCGTCTCCTAGAAAGCCCGCTGGCTCCTACGCGGAGTCTCCTCGCCGGCAGCGAGCCCACCTCGCCATAGAGCTCGGTTCGCGGAGACATTCACGCACGCGTACCCTATCACGGCACGATTTGGAATCCTCTCGGCACTCAAGATCGGATCGACGCTCTCGCTCTACTGCTCGCGAGCAGGGATGGTCGACGTGGGCGTTTCCAGGAGGGAGCGCACCTGGATATAGCCTGCTTTCAGGCAGAGAACCCACCTCGATACAGAGCCCGATTGCGGAGACTTTCACGCACGCGTACTTTGTTGCGGCACGACTTGGAGCCACTTTCACGCAACATCGGATCTCCTCTCTCGCGCTCCTACACGCGAGGAGGGACCGCTCCGCTCCATGGGATGCTCGTCCTCTACGGTTCGCCATCATTGGAGTCACCCTTCCGACACTCTACGTCTACACTCCGCTCTCTCTCCACTGCGGGCGTGCTTAGGAGTTGCCGTTCTTCACGTCGCTCCAGGGATCCTGTCCCGTCTCGCTCGTCGGTCCCCTTCGCGTCCGGCTGCCGTTCGTCCCTTTCCTCTCCCCCTCACTCAGCCCTTTTCCCCTTCTTCGTGCTCCGTCCCAGGGCGCCTGGCTGCAGTCGCTCCACTTCTGGACGCTCGACCCCCTCTGGTGGATCCTCGGGGAGGACGCTGTCGTTACTTCGCCTAGCACAGACCTGTTTACCTACACTTGGGGTTAAAGTACACATATTTGCTTGGTTACATGTACACGTTTCTACACAGTTATACACTAATATACACCTTTGGAGATCTGACTACTCACTGGCTTGTGACCTTTTACACGTGAGTTCCAAATTACACTTAGTCAGTTGGAAGGACTCTGACTTCACACGGGTGGTAAACAGGTCTGCGAGCGCTTCGGCTTCTGTCTCCACTGGTGCCCTCTCGGATACAGCTCGGAGTTGGCCGCGGCTGCCGCACTTCGTGACAGGCGCTTCGACTACCCTGCGCTTCTTCTCTCGGTTCCCGGAGCTTCTTGCTTTGCCCTCTATGGAGTTGTCAGCTGTTGGCTTCCCTCGGCAGGACCGGTTCTCGGGAGGTCTCAGGAGTTTGCCTGCCCCTACCGGCTGTGGATCCGCTCTTGACTCTACTTGGACTGGATGACCTCACTCGTCCGTAACACCCTACACTGCGTGGGATCGGGGAGCTCCTTACCCTGCTCTTCGTTCTCCAGTGGACGGCTCCTGGCCCCTGGCAGGTCGTCTGGCCGCGGAAGGACCCCCTGTGCTGACGACTCGGCTGACCCAGGTTCTTGGGAGTTCCTGGACTTCACTTCGGGGAGCAGACCGGAGGAGGCTTCTAGGACCTTGGCTTCACTTACGCTGGTGCCAGATGGCGATGGGATGCGGTCCGCGCAGGTGGTCCTCGGCTCCGCCTCCAGAAATCTTGGGCTGCGACTTCTTCCGGAGCTGCCGACCCTTGACTCCAGTTACCCGTGCACTCGGCCTCCACAACGTTCCTCGGTTCACCTGCAAAGGAGGAGTCACCACTGATGGAGTCTCCGCTCCTGTTTCGGCTTTCCGTTGGACTCACCGGGGGTCCTCAACCTACCCATGGACACTGTGGAACCAAAGCGCAGCGCCGTCTCCCTGGTGCCTAACCTACTCGACATCCCCATTGGGCGCACAGGGGTACGCCGGAGTTTGGACAGGTGGTACTGCTGCGGCGGTGCTCGCGGTGGAAGGGCCTAGCCACTGCTCAGAAGTCGGCTCTACTCTCCGTCGGTCGTCTCACAGCCCGGCTGCTGTAACTACGCCCCCTACTTCCGTGGTTCTTCTCGAGGTCCAGCCTAGCCTCCGGACCTCGCGGACAAGAGCGTGTACGGCTTGGATCTGACACGGACTAGGAGGTCTTCTCGTGGGAGGTCTGAGCCAGCCTTTTCCCCGATGGAACCAGTTGCTTCACTCGGAATGCACCAGGATACCTTCGGAGGATCGGCGCGCTGGCGAGATGGCTTAGTGGACCTGTTCGCCGCAAGGTGGGATCTCTGGCTTTCCCCGCGCCTTCGTGGGGTATAGCCCACCTGGACGAGATGCCAACGCTCTGACCTAGCCTGGGAAGGATCCTCCTCTCGTCCTGTTGGTCACCCCTTTCCCTGGTACCGGTCCTGAACCTCTTACCCCTCAGCTCGCCATGGACCCCCCGCTACTGCTTCCCGCGTTCTACTAGGTCCTCATGCAGCCGCGTTGGTCGCTGTTCCGCCTTGCTGGAGCGCCTACTCCTGCGCCTTGGCGGTTTGCGACAGACCCTCAACGCTGGAGTCTTCGCGTGGGCAGCAGTCGAAGCCTCGCTATGGCTCGCTTCCCCAACTTGACGCCTCTACGATGAAGTTGGCGAGGCATTGTGCTCTTGGACGGCGTCCGTCACCTCTCCCCTACCGACCCTGCTGACCCCAGCTGGTAGACTTATCCCCAGGAGACTAGGCAGGATAGCCTGAGCTTGCCTCACGTATGCCTACGACGACATAGCCGTCCGGGCAGATGCGCACGCTTCTTGGCCGTGCCCGGCAGCTCTGAAGCTACAGGGCAGACGATCTTCCTGACTACGCTCAGTCATACGATCCGAAGTCCAGGATCCCTCCCTCAGGGAGCTTAGAGGCTAATTACGTCCAATCAGCTACGTGCAGGGCCACGAACGCCACAGCCGTCAGGAACTGGGCTGTCCTCATCGTGGCTACTGGAGGGCTGGCGGGCAGGTGCTCTCGATCGCCGAGTTCTGTCAGCCTAGCGAGGCTACTCGCTCTGGTGGGGGACCTCCCGGGGGGGCACTCCTCCCTCCTGGCGCTTCAGCGCCGTCGCTTACACCTACCTAGAGTCGTCGGGAGTTTGCGGTTGGGAGGACGGCCCTTGGGGCCTTAAATGTGCTAGAGCGCGGCACCCTCCTCCTATTCGCCATTCTCCCATAAGGTCATGTCATCGGTAATGTTTTTGAAGAAACAAATGCATTTTTCTTTAAAAGGTATTTTTTCGAAAAATACTTACCGATGACATGACTCGGACGACCCTCCCACCTGCCCTGCTTGCCGCTGGTAAGCTAAGTATCCTGACTGACGGACTATGGGTACTCTGTCCCGGATGGGGAGTATCGGGAGATAACTCTCGGCCCCCTCGGGGTTCCCCGAGTGCCTCCCGGGTTGTGTGGTAACACAACGAGCTCTTAGGCTAGAATTGCGTAAGTAGTAGACACCTCCCATAAGGTCATGTCATCGGTAAGTATTTTTCAAAAAAATACCTTTTAAAGAAAAATGCATTTTTCAGACTGACCTCGAGTCCAAAGAGCTGGGCAGTGTCTGCAAAGCAGGACGTGATGCGCTGCAGGGCTCTCTCTGTGTGTGCAACGAGGGCAGCGTCATCAGCAAAAAGCAGCTCACGAATCAGTTGGTCTAGGGTTTTCGTGTGGGCCTGCAGTCGTCTGAGGTTGAAGAGGCTGCCATCGAGACGATACCTGATGTACACTGCATCGTCATCATCGAGGTCCACTGTGGCCTGCTTCAACATCATGCTAAAAAAGATGGTGAAGAGGGTCGGTGCCAGCACGCAGCCCTGCTTTACGCCGTTGAGAATAGGGAATGGTTCTGAGAGGTCATTATTGAGTCTGACCTGGCCTTGCTGGTCTTCGTGTAGCTGGACAATCATGCTGAGGAACTTTGGGGGACAGCCAAGTCGCTCCAGGATCTGCCACATGCCTTGCCTGCTCACAGTGTCAAACGCTTTTGTTAGGTCGTCAAACGTTACGTACAGCCCTTTGTTCTGCTCGTGGCACTTCTCCTGAAGCTGTCTCAGCACAAAGACCATATCGGTGGTGCTCCTGTTTGCTCTGAAGCCACACTGGCCCTCTGGGAGGTGGTCTTCAGCAATGGCAGGTACCAGCCGATTCAGGAGCAGCCTTGCAAGAATTTTCCCAGCAATGGACAGCAGGGTAATTCCCCGATAGTTGGAACAGTCAGACTTCTCGCCTTTGTTCTTGTACAGGGTGATAACGACAGCATCACGGAGATCCTTTGGTAGTGTTCCTTCCTCCCAGCAGCAGAGAAAGAGGTCATGGAGCTTGTTGTGCAGTGCTGTGCCTCCATGTTTCCAGATCTCTGGCGGTATTCCATCAATGCCTGCTGCTTTGCCACTCTTGAGCTGGTGGATGGCTGTGAGGGTCTCTTCAGCGGTGGGCGGTTCGTCCAATTCAACCTTTACTGGGAGTTGTGGGATTTGTAGGACGACTGCTTCTTGAACAGTGCGCTCAGCGCTGAAGAGGCTCTGAAAGTACTCCGACCAGCGGTTCAAGATGGAGTTATTATCTGTGAGGAGTGCCTGGCCATTCGCGCTTCGCAGGGGACTTTGTACCAGGTGCCTGGGGTCATACACTGCTTTCAGTGCTGGTTAACGAACTCATTCAATATCTCCCTTTTATCTAGCTATATGCAAAATATCTAGTAAAAATAAGAAAGATTATGGACTACAGTGTGGATCAACCAGTTTTTGTGAAACGTCCATTTTCTGGCCAATGAGCATCTTAATCAAAACATAAAAAAAAAGGTCTCGAGATAATTCTTTTAGGGACAATATCCTAAAATTTCAAGCTTGTCCGTCCTCAAACGCGGGCTCTAGTCGCTGTCACATGCACACACATACACACATACGGCCAGGGTTGGAAGATTTAACGATATAACGATTTAACAAATTAAATTTTTGGTTAAAGAAAATTTAACGCATTAATCTTTTTAAAAAGTTAAAGAAAATTCAACGAAAATTTCGTTACTTCAGTTCGTTTTTCCGCCACGAACAACAGGTGCCTATGCACAAAGCCGGTTTGACCTAGTTGCAGCTGGTTTGAGGCGGTTTGGAGGATCTATGCCTCTGGGTGAAAAACTTAACGGATCCCCTTTGCTTGAGAAGATCATGAGCGTAGATTATCCCAGGAAGAGGCATAGATCCTAATGAGCCCCCTGCAGTTGCGGGGGCTCATGAGGATCTATGCCTCTTTCAGTTGGGTGGTTTTCATTTCAGGAGTGAGAAGGCAGATGGCACTCGTACAGCAAAGATTGGACAGGTGAAAAACTTAACGGATCCCCTTTGCTTGAGAAAATCACGAGCGTAGATTATCCCAGCAAGAGGCATAGATCCTCACAAGCCCCCGCAGTTGCGGGGGCTCCTGAGGATCTATGCCTCTTTCAGTTGGGTGGTTTTCGTTTCAGGAGTAAAAAAGCAGATGGTACAGCAACGATTGGACAGGTGAAAAACTTAAGGGATCCACTTTGCTTGAGTGAAACAAGAGCGCAGATTATCTCAGCAAGAGGCATAGATCCTCATGAGCCCCTGCAGTTGCGGGGGCTCATGAGGATCTATGCCTCTTGCAGTTGGGTGAGTTTCGTTTCAGGAGTGAGAAGGCAGATGGTACAGCAACGATTGGACAGCACAGGTGAAAACCTGAACGGGTGCATGCATACAATTTTTAATAGTAGTAGGCATAGATCGTCATTAACCCACCAACCCCCCGCCCCTCCACCCAAGACTGCTGGGGTTCTTGAGGATCTATGGCTCTTGCAGATGAGTGGATTTGTCAGCATCGCGAAATAAGATCAAACAAGCCTGAATTGTTCCATTTTTAGCCGCATGACTTTTTCTTGCGCTGTGCAGTTTTCCGATCTTTTTTTTGTTCTTTCTTCCCCCTTCTCATAACTACTGCATGTATCTGGTCAGATAGTGTTTTAGATATGCTGTTGAATTTTGCACTCCGCCTCACATATTTTGTTGAAAAATCTTTTGCACGTTGTACTGAATAAAATTTTATTGTAACTCTCAACAATTTTTTTTTTACTCACAGTTGTCTCCAGCTAGATACTTCTGCATTTTGCCGCTGATTGTGTTTTCAGAAATATATGATTTCTTTGGTTTTAAACAAATGAAACTGGAAGTATCCAGAAATAAATGGAGCATGTGGGTGGTCTCCTTTCGTTCCAAAATGGCTGAAAGAAAACAAATCTGCCAACAAGATGCATGTTCAGTGTTTTTGTGTGATTCAAATTTTCTCAAGTCGGGAGACTGAGGAGAAAAATGAAAGTGGGAGAAATGAGGAGGGTGGGAGATGGGTTTTCTAACTTGGGAGCCGAAATCAGGAGACTTGACAGGTATGCCATACTAACATGAGGACTTCCGGCCAAGATGGCGACCGATAGAGCCAAATATAACTGAGCTCCGACAATGTTGCTGAAAACTGGACTAATTGGAACATCAGAATGACCAGAACAAGGCGTCAAACCCGGACAAAAACTCCTGAGGGAATCGACGAGCCAAGATCACCCCAGGACAACGAGAGAGAAAGAGAGAGTGAAGATAAAAATCCCGACATCGAGAAGCAGAATAACTGCCGCCACCTGAAGGACAACGGGAAGGAGAGCCTTCAAAATGTTGTAGACCAGCTGAAGGATACCATAAGCCTGCTTACCCAACAAGTGGCTCTCTTGATGGAGCAGGTGCAACGTCTACTACCTGGCTTCAGCAGAGGAGTCGACATCTCGACCCAAACGGACATCGAAGACCGACGTGAACTGACCTACACGGCAGCGGTCAAGTCCACCTCCATGGACAGGGTCAAGACGGACAAGCCTGCTGGAGCCACTGCAGCTGCTCCGACACGTGCACAGGCCAATACTTCGTCTTCTTCTTTATTTCATTCTGCTACCTCAGCTTCCCAAACAAAGGTAAGCGGAAAACATAAACAAAAGGGACAGGAATATCGAAATTTCGATCAACGAAAAAACAACATTCGAGATGACGTCAAATGCCAAAATGCGTCATCTCAATCAAAGACCGTAACAATGCCAAGAGTAGCAATATTTCATGATTCCACTTTGAAAGGCGTGCGCTCTGACCAGCATGGAATCTCGTACGGTTTGTCCGTATCAAAGGTAAGCGCCTTCACCATTGAAGACATTTCCAAAGCTACGGACAGCATCAAGGAAGACGTCGATGCTCTCGTCATACATACTGGTGTAAATAACATTAAATCTTCAAATCCACGCACTGCTGGGAAATCATTTGTAACAGCAGTGCGTGATCTGCAAAAGAAATTTCCGGCAGGCCATATAGTAGTCAGCAAGATCGCCCCATGCAGGGATATTCAACTGAACATAAAACGTGAGATTTTCAATGCCACGGTGGTATCAGAACTTATTGAGGACCAGAACATTTCCGTAATTCATCATGAAAACATGAACTCAAAGTTTCATCTGCGGGACTCAATACATCCAAATGCAAGGGGATCTTCAACTTTTGCATGTAACATCGGGAGACATTTATCTAACTTATTCTGGGGAAAAACGAAACGAACATTAAGTTACCTCTATCCCAAACTTTCCAGTGGATACTATGGTTGGAGGGGTCACTGGTATTCACTCTAAGTTTCTGACCGAATGAAATATAAATAAGCTAACTGATTATCATTTCAAATGTGGTAAAGTTAACAACATTATCAAGTCCGGTTCGAAAACAACTTTGAAATGATATCCAGATAGTTTAGTTTTAGTTTTTGATTTAGTGCTGAACTGTTTGTGATATATATATCGATTCTTGGTGTTTTGAAAGAGCTCATTTTGTTTTGTATTAGTTATTTGTATTTCTTTCTTTCTTTCTTTCTTTTTTTTTTTTTTTTTTTTTTTAAATTTGGTGCTTTCCTTCTCCTTCAGTTGACCTTCTTTCGCTACAAAGAGGTCACTGACCATGAAGAAGAGCACAAGCAATATGAAAGTGTTTCAGTGGAATTGCAGATCTATTTAAACAAATTTCCTATCCTTCGAGAATCACATCTCACAGTCAGAGTATAGCATATTAGCATTACAATCTCTGAATGTAGAAGGTAAAAAACTCCTAAAACTTTGAGGATATTATTATCCTCCTCTATACAATTATGACGCTATATCGAATAAAGTCCAAACTGTGTTATACATTAGAGATGACCTAGAATATTCATCACTAAATACGTACTCTATAACCAAAGATCTAAATGATATCTATATCACTGGGGCCATGGTAAAAATTAATAATCAAAATACTTTAAATGTGATATCCGTATACCTACCTAGAGGGCCAAAAGATGACAACACTGACTGGCTAAAAGATATTGATTCTCAGCATACAACTTCCTGTCAATGGATGGTCCTAGGAGACTTCAATGCTCATGCACCGTTCTGGGAGTCTGGATGTACGATAGTTACAAGCAATCGTCTAGTAGAAAATATTTCAGACTCTAAGTTAATCATTTTAAATGATGGTAGAATCACTAGAATCTCAGATGTATTTACCCATAAAGCATCTGTTCTTGATATATCACTAGTAAGCCCAACCCTGGCAACAAATTGCACTTGGATCACTGTGGAAGATTGTTTGGGAAGTGATCATCTTCCAATCATTATACAATTAAACGTTAAAGATAAAGATGAATATTGCAATATTGAGTACAGAATTCCAAAGTTTCAGTATGTCAATGCTAATTGGGAACTGTATGAGACAATCTTGATGTCCCATAACATTGCAAGTATAGAACATGAAAGTATAGATACATTTTACAGAAATATTACAAAAGCTGTTCTTTCTGCTGCGGAGAAGTCAATACCAAAATGCAAAGGAAGATCAAAAGGTAAATATTCAGGTAATGTTTGGTGGAATAAGGAATGTGAACTAGCTGTAAATATTAAGAAGGAACACTTTAAAAAATAGATAAGAAACAAATCTGAAGAGAACTTTAGGAAAATGAAGAAAACTAAAATACACTGTAACAGAATTGTGGCGAGAGCCAAAAAGATTCACTGGGCTGAGTTCTGTAAACATGAGGTGTCTGAATCAAAAGATACATATAAGGTTTGGAAAAAAATATCAGAATTACAAAATGGATACAAATTACAAGTGTATCCAATCGCAGTAGAAGGCAACACATTTCCTAGTGCAGTAGATAAAGCGGAGGCCTTTGTTAATATGTTTGCAGAAAGTAGTCTCACATCAAGTCTTAGTTTACCAAACATAAACTCAGAAAACAAGAAGAAGTCAAAGCAGATTATCAAGATCTAGTTTCTAATCATTCTCATTATATCAATGCTCCAATTCAATATAATGAATTCCTAGACGTTTTACAATCGTTTGCAAATACCTCTAGTGCAGTTTCTAGATGGAATTTCTTACAAACTATTTTATCATTTACCTGAGTCGTGGAAAAAACTACTACATAAATTTTACCAAAAATGTTGGTTTAATGGATCTCTTCATACTATCTGGAAGCAGTCAGTAGTAGTTCCAGGTAAATCAGGTAAAACACGTACATTGATTAGTAGTTATAGACCTATTGCACTAACATCACAAGCTTGCAAAGTAATGGAAAAGATTATTTTAAATCGGCTATTTCATTACTGTAAAAAAACAGGATATAATTCCAGTTCATCAAGCTGGTTTTAGGAAAGGTAGATGTACGACAGACCATTTAGTTAAACTCACAAATAATATTAAAAAACAATTTTCTAGACGAAAAAGTAAATTAGCAACATTTTTTGACGTAAAAAAGGCTTATGATAGTGTTTGGCATGCTAGATTATTATACAAAATAAAACAGATTGGCATAACTGGGTTTATGTATGATTACATTAAAAGCTTTTTGTCTGAAAGATTTGTCTGCACCAAAGTTGGTAAAAGTTATTCAACCTTAAAGAAAATATGTATGGGTATTCCGCAGGGATCAATAATTTCACCCTTTTTATTCACTGTGTTAATTTACGACCTCCCAAAATCTCTCTCACAAGACACAACTGTGGTACAATATGCAGATGATATTGCTATATGGATAAACACTAATCTCAGAAAACGTACCCCAAAAGAATCGTAGATTACGTATAACAAATTTATTAGATTGAATTGGACAAATTATCAAACTATATGAAAGAAAATGGTCTAGAACTATCTGGGGAAAAAACATGTCTAATGCTTTTCAATAACGGGGAAAGTGCTAAAACATTGCCTAAATTATCCCTAAATGGGACACCTTTAAACTACCAACATTGTGTAAAGTTTTTAGGTGTACGTTTTACATCAAAATTATCTTGGAGAATTCATATTGAAGCCATATTAAATAAGGCAAGAAAAAGACTTGTTAAAAATTATAAACTCACAACCATGGAGTCAGGACATTAAAACTGTTTTACACCTTGGTACATCTTTAGTTCGATCAACACTTATCTATGGTCAGGAAGTCTACTTTACTGCCCCAGCTACACTTCTACAGAAGCTGCAAAGCATTGACAGTAAGGCAGTTAAATTAGCCCTTGGAGTGCTAGTTCATACTAATACTGTAAAAACCTACAAAGAAGCAGGTATTCTGTCTTTATCTGACCAACGTAAATTAGCAACTGCAAAATACATTGTCCGAAGCCTGTCCGTCAAAAATTCAGTACGAGAAGACATATTTTTAGACGCAGATTTGGATTTCCCGAAGAGAGTGCAAACAATCCCGTATCTTTTACCTATACGTAATTATGTCAAAGATGCTATAGAAAACTGCAATATAGATATCAAGTCTATTCCTGTTTTACCAGTAACTCCTACTACACCTCCGTGGGAACATATTAATGCTACTTTCGATATAGATTACACAGATTTGAAAAAAGATGAGGATGTGAACGTTTTAGCAAATTTAGTGAAATACAAATTACAGATAACATATTTTAAACATTTGAAAATTTTCACAGATGGGTCTGTCTTAGATTCTTCAGATTGTGGTGCAGGCTTTGTTATTCCAGATCTCAAAGTGAAGAAATCTTTTTATCTCGGTAGAGGATTTTCTATATTTACGTCTGAACTGTATGCGATTCTCATGGCACTATATTTTATTCAACTTCTACCTTATATGATATATTTAACATTTTGATTTGTGTCGATTCTAAATCTGTCCTATAGTCTAAAAAGCTGGGATTGTAACACTAGAAAAGACTTAGTATATGAAATAAAACATATTATGAGCTGTATTATGTCCAGAGGAATAGGGATCGATTTTCTTTGGATACCCTCACACTGCGGAATTTATTGGAATGAAATTTGTGACAGACAAGCAAAAAAGGGAGCTATAAATAGAGAAAACTCAGCAGTTTGTAATAATATGCAATTACCTCTACATGAAATGTACTCTGTGCTAAACAGCTTTTTTCACAAAGATGATATGAAATATACTTATCATGTTCCACCTTGTTCAAGAAAAACGGTTTCATTGATAAGTTAAGACTAAATTCTTGGAAAACAAATTTCGCAAAAGACATCAAATGTGAGTGCTTAAGCCCCATCTCTGTTAAACATATAATCTGTGAGTGTCCTATTACATTGAATCTGTTGAAAAAAAACCCAACATAACAGTTGATCACTTAGCAGAAAATTTGTATGACATCTTACATAGAAATATTGCCATTCCAATAGTTACTATAATAATTCATAGTCTGGTGGGTAAACTATTAAAATAAGTAATTTGTGTGTGTGTGGTAGGATGTTAATTATTGCTATTCTTTGATATTCATAAGTTGTGTGATTGGTTGATTTTATATATATATACGTTGGTTTTTTGTTGTTGTTGTTGTTGTTGTTTGTCTAATGTGTGAAAAGACGTTAAATAAATTCCTGATTCCTGATTCCATACTAACATTGCACAATTTTTGAATTCATATGGTAGATTCATCTGATAGTGGATGCCAATGTTTCTATGGTGAAATTCAGTCCTGGTATTGTAAGTGTTGGAGTAGTAGTCCAGTGCTGACAGTCTATGGCGGGTTTTAACAATAATATTATACTATAACATGTACTTTACAATTCAGGTGAAGTTGCTCAAGGAAGGGAAGGATATCCCCACTGAACTATCTGACAGAATCATGTCCAGCAAAGTCAAAGCTGAGGCTTTGCTTCCAGAACCTGCATCTCAAGCATCAGGTTCTTCCTCAGGGGGAGGAGCATCCTCCACTCAGATGGAATTGCTCAAGGCCAAGGTCAGTCCATTAAGCTGGACTTAGCCCCTTTGTGCATGCAATGTTTACAGTACCAGTGGCTGCATGCAAAAAGGGGTGAAATATGAGTTCAGTCTTACAACATCCAACAGTTCTTTACTTGAGGAAGGAGGGTGGTGATTGGATAAAATAAAATTATTATGTGAACTCTTCTGATATTAGGCATGGTCAAAAGTGATGATAGTTGTGACATGCATATAACTAAAACCAGTAGCCTAGTTTTACTTGATATTTCACATTTTGTATAGTACTATCATCCGCTGTTGGCACATGATTTCAGCTGCATCAGGCAGGATTCAAAGGCAGTGTGGTATTCTGATGAAGACAAGGGTCAGAGTTGTGGCTTTACGACTTTTGCTAGGTCTTAGATGCATGAAACCCTCTGTTCTGCCAGCCTCTCTTTGAGTTTAGGGATCAATAAACAGTCGCTTTGGTTGAGGCAAGGACTGTGTAATGGATGAGAAAAACAAATTCAAATACAGTTAACTTGGCTTAATGGTCACTGGCATTTTTAGGAAAGAACTTGGTGTTCCAATCATTTGGAAAAAGAAACTTTTACAAGATATTGGATTTACTTTTTGGCTCACATGCAAAGCAAAAGTGGGTCTATGATTTGGGCCAGTGATCGTCAGGGTCCGTTAACCGCCGTCCGTGGTAAACTTCAATGTTGGCCTTTTCTTGGAGACTATGCAAGCGACAGTTTTGGCCCTAGGATACTTTGTGGCAAGACCAATTTAAGTGACCTCTCTCAAAGTTCAGCGTCACAGGGGATCAGGAAATATATTTTTTAAAAAAATATGCCTATTTTGACCCCATTTTTTTTTTCAAATACTATTCACAATTTCAAACCCAAACTTAATAAATCAGCGCATTAAATAAACTTGGTACAAAGATACCTGATGGTAAGACCTTTCTATACATACTAATTTGGTTGACCCCTTGGAAGGTCATGGGTCACAAGAGATCAGGAAATAGGTGAAAAATTTTGTTTAGAATTGTTTTTATCAGAGTTTTTGCAATCTTTCAGTCAAATTTGGCATAAAAGTTGCTGATGGCAAGACATTTCTTTGCATACTAATTTAGTCGACCCATAGCAAAGGTCACACATATATGCATCGCTCATACAGGGGGCCAAAGGGCTTTGCCTTTCCTGTCACTTGATACATTGCATTGGTGGCTCACTCCACTAGTAAAATATGAACAATGACATGGACCTTTTAGTTTTGAAAAATGTTGAAAATGTTGCTGACAGTTCTAGTAATCTGACAAAAATGCCACTAGTCTCTTCTTGTCGTAGGCCCCCGCTTCTTGACTGTTTGTTGGGGATACACTTATAGGATAAGCACACGAGTACCTTCTTTCCAACTTCATTGGCTGTAGCCTAACATTTCTATTCATTGTCTTATAAATATGTGCCATTATTAGCTTTCTGTAATCTCACAAATTTCTACTGATTTATTTCATTTGCAGGTGAAGCGCCAAGAAGAACTGCTGCAGAAATGTAAGGACTCAATTCGCAACTACAAAGAGAAAGTGCTGCAGCTGGCATCAGAAAAGCAAGAACTGCTGGCTAGGTTGGATGGAAAAGTGAGTGTGTATGTGTCTGGTTTGTTGTAATATTGTTTTACAAAAATATAAATTGTGCTGGATGACTACAAAATCAATACTCAAACTCAGTCATTAAAGTAAGTCAATGCATGCACATACAGGGTGCAATCATTGTTTATATTTGACTTGACCCATTCAGCCCTGACGCACTACAGCAGGAGATGGGTCGACCATAATAATTCAAGGGTAGTGCCAGATTAGCTTGGCGCCTGTTGGTGCCAAGCTAATCTGGCACTGCCCTTGAATCATCATGGTCGATCCACCTCCTGCAACTGGTGCATAGCCATTAGATGACGCCTCTAAAATTTGAGAAATACGGCCGTCAAACTGAATGAGTTAAGCACTTTGTTTATGAAGCTGCTAATACTGTTTACAGTACTGATGGCTACAGGACTGGTGGTTGCATGCACAGGGGTTTAACCCATTACATCCTGAGGCTGATTTTTGGGCTGACGTGTGGTAGCAAGCATTTGTTTTAACTTTAGCGTTGGCATCTTTTCGCAGACTATTCAAGCTTCAGACTTCACACATGGCCCAAGGGTACTTTGTGGCAAAACCTTCCTAAACAAAGAGGGCATTTGACATCAGAACTCACAATGTTTTTTGTTAATATCTCCGCAAAGAGCCAATTTTCTATACCAATCTTATTGGCCGTCAGATAGGATGTGAACACCTCCCCCCTCCCCCCCTCTGTGGGGGATTGGAGACCACATTTTTTTCGGAAGCCTATCACCTAAGGAGACGAACCGTAGGTGTTTGCCCAAAATAAATACCATATTGAATATAGGAGGGCATGTACTATGGTCATATTTTCCTTTTTTGGGCCCTATATTTTGCTTTTGGGGGTAGGGTTGGTGTTAACAATGCAGTTCCCATAAACTAGAACTGAATGACTGGTATCTTTGGAAGCAGAATACATTGACCTACCATTTACAATGATTCAATGTACTTACTTACTTATGCCTGTCACCCCTCCCCGGGTATAGGCCGTCGATGAGAGACCTCCAGCGACTCCTGTCCTGTGCTTCTCCTTCGATTTTACTCCAGGTGGTTCCCAGTCTCTTGATGTCTGCTTGGAGGTCTCGACGCCAGGTGTTTCTTGGCCTGCCTCTTTTCCTCTTTCCCTGGGGGTTCCATGACAATGCCTGCCTAGTGATACTGGAAGCTGGCTTTCTCAGACTGCGACCAATCCATCCCCATCTTCTTCGCCCAATTTCATTCTCTGCTGTTATCTGCTCTGTTCTCTCCCAGAGTCTGACGTTGCTGATCTTCTCTGGCCAGTGGATTTTCAAAATTCTTCTAAGGCAACTGTTCATGAAGGTCTGTACTCTGTTGACTGTGGTTTTTGTCAATCTCCAAGTTTCTGCGCCATATAGGAGAACTGCTTTTACATTGGAGTTGAAAATCCGGACTTTGGTGTGTTGTGACAGCTCTCTGGAACTCCACACTTTTTTCAACTGGAGAAAGGCTGCTCTGGCTTTACCGATTCGTGCTCTGACATCTGCATCAGTGCCGCCTTTTTTGTCTATGATGCTCCCGAGATAGGTGAAGGACTCCACCTCCTCCAACGGGGTGCCAGCAAGCAAGACTGGTTCTTCCTTGGTTGCGTTCAGCCTCATTGTCTTTGTTTTCTGTTTGTGGATGGTGAGGCCCACTTGGGACGAGATGTCAGCAAGCCTCGTGGTCTTGTCCTGCATTTGTTGATGAGTGTGGGACAGCAAAGCCAAGTCATCTGCAAAATCGAGGTCGTCAAGCTGTGTCCACAGTGTCCACTGTATTCCACTTCGTCTGTGCTCTGTGGTCCTCTTCATGACCCAGTCTATGGCCAATAGGAAGAGGAACGGAGACAGCAAACACCCCTGCCTGGCACCGGTTCTGACCTGGAGCTCCCTGGTGAACTGCCCTTCGTGGATCACACGACATGTCATGCCATCGTAGCTGCTCTTGATCAGGCGGACGAGCTTTGTAGGTACACCGTAGTGTCGTCGGGAGTTTCCACAGAGTCTCTCGGTCCACGCTGTCAAATGCTTTCTCGTAATCCACAAAGTTGACGTACAGCGGGGAGCTCCACTCCAGAGACTGTTCCACGATGATGCGGAGAGTGGTGATCTGGTCTGTACATGCTCGGTTTTTCCTGAATCCTGCTTGCTGGTCTCTCAGCTGGGGGTCAACGGAGCTCTTCATTCTCTCCAGGATGATCCTGTTGAAGACCTTTCCTGGTACTGACAGCAAGGTGATTCCTCTGTAGTTGGAACACTTGCTGAGGTCGCCTTTCTTGGGAAGCTTGATTAGGTACCCCTCCTTCCAGTCAGCCGGCATCACCTCCTCTTCCCAGATCTTTCCAAACAGTGGGTACAGCAGCTCTACTGTTGTTTCTAGGTCTGCTTTCAGAGACTCCGCTGGGATGCCATCTGGCCCTGCTGCTTTGCCGTTCTTCAAAAATGCCACTGCTCTTCTGAACTCTTCCCGGCTTCGGTCTGTCACAGCTGATGGGTAGTAGGTCGGTCTCTGCTGGCTGGATGTCTGGGGGGTCGGGTGGGCTGGGTCTGTTCAGTAACTCTTCAAAATACTCTGTCGAGTTGGTCTGCTCTGTCTGCAATAGGCTTGCCTTCTTTGTCTTTTACTGGTCTTTCTGTATGGCCATACTTGCCCGACAATCTTCTGGTAATGTCGTAGAGCTGTTTCATGTTGCCGCTGCCTGCTGCCTTTTCTACCTCTGCAGCCAGGCTGTCTGTGTAGGCCCTCTTGTCTGCCCTGATACTCCTCTTCACCTCGCGGTTGGCTTCCGAATATTCCTCCTGTGCCCTTGCTTTGGCTGCTCTCGTGCGACTGTTGTTGACAACTGCTTTCTTCTGCTTCCTCACTTCTATCTTCTTCAAGGTCTGTGCCGACAGCCAGTCCTTGTGATGTTGACAACTGCTTTCTTCTGCTTCCTCACTTCTATCTTCTTCAAGGTCTGTGCCGACAGCCAGTCCTTGTGATGGTGTTTCCTGAACCCCACAGTGTCTTTGCAGGATGAGTTCAGCGCCTCTCTAACTGCCTTCCACTGCTGCTCTGTGGTGACTAATCAATCCAGACCAAAAAGGTGACTGCCAAGCGTGTAATATGCAAAGAAGTACCCAACGGAGAAAGAAACACGCTTAGAAAAGACGGGTACAACACAATTTATTAATATTTCGGGTAAATACCCTTTGTCAAAATAGACAAACAAACAAACATAGAGATTAGCCGCTACTTATCTTCAATGGCAGAAGGAATGTGGCAACTGAAGGAGGTGACGTAAAATAAAAGAAAAGGAAGAACAAAAGTGCGGAAAAAGTAAAAATGACGTCAACGAAAAATCGCGTAAGAGAGAGACTCGGAAAGAACCTGAACACGAGAGACAAGAGTGTGTGCAAGCACGTGCAGGAGCGAGCGAAAGAAAAGGCGTGTAGATGAGGCCAGAGAGAGAGAGAGAGAGAAAGAGAGAGAGAGAAAGAGAGAGAGAGAGAGAGAGAGAGCGAGACGGAGAGAGAGAAAGAGAGAGAGAACGAATGGGGAGTACCCTTGGGCACGAAGTAGGCTGAGTGTCTAATACACAAAGCCTGCTAAACACCAACCCGAAGGCAAACTTTATATCACCTTCAAGTTGAGGACTACCTCGGGGAAAAACGGGAGGACCCCGGGAAAAAAACCCCAGCATTTAGCACGGTACACAACAAGTAATAAGTCATGAAAACAAAGCAAAGAATCAAATTCAGTAAGAGAATATTGGTATAAGTGGAGAGTAGGTAGTTGTGAAACCGTCTTCAAGGGTAACTCAAAAAATAAGTGGGGGGGAGAGAGAGAGAGAGAGGCGGGGGGGGGGGGGGGGGGGGGGGGGGGGGAAGGGGGGGAAGGAGTAAGGAGGAAGGGGGAAAAAAAAAAAAAAAAAAAAAAAAAAAAAAAAGGAAGGGGGGGGGGGGGGGGCGGAAGACAACCAGCCAGAGCCACCAACCCCACCCAACGGGCACCCACCAGCCCACAGAAAAACACACAGGCACGCAACAAGACGACCACATACATCCCCAAGGGATGCACACGATCGCCCCGCCCCAAAAACGCGTATCAAACCGTGAGCCGGAGACCCGGTGCCCGACAGGGAAGGGCAAGGGATCCAACTAAACGTTCGGCCAGCGCTGAGAAAGTCCCCAAGGGAAATGTACATATCAACCAGCGCCAACATCACCTAACTGATTAGTGAGTAGTAAATCAGTGAGGTAAAGTAGCAGACACAAGCAAGGTAAACAATGTTAATCTTTCATATTCATCCCGAGTGGCGCCACAGTGCCCAGTTTATTAATCAGAAATTTTTCACGGTCTTTCCTGGCCCAGACATTACTGGCTTGCATAAGCCAGAGGCCTTTAACTCGAATGTCTGAGACGGAGTGGTCGGCCTGATTGAAATGTCGTCCGACCGGTCTGTTGTATTGGTACTTGACAGACTGAAGATGTTCTTTGAAACGGTCGTTGATGGTTCTTTCCGTCTCTCCAACATAGAGTTGGCCGCATTTAACACAGGAGATGACATAAATCACGTTGGTGGTTTGACACGTGAAGTATCTGTCTATGTTGAATTTGTAACGTGGACCATTGACCACGGTGGAAGGGCAAATAAAAGGACACGTCTTGCAATTAGGAACATTGCACGGAGTGGAGCCGGAGGCTCTGGTGGTATGACGAGGCTTGAGAGTAGAGCGAACAAGCATGTCCCGCAAATTAATATCCCTCTTGAAAGCTACCAACGGAGGTTCAGAAAAGATAGCAGCAGATTCTTGACTGGATGACAAAAGACCCCAGTTAGAAAGAAGGATTTTACGCACCGGATTGGTGTGGGGATGGTAGATCATGGTTACGATAGGCCTGTCACTATCAGCGGTAGGTTTAGTCTGCAGTGTACTCGCGCGACTAAGTTTTTGAACCGTTTGGAGAGATCCTTGAACAACAGTATGTGGGTAGTATCTGTCGATGAAAAATCCAGCCATTTCTTTGGATTGAACATCAAAATCTGATTCTTCGGAACATATTCTTTTTAGCCGAAGAAACTGGGAATAAGGGATGCTGTTTTTAGTTTTGGGGTTGTGAGAAGATCGGTAGTCGAGGTAGGAATGTGAGTCGGTAGGTTTGTAATGTATTGAAGTTTTCAACATTCCGCAGTCAATCCTGATGTTCATGTCCAGAAAGTCGACTGAAGTAGCTGATATAGTGTAAGTGAACTTGATGGATGGGTGGACGTCCTGCACGAAGTGAATGAAGTCTAAAAGTGCAGCTTGGGTCATGTGAGTAGCTCCTAAACCGTCATCGATGTAGCGTTTATACATCTCAGGGACAGGCCCAGTGTATTGCTGAAGAATCTGTTGCTCAAGGAAACCCATGAAAAGGCAAGCATAGCTGGGTCCCATTGTTGTGCCCATCGCTACGCCACTGCACTGAGCAAAGGTGACGCCATCAAAGGTGAAACTGTTAAGAGAGAGAACCAATTCAGCCAGACGTAGAAGTGTATGAGTAGGAGGTTGTTTATGACTTCTTTGGTTGAGGAAGTATGCAAGTGCATTGAGGCCGTCATTGTGCGGTATAACAGTATATAGTGAAGTGACATCAAGGGAAAACAACAGTTCAGGTTTGAAAAGTTGTTTCTGGTTGACTTGGTCTATGATCTCTAGAGCATGGTTGGTGTCTTTAATGTAGGTAGGTAGAGACTGGACAAAGGGTTGGAAGATGATGTCCAGGTATTCGGAGATGTGTTCAGTGGGACAGCTGCAAGCTGACACTATGGGGCGGCCGGGATTGTTGAGTTTGTGAATTTTTGGGAGAAGGTAAAAGTTAGGTTGCTTAGGCCGCTTTTTTATGAGGAGATTAGCTGTGGAAGGAAGCTCTCCTTTAAGAATCATCTCTTTGACTGTCTTAGAGATGCGCTTTTGATCAGCTTGGAGGGAGCATTCGTCAAGGTGTTGGTAGTGTTCTGGGTTCTCTAACTGTCTGTAAGCCTCTTTGATGTACAGACCTCTGTCCCATACAACGACGGCGCCACCTTTATCGGCTGGTTTGATTACGATGTCGCTTCTGTTACGAAGATTGTTGAGAGCGTCCAGTTCAGATTTAGTGAGATTAGAGTGAGGAATGGGTTTGAATTTGAATTTTAATCTGTGGTGACTGCCTCCTCTTCTTTTACTAGCTCCTGTAGTGTTTGAAACCGGTTGGACAGAACCAGTTTGAACTCTTCTCTCACTCCAGTCTCTCTCAGGAGGCCTACATTATAGCGCTGTCTTCTTGTCTCTGTGCGGCTTTTCTTTAACTTGAGCTTTATTCTTAAGGAAAGAAGATGGTGGTCTGAGGCGGCATCTGCTCCCCTCCTCACTCGAACATCTTGAATGGATCTTCTAAATTTCTTGCTTATGCAGATATGGTCTATTTGGTTCTCTGTAGTATGGTCAGGTGAGACCCAAGTTGCTTTGTGTATTCTTCTGTGAGGGAATATGCTGCCTCCAATGACAAGTCTGTTTAGAGCACAAAAGTCTATGAACCTCTCCCCGTTCTCACTCATCTCCCCTAGTCCCTGTCTCCCCATCACCTCTTCATATCCGGTGTTGTCCTCCCCTATTTTGGCACCCCACCCGGGTCTGCCCTGGGGGACTTGGGTGGGGTTAGGTATTTTTTAGTTCCCAGGGTCACCCTGGTCAGCCCCACAGGGTGGGGTTTTCTCTCTATTCTGGGGCATGTGTTTCTGTCTACCCGAGGTCCATTCACCTGTATTTGCCTTTTTTAAACTCTCCCTACTGTCTGCACTGCCTGTAGCTCTTGATATTGGATGTGTGTTGCTAAATGGTCTTAGCTTTATTTAGGCCCCATGTGTTAGGTTTATTTAATGTGTTTGACCGGCTGGCGACATACATTCAATGTTCTGTTTAGTTGGTTGTTTTTTTTCACAAGCAGTGCAGGCACGTCCTGAGAAAGCCTTGTTGCTGTCGGGACGTTAAGCAATGTACAATCAAAACCCCTATTTTGGCATTAAAATCACCCATGACGATGGTGATGTCTCGCTCCGCACATTTGTCCACAGCACTCTGGAGTTGGTTGTAGAACTCTTGTTTCTCTTCCTTGTCACTGTCATTAGTGGACGCATAACACTGGATGACGTTCAGCTTGATCTTTTTCTTGGTTCTAAAGGCTGCTGTGATAATTCTTGGCCCAAGAGGTTCCCAGCCCAACAGCACTCTCTGTGCCACTGGTGACAGCATGAATGCTACTCCTTCTGTATGGGGGGGCATTCTCCTCTTCATGACCTGAATACAGAATCATCTCCCCACTTAACAGCCTTTTCTGGCCAGACTGCGTCCATCTGGCTTCACTGATACCTAGCAGGGAAAGGTTGTACTTTTGCATTTCCGCTGCTATCTGGGCGGCCTTGCCGCTCTGGTACATGGTCTTGACATTCCATGTGCTCATGGTTGTGTCTCTGGATAGAGAGAGGCGGCTCGGTCCTTTGGCTTCCGAAGACTTCCGGCTTTCACCACAGGACGTCATAAATCTTCTGGTAGAAGAACCTTCCTCCTCCAGGAAAGAAATTGATGTTTGTCTTTTCGTCGGCGTTTTTGTAGCTATTTCCTTATTTGCAGGGTGGGAAAGCTACCCCCACGCCCCTTACTAGGAGGACCAGGGGTTTTCTGTCGGGGTCACCTTCCCTTAGACCATGTTGGTTCACGGCACCTTATTTCATTCGGTGCACCCCTCTCGCGAGGGACCCCCTATCCACCACCCAGGGGACGCGCCTCAACGCCGTATGGTCCCAGCGCGAGGAATGATTCAATGTCTAAAAGGCAAAATGGTGACGTCATCACAGCGACATCCATTTTTTCCTTTCATTATCCGCGAAATAGCCTTCTTGCCAGAAGAATAGGTGTCCAATCTTTGACATACTATGATAAAAACATATACCAATGTTATAAATGTTATAATATGTCATCAGTGGAAACCTAAACTATTCAATGTTTTCGATTGGTGACCTTGAAAGTGTTATTTAAAGGTCAAGGTCACCTAAAGTTGTACTTTATGAAAAAAAAACATTTGTGAAAATGTGATAAAAAATCTTACTAAAAGTGATAACATGTAAGGAATTGCTAGGATTAGTTGATAAACGATTAGACATGACCTTCACAAAGGTCAAGGTTGCAGTTTAAAAAGAGTTCATATTAATAAGAATATTCAGATTACAATAGGGCCCAAACGTGTGCTCTGATTTTAGAAATATTTGCTCACAACACCTATAGGATCTCTTGCTACTGAATCATATTCTGTTGAGATTATCAGGAACATTATAATATAGATACCCTTTATAATTTAGGTCAAGGTCACATTATGTACAGCTGTGCACTCAGTCTGATAAGTTAACTGTTCCATGGTCCTGAAATTCTCTCTCTCTCCCCCCCCCCCCCTCCCCCCCTCCACCCCATTGTTGTTTGATATTTCAGCGACTGGTGAAAGATTTTGGCCATTGGGAGCAAGGTGTAGCATCGGGAGGCCTTTTGTGCCAGGTTGAAGGTCCCAAACAAAAAGTTGGTTCCCCCCCCCCCCCCCCCCCCCCCCCTTTTTTGATTGATATTTTGGCGACTGGTGAAAGTTTTTGGCCATTGGAAGCAATGTGTAGTGTCATCCCCTCATTCATATGCCGGTTTGTCACTTACGTAAGGTAAATAGATGTGTTGTGCAGCTCGTATTACGGGCGCCCTACTAGTCTATACGCTTATTCTTTTCATTCCTTTTCGATTGGGGCAGCACAACTGTAGTCATACATAATTGTAGCCTCAGTTTTACACTAATTAGAAACATACTGTGAGCTCTGTGTGTGTGTGTTCATTGCTCCCCTCCCCCCACCCCCCACCCCCAACACACGCACACATTCTTACCCACCTTCCTCCATTTTTAAAATTTATGCTCTGCATAGATGTAGTACTCACACTTTTAGCATAATCACAGGAGGTCGGCAATTTAGTAAAAAAAATTACAGTTTTTTCATAGAATTGTAGATTTTATCATAGTTTTTGCAAACCTTTCAATCAAATTTGGCATAAAGGTAACTGATGATACCGGTAACACCTTTCTATGTATACTAATTTAGTCGACCCCTCAAGAGTCACGGAGGGTTGACAAATCTGTGATAAATGCATATATTTTGAGAAAAGTCGAATTTCACCAGTACAAAAGCCAATTCTTTACTTATGTTTAGACACTTGAACACTTGCTCATTTCAGTGACCTGTTGGAAAGGTCAAGGTCACAAAGGTCACACTAATGTGGATTAGTCATACATGTGAGCCATAGATCTTTTCCTTGTTTAAAATTTGCTTATTATCCTATTACAGATTAGGACTAGGAGATAGATCAACTGTTTTAGTTCAAGGTTGGTGCCAAAAAGAGCTTGGCGCCTGAGGCACCAAGCTATTCTGGCACCACCCTTGAACTATCATAGTCAAATTATTACAAGCAATGGGTGTATCAAGATGAAAAGTGTTAAGTAGGCATATCGCTTGCATGTGCAGGGTGAATCAGCCAGCGCTGGCCCAGATATGGCCAAGCTTCAAGCTCAGATAAAGGAGGCCAGACAGGTGATCCAACAGCTGGAGACTGACCGTGAGATGGCCATCGCTCAGGTCAAACAACAGGTATGCAAATGAATTAAAACAGTTTTCCCCCACATTCCTCATAGATAAGTGAAAAAAACACAGTTGTTTGTAAATCCTGCATATCTTTCACATTTTGGATTGAACGTCGGAGTTTTTTTCAGCAGAGAAGCAGAATCAAATGTGTTGGACCAAAGATAATTTGTTTCCTCAAAACACATTACCGATGACATTACTGTAAGGAATAGTGTCTTAGCTAGCCTAATTTTAGCCAAAATTGGTTGTGTACCTATATGGCAGAGGAGGCAACGAGGGGCGTCATAAGCCTAGCCAGTATCCCGAGTAGCCTCCCTTCTATCACCATCCTGGCAACCGCTCACCGGAATCCCACCAGTTTGTTTCTTAGCTTAGCCGTGGAACGTTGTGTACCTCTGTTTCTGCGTCTTGGCTGTGTATGGTGTGACCGGTCGCCTTTTGGCTTGGACTCTACCATGTTTAAGAAGAGAGATAGAGCTATGCTCGCCTGGGATTACTGATGCAGCTGTGCTAGCTTGGAGTTTACCTTCGTCGCTTTGAGAGTGACTTTCCACTGGACTTGTGGTGTTGGGGACTTGGATTACTTCCCGTGTTCCGCTCAAGCCTTGGATTACTGTGTTCACGGTGCTTTTTGGAGCTACCGTCGGGATGCAGCTCTTCTGTTGGTGGTGCGAGCCTTCGCTTCGGCGGCAAGGTTGGTCCCTATGGTCCTTGGTTGGCCTATGGCCTTCCCGACATGGTAAGGTAAAACCTCGATGGGTGCCCGTGACCGGCGCTAAAGGGGAGGGAAAGCGCCGGGCGTCGGCACTAGTGGAGTAACATCGCTATCGATTCTCAGCTTTGCGCGCATACGCATCAGATGCGTGGCCTCGGGGAGCCACGCTCACTCGTTGGTCACTCTTGATTATGTTTTGCAGTGGCAAGTCTGCATCTGCACATGTTGTGGGGACTTCTGAATCTGATGGCAGAGTGACGTGCATGCTGTATGCCTGCCTTGTCCGGCTGTGTCTCCACTCACCCGTGCCTCGTATGCGCCCTCTGGCTGGAGGAGCAGTGGTCTCAGCTTTGGGGATTCTATCTCTATGAACAACCGACACAAGTCCGAGTGCAGGCGCATGCCACCGACCCGACCACCTTTGGGGAGGGAACAGCTCGGACATTCGCAACCTGGGACGCACGGGCGGCTTCAGACCTTATCGAGCCGAGGACTTCAGCCAATGGTTCGTCAGCTCGCTGGGGAAACGAGATACCGAGCTTGGCCAACATAGGACTTCAGCAAGAATGTTCGTCAGCTCGCTGGGTAAACTATACACCGAGCTTGGCCAACATAGGCCTCAGCAAGAATGTTTGTCAGCTCGCTGGGAAAACATACACCGAGCTGGCCAACATAGGCCTTCAGCTTTTCAGACAAAGAGATGAGACAGGCCCATAGCGACATAGTTTGCGTTTACGAAACTAACGTTCGGACAGTTGCAGTGGGGAAGAACTTCGCCACCTCGCTGGTAGAATCACCGAGTTTGGCCTACTACGTGCATACATGACCAAACCTTGGAACGAGTCCAGCACAGGTGTACAGCGTCCTGCTCTGAGGTCAGTGACAAAGACAAGTGCCCTCGGCCGGACGAAAAGGCTGGACCAGTGACAGCCCTCTCCTCAGGTGGGATAGAGACAAGATTGGGCCACGGTAACATCGCTCGCACAGACTTCCCCCCTGTTCAAGCAGAAGCCAGCGGGATGTAGAAAAGTAAGCGACGAGATGACACGCAGCTTTGACATCCCGCTCCAAGGTCAGTACGTTTATCTTTTATTTATTTATCAGGGTTTGGCGCCGACCAGGCAACTAAGGCCATCTCATGGCGGACACGGCAGTTCACCCTTCTCTGAATTGCTCTGTTTAGTTGGGCTCTGTGCCAGCCGTGACCCACTTCACTGATAAGTGCGCGCGGGTCATAGCAGGCTCCAGCCTAGCTGCTGGCGGGAAGCGTTGCGCTCTTTGTTCCCTGTTGAAGTCTGTCAGGTATGTGATAAGTTTAGTCTGTTTATAACTTATTATTACCCCTGCAGACGACAAAGTCATCATCCTTGGCGACTTCAACGCCAGAGTGGGCCAAGACTCAGAAGCCTGGAAAGGAGTCCTCGGCAAGCATGGCGTTGGGAACTGCAATGACAATGGTCGCCTACTGTTGGAGCTCTGTGCAGAGCAGCAACTTGTCATCACCAACACTACTTTCCAGCAAAAGGACAGTCGAAAGACCACCTGGATGCATCCTCGCTCCAAGCACTGGCACCTTATCGACTATGTCCTAGTGCGTCAGAGGGACCGCAGTGACATCCTCCTCACCAGAGTGATGCCCAGCGCAGAGTGCCACACTGACCACCGCCTTGTTCGCTGCAAACTAAGGCTCCGCCTCAAGCTGAACCCCAAGAAATGGGGCCCCCCCCAAGAAAAAGCTTGATGTTGCCAGCCTTCAGCGTGACGACAAGAAAGCTGCCCTTCAGGCCGATTTACAGCGCATGCTCAAAGACACAGTTGATCCAGCAGACTCCTCCCCTGAAACACTCTGGGAACAACTGAAAACTGCTATTGTAAAATCTTCTGTGGAAGTCTTGGGCTTTGCTAGAAAGAGGAACAAAGACTGGTTTGACGAAAACGACGTAGAGATCCAGGAACTTCTAGCAAAAAAAAGAGCCGCCCACCAGGCCCACCTAGCCCAGCCTTCCTGCCCTGTGAAGAAGTCTGCCTTCCGCTTCATCTGCAGCAGTCTCCAGCTCAAGCTTAGAGAGCTCCAGAACGAGTGGTGGTCCAGACTCGCACAGAGGACCCAGCTCTGCGCTGACAACGGTGACTACAGGGGCTTCTACGAAGCACTGAAAGCAGTGTATGGCCCTAGGCACCTGGTACAAAGTCCCCTGCGAAGCGCTGATGGACAGGCACTCCTCACAGATAATAACTCCATCTTGAACCGCTGGTCGGAATACTTTCAGGACCTCTTCGGCGCTGAGCGCACTGTTCAAGAAACAGTCATCCTCCAAATCCCACACCTTCCACTAAAGGTTGAATTGGACGAACCGCCCACCGCCGAAGAGACCCTCACAGCCATCCACCAGCTCAAGAGTGGCAAAGCAGCAGGCATTGACGGAATCCCGCCAGAGATCTGGAAACATGGAGGCCCAGCACTGCACAACAAGCTCCACGACCTCTTTCTCTGCTGCTGGGAAAAAGGAACACTACCAAAGGATCTCCGTGATGCAGTCATCATCACCCTGTACAAGAACAAAGGAGAGAAGTCTGCCTGCACTAATTATCGTGGAATTACCCTGCTGTCCATTGCCGGGAAAATTCTCGCAAGGTTGCTCCTGAATCGGCTGGTACCTGCCATCGCTGAGGACCACCTCCCAGAGGGCCAGTGTGGCTTCAGAGCCAACAGGAGTACCACCGACATGGTCTTTGTGCTGAGACAGCTTCAGGAGAAGTGCCACGAGCAGAACAAAGGGCTGTACGTAACGTTTGTCAACCTAACAAAAGCGTTTGACACTGTGAGCAGGCAAGGTATGTGGCAGATCCTGGAGCGACTAGGCTGTCCCCCAAAGTTCCTCAACATGATCGTCCAGCTCCACGAGGACCAGCAAGGCCAGGTCAGACTAAACAGTGACCTCTCAGAACCATTCCCCATTCGCAACGGCGTGAAGCAAGGCTGCGTGCTGGCACCGACCCTCTTCACCATCTTCTTCAGCATGATGTTGAAGCAGGCCACAGTGGACCTCGACGATGACGACGCAGTGTACATCAGGTATCGTCTCGATGGCAGCCTGTTCAACCTCAGACGACTGCAGGCCCACACGAAAACCCTAGACCAACTGATTCGTGAGCTGCTCTTTGCTGATGACGCTGCCCTCGTTGCACACACAGAGAGAGCCTTGCAGCGCATTACGTCCTGCTTCGCAGATGCCGCCCAGCTCTTTGGACTTGAGGTCAGTCTGAAAAAGACAGAGGTCCTTCATCAGCCGGCACCCAAGGAAGAGCATCGCCCTCCCCACATCACCATCGGCGAGTCCAAACTGAAGTCTGTACACCAGTTTACCTACCTCGGCTGCATCATCACGTCAGACGCCAAGCTGGACAAGGAGCTGGACAACAGGCTGGCAAAAGCGAACAGTGCTTTCGGGCGACTATTCAAGCGGGTGTGGCACAATCAACAGCTGAAAAAAGGCACCAAGATCAGCGTGTACAGAGCTGTCGTCCTCACCACCCTGCTGTACGGTTCCGAGTCCTGGGCCCTCTACCGCAGCCAACTACGACTCCTCGAACGCTTTCACCAGCGCTGCCTGCGTACCATCCTCAGCATTCACTGGAGTGACTATGTCACCAACGTCGAGGTCCTTGAACAGGCGGAAACTGTGAGTATCGAGGCTTTGCTGCTGCGGACACAGCTTCGCTGGGCGGGGCACGTCTCCAGGATGGAGGATCATCGCCTACCCAAGATCACTCTGTTCGGCGAGCTCGCCACTGGACACCGAGACAGAGGGGCACCAAAGAAGAGATACAAAGACGGTCTCAAGAAGTCACTTAGTGCCTGCCAAATCGACCACCGCCAATGGTCTTTGCTTGCTGCGGACCGTGACACCTGGCGCTCCACCATTCACAAGGCAGCCGTCTCCTTTGAGGACTCTCGCAGAGCTAACCTTAAAGACAAGCGGCTCAGAAGAAAAAACAGAGCTGTCGTAACTCAGAACCCTGACCAGACCTTCCCCTGCAGCCACTGCGGTCGAACCTGCCTGTCCCGGATTGGCCTCCGCAGCCACGAAAATGCCTGCAGACGACGTGGGCAAGCCCTATAGAATCTTCGTTCGCGAAGTCAAGCCAAGAGAGAGAGGGACCGTGGCTAAAAAGTTTCAATCGTAAATATCATTATGTAATACTATGCTTGAAATTGTTCTCTTCAAGCTCATATAAGTTTGGTTTGAAGAACCTCTTCAACTTCTGTGCTTATTACTTGATTACAACGTGTGTAGTTCGAGGAACTTTCCTTCCGCTGTAGACAGCAGTGCTTGTGTGTAAAAAACTTGTTTTCTGTGCCGGATGTATCACTCCAATGTGTACCCTTATCTGATGCATATTATATGTAAAGTATAGCTTGTTAAAGCCATGGAGAATGAACATTCCTTTCCAAGACATTTGGAAGTCGTGAATTCTTTGTGTAGACTTTGTGGTAGAAGGTCTAGGCGAGCAGTCAAAGACAAAAACAAATCGGTGTTTTTGTGCACTAAATCACAGCATCATAGTGACCCTGTAGACACACTCATTTTAAGCTATTTTAATGTGACACTAAGCCGGAACTGAATCTCGTAACAGCAAACAGTAAACCTCTGCTTTGTGCATTGTTTTTAAACTGTGCTAAAATTGTGATATTGTTAAAAACATTGACTGTATCGGTGAAATTTGCATACTTCATTTCGGCGTGCTCTGAATGGATTACCGTTTTCACTTGGCCCACCAAACCGGCTTTAGCAGGACTCAGGTATGTGGTCATTAAGATTTTAGCATGCGATATGTCAGTTAAGACATCTCTTGACAGCTCTGACTTTGTCTGAACTTTCCAAAAACTTCAGTTTTTGAACTGTGAAGCGATGAAAAGTATGATAAACTAACGGAAGGCTGCATCTAATCCGTCTCCTAGTGATACTTTGTGCCAGTGCATGACAAACACCCACGCAGATTATCCCAGCATGTTTGGTGTCCAAAGATAGTACAATTTCTCCTCTACAAGACGATGTATGTTCAAATAATCACTCACAACTGCAGGTGAATTAATTCCGGTTTACAGACAACATCTGTAATTTACAGCTTATTCGCTGATGTATGCAGCAGAGGATAAGAGCTAATCGGGGTCAATCACAGTAGTACTGTAAACAAAGACGGCTGCTGCGCTATTCGCATCCCCAGCGGAAGCGATACCGCATAGTTGGTGCCTTATCAGTGTTGGTATTTAGCGCGCTGATAGTAAGGGGAAGGAGGCTGCCTCGCTATCTCAGTGCTCTCGCGAAGCCGATCTCTAAGTGTGCTGGTGCGCGCCGGCGGGCATAGAGCTGAAAACTAAAGAGCATAGGCTAAACTGCCGTGCGGAAGGGCAGTGACAGGTGTTCACGACCGGACAATTCTGCTGGACTTCGTGCGCCCGTTCCTCGGATAAAGTAAAGGGATGATCCGGGTTCATGTCAATATCGCATGCCCCGTCTACCCTCAGAACTGTGCAGACCCTTACCTCATCAGCGGCCACGCTTGCGGGACAGGCCGCTGCTACTGCAGACTGCTTCCCGCAACTTGGATGCCACCTGTCACCCTAGGCCGGCCGCCGAGACAAGAGTACGGCTGTCCAACCCTGCGAGACTATGGGATCAGTGTGTGGCCGCTCGCCTGACACTCACGGGACAGGTCGACTCGGGCTGCATGGGTTATGCCGCACGCATTCCGGCCCAGCACAGATGTACGGCGTCCAGCCCAGGGACGGATGCCTTTCTCTGGACAGGATGAGACTTAGGGCCTTTGGGCGCCCGCGCGGCACTTAGAGTACTACGAGCGCAGCCAAAGTGTCGGCTCGCCACACCGCCTCCCCACCTGTTCGGCTTCCCACTTCCTCGCGGCCACTAGTATGGTTTTGGTGTACACATGTCATGGGTTTTTTTATCGTGGGTACACATTGTATAGCGCTTACAGCTGGAAGGTAAGTTAGGCGCTGTAGGTTAATGATCGGTTTTATGCTGGTAGTAACTTCGGCGGATGACACAGGATCCCCGCCGGCCTCCCAGGGCGATAGTATCTACAGTCTCGGGACGTGGCGCATCAGCCTGTGGAGACGGCATTTGACTACACATGACTGAGCCTCTACTGCACTTCGTTCTGCGCATCAAGGATTGGAGACTCCCTCCCTCGCCGCGGTTTAGGAGCTTCCTGGCTGGCCGGTCACCACCTACCACACTGCCTCACCTCAGTCAACGCCTTGCCGGCTACCACTTCGTGTGAACTGGTGCACAGCGGCCTCGACCTTCCGACCATTGGTAAGCGGCTACGACAGTCGATGCGCGCAGCACACTGTACAAGTTCATCGCCACCCTGTCCTTCGGCGTGGAGACCGCCCGAGCCTTCGCGGCGCAGTACAGACTTGGTCTGGGCCGTCAACCTGGACTCATGAACATTTCTAGACGATCTTGCGGAGCCGGTCAGAGACCTCCTGGGACAAGATTGCGTTCTGAGGAAGTCACAGGCACAGAACACACACGTACTCAGTCGCTCGCCTCTTGTTGAGCTCCTTGCCTGGTCCGCGGATGGATTAGACACCAGACTCCAATATGGAAGGATGGAGCGGCCTGGGCCCCGTGCCTCTCCGCTGCGAGATTCCTGCCATAGGCCGCAGCATCGGGAGGTTAGACAGCGCAGTCCTCCTCCCGATAGTCGTCGGTCTACACACCGGAACCATGGCTCACCCCACTGGCCTTCGAGGAAAGTCTCATCCCAGTCACTCTGCCACGCGCAGCAACAGAGTCAGGTGAGCCATCTTCTGATGGAGGTAGGGACCATTGGTGGTCCCGGTTCCAGGTCAGCTCCCCTTACGGCGGTGTTTCCCCTCTGCCCCGTCTAGCTCTAGTCCCACTGGCCCCTTCCCTTACAGCGGGCAGGCAGGCCCCGCGTGATGGTTTCCCACTCAGATGTTAGTCGCCCCCCTCCCCGGCACTCGGCTGCAACGGACACGGCGATGCACTCAGCCTGCTCCTGGCGGATTCTGCCTCGGCCCTGCTTCCAGTGGTTCGTCGTTCCGCGTCCTTGAGCCCCCTACGTGCACGCTTCGCAGCCGATCTCTGTCGTCCTCCATCATACGCCGAGTTGGAGACATGACGGTCGTTAGAACTAGAAGAGGCCATGTGGCTCATTGCGCAGTTCTTCCCCCGGAAACTGGCCCACCCGCTCCACCACCCTAGAGGAAGGCTTCGGCATCGGTGGATGCTACGCTTCAGCCCTAGAGACGGAAGTCCCTGCCCCGGCCTCCGGGACCTCGCGGACGCCGTCTCGGTGAGGCTGCAGCAGGTCAACGTTCAGGACGGTGTCTCCTGCTCCATTGCCGAGGGGCCAGAACAAATGGACTCTGACAGAACGTTCCCAGGTTTTTCTCTTGCCCCTACCACCCCTGGATGATGCAGCAGAAGTGCGGGTGGGAGGTCGCAGGGCCATGCAGAGCCGGGTGCCACATGGCTTCAAGCAGATGGATAGCCGGATCCGCAACATCCTGTCCTGCTTGGGTTTACTGGACGACACCTCTACACGGGCAGTTGTCAGAGCGCTAGAGGACAACGGGGACCCAGAGTCGTCAGCGCCGTTACGCGAGTTTACCTGGCAGTGGCGGTGGACCGGGCAACTTCACGCCTCTACCTTCGCCATGGCCGGGGTTGCTAACTGCGACTTGATCAGGCGAGAGGCGGTCCTGGAGGCTTGTACAGAATGCCCTCGACGGTGACATCACAGCTCCGCCAGGCTCCTCTTGGTGGATCCGTGCTTTGGGGCACTCCTGGCAGGCAGTCAAGGAGACAAGCAAGGACATCTGGCCAGCACCGCTAAACCATCTTCCCTCGCTTCGGACTGCCTGCAAGGCTGTGGTTCACGCCTGACCCCTCACAGTGTGCTTCACCGACCCCTGCAGGGTCTCCAGTCGGCGGGAGGCGGTCTATGCACAGCGGCACGTGGCCGTCGCTGCCGCCGGACAGCCCTTGGATCCTCACTACCTTCTCGGAGGGTCATCAGATCACCTTGGGTGTCCGCCGCCGCTTCGGCGTGCCCCGCTCTAGAAGCGGGTGCATGGTGATGAGGTTTAGGCACGGGCTCTGCTAGGAGAGGGGACGCATTGCTTCGGAAGGCTGCCACCAGTGATTGCTTGTCACGTCTCACTGGCCTTCTACAGCCGCCCCTTTGGCGTACCAGACTGGGTGGCAGGTGGCGTCCCATCATAGATCTCGCGGCGCTGGACAGGTTCATTGCCGCCCCTACCATCCGGATGGAAGTTCTAGAACCTTGACAGCGGCATTCCATCCCGTGGTTTTGCCATCAGTCTCAACTGGTCCGACGCATTCCTACACAGGCCCAAGCACCTCTCAGCTCGTTCACGGGGTTGTTACCAGTTCCAAGCCCTTCCCTTCGGTCTCTACTTCAGTCCCTGGGCCTTCACCAGGTTTTGGACGTGGTGGTTGCACGGATCCGGCGGTTGGCTTCGAGTCCGACCTCCAGCAACTGCAACGGCCGGCACCGCATGAACCGGGACGTGGCCTCTCTTCGGCCGATGGGGACACGTGGCTCTCCCTGCTTCAGCAGCTCGGCTCCTGGTCAACATGGGAAGTCAGACCTCATGCCCTCCCGCAGGTTCCCACCTCGTCATGGAATCCCTGACTGACTCCTACTCGGTGAGACTACCCGATTCTGGATCAGAAGTCAGCGGCACTAGCCCTACAGGTGTCCCGCGCCGCAGGGTCGCCGGCACGGGTCTGGCTACAGCTCCCGGGCCTTGTGAGCGCGCCGGCAGATCTGTTACCGCTCTGCCGTCTCTACTCACGGCTGATGCAACAGCATCTCTTGCTTCGCGGGCGCCCGGTTTCGGGAGACCTAGGAGCCCTCGTCCCGGGGTCTCTGCTGGTCCGGTCGCACCTACAAAGATGGACGGGGCCATCTAATCTTGGTGGGTGGCGGGAGGATCACTCTCCTTCCCCTTGCCCTACCCGTCGTGGGGCACGGTCGCAAGCGCTCCGGCTGGGGAGTGCCTCTGCTCCTGGACTTAAGCGCAATCGCGGGCCTGGGACCGCCAGACCCTTTCCCCACCCAGCCACCAGAGGCACCCTTGGCCCAGCTCGCTCCTCCCGTCTCAGCCGCTCCCGTGCTTCCCGGTCCCAGCGCCCTCCTGGATTCTTCACCTGGAAGACTCACTTCAGGCAGCGGGACGTCTTAGTGCTCTCCAACAACACAACAGTCAGAGCCAGAAGGACGGGACGCGCTCACTCTCACTCTGCATCCTACTATGTCAGCTGCTGGTGTGAAGCAGGGATCGTGGCCTCTCACTTCGGGCGAGACATGTACCAGGCCTTGATGTGCTCGTGGACTCCCTTCGCGGCAAGGCAACCACTCCCCCCAAGTGGTCACGCCTACCCTGCCCGACCTCTTCGGTTGAGATGCTTGCACTGCGAGACACCCTTCATCGGCCTGTTCGCGATGAGGGGGAACACGTGGCTTCCCCGCTTGGGCTCGCCCATACTGGACCTGCTTGCCTGGGCAGTGGACGCCCTCTCCAGCTCCGGGGATGGCCTGCTAGGGTGCGCTTCCCTCCCATCGTGCCCATGAGCCTGCTGAGCTTAGGGGCTGCGACGCAGTGTGGTTCCTGGGTGGCCCCTTTCAGTTGGAGCAAGAGCTGGGCCTCTGGCCTCCGACGCCTTGCCTCGGATCTTCACCGGAGACTTCCCACACCACGCACGATACTGGAGCAGCCATGGCAGGATCTCTTTCACGCTTGCTTGGAGAGACTCCTTACACGCCGGGAGATGGCGCGGCGTGCCCTCGCCGGTAGAGGCTTCTTGGGTGCGGCGATGGAGGCTATCACTGCAGCTCTCAGACCTTTGACCCGGAGGTCTGCAAGGGAAGGGTCTTACAGTCCTGGAGCGGTGCTAGCGCCTCTATGGATCAGACTTTACCCGGCTCGCTGAGTTCGTCGGGTCGCCAATCACATCAGGGGCTGCATCTCTATGGTGGCAGACACGTGCCATGGCAGTTTAGTCTATGCTCTTTAGTTTTCAGCTGTGCTGGTCGGCACTCCCTGGAAGAAATTTGTCAGATCGGCTTCGCGAGAGCACTGAGATAACGAGGCAGCCTCCTTCTCCTTACTATCAGGGCGCTAAATATCATCACTGATAAGGCACCAGCTGTGTGATCTCGCTTCAGCTGGGGATAACAATAGCGCAGCAGCTGTCTTCGTTCACAGTAATACTGCGCTTTTCCCCGACTATTTCTTAGCATCTGCTGCATACATCGGCGAAAAGGCTGTGAATTACAGATATTGTCTTTAAACAGGAATTAATCAACCTGCAGTTTTGAGCAATTACTTGAACATAAGTCGTCTTGTAGAGGAGAAATTGTACTATCTTTGACATCAAACGCGCTGGGGTAATCTGCGTGGATGTTTTTCATGCACTGGCTCAAAGTATCACTAGGAGACGGATTAGATGCAGCTTTCCGTTAGTGCTGTCAACAGATGTCTTAACTGGCATATCCCATGCTAAAATCTTCAAAACCGCATACCTGAGTCCTGCCAGACCAAGTGAAAACGGTAATCCATTCAGACCTCGCTGACATGAAGTATGCGAATGTCGCCGATACAGTCAGTGTTTTTAACAATATTTAACAATTTTAGCACAGTTTAAAACAATACACAAAGCAGAGGTTTACTGTTTGCTGTTCAGAGATTTAATTCCGGCTTTTGTCACATTAAAATGGCTTAAAATAAGTGTGTCTACAGGGTCACTATGATGCGGCTGTGTCTAAACTTGATAGGCTTTCTACCACAAAGTCTATACAAAGAATTCAGGCCTTCTACCATAAAGTCTACACAAAGAATTTATGCCTCCAAATGCCTTGAAAATGAATGTGCATTCTCCATGGCTTTAACACGCTATACTTTACATCAGATAAGGGCACACATAGTGATACATCCGGCACTGCTAAACCAGTTTTTTACACACCTGCACTGTCTACAGCGGAAGGAAAGTTCCTTGAACTACACACGTTTTAATCACATAATAACCACAGAATTCGAAGAGGTTTCTAAAAGAAACTTACATGAGCTTTAAGAGGACATTTTCAAGCATAGGATTACAGTGGAGTCCGCTTAACACAAATTTCTGGGGACACGGAAAATCACTTTGTGTTAAACGTATTTCGTGTTAACCAATATGGCCTAAAAATTGATCACGGCCCTCAAGGAGAAAGTGTGTAGGAGATGTGTGCGTGAATGAGTACGAGGTTAAAAGTGAACATTATTGTACTTTATATGCATACCTTCAGCTTGCTAGGAAAACACAAGGAAACGTGTTCAGCTTGTGTATTTAATGTAAAATCCATCAGGTAAAATCATAGTAAGTTACAATCCATCAGGTAAAAGCAACACAGGCTGAAGTACAATCCCGCATCAGTAAATGGGTTGTGTTCATACACGAATGATACAAACAACATGAATACAGTACAGAAACACTAGCCAATGAGAAGACGGATTACAACAGCCGAAGGCTATTCAGCCAATCACGGACTAGTTTGCTCTGATCTGTCGTGTATTACAGCGCGAGAGCGACACGTGAATTGGTTTTCAGTGAATGGAATCTGTGTTCGTGTTAAACAGGTGAACAATAGTGAAATTGCCCTGGTTGGGAACCAAAACCAGCTTCGTGTACAGCAAGATTTCGTGTTAAGCATTTCGTGTTATCAGTGAAATTTTAATACAGAATAAGAAGACCGTCGGCCGGGAACGCAAAAACGGTTGGTGTTAACCAGAAATTCGTGTAAAGCGAGTTCGTGTTAACTGGACTCCACTGTACATAATCATATATACGAGGTAATAATAAGTTATAAACAGGCTAAACTGATCACCTGCCTGACAGCCTTCAACAAGGAACAAAGAGCGCTACGCTTCTAGCCTGCAGCTGGCAGAGTCTGGCATCACCCGCGTGTGCTTATCAGTGATAATGGGTCATGGCTGGTTCACAACCCAACTAAAGAGAGCATTTTAGGGAAAGGTAAACTGCTGTCGTGCCGGTACTTGGGCCAGCCAGTCCCGGAGGATTGCAAAGACCTCCCCGACCTGAGGGCGCATTCGAACCCCAGCGGCCGGGGACCCGCTTTCTGCTACTCCGCTGGGCCGTACCATGGGGGCTAACATGGCTGAAGGCAGACCGTTTGGACCACTGTCCTGGGTGCGGTTCGCTGACTTGACCAGGAGGTCGTGCTTCCTGCTGGTCCTCGCACAGCGTTGAGAGTGAGCGAGCTACACGCACTCCCCATGCACCCTCCTGTCTGCAGCTCAGGGCCGAGGGCTTGGTTCAGTGCCTCAACAGCCGACTCTGGCCAGAATAGATCCCCCTCGACCGCGCCTCAGATGATAACTCTTCGGCCACGACAGGGTCATGACAGTCCCGGGAATCCCAATGGCAGGACCCGGTCCGTCTAAACCCTCAGACTTGGAGGGGACATGCCCGCCTACACGGCCCAAGCAGTCTATGGGACCCGGTTGGCATGATACCTCGCACTCCCGCTCCACAGAGACGGGACACTTGCGGCGGTATGCCCGCATTGCAGCGGAGAAGGATGCGGTACCTAATAATGCAGGAGGTGACGAGCCATCTGAGACCATGCACCGCCGCTCCCCGGGCAGGAACGGCATAACAGCTCAGTCTAGCTCTGGCTGGCTACGCGGAGTCATACGATCCGCATACAATGAGCCTACCCGGCACCGGCCTCCACATGGCGTGGGTGGGTAGTCCACTCGGTCCCTGACTGAGTGGGCTAGCAGACGGGTGCCATCTTTGTCCAGGATTAGGACTTGATGTCAGCAGATATGTTGTTCAGTCTTTTTCACTGGTCCGGTTTTTAAGGAGCTGTGCTTACCCAGGTCTTACCATGTTGGATTGGTCCTTAAAAATACGTGTGAGCTTTTGGTCCTTTGGATCCCAAGTGTTTGCCGTGCTTGGAGACCCGTGTCGGGGGAGAAGAGGATCCTGGTGGCTGAAACACTCCACTTTGGCCTTGACTTCTGCCTAAACGGGAGGCTAGTCGTACCGGCCTAGTCAATCGGCTCTTGTCACGTCGAGCCCTATCCCCCTGTTGACATGCGGGTTGTTATACGGAGCACCATGCTATAGCCTCTGATGCTGATTAGGTGCTTTACGCCAGTATTCCCCTGTATTCAACAGTGTGATAGAAGGCGGTGGCTCAAACGGTTCAATCAGGCTTACCCCCTTGAGTATATCTTTCGGGCAGTCTCCATTGTGCGTCGGCTGGAGACCCGCCGACAGTTGCACTTTCCCTTGTTGGGCTCGGTGGCGGGCGGGGACCCCCGGGGGATGAATATCTATCATACTATAATATGGAAAATATCAAAAAACCAAAACTAGCACCAAAGCGGCACATAGCCGCCGACATTGTCATTGAGAACGATAGTGACTCTGACTGTGAGGAAGCGACACCTCAGGCGTCGGCCGCCTGGCCTCGCTTTCTCATTATCCACAGCAAAGTTAAAGAGAAGCCTGTTTCAAAGCTGCACCCTTTCCTGGTAGGGGAGACCCTCAGGAGCCGTGTTGGCAGGCCTGAGGCCCAGCGCCTCAGGTCTGGTGACTTGTTGGTAGAGTGCCGTACCCGGGCACACTCCAATGGGCTACTGAGGCTCTCCTCCATCTGAGACACTCCAGTGGAGGTCACTCCCCACAAAA
This sequence comes from Semisulcospira habei, assembly GCA_036245525.1. Lineage (NCBI taxonomy): Eukaryota > Metazoa > Mollusca > Gastropoda > Semisulcospiridae > Semisulcospira > Semisulcospira habei. The sequence continues at coordinate 209,240,635 of BTPG01000002.1, read as the reverse complement.
CAATGAATTCCTCTAGAGGAGTGATTAAAGATCAAGCATTGGCCGAACTGTCTGAAGATGAACTTGTACGGAACCTTAAGTCACAGGGGGTGACCTACGTCAGGCGCTTCATTTCCAAACGAGGTGGTAGGGAGATCCGTCTCCCTACCATCATCCTGACGTTTGGCACCCCCACAGCTCCTACTACCATCTGGGGAGGTTACTACTCCCTAAAAGTGAAAAAGTACGTCCCTCTCCCCCTTCGGTGCTTTAAGTGCCAAAAGTATGGCCATGGGCAGAAGACATGCCGCCAGGCAGAGGCTCTATGCGCCCGTTGCACTAAGCCCGGACACTCTGCTGAGTCCTGCACAGCCATCCCCCTGTGTGTGAATTGCCAGGGGGCGCATATGGCTTCGGACAAGAAGTGCCCTCGTTGGATCTCCGAGTGCAGGATTCAGCAGGTGCGTGTGGAGAAGGGGCTGTCCTTTGCGGACGCAAAAAAAACTGGTTGACGGTCCTGGTGCAGCTGAGGCGGCGCCAAACTCAAATAACAACTTTGTGTATACTTTCAGTGCTGCGGTGGCAGGCAAGCGCCCCACCAAAGACTTCTCTTGTCAAACCCCAACTTCTTGGTTGGGGGCGGAGCCTCGGATCCTCTCACCCCTGGAGAGTAACCCTCCTCCGGTGGTGACGAGGAGCCAGGGAACGCAGAGGGCGGATGCTACCGGTCCGGTGGCACCGCCTTCTGCTGCCCCTAAGCCTCAGCCCCCACCCAAACCTGCTAGTTTGTCAACACCAAAGGTTTCTGGCTCTGGTCAGCCTTCTAAGGCCGCTAACTCTAGCGGCAGGAACGCTGCCCAGGACCAGAAGTCAAAGAAATCTATGGGACCGCCGTGCGCACGGGCCCAGAAGGGGAACACTGATGTCCCCCTTCAAAACAAATATGCTGCATTGGAGGAGCAGATGGAGGGAGTGGAAGTTGCCGATGCTGCGGCAGCTCCAAACCCTTCATCTCCTAAGAACCAGAGGAGGCCCGGGAGCCGGCCCCCCCTCTGTTTCTCCGACTCCTTCCAAGGGGAAGGAAAAAGGGGGGAAAAACTCCGCACCCCCAGATAAGACATAATCATGGACTCTCTGCTTCAGTGGAATTGTCGTGGTTTTCAAGCTAATTTGAGGAATTACGTCTTTTAGTCAAGTGCTATAACCCCTCAGGGTTCTGGGTTCTAGAACCCTGGCCATACCTTCCCCTGCAGCCACTGCGGTCGAACCTGCCTGTCTCGGATTGGCCTCCGCAGCCACGAACAAGCCTGCAGACGTCGTGGGCAACTCCTATAAAATCTTCGTTCGCGAAGTCAAGCCAAGAGAGAGAGAGATAACCCCTCAGTAATATCTCTTCAGGAGACTTACCTGAAGACTTCTGACCTTGTGTCCTTTAATGGTTTTAACGCTATACATAAAGGCTCTGATTCGGAGAGGCGCTCGGGTGAAGTGGCTCTTCTCATTAGTAGCCAAATTTTATGTAACCCCGTTAGCATCGACACCTGTCTTCAGGCTGTCGCAGCGCGGGTTACCTTGAAGAAGACCATAACTATATGCAGTATTTACCTGCCACCATCCCTGCGGGTCTGTAGTAATGATTTTTTAAATTTAGTTGATCAACTGCCCCCTCCCTTTATTCTCATGGGGGATTTTAACGGTCACGCTCACCTTTGGGGTAGTGACCACTATGATGGCAGAGGTCAGATGTTAGAAGATGTTTTTTCTCAACTTAACCTATGTGTCTTTAACGATGGTTCACCTACATACTCTAACCCAGGTTCAGGATCTAGTTCTGTTCTAGACCTCACTGTGTGTGATCCTTCTCTCATGCTGGACTTTGACTGGAAGGTTCACGATGACCTGTGTGGTAGTGACCACTTCCCAGTAGTCCTGTCATCGGTCAGCTGTGGGGAGGATCCGCCGGTGGGGCACTGGAATCTTAAGAAAGCTAACTGGCCTCTGTTCGCCTCCCTCTGTCAGTCTCGTATTACAGAGGAGGTGGTCATGTCATCTGAAGAACCTATTTCTTCTTTTACTACTATTTTGTTGGACGTAGCGGGTGAAACCATCCCTAAAACTTCCGCATCAGTCCCTCGAAAGCCGAGAGTACCATGGTTCAACGAAGAGTGCCGCAAGGCCCAAATAGCGCGCAAATCTGCTCAGCGACATGCTTTCCGTAATCCGTCGCAAGTAAATATTTTAACCTTTAAAAGACAGAGGGCGAAAGCCCGTTACATTTTTAAACGTGAACGCCGTGCTTCCTGGAGACGCTTCGTCTCATCTTTAACTTCTCGGACTCCGTCCCAGAAAGTATGGAAGGCTGTTCGGAGAATTAGGGGCAGAGGTGGCTCGGCTTCTGTTGGCCATCTTAGAGATGGTGCCAGTTTGGTTACAGATAAAAAAGCTGTGGCCAATTTGCTTGCCTCCACCATTGCCCATAATTCTTCAACGGAGCATTATTCACCTTTCTTCCAGAGAGAGAAGGAGAAGCGAGAGTCTCGTATTTGTGATTTTAAGTCCGATAACTCAGAAGACTATAATGTCCCGTTTACATTATCAGAATTGCAGCAAGCTTTGCAGAAATGTAATGACTGCTGCTGGCCTAGATACCGTCCACTATCAATTCCTAACGCATCTGCCTGAGAGGTCACTCCTTGTACTTCTCAAGGCCTTTAACCATATCTGGGGAACTGGTCATTTTCCGCCGTCTTGGCGCCAGGCTGTGGTTGTACCGATCCCCAAGCCGGGTAAGGATCCTTCCGACCCGGGCAACTACCGGCCTATCGCTTTGACATCATGTTTATGTAAAACTATGGAGCGCCTGGTCAACGCCCGCCTGGTGTGGCATCTTGAGTCACAGGGTCTCCTCACAGACCTCCAGTGCGGTTTCCGGCGCTTCCGTAGTACAACTGACCATTTAGTCCGCTTTGAATCATTTATTCGAGATTCTTTTGTCAACAAGCAGCATGTCTATGCAATTTTCTTCGATCTTGAGAAGGCGTATGACACTACCTGGAAGTATGGCATAATGTCTGATTTGTTGGACATGGGTTTTAAAGGGCACCTGCCCGTTTTTATTCACAATTTTTTGACTAACCGGTCGTTCCATGTCCGTGTGGGCTCCACCCTCTCCGACTCCTTTGAACAGGAGATGGGTGTCCCACAGGGCAGCATTCTATCTCCTGTTTTATTTAGTATTAAAATTAATAACATTGTAAAGGCCGTCAAGGATGATTCTGAATGCTCTTTGTTTGTTGACGACTTTGCTTTGTGTGCACGTGGTCGAGGACTTGCGTCCCTTGAGAGGCGCTTGCAGCTGTGCGTTGATCGCATCCAGCGGTGGGTGTCTCTCAATGGATTCAAGTTCTCGCCCTCCAAGACTGTTTGTGTGCATTTTACTAACCAGACGAAATTTTTTCCAGAACCTAGCCTGAGCATTGCTGGAGTGCCAATTAAGGTGGCCGAGGAGGCAAAGTTTCTGGGGGTCATTTTTGACAAAAGACTTACCTTCCGCAACCATATTAATTACCTTAGAACCTCTTGTCAGAAGGCTCTCGACATTCTTCGTGTCGTCGGTCGTACTGACTGGGGTGCGGACCGTACTGTCTTACTTCGTCTGTACCGGGCCCTTGTTCGGTCCAAACTGGATTACGGCTCTGTGGTGTATGGCTCAGCTTCCAAGTCTGTGCTACAGCGTCTGAACACAATTCACCATCAGGGTCTGCGGATATGTCTTGGGGCCTTCAGGACGTCTCCAGTTCCTAGTCTGTATGCCGAGGCAGGGGAGCCTTCTCTCAAGCTCCGCCGCATCCGCCTCATGCTCAGCTACGTTCTGAAACTGAAGGCCCATCCAGACAATCCTGCCTATGATTGTGTTTTTAAACCATCGTTTGCAGAGATTTATGATACCCATCCGGGAGCTGTCCGTCCACTTTCTTTCCGTGTCCGACCTCATCTGCAGGCGGCCGGATTGGACCTGGACAGAGTTTCGGAATCCCTGCAACACATCACTCCACCTTGGCTCTTACCAGTTCCTGACATCTTGCTGGACTTGACTGCCCACAAGAAAGACTCTACTCCACCAGCCATATACCAACAGAGCCTCAATGAACTGCTTTCAATTTTTCCTGGCTATTGTCGCATCTATACCGATGGGTCAAAGTCTGAGGATGGGAGAGTGGCTGCGGCCGCAGTGTCCTCTCGCCATCCTAGACGCCCATTTAAGCACCGCCTCCCAGACCACTCATCTGTATTTAGTGCGGAACTGCAGGCGGTTCTGCTGGCACTCAGGCATGCTTATCGATCTAGAGAAAGGAACTTCCTGATTCTGTCTGACTCTCTTTCTGCCCTGCAGGCCCTTCAGGGCACGGGAAATGACCACCCACTGCTGGTGCAGATCAGAGAGCTCCACGCGGACTTGATGAAGGAATATTATGATATCATTTTTATTTGGGTGCCAGGGCATGTGGGCATCGAGGGCAACAGGATCTCAGATTCTGCTGCCAACGATGCCCGCAATGACCCTGTCCCTGACACACAGACTGTTTATAGTGATTTTAGACATGTGGCTAGTGCGTACATAGCCCGTGAGTGGCAGTCCGAGTGGGACAAAGAGGAAGCTAACAAGCTGCATGAAGCCCTTCCTAAGTTGTCTGACGGTCTACCTTATCGCTGCGGCAGCCGCCGTGAGGAGACTGTCCTGGCTCGGCTCCACATCGGCCACACGTATGTTACGCACTCTTATTTACTTAAACAGGAGGAGCGTCCATGGTGTTATGCCTGCGACGAGCAGTACTCTGTTCAACATTTTTTGTTGTCTTGTGCTGATCTAATCGACACAAGGTATAAACATTTCACAGCAGACTCCTTGAAGGTTTTGTTCCGGGATGTGCCCCCGGACAAGATCTTCAGTTTTCTGAGAGAGTGCCATATTTTTAATAAGATTTGAGCGTTATAGATTATGATGTTTTTATTATTTTGACCTTTTTGAGAGTCTTCCGACGTTTTCTTTAAAGACCTGTGCGACATTTTAGCCTGACATATTTTTAAGGTATATTTACATCATGTCTTAAGACCTTTCTTTTAGTCTGGCTGACCAGATTTTTACCCTTCCCGCCGTGAGATGGCCTTAGTTGCCTGCTCGGCGTTAAACCCAAATAACTAACTAACTAACGCATACAATGACCTCTCCCTGGAGAGCGCAAGGGCGCATGAGGTCAGAGCTGTTACCACGAGCGTCGCATGTGACTGCATCTGCGCTATGAGGGACATTGCGGCGGCTGGGGGCTGATGGGCAGAATCAATCTTCGCCCGGTTCTACCTTAGAGATCGCCCCAGCCAACCGGAGAACCTGGCCCTGGTGAGGTGGGGGGGGGGGGGGGTTGGGCATCGCCACGGCGCAACACTCCCATCCAGCACCAAGAGCGCCGTAGGCTATGCTTAGCTGAAATTGTCGGGAGTGTGCACCTCAGGGTGGCCTTGCTAAGCGTTACCGCAAGGGTAGGATGTAGTGGGCGGCACCCTCCTCCTCTTCGCAATTCTTCATAGTAATGCCATCGGTAATGTTTTTGAAGGAATAAATGTATTTTTCTCTAAAATATATTTTTTGGAAAAATACTTACCGATGGCTTTACTCAAATGTCCCTCCTACCTACCCTGCTTGCTGCCAGTACGCTAAGAGAGAACTGGTGTGACTAGACAGCTCACGTGAGGAGGAGGGGAGGCTACTCAGGGTTGCTTGGTAACTGCTTACTAGAGTTACGTCCCTGTTTGTATAGCAACACTCAGGGGTTGGAGGCTGAAATTTGTAAGCTAAGAGAACCTTCCTAATAGTAATGCCATAGGTAAGTATTTTTCGAAAAAAATACATTTAGAGAAAAATACATTTTTGTGGACTCTGACGACCGCAATATATCGATTCAGCGCTGTAATATGATATTTTTCATTTTCATTCAGGTGCATGAAGAGATGGAGGTGAAGGATGAGCAGTTAAGTCAGGCACGTCATCGTGCTGAGTCGCTGTCACAGGAGAATGCAGACCTGCAGGAGAAGGTCAACACAATGCAGGAGGAGATTGACACTCTCAAGAAAACCAGTTAGAAGTGTACTTTTACAATCTTAATTTAGTCAAACCTGTATAAACGTGAGAGTCTGTAGATGTTTCCTTTAAAGGCCTGTGCGACATTTTAGCATGAAATATTTTTAAGATATATTTACATCTTGTCTTAAGACCTTTCATTTAGTCTGGCTGGCCAGATTTGTACCCATCCCGCCGTGAGATGGCCTTTGTTGCCTGCTCGGTGTTAAACTTAAATAACTAACTAACTTCAACCCTCACAGACTACACCTGGAAGTGAATGGACCATAGTATACTTGACTTCACTGATAACACATTCTTACATACCAAACATTTGATATAAAAACATGAAAGGAGTGATTCATATATGCTGTGATTGCGCAAAAAGAAGTAGGAGATATTGTAAGTTATTAGTAGCAGGGGTTTGCTACATGGACCCTTGTAGGCCTGAGGGAGGTCAAAGGAACCATTGTACCTGGCCTTCGGGGTACAATGGTTCCTTTGAGCTCCCTCAGGCCTACAAGGGTCCATGCAGCAAGTCCCTGTGACCAATAACATATTTGTTTTCATTCCTCCCATGTTTACCTACAAGAAATCAAGAAGAATTTTTCCGACCTGGATCACGCCAGACATGACTGATGACAAAGGAATATACATGTATACATAATAGAATTATGACGTAATGAAAAATCTTTCATAACGTTGCCGTCTCCAGTAGTGTGCCTGTTGTTTCGAACAACACTAAGTAACTTTGTACTTTAGACCGTTTTGATGATCTTTTATGGAACAAAACTGACATCCAAGATGCGTCAGAAAGAGGGCTACAAAAAGTCAGCCAAAAATCTTCAATTTCTTGAGAGAAAGCAATATTTCTAACAAGATCTGAGCATTCATAGACTATGTGAATTTCCTTATTTTGCCCTTTTGAGAGTCTGTAGACGTTTTTTTTTAAACTCTCGGGCGACATTTTAGCCTGACGTATTTTTAAGGTATATTTACATCTTGTCTTATATTTAAAGACCTTTCTTTTAGTCTGGCTGACCAGATTTTTACCCATCCGGCCGTGAAGATGGCTTTAGTCGCCTGCTCGTCGCTAAATCCCAGTAACTAACTACGGTTTGCACTAAAGACATTGGTCGTGTGAGGGATGAAAACAATGAGATTTCAACTTAAATGGTGAAATATTGTCAAAATCTGTGAAATGATGAGTTATGCTATGAATATGCCATGCCATTTGCCTACATTTTCACAGTGTTGGTTTTATTGTGTGGGTAGTGTACAGATTGGATGCCGTGAATATGGCATTGAGGTCAAAGTCAGTAGCAGGTTATTTCTGTGAAAATTGATTCAATATTGTTTTGGTTTGTCTTGCGATAATCACGGTCATGCGTACAGTAATTAATACTGGCTTTCTTTTCTCAGATGATTAGGCAGCAATTCACAAGCAACTAATTATGTGTTTTAGTTAATCAGCAAAAAAACGGAAGTGCTTTGTTAACCCTTATCATTCGGAATGCACCAGTGTCTGAAATAAGTTTGACTAAAATAGTTTAAGGGTAGTGCCAGAATAGCTTGGCGCCTCTAGGTGCCAAGCTATTCTGGCATCACCCTTGAACTAAAGCCATTGGTCTATATCCTTATCCGTAAGTACTATAATGTAGCTTGCGTGTGGCAGTGTACAAATTTGAAGCTTTTAGCCCCAGTATGATATTGGTTAAGACAATCCAAATAACATTCTTAATCAGCGCAGTTAGGACAGAAAATAGCATGCAGACATTTACAGAGTTGCTGTGGCAGTGTGCTTCATTCCTTATCGCCAGAGTTGTCAACATGTTGCTGGTGTGTTATAAATTAACATGAACACTTGAAAAGTCTGAAAATGAACTTGCAGCTGTATGTCGTGACTCATGTGTATCCAAAAACTACAAGGAACAACCCTTAGATTATATTATTAATACTTTTGGTCATTAATATTAAATTTCAAAACGTTTCTATGCTAAATACATGTGTATAACTGAAAGAATGCCTTTTGATTAATACTCGTACCGTTAGTGCAGTGCAGAGTGAAAATGAAAAGTGTCGCATAATCTTTTTTTTTAAAAAGCATGATGATGTGAAAACCTTGTTGTCTAAGGATATATCTGAAATCTGACAAGTGCCATAGTTATTGTCTATTGGGTTTCAGATTTTAAAACCATTAACCCTTTTCATTCTGATACACTCCTGCCTGAAATACATTTGACTGATATTGTTCCTGGGTGGTGCCAGAAATGATTGGCACTTGAGGCGCCAAGCTATTCTGGCACCACCCTTGAACTAAAACAGTGATCTGTCTTGTAATCTGTAATGTAGCCTTCATAGGACCATAAGCAAATGTATAAAAAAATAAGCCTCAGGTTGTAATGGGTTAAGTAAAAACTTACTTGCTGTCAGTCTTAAAGAGTACTGGAAAACAGATATACCATTAAAAGCAATGAATGATGTTTTCTGGCAAGTCCGGCAAGTCCATTTTGTTTTCTGAAGTAGTCATGCAATGACTGTCACAAGATAAACCTAATCAAAATTGAAGCGATTTTAACAGAAATAACCTGCATGTGACTTTTACCATTGGACCTCATCACCCTATGTCATGGCTCTCAATCAGATCACGTGACCTGCACAATGACACCAATGTTGTGAAAATGTAGGCCGGTGGCGTGACCAATCAAGAGCATAACTCATCATTTGGCCAATTTTTAAAGTTCTCATCTGTTTCAGTTGAAATGTCAATATTCCCTACTTTTCTTGCTCAGTATAGAAAAACTCTGGCTTACTGATTTCACCCCATGGCCACATTTTAGAGGTGTCGCCTAATGACTGTATACCTGTTGCAGGAGATGAATCGACCATGATAATTCAAGGGAAGTGCCAGATTAGCTTGGCGCCATCAGGTGCCAAGCTAATCTGGCACTACCCTTCCAATATCATGGACAGGGCTGACTGAGTTAACCCATTCAGCCCTGACGCACTACAGCAGGAAATGTGTCGACCATGATAATTCAAGGGTAGTGCCAGATTAGCTTGGTGCCTGTCGGCGCCAAGCTATTTCTGGCACTACCCTTGAATTATCATGGTCGATCCATCTCCTGCAACAGGTGCATAGTCCTTAGATGACACCTCCAAAATTTGGGGAATATGTGTGTTGGGCTGAATGAGTTAAGCCACACTTTTTCTATATGAATCACTCGTTTTATAACCATTCCACTTTACTTGCATGCAGACCATGAGCAGCTGGAAAAGGCTCGTGAGATCATCAAGCGGCTGAAAGAAGAGAAGAAGAAGTTCACTGAAGACATGGAGAACAAACTGGCAAGGGCCGAAGAGGCGATGGAAGAGGAGAAGGAAAAACTGGTTCACGAATTGTCTCGTGGCAAAGCAGCTGCTGTTTCATTGTTGCAGGTTAGTGGACGGGTTACCTTTGGCTGTTGGCAACACTTTTTGTTGTGATGATTCTTGCAGGAATCACACAACAAAAAATGCAACCAACAGCCAAAGTGTTAAGTATGTGAGTAAATATGTCCGTGTTTCATGTGAGTCTGCATGTTGTTTACGTTTGCGGCGTTGCTATGAGTTGATTTGCAGCTGGGATAAGCGCTTATAATGTGCTGTACTTTTGATATTATTATTATTATTGTTATTATTATTCTTAATATGTATTGTTATTGTTATTTGATATTTTTGTGTGAATTTCAGGAACAGTCGGAGAAACAAATGGAAGAAAAGCTGAAGGCAGCCCTGGAGGAGAGAGACATCATGTGGCAAGAGAAGATGGCAGAGCAGGAGAGATCTCATGCAGAGATACTCGACAGCAAGGTTTGTATTGTTACTGACGTGTGCTTGCAACGCACGTGTGCCATCAGGTGCGTGACATGTGAAGATGTGTTAACCCTTTCAGTCGCTGTATATTACAGCAGGAGTCTGTGATAGTTTTGTGGTGGTGCCAGAGTAGCTTGGCACCCAGAGGTGCTGTCTGTTAAACTGTTGAATATTTGTTGTCGTCTGAAAACAACTCACAGTTTGCAAATAGGGGAAGTGAACCCTTTGGCTGTTGATAGCGTGTTTTGTTGCGATGATTCCAGCAGGAATCGTCACAGCAAAATGCACTACCAACAGCCAGAGGGCTAAAGCTTAGGGTAAGATTGTCAGTGGTAAGATTTGTTGCATCGTACCACTGCATTCTTCTTTTCAAATGTTGTTGATCTGCCCATCCTTCCTATCTAGCTCACAGACTTGACAGTGGCGCGTAAGACTGGTGTGTTCATCTGGGTGTATCCTTCAGTCATTGAGTTGTGTTTGTTTTATACCTTGTGCAGGCATGGGAATTGTCCGCGAAATCCGCGAATTCTGCGAAAAAGAAGAGATCGTCCGCGAAAATAAAAAGGTGTTTCCGCGAGAAAAAAAACATTGTGGGTAGCAAAATGAGCAGAGCACCGGTTTAACATTGCAGGTAGGATATGACGTGGCAGGCTGTGTCCGTGACCTGCAATGGTGGCGGAGTGCGACGCGCTGCGCAGTAAACCTAGATCAAACCCATCGTTTGATTTTTCGGCTCCAGGAAGAAAGGTCTAGCACCCCCCCCCCCCCCCCCCCCCCCCGTTCCCCCCTGTCCCCCCCTCCCCCGTCGTTTGATTTTTCGGCCGCAGTAAAAAAGGTCTAGCGCCTACCCCCCCACCCCCCCACCTCCTCGTCGTTTGATTTTTCGGCCCCCGGAAAGGAAAGCAAGGTGTAGCTTCCTGGAGGCCTGAGGTTGAAGGCCTAGTTTCAGATGACTTTTGCTTGGGCAATTCCCATGCCTGCTTATGGCAGTTGAATGGAAATGTAGCTTTGTGTATGCAGTATCCCATTGGGTGTCCTAGATGCCAGTGATACCTAGTTACGTGATTTGCATGTAGTCTTCTTCTTCTCGAACGCCATCACACTTGGAGTTTGGCTCTCAAAATGAAATCTGTGGTCTTCTGTAGCGCCTTCACAGGCCCGTACAGTTTCTCTTGTAGGGTGGCGGGCTTTGGCCATATCTCCTCCCACGGCAACTGGTGGTTCCCACAGTCCTGGAGGATGTGCTCTGTGGTTTGCTCTGCTTCTCCACAAGGACACAGGGGAGATGGCACGAGGTGGAAGCGTCTACGCAGGTGGAAATTGAGTCGGTTGTGCCCGGTCCTCAGACGGAAGATGGTCACCTGCTCTTGTCTGGACAGCTGATGGTAACTGTCTAGGGGCCGTTGTGGTGGTCTGTACACAGACTTAATGATGGTCTTCATCTCTGTGAAGCTGACTCCAGCCTGGTGCACTTGGTGTTTTGCAGTGCCTCTTGTAGACATGGCAGTTTGCTTGCTGTTGCTGCCTCAAGAACATACTTGGCATTAGTCAGGAAGATAATCTGGGCATCAGGGTCTGCAGTGCCACTTAGGGTGTTTGCAGCATGGACCAGGGCTTCCACCTCAGCTCTGTAATTTGTGCAGTGAAGGCCTGTTGGTATTGCCTCTACCTGCCATTTTCCGTTTGGGTACTGAATGTACACCCCAGCCCCTCCATTCTGAACTGCATCTGTGGCTGATCCATCGGTGTATGCCCGTATCCATGCCTCCTGGGGATACTTTTCTTCAAGCATGGCCAGTGTCAGGGCTTTCTTGCTCACAGTGCTGTGCTCATCTTTGGTGGTGATGTCGGGTACCGTGGAAGAGATGGTGATGTTTTCTGGCTTACTTTCCCAGGGTGGAAGGTAACTAGTAGGATTCAGAGCCTCTACCTGCGCAGGGAGCTTTGCCTGGTCTCTCTCGTCTCCTTCACAAAGCTTGATCTTTTCAGTCTCCCTGACGTTGGCTGTTTCATCCTGGCATTCATAGGATGGTCTTTGGAAGACTTAACCTTTGTGGACTGTATCAAGGCTTTGCAATCTCTTCTCATGCGCAGGGGTGGGATGCCTGTTGTCTCTTCCATCTTTTCAATTGGTGTGGATCTCATTGCACCGGTGATGATACGCAGTGCCTGGTTCTGAACTCTGTCAATGGTCTGCTGGTGTGACTGGGCTGCCGTCAACCATGCATTGGATCCATACTCAAGGTGTGGTCTCACTGTGCCTTGATATACATTTTTGAGGATCTTTTCATTGGCTCCCCATTGTGTTCCAGCCAGCTTCCTCATGATGTTCAGCTTTCTTCTAGCTTTCGCTTCTGCATTCCAAATGTGTGGCTTCCACGTCAGCCTCTTGTCAAGGGTGACGCCCAGGTATGTCTGTTGGTCTTCATACTGCAGTGGGGTGATGCCCAGTGTTAGGTTGCCAGCCTTTGCTTTGTTGGAGAGAGAGAAGAGTGTGGCTGATGATTTTTCTGTGTTGATGGTCACACGCCAGTTGTTGGTCCAGTCTGTCAGTCTGTCCAGGGCTAGCTGCATCCTGTATGTAGCAGTTGTTGCATACTCTTCTGTGCACCAGAGTACCAGGTCATCTGCGTACAGGGCTGTGTGGACTCCTTTTGGTAGTTCTGGCACAAGGTCGTTGATGAAGAATATGAACAGGGTCGGTGACAGGACCCCCCCCCCCCCCCCCCCCCCCCCCCTGTGGCACCCCCTGACACAGCAGCACTTTTTGGCCACAGTACCCATCCACTATCACACGGGCTCTGCAATTGTGCAGGTATGACTTGGTCCACCGATACATGTTCCCTTGGATGCCACACAAGGAGACCATCCTTCCAGACCTTGTCGAAAGCCTTCTGTAGGTCAATGAAGGCAGCTAATGTCACCTTCTGATCTTGAAAGGCATCTTCTATGACCTGTGCAAGGTGTGTTGTCTGGTCTTCTGTACTCTTGTGGCTTCTGAAACTGGCTTGCTCTGGCACGATAATGCTCTCGGAGTCCAGGTACCACTGCAGGCGCTTGTTGATGATGCGCTCCATGGTCTTGCACACACAACTTGTCAGGCTGATGGGCGATAACTCAGGGCTTTGGACTTATTTTTCCTTCTTCAAAATTGGGATCATCCTGGCTTCCTTCCAGCACTGGGGTACCTGTCCTCCTCTCCAGCTGTGGTTAAAGATGTCCAGTAGCTTCGTTAAGGCAGTGTTGCCAAGGTGTTGTAACATCTCATTTGAGATGCTGTCTAGACCTGGAGATTTTTTCTTCTTCAACTGTTTGATGGCCAACTTCAGTTCCGGAAGGGTGATGTCCTTCTTCATTGCATCATGGATGTTTGTATCTCTTGTTCTCTCTCTTTCTTCCTGTCTGATTTCTTTCTCAAGCATTCGTGGGACAGTGATGTTACTTTCTTTCGCATAGATCTGTGCGAACATGTTTGCAGCTTTCCTACCAGTCAGTGCTTTCCCTTCTTCTTCCAGGGTGATCTTCTGTTCCCTGGTGCCTTCATCGTTCAACGCCTTGGTCAGTCTCCACAATTTGGTGGTGTCCCTCTCCATGTTCAGTCTTGCAGTCCTCTCTCTCCAACTTCTTCTTGTGCACTCCAACTTCATCTTCAGATACTGGGCCTTAGGTTGGTCCTCAGGGTCATTGGCAAGTATCAGGTGGTTTTTATCTTGCCACTCCTCGATGTCTTCTCCTCTCTTGTAAAGCGTGTCATATCCCCAACTCTGGGACTGGCTGTTGAAGTCACCAGTGATGAGGAATCCACTGTCTGGGACCTGGATAGTGTCAAGGGACAGCAGCTTATCATTAGGGCAGTAGTAGTTGACCAGGTCAAGGGTGCTGTCACTGGTGGTTACCTTGACCTGGATGTATTCCGCCTCTTCCATAAATCTTCTGGTTTCGCTGTCATTCAGGTTGTTTCTAACTAGGGTCATAACTCCCCCTTTCTTCCTCCCTTGGTGATCACTTCGGAAGACCTGATATCCTCTGATCTTAAAGGGTTTCCCTTCTTGCAGGTGTGTCTCTTGTATACAGCAGATGTTTATGCTGTTTTCATGCAGAAAATGCTCTAGTTCTGTTTTCTTGTTGGTAACCCCTTCTGCATTCCAGTGCATGATGTTCACATTGGCTTTTTCTTTGTCTCTGGTCTTGTTTTTTCGCTGGCCAGTCGCTCTACTTCCCCATTCCCTGGCTCCTCGAGACAGTCGGGAAGGTCCTCCAGTCGCTGGGGGTGGGCTCTGAAGAGGCGCAGAGCCTGGTACAGCTCCTGCCTGGTGAGACTCCACAGGGTGAGCACCATTTTTGTTGAATCCATCTCCAAGTGTCATATGGCTGTATATGCGTGGTACTGTGGTTTATTAGAGTGCGCTGTGCAGCCCAGTACCTCCGTCTTCAGCACTTGGGGTTTCTGTCGGGGTTACCTCACCCTTAACTCCTGGTCCAAAGGCCTTTCCTGGGAGCACAGGATGGTTTTGCTTTGGAGTGTCCTTCTCCTAGATGGGTTGCCGACCAAGGCTTACGAGTCCCATCTACTCAGGTTTTTCCTTGGAGTTTTCCTTCTCGAAGGAGATCTGCCAACCAAGGCTATCGAGCATCCCTGCCCGGATTTGTATAGGGTTTACTCCCCTAGCCTTTGCCTCTCCCAAGGCACCCACAAGGCAGTGGGGCTATTTACCCATAGCTGGGGATCTGGTTCATGGGCATCAGGGCTTGTCCACATATCGATGGGCCTGCGTGCCGCATGTCTGGGGGCCAGACCTCCTCTGAGTCCTCTACCCCACCTGGGTCTGCCTTGGGGGACTTGGGTGGGGTTAGGTATTTTTTAGTTCCCAGGGTCACCCTGGTCAGCCCCACAGGGTGGGTTTTTCTCTCTATTCTGGGGCATGTGTTTCTGTCTACCCTTTGTCCATTCACCTGTATTTGCCTTTTTAAAACTCTCCCTACTGTCTGCACTGCCTGTAGCGCTTGATATTGGATGTGTGTTGCTAAATGGTCTTAGCTTTATTTAGGCCCTATGTGTTAGGTTTATTTAACGTATTTGACCGGCTGGTGACATACATTCAATGTTCTGTTTAGTTTTTTTTTTCACAAGCAGTGCAGGCACGTCCTGAGAAAGCCTTGTTGCTGTCGGGACGTTAAGCAATGTACAATCAATCAATCAATCAATCTGAGTCCTCTGTAGTTCAGCCTGAGTCTGTAAGGTGCTCGGTTACCGTGAGTCGCCACGAGGAGAACACTACATGAGGCTTGTTGTTGGAGAGGCTTTGTGCTGGCAGAGGGAGACTGACATACTCTGCTCCCCTTTTCGCAAAACTGCTAGCCAGCGGTGGGAGCTGAAAGCAAGAGCGACAAGCACAGACGCTATACTACCACACTAGACACATCACAACAACCATTTGACCCACATTTGCATGTAGTGACATTGACACTGATCCATTCAGCCCTGACACACAAGAAGAAGACATAATGGTCATGATAGTTCAGTGGTACAGCTAGATCAGTTTGACTTCCACAGGGCTACACTGTTCTGGTTGTACCCTTGAACTATCCTGGTTGATCTGTCACCTGAACTGTAATGTTGTTTTCCGTAGACAACTCACACATTTCCGAATTTTGATCTTAGGGCTCCGTGTTATCTGTGTGACTTTCATAAGTATTTGTGTGTATGCCCATTAATGCGGGCCGTGTGTGTGTGCGTGCATGTGTGTGTGTGTGTGGTATGTGAGAGAGAGAGAGAGAAAACAAGAGAGAGAGAAAACATGTATGGAAGAAACCTTTTTTTGGTTCACGTGTGAAGCAAATTGAGTATGTTTTGGTCCAGTGGTCGTCTGTCCGCCGTCATCCGTGGTAAACTTTAACGTTGGCATATTCTCAGAGACTATTTAAGCCACATTCTTCAAACTTGGCCCAAGGATACTTTTTGTGGTAAGACCTTTCTAAACATACCAATTTGAGTGACCTCTCACAAAGGTCAAGGTCACAGGGGATCAGGAAATAGGTCCAAAATAGCTATATTTTGACATAATTTTTTTTTATCAAATACTATTCACAACTTCAAACCCAGATGGTACAAAGATACCTGATGGTAATACCTTTTTACATGTACTAATTTGTTTGATCCCTCGGAAAGGTCAAGGGTCACAAGAGCACAGGAAGTAGGTGAAAAATAGTCATATTTTGACAAAAGAAGTTTTTTTCTCAAATACTATTCACAACTTCAAACACAAACTTGGTACAGAGATACCTGATGGTAAGACCTATCTATGCATACTAATTTGGATGACCCCTCAGAAAGGTCAAGGGTCACAAGGTCTCAGAAAATGGACCTGAAATAGCCATATTTTGACGAAAGATGTTTTTTTCTCAAATACTATTCACAACTTTAAACCCGATACTTGCTACAGAGATACCTGATGGGAAGACCTTTCTATGCACACTAATTTGGTTGGTCCCTCGGAAAGGTCAAGGGTCACGAGAGCTCAGGAAACAGGTCTAAAACGGACATATTTTGACAAAAGATGTTTTTTCTCAAATTTTATTTTCACAAATTTCACAAATTAAAACCCAAATTTGGTACAGAGATACCTGATGGTAAGACCTATGTATGCATACTAACTTGGATGACCCCTTGGAAAGGTCAAGCAAGGGTCACAAGAGGCTGGCAAATGTCTGTAAAATGTTGACTTTTGATAAAATTGCAGGTATTCCCAAATTTTTCAACCAAATTTGGTACAAAGATAGTTGATGATAAGACCTTCCTAAGCATACTAATTTAGTCGACTCATCACAAAGGTCAAGGGTCACAGGGAGGGGGAGGGGGGGGGAAAGGGGGGGGGGGGTTGACAGATGTGTGAAAAATGCTTACATTTTCAGAAAACCTGGATTTTGCTGCTGCAGAAGCCAGCCCTAGTCACAAAGGTCACACATGTAAATCGGTCATACATGTGAGCCATAATGGCTTTGCCTTGCTTGTTTCAAGATGAGCTTTAGCTTGTGTGAAGCCTTTCTTACAAACTGTCCTGGTACTTCAACACAACATAACATAACAAGTGTTTGATATGTACTGAAAAGAAGGAGAGGGAGTTGGACATAATGGAAAGGAATCACACTCAAGTATTAGCTAACTGTTGACTGACTGCCACCTATTCTGATCCCAGAGGAAGTGAATGTAAGGTGTGGGGAAGGGATGGGGTGGTTTAAAGTAGTGTATAATTGTGCGTGTGTGTCTGAGAGAGAAAGGGTGTGCTGTTGTGCATGCGCAGTGAGTCCAGTGTTTTCCTGGAGAACAGCGCTATACAAGAACTATGTATTATTATTATTATTATTATTATATATGTAATGCTGTAGGAGAGAGAGAGGGAGCTTGCCATGCGGAAGTCCCAAGAGGAGCTCCAACAGCGGCTGAAAGAGAAGGAAGAAGAAGTGCGCCTGGCCATTGAGGAGAGGGAGCTGCAGAAGATGGCTGCTGTGTCTGGTCTGGACCAACAGAAAGATGGTCTGCTGCAACAGATTGAAGTGTTAAACTCTGTGAGTGTAATTGCTAAAAAAAAAAAAAAAATCAAGAAGAAAAGAACATAAAAAAACAACAGTACTGTTGGCCTCTGGCTACTCAGATTTGAGTCACCAGTGAGTGCTAACAGTATTTGTTGTTCACATGGTACAGTAAAAACAAACAAAATATGGGCCAAAATTAAGTCGCTGATGGCCAACAGAATATGTTTACCTGGTACAGCATCCCAAGACTTGAACTCTGCGAACGGCTGTACAAACAGAAGGGGGAAAACCAATGAAAAATGCTGTTGGCCATTGGCTCTTCAGAATTTGAATAGCCAGGGGCCAACACCATTTGTTGCTGTCATGGCACAACATCCCAAGATGTAAACTCTCTTAAGTGGCCTTACAGTGAATCCACCAGAAAAGGGAAAGCAGAAAACAACAAAATACTTTTAGCCATCATGCACTCAAAATGTGCTTAGCCAGTGGTCAACATTTTTTCTTGTTGTCCTGTTTTAGCGTCTACTTTACCTGCCAGGACAAAGTGGTGTATTCCCAAGTCCAGTCCAAATGTAGTCTCCATTCTAAAGGTTTGCTGATTGAAATAAAAAGGTGTGCTACTGCAGTTTTACAGTGGTGATACAGTAGAACTTCCTATGAGTGGTCATCCTTGTTGCCAAGAAAAGTGTCCATAAAGGCCTCGTGACGTTCGCGGTAGGTATGATAGAAATGGACCCAGAAGCACCCAGAAATATAAATCTGCACTAACGTAGCCACTACTAGAGTTAGTGTATGCTAATATAATTATCTCTCCTACAGTGCTAGTTCCCGGCTTTTGTGTGTAATAGATGTGGAAATGCACTCGTACATTGTCCTTGTAAAATGTTGAACATGTAAACATTTGCACTTCAAAGTCGGTGCGCTTCCTTTTGTTGCTACATTACACCCGATGAAAATGGAAAAACCTATTCAAATCGTAACTGCACATGTAAATTTCAAACACCACCCAGTTAGACCATAAGGACACCAATTTCAACACCTGCTTAATCCACTTCAGGTTTAACCAGTTGTGTGGCCATTGACTTAGAACTAGAGTATTTGTTGCAAAATCGGAAGTCGATAATCATGGTGGGAAACTGATTAGGGGATGCAGTCTACATAATACTACAAACAACAGAGGTAAATGAAGTCAACAGGAGACATTGGAATCTCATGGGCCCCTGGGCGCGTGGAAGTCTATGCCTCTTGCAGATGTACGTTCTGCAACACAGGTGTTCTATTTCCCAGTTATTTGTCAATCCCATTGACATACATGAAGCAAATGGCACGCGCCAATCATTGCGTAATGACATGGCACTCGGCTTTGCCAAGGTGTGTAGCGGCTGACCAGGTGTTGAGCAAGCAGTCATTGACCCATCACGCTTGACAGCTTTACCACGCTGGTCTGGCCATGGCCGTAAATTTAAGGTATTTTTGCAGTTTTGGCTCCGATACGCTGAAGATTGGCCGCATTCAGGAGGTGACCGCACAATCCTGTTACATTATATAGTAAAAATCGTCCATACATTGCGAAAGTGACCATAAACGGCGGGTAACCGTAAAATCCAGTGACATTTCAAAAGAGGTTGTACTGTACTGAATTATCATTTCCTTGTCATCTTGCTCAGCAGAACTGCGTGATCTGTTTGGCACCTGTCTTTGAATCAAACTAATCTGGCACTAATTTTGAGCTATGATGATTGATTAATTTTCTTCAACTTGTATGTGTTCCAGCAAACAATTATAAAACAAGGTCCAAGCTGGAGCCAACATTTGCAGTAGTTGGCCGACCTGGTGCTGTACAGGGGCCTAATACAGCCAACTTTGGCTCAATGACCTCTTTTTCACTGGGGAACTATTTGGCTGTAAACCTTTGACTGTTGATAGTGTGCTCTTTGTCAATGTGATTTCTGCGGGAATCACCTTGACAAATGTTCTACCAACAGCAAATGGTTAAAAGTGACAGAGTTGTGTTTTGTATGTTCTTTTTCAGGAAAAGATAAAACTGACAAATGAGCTGAGCAAAGCTCGCGAGGATGCTGCTGCCACAGAAACTACACTACGAGAACACCTAGAGGAGGCACAAAAATCACACAACACTGCCATTGAGGAACTTACAGCCAAGCACACAGCAGAGCTGCAGAAGTCTGTTGGAGAGATGGAGCAGCGCTACAAAGAGCAACTGGATGCGATGGCCGAGAGTCATTCAGCAGAGCTTCACCAGGCCCATATGCAGCACGAGGAAATGTTGCAAAAATCCAGCACCGAATTGGAATCCCACTTGAAGGCCGATGCAGATTCTGCTAGGTCCTCCCTAGAGCAGCTCCTGGCAGAGAAGAAGTCAAGGGTAGAGCAGCTGGAGTCTCAAGTTGCCGACCTCAATAATCAGGTCACTGAAGCCAAGGAAAACCTGTCTGGAAAAGAACAAGAACTGGCAGAGAAGGTGAGGTTAACTCTAGTCCCTTTACTTACATACTGACGAGCAAAAGAAATGTGACATTTTTTTAATCATCGGAAACACTTTTTGGCTCACATGCGAAGCAAAAGTGAGTATGTTTTGGGCCAGTGGTCGTCTGTCTGTCGTCTGTCGTCCATGGTAAACTTTAACGTTGGCATTTTCTCAGAGACTATTCAAGCCACAGTCTTCAAACTTGGCCCAAGGATACTTTGTGGCAAGACCTTTCTAAACATACCAATTTGAGTGACCTCTCGCAAAGGTTAAGGTCACAGGGGATCAAGAAATAGGTAAAAAATAGCTATTTTTTTTTACTTAATTTATTTTTTCTCAAATACTATTCACAGCTTCAAGCCCAAACTTATTACCATGGTACCTGATGGGAAAACCTTTCTATGCATACTAATTTGGTTGACCCCTCGGAAAGGTCAAGGATCACAAGAGCTCACAAAATATATTTTTACAAAAGATTTTTTTTTTTTTTCAAATACTATTCACAACTTCAAACCCAAACTTGGTACAGAGATACCTGATGGTAAGACCTATCTGTGCATACTAATTTGGATGACCCCTTGGAAAGGTCAAGGGTCACAAGAGGCCGGCAAATGTTTGATAAAATTGTAGGTATTATCAACATTTTGGCAAATTTTTCAATCAAATTTGGCACAAAGGTAGCTGATGATAAGACCTTCCTATGCATACTAATTTAGTCAACTCGTTGCAAAGGTCAAGGGTCACGGGGGGTGGACAAATGTGTGAAAACACGGCAGTTTAGCCTATTCTCTTTAGTTTTCAGCTCTATGCCCGCCGGCGCGTGCCAGCACACTGAGATAGCGAGGCAGCCTCCTTCCCCTTACTATCAGCGCGCTAAATACCATCACTGATAAGGAACCAGCTATGCGGTCTTGCTTTCGCTGGGGATGCGAATAGCGCAGCAGCCGTCTTTGTTTACAGTACTACCATGCTTGACACCGATTAGCTCCTAGCCTCCGCTGCATACATCGGCGAATAAGCTGTAAATTACAGATGTTGTCTGTAAACCGGAATTTAATTAACCTGCAGTTGTGAGTGATTATTTGAACATACATCGTCTTGTAGAGGAGAAATTGTACTATCTTTGGACACCAAACATGCTGGGGTAATCTACGTGGATGTTTGTCATGCACTGGCTCAAAGTATCACTAGGAGACAGATGAGACGCAGCCTTCCGTTAGTTTATCATACTTTTCATCGCATCACGGTTCAAAAACTGAAGTTTTTGGAAAGTTCAGACAAAGTCAGTGCTGTCAACAGATGTCTTAACTGGCATATCCCATGCTAAAATCTTCAGCAACCACATACCTGAGTCCTGCTAAAGCCAAGTGAAAACGGTAATCCATTCAGAGCACGCCGACATGAAGTATGCGAATTTCACCGATACAGTCAATGTTTTAACAATCTCACAATTTTAACACAGTTTAAAAACAATACACAAAGCAGAGGTTTACTGTTTGCTGTTAAGAGATTCAGTTCCGGTTTAGTGTCACATTAAAATGGCTTAAAATGAGTGTGTCTACAGGGTCACTGTGATGCTGTGTCTAAACTTGATAGGCCGATCAGTTTCATTTTTTGGACGAGTGACAGTCTGTGAATACCTGATGGAAATGTGGAGAAACCAAAGCCAAATGCTCTGTCAGAAGGATTCTAAGCTTCTGTTGAGGATCTCTCTGTGCCCATGCCTTCCTTTTCAAGATATTCATGGTTGCGTGAGTTTCCTCGCCCCCCTGTTCCCCCAACAGTGCCAGCCCCATACCCCATCTCCTGATGAAGGGCACACAATGATACTCTAACAAATGTTGTTTGGAGATCACACGGATTTCAGGAAATTGTGCTCGAAAGTATGACATGTATCTCTGTATGGAATCTTGTATCCCTGCAACACTTTCATCATCTATTGGTTGCTGATATGATATGCGCTGATGGACTTTTGAGTAGCGTGCATTCAGCTGTTCGAATTTGTGACATATTGTTCATGCTTTCGCAAGAAGGCTTGTGTCATCTGTCAGTTCTTGCGTTTTTTCTATGACACTCTGACATAAGGTGGTTTAAGAGACTTATTGCAGTGGTTACCAACCAGTGCCTTGCCGTTGTAGGCCTGTGCATGAATTTTGTTGTTGCTGAGAGTTTGGTCTAAGTTGGCGGTAATGGGACCAGACAGAAATGGCAACTTTTCAGATTTTAGCAAAACAATTTCTGCTCTGATTTCTTTAATTTTCTCCTGCCTGCTTTTCTGAAATTCTTGGTGGTGTGGGCGAGACTGAATGCCCTGAATCTGTCTTTTTCTGTCTTCAATTTCTTTCATTTGCTGGACGTAGCTCTGAAATGTGATAGACACACCTTCTGGTGTGGCATCTTTTCGTTTGGCAAGGGACTTTGCTAAATGTTAATCATGGGCATGACACTCCTTTTCCAACATGTCATGGTGTTTCTTCACCACCCCCAGTAATATGTGAAGATATGGTGTTGCTACTTGATCCAATTCCAGCTGAACAAGTGGCTTTTTGATGACATTATTGAAAAGCTTGGCTTTGGATTTCTTTTTACCGGCACGGCTGAATTTCTGATGGTTGCGTTTTATTTGTGTGAGAGTCCTTTGACTTATATTACCTTCGTTGCGTACAGGTGGTGCGTGAATTTGCACACGTGACGCTGTACAAAAAAGACATGGGTGAATGGCCTGAGCCCCCGAAAGTCTGTAGATTTTTGTCAAAAATTCATAGTCCCCAAACAAAAACAGTCGCAGATTTTTTCGTTTCCATTTCATCGTCTGCAGAGATGAAATCTGGTCCTGGTATGGTCCCAAAATTCGCCTAAGATTTCCAGGGCTATTTTTACATTCTGCCATAGCAAGGATGAAAGTATTGTGCTTTGAGTTGGCCCTCTTGAGGTTTGCAACTTGCAGCATCAGTTTGAAAGACCCCCCACCATGATCTCCACCTATCTTGATCCATACTTCATCTTCCGGAATGCAGCTGTCATGCCATGTCAAGAGACCTTGTTTGTCATACTCATGAAGCAGCTTGGTGACAAATGCTGGCACCTCTGTGATGCCTGCCACGGGTGCTTGTACAAGTTCCGGTGTCTGGTCCACTTCACTGAACACTTCAAGACTTCTCATCTGAACTTGTACTTCTCCACACTGTGCTCGGACTTGTTCCCTTCTGTCTTTCTGTTCGCTTTCAAAGTGAACACCTAAACTTCAGAAGAATCGTTTGTGCGTCCTGTACTTAGTCAGTGACATGCCTAGCATGGTTCTACAAGCAGCAGCTTGAACTGCGGATACATTAACCTGTCCACATTTAGCCTCTGCCAAGACTATCTTTTTCTTGGCCTTATAGGTCGTCCTAAGTTCTGTGCCCTGTTGCTTCAGTGTATCTTCTTCAGTGCCCCCGGACACGTTTAGTCTCACATGCTTCATATAGTGGGCTCTCTTCTTCCTCAGTGGGGTATTGGCCTCAGCACATGTTTTTTGTGGTTTTATTATCTTTTTCAGCATTAGTGACTAACCACCTGTTTTGCACAAAACTGTCACCTTATCGCTTGATTCTGACAGTTTAACTCTGACAAGTTTTGTGAGGTACGCTTCCTCTGTTTTTGATAGTGGCGCTGCTAGTTTGCAAATAGGCCTAAGAATCTTGGATTTGAATGGGGATGATGCAGTACTAACAACACTGGGTGTGGGAATAACTGGCAATGCTTCCTGCACTACAAAGGGTGTTGGTGTTGATACTGACGGTAAACAGGAAAGATCAGTGGAAGGTTGTAAAGAATCTACACACTTCCTGACTTTTGCTGGTGTTGATGTTGATGCCGAACATGATGAAGACGGACAGAAAGAGAGGTCACTGAGAAAATAATCCCCTACATTATCAAGATCTTTTCTTTTGGGTGCAGCTATTCTGTTTTGGGCTTGATACGGTCGGCCACCGTTTGACTGCTGCTTGAAATGACTACATGTTTGACAGTCATCAACAGAAAGAGTTTCATCAAATGTTACCCAAAAATCACACGTTTTGTGAATGTCTGTAGAGCCTGTGCGCTCCACTTGTTTTCTTAATTTGAAAAGCTTTGCATGACACATGCAACAAATTGATTTAGAATGCATCCCTTCCTGGTCGTTGAGCACATCAATGTTGTAACACAAAAATATATCACTGGCGTATTTAGTGCACAAAAACATGGGTCTGTTTTTGTCTTTGACTGCTCGCTTAGACCTTCTACCACAAAGTCTACACAAATAATTCACGGCTTCCAACTGTCTTGGAAAGGAATGTTCATACTCAATGGCTTTAACAAGCTAAACTTTACATATATGCATCAGATAAGGGCACACATTGGAGCGATGCATCCGGCACAGAAAACTATTTTTTTACACACAAGCACTGCTGTCTACAGCGCGCGGAAGGAAAGTTCTCGAACTACACACGTTGTAATCAAGTCATAAGCACAGAATTCGAAGAGGTTGTTCAGACCAAACTTATATGAGCTTGAAGAGGACAATTTCAAGCATAGTGTTACATAATCATATTTACAATTGCAACTTTTTAGCCACGGTAATAATAAGTTATAAACAGGCTAAACTTATCACATACCTGACAGACTTCAACAGGGAACAAAGAGCGCAACGCTTCCCGCCAGCAGCTAGGCTGAGCCTGCTATGACCCGCGCGCACTTATCAGTGAAGTGGGTCACAGCTGGCACAGAGCCCAACTAAACAGAGCAATTCGGAAAAGGGTGAACTGCCATGAAAAATGCATACATTTTGAGAAAACATGGATTTTGCTGGTGCAGAAGCCAGCCCTTATTGTCACAAAGGTCACACATATGTAAATAGGTCATACACGAGTGCCATAATGGCTTTGCTTTTCTTGTTAGTGTTTCTGATGATTAAAAAAATGTTGCATTTCTTTTGCTCATCAGTGTTTCCGATGATTCCCAAAATGTTGCAAAAATGTCGCATACTAACGAGTAAAAGAACTGTGACATTTTTCAATAATCAGTAACACTAAAGTGTTTCTGACGATTCCAAAAATGTTGCATTTCTTTTGCTCGTCAGTATAGATATCTAGGAATGCAGGTGGCTTTTGTGTTGTTTAGACGTAATGACCCAAAGTGGTAAAGTGAAAAGTCACAGAGCAGTGCATGTCTTAAAGTCATTTGCTAGGCTTAACCCCTTTACTGCCAAGAACACTCACAGCCCAGATAGGTGAGGCTAGCGCTGGTAGAACTCTACACATAAGTGGAATTACTCAGCGCTGGACAGACAAACAGTTGGATCCCCTCCCCCACCCGGGTCTGCCCTGGGGGACTTGGGTGGGGTTAACTACTTTTTAGTTCTCAGGGTCACCCTGGTCAGCCCCACAGGGTGGGTTTCCTTTCCGATTCTGGGGCATGTGTTTCTGTCTACCCTTGGTCCATTCACCTGTATTTTCCTATTTTAAACTCTCCGTACTGTCTGCGCTGCCTGTAGCTCTTGATATTGAATGTGTGTTGCTCAATGGTCTTGGCTTTATTTAGGCCCCATGTTGTAGGTTTATTTAATGTGTTGGACCGGCTGGCGACATACATTCAATATTCTGTTTAGTTTTTTTTTCACAAGCAGCGCAGGCACGTCCTGAGAAAGCCTTGTTGCTGTCGGGCGTTAAGCAATGTACAATCAATCAGTTGGATCCCCTGCCCCTGCCTATCAGGCGGGGGCAGGAGATCTGTTTGTCTGTCCAGCACTGAGTAATTCCCCTTGGTATGTGTACTGCCAAGAAAAGGATGTGATGCATCTGCAATAGGCAGTTGAGTCCCTGCAGTTGGGTTCTTTGGCGCTGAATTAACAGAGAGTTCAGAAATGCAATCTGCCTCCACTGGTTGTGATGGGGATAACTTGTTGCAGGGGATAGACTGACTGGTTGCTTAACTCATTGTACCCCAAGACCAAAATCCCCAAATTTTGCCGTTGTCCTTTGAAGAGTGCAGTGCAGGGCACAGATCAACCATGATAGTTCAAGGGTGATGCCAGAATAGCTTGGCGCCCATAGGCGCCAAGCTATTCTGGCATCACCCTTGAACTATCATGGTCGATCCATATCTTGCTGTGGAGTGTCTGGGGTAGAATGAGTTAAGTACAGTTCCTGGTCAACTTAATTGGCATCTGAGGGCGTTGATCGGGCATTATTACAGAGCTGTCATTGTCAGTCCAGCAAACGTTGATGCTGCAAGTGAAAGTGATATTGTGTGTTTGCTTTACCTCACAGTTTTCATATTTAACCCCTTCCCTGCCACTGGATACATAGTTTGTCTCTGAATCCTCTGTTCAGTCAATGAGCAAAAGCCACAACTGACCAAGGAACGCAACTGCGGGGTTCATGAGGATCTGTCTCTTGCATTTTGATGGTGTTTATCTTTTCTTGGCATTGAGGGGGTTAAAGTCCTTTTTACAGTAAAATCAGAAATAAATAAACATAAAACATGACGTACATTCTTTGGCCAGTCATTGTGTTTTTTATATATCTACGCCTACATCTCTCCTAACTATAATGTTGATCCCACATGGTGTTCCGTTCAGATGCATGAGTACGAGGCCGGGATGGCGGAGCTGCAGGCAGCATGTGAAGGCCAGGCAGAGAGTAACCGCAAGCTGGAGAAGGAGATGGAGAACCTCTGCACAGAGCTCTCTGAAAACAAGTCTCGCTTAGAGGAGCAGATTTCACAGCTGTCAGCACAGCTTGAGATCCTTGAGACATCGCTAACTACAGTAGGACAGGAAAATCAACAGCTGAAAGTAAGTAAAGAGTGTTGTTGGTTGTGGAGCTGGGGTCCAAAGTTTGAAATATCTGACAGAAAGCCAACTGTAGATCTATCAGTGATGTTTTCAACCTATATCAACCATAGATCTAACACTAGTAACATACAGTCTGAAAACATTAAGTTTACATTAGTTGTTGACAGTGATTGGCTGATTTTTTTATACCTCAGCCAGTCACTGTCTGTCATATATCTAGTGGTGTTTACATACCTGTACATGAGGCTGAAAGCAACAGTTTTAAATCTGTGATTGACTGTGACTGGCAGTCATATTAATATCTGATAATGGTGTCGTGGGAACATCATTTTATTTTGCAGTGAAAAAGAGTCTCTTGGATCTGTATCTTTCTCATAGAATCCCAAGTTTGTTCATAGACTTTAACCCCTACATTGCCTGATTGTGTTTCTGAAATCTTTGTTAATTCAACGCCAAAGAGCCCCAGCCATCCCAGTAACATGGATTCAGAGTGGTGTCAGCAAGAATCACAGATCCTCTCAAGCCCCTGCAGCTGCAGGGGCTCATGAGGATCTGTCTCTTGCACTGGGATTGTGTTCACTTTTCCTCAGCAGTGAAAGGGTTAAATGTTTTGAATACACAGTACCAAAAAAAATCTGTATTGTGTCTTATCAGGAGCAACTAAGCTTCATCAGTGCAGAGAATGAGCGACTGAAAGAGCAGCTGAACAGCAGTCAGGGTGAGATGGGCAGGAGACTGCAGGAAGCAGAGTCTCAGGGAGTGGAACTCTCACGCCAGGTGGACATGCTGCAGGCACAGAAGGAAGACCTTGCCAACCAGCTTAATGACAAGCACGATAAACTTCTTGCACAGCAGCAGCAAGTGGACATGGTCATGGAGGAAAAAGAGAAGATGGAAAAAGACCTGCAAGCCAGAGAGGAAATAATTACCCTCCTGCGGCAGCAGCTGGCAGCACAGATGGAGGAAAAGACGAGATTGGAGGAAGAGTGGCAGCAAAAGGAGAGCAGAAGGCAACAGTCCATGTCAGACCTGGAACAGTCCAAAAGCAGCCGCATCACAGAGTTGGAATCAAACATTCAGGATCTCCAGGCGTCACTGCAGTCATCCAGCCAGCACTTGCAGGAGGTGCAGGCCTGTATGGAAACCTTGCTGGCAGATAAGTCGGCTCTAGATTCTCAGTTTGCTGAGAAAGACTCTTCTCTCCAGCAACTGCAGCAGGAACTGGAACTGATCCGCCAAGAGAGGGATGCTTTGCTGATAGAAAAAGATTCCTTACTGACAGAAAAGAACTGTCTGGAGTCCTCACTGACCAATAAAGAGCATCGCATACAGCAACTGCAAGATGGAGTTTCTCGCCTTCAGGCCTGCCAGCATGCTGTGGAGTCTGAGAAAGCCAGCTTGGAGTCTAAACTAGGAGAACTTGAGACAATAGTTGTGCAGCTGCAGGAGTCAAAGCAGGACTTGAGCCAGCGACTAACTGACAGCCACTCACTGCTCACCACACAGGCAGATGCAGAGAAGGAGGCAGTGGAGACACAATTCCAGGAGCTGAGAGAAAAGGTGCTGTACTTTGATTTATTTCTTCAAAATCGTTACCGATGGTATTACTGAGAGGAAGATATACTTAACTGACATTTCAGTCTCCAAAATTGTTGTGTGTTGCCACACAACCAGGGACGTACCTCTAGCAAGCAGTTACCTAATCCCCCGAGTGTCCTCCCTATCCTTGGAGTAACCTCCCTTCCAAATCTCGCGAGAGGCCGTTATTTCTAGTTCATACTTGACTGCCATTTTGTTTAGATCCTTCTTTCTCAGTCTCCCGTTATCATCGTCTTTTTTGTCCATTCTTCAGCCTTGTTTGTCTTAACACGACCAGGTAAGGCCTCGGACATTGCCTCCCGCGATGATTGTGGCGAATTGGGCAATTTCCGTGGATTTTGCGGCATTTTGCCGTTTGTTTCGACTTCGTCTTCGATTGTTGGTTTTAACGGTCGTCTGCTCAGTTACGTAGCCTCTGGGCTACGCGCGTTTTATTTCCGCTCTGTTCACTGTTGCAGTTTTCTTCTTAAAAAACGTGCCCCAACTGTAAAAATTTCCAGTGACCTAGTAACTTACATCCGTGCTGCCTGCCTTGCTCGGGATGTGCATCAGACCACACTTGTGATTTTTGTGCTTCTTGGGAAGAAGATCGCTGGTCTGAAATGTGGAAATTCTACCGTCGTCAGCACCCTGTACAGTCCGACGAAGCTCCTCTTTGCCCTATCACCACCAGCTCTGCCGCTATCGGTGTTTCTTCTCTGCAGCTCTTTGCCACTCAGGCGCGGGTGTCGGACACCTTCCCTCCCGCTGCGGGTGGTTTTACACCAGGTAAGAATGTACGCCCCCGCTCCTATGAGCGTATTTCGCAGCCAGCCCCGCAGACCCGGCCTTCTAAGACGGGTCTCCAACGGAGGCAACCCCATCATTTGGGGGAGGAGACAGCGACCATCGGCAGTCTCTGGCGCGTGCCCTCTCCAGCCAGACGTGACTTTACTCAATTGCACTTTTCCGTCGCAAAAAAAAAAAAAAAAAATCAACAATTGTCGTCACATCACGACTTGTTGCTCGGCGCTTCGGCTCAACCACTGTCTCCTCGCGCCCTGGTAAAAAAAAAAAAGCCAGTCACCGCGCAACTCAGCCAGCTCCGCAGACTCGGCCTTCTAAGACGGGTCTCCAATGGAGTCAAGCCCATCGTTTTGGGGAGAGGAGACAGTGACCATCGGCAGTCCCTGGCGCGTGCCCTCTCCAGCCAGACGTGACTTTACCCAATTGCACTTTTCCGTCGCAACTTCAACAATTGTCGTCACATCACGACTAGTTGCTCGGCGCTTCGTCTCAACCACTGTCTCCTCGCGCCCTGGCTAAAAGCCAATCACCGCGCACTCGTGCCACACTTGGTACGTCCTCTCGGCGTATTTCTCACCCCTCCCGTCGGTTTTATTCTCCTATTGCAGACGTTTCCCTTCGGGATCCTACACCATCGTCCATCCCCTGTCACCGTGATCCCTGGGTTTCTCCTGCCCCCCGTCGCTCGCGACACGCCTCTTGACGACGGGTGGATCCCCTTCGCTTCGAACGTCCTTCGCAGTGCTGTCGACGCCACCTTCATCGTGCTCCAGAGGGGGGGACAGTCCTGGTCCCGTTCCGTTCTCCTGCTCATCGCCCGCTTTTGCCTGAGAGCTGTCAGCATTTGCCCTCTTCCTTACGGCGTCGTTCTTCTTCTTATTCTTCTTCATATGACAGTAGGAGTTCTCGGCGAACTGGGCACCTGGACTCCTCATCCGTCCCTCGGCGATCTTCTCTCCGGCCACCGCGCGATCGTTACTCTTTCCAAGGGTCTTGTTTCCCCTGGCGCTTGGCAACGCTGGTTCAAGAGGATGTTCTTAGCCTTCATCCGGTAGATTCTACTTTCGACCTTGGGGTTTTGCCGCACCTTTCTCCGTCTAGAGTCCTTTACCGCGGACTCTCAGCACAGCTGTTCTCCGTCCTCGGACTGTTTTACTCCGGGTGTCGAGACTCAACGGTCCTTGGACGAGGCCTCTGACCTCATTCTTCGCTCTCTTTCCCCAGATGCCGATGATGCGGCGGATTTATGGGCTGACGGGCCGAATTGCCTCCCTACACCTCCTCTGAAGCGAAAGGCGTCGGCTTCGGTGGATGTTTCCCTTCAACCTAAGCATTTCCGATCTCTTCCGCCACCATCTGGCTTTCGAGATCTGGCGGAGGCGTTCTCGGCGCAATTGCCTATTGGCACTTTCAAAGAGCCTCTCTTCTTTTCCAATACTACGTGGCCTGAAGGCGTAGACATTCGCTTCCGCCAACGTTGATACGCAGGTCACTCTCTGGCTTTTGCGTGCCCTTTGCCTTAGCTCGATGATGCGGCGGATTTACAGGTGGGTGAACGCCGCTTCACCTTTGCCCGGGTCCCTCGCGGTTTTGATAAAACTGCTGTCATGATCCACAATACGCTGGTCTGCTCCAGCTTCCGCGATCTCGCTACCAAGGCGGTGGTACGCGCTCTTGAAGACCATTGGGATCCACACTCTACTGCTCCGATGCGAGAGACACATTCTCTTTTTGGTGGTGGCTAATCGGGCTTCGTACCATGCTTCTGCAAATGCGATGGATGCCGCCATCAACTGTGATTTAATTAGACGGGATGCAGTTCTTGCTGGTTGTTTTGGGTTTTCTTCGACAGTCAAGGCTCAGCTCCGCCAGGCGCCCATCGGCGGTACTTTGCTGTTTGACTCCACTTGGCAAGCCGTGAAGGATACGCATACGGACATCTGGCCCATGGCTCACCATCTTTCTTCTCACTGTTCCCGACGACCCATGGCTCCTTTCTACCATTTCGGAGCGTCTTCACCTCTCGCTTCTTCGCCCTCCTCCTCTTCGCCGCTCCCCGCTTTGGACTCGGGTTCCGAATGATCCCGTCAAGGTGACGGCTTTACAGGACGAAGTGGCTTCCTTGCTTCTCAAATCCGCCACGGAATTTGTCCGGCGACAAGATTCTCTGGCTTTCTACAGTCGTCTCTTCATCGTCCCCAAGTCGGACGGAGGTTGGCGTACGGTGATAGACCTTTCCGCTCTCAAAAAAAAAAAAAAATTTTTTTGCCTGCTCCGTCCTTTTGTATGGAAATGACCCGCGCCCTGTGGGCCGCCGTCCAACCAATGGATTTGGCTGTCGGTCTGGATCTTGCCGATACATACCTTCTTGTTCCTATACACCCTTCGGCTCACCAATACCTTCGCTTCGCCTTCCACGGAGTGGTGTATCATTCCGGGCGATGCCCTTCAGCCTCACTCTCAGTCCCAGGGTTTTTACCAGGATTATGGATGCAGTGATTTCCCACGCACGGAGGTCGTCTCTCAGTCCGACCTCCCACTGCCTCGACGATCTTTTTCTCCGGAATCAGGTTGCGACCTGCTTGACCGCCGACAGGGACGCCCTGCTTTCCCTTCTCCATCGCCTCGGTTTTCTAGTCACCTTCGGCAAGTCGGGCCTATCGCCATCTCGCCATTTTCTCCACCTTGAAATGGAGTTTCAGACCGACTTGAACTTGGTGCGCCTAACACAAGCTCGGTTCGACAAGTTGGTTCTTTTGGCCCGTCGGATGTAGCTTGCTTCCGCGGCTCCGGCGAGACGGTGGTTACAGTTTTGGTTCTCATGAGTGCTGCGGCGGACTTGCTTCCCCTTGGCCGGCTCTACTCGCGTCCAATTAAACTTCATCTCCTCCTTCTTTGGCGTCTGTCTTCGGGAGATTTGGAGGTTTGCGTTCCAGTGTCGTACTTAGTTCGGCCGCATCTCCTTCGGTGGACGGATTCCGCGTGGTTGGCGTCGGGGGTTCCCCTCGCGTCCCCGCTTCCTTCCCTGTCGATCTGCACGGATGCCAGTCTTTCCGGTTGGGGCACTCACCTGCTCCAGGACTTCAACACGACAGTGGATGTTTGGTCACCGGATTTGGTGGGCAGACACATCAATTGGTTGGAGCTGAAAGCAGTGTGGCTCGCCCTAATCTCTTGGGAACCACGCGTGACCAACCAGGCAGTCTTGGTTCTCTCCGACAACACGACGGTTGTCTCCTATATTCAGAAGCAGGGCGGGACCCGTTCTCCCTCCCTTTGCATTCTTCTGTTCCATATTCTGGTGTGGTGTCGGGATCGGGGCATTTCGCTACAGGCACATCACATTCCGGGACGGCCGAATGTGCTGGCAGATTCCTTATCTCTTCATGGCCAGTGTCTCCATACCGAGTGGGCTCTTCGCCCCGACCTTTTTCGGATGATTTGCCGGCACTGGGAGACACCCATGATCGACCTGTTTGCGACGAGGTGGAACGCACAACTTCCCCTCTTCGTCTCCCCTGTTCCAGATTCTCTTGCATGGGCGGTGGATGCTCTCTCTATCCCCTGGGAGGGTCTCTTGGCCTATGCGTACCCTCCATCTGTCCTGGTACCCAGGATTCTTCTCAAGCTCAGAGGCTCCATGCAGTCTTGTTTCTGGCGGTAACGTTCTCTTGGAACAAGAACTGGACCACAGATCTCCTGAGTCTCGCCATGGACCCCCGCTATGGCTTCCAACGCTTACCACGTTGCTGAAACAACCCCGGCAGGATCTTTTTCAACCTTGCCAAGAGAGCCTCCTCTTACACGCTTGGCGATTGTGCGGCGCGCCTTCACCGCTCGAGGTTTCTCGGATGCAGCGGTGGCGGCTATCGCTTCAGCTCGACGGCCTTCCACCAGGAAAGTTTATGAGGGTAAATGCCGGGTTTTTCTATCGTGGTGTGGGCCGCGACACCTCTCCCCCACAACTCTGACTATGCCCCAACTCGCGGAGTTCTTCTTGTGGCTCTTTGAGGATCAGGGCTTGGCACCCATCACCATTCAAGGTTATCTTTCTATGGTGGCTGACACTTACTGCCATTTGGGTCGACCCGATCCGGGATCTTGCAAGGACCTCGCTGACCTCATGGCTCATTTTGATCTCCGGCGACCAGTGACCCGATCACTACTCCCACGTTGGGACCTTGCGTGGGTGTTAACATGGCTCAACTCTGCTCGTTTTTTGAACCGCTGCACTTGGCCCGGTTCTCAGACTTGACGAGGAGGACCTGCTTCCTGCGGGCCATAGCCACAGCTTCTCGCGTGAGTGAGCTCCACGCTCTCTCCGTACTTCCGTCTTGCCTACAGCTCCGGGCTTACGGCTCGGTTCAACAGACAGCAGGATCCGGTTCGGGCGTTAAAAAATCTATATCTGCCGGTCAAAGCCCTTACGGCGGGGTATTTCCCGCCTTTTCTTGCCTTTGGTTCCGAACCGGCACGATATATCCGCCCAAACGATCTCCGCTTGGCTGCGTGGAGTTATCCGTTCTGCTTACAATTACCTCTCGCCTGTGGGAGCGACGAGGCTGCGGATTCGGGCACACGAGAGCCGGGCTGTCTCCGCGAGTGCCGATTTCAACCATAACTGCGCCATGCAGGACATTATGGCGGCTGTGGGCTGGCGGGCCGAATCTACTTTCACCCGTTTTTACTTGCGTGACCTCTCCAGCCAGCGGCACCACCTGGCTCTGGTGGTTGACGTTGCCGTGGCTCAACACTCCCTCCCGGCGCTGGCGGCGCCGTAGGTAACACTTGACTGAAATTGTCGGGAGTGTGCCCCGGCCAGGGGTCTAGCTAAGCAGTTACCTGGGGGTATTGACCCTAGAGCGGCACCCTCCCCCTCTTTTTAATTCTTCCTCTCAGTAATACCATCGGTAACGATTTTGAAGAAATAAATGTATTTTTCTTTAAAATAAATTTTTTCGAAAAGTACTTACCAATGGTATTACTCAAACTTTCCTCCCACCTTCCCCGCTTGCCGCATGTCAGCTCAAATAGAACTGGAAATAACGGCCTCTCGCGAGATTTGGAAGGGAGGTTACTCCAAGGATAGGGAGGACACTCGGGGGAATTAGGTAACTGCTTGCTAGAGGTACGTCCCTGGTTGTGTGGCAACACACAACAATTTTGAAGACTGAAATTGTCAGTTAAGTATATCTTCCTCTCAGTAATACCATCGGTAAGTATTTTTCGAAAAAAATTATTTTAAAGAAAAATACATTTTTTTAAAAACTCATTGATTGTAGGACCAAAATTGAGACATTGATTCTCATGAGCTCTACAGCTGCAGGAGCTCATGAGAATCTGTCTCTTTCTGACATCTGCTAGTTGCTTATTTTCACTGATCAGTGTGATAGGTTTAACACCCCATTTGAGAACAAAGTCGGTGCTTCTTATATGATTTTTGTCTTAGAGTGTTACGTGGTGGACGTAGTTGTAGTATGATGTAATAACACCAGACGCACGCGCGTAGGGTTCTTTTAAAGAAACTTCACTCGGCTGCAACTCGTCACACGTGGCATAAGGTTGTAGACCACACTGGAATAACAGTTCCAACAATATTTTATTGCAGCAATGCGATCTCAGCACAATGTGTCCACAAATACACCAACACTGTACACTGTCTCCTCTACAATGCATCAACACTTTTGACACACTGCGTCTCTCATACAATGTACACACATTTATTTTCTCAAAATCATTACCGATGACATTACTAACTGGAAGCATCGCTTTGCATGTCAATTTTAGCCCCCAAAACTTACTGTGATGCCCTCTAAGGGAGGCAATCACTGGTGTGCCATTACCAGGGTACTCCCGAGTGGCCTCCCGTACTACCATATCTGGTGGCGCACTCACCCTTACTTGCTAGTATCTTCGCCTTGCTGAGTCACTTGTGCTCCAACGGTAGTTGGTGAACTCTGCTCACAAGGACTTGCTGTGAAAAAAAAAAAAGAAAGAGAAGGAAGGTTTCTTCTGTGTGTGTGTGGTTTGGTGCAAGGATTGGTGTTTGATTTGGGTCTTGGGGCTTACGCACTTAGGACATGACAAGGTAAAGCCTCGGTTACTATAACCTCAGTGGGCGTTATGTTTTTTACCGGATCGCATCTTAATAATAATAAACGCATTATAGGCGCTTTATCCCAATGGGATATCGGCTCAAAGCGCCGCCATGACCTGAACCCAACAAGCACGCTCACGTGTCACGTGCGTTCACTCTCACTCTGTGCGTAATCACAGAACATTCACGTGGTGCTAAGGGCAAGCTCAAGTGAGCTATGGAAGATTTTGGAAATTCAAAATCGTTATATTTGAAATTTGATTCATTGGGCTGAAACTGATACTAAATCTTGGCCCTTGCTTGTTTGTACAAGGCTGACCGGGGATTTGGACCCTCCGAGGAGGCTTCGAGTGCTCATATTGGCCTTTTGTCTGTCCTATGTTACATCAATGCCAGAACTATCGCACGATCAGTCTTATATCCCACCCAAGCAAAGTCATGTTAAAGATCCTACTGAACAGGCTGAAGCCACAGGCAGAGGAAATCATAGCTGAGGAACAGGCCGGCAGGCTTCAGACCAGGGCGCAGCACAACTGAGCAGATCTTCAACCTGAGAGTTCTATGTGAGAGATACCTCCAGCACCAGCAGGACCTCTATCATGTCTTTGTGGATTTTAAGAAAGCGTTTGATAGGGTGTGGCATGCAGCCCTTTGATCCACCATGAAGCTATACAACATCAATGCCAACCTGATCAAAGTCATAGCAAACCTTTACAACAAGGCCACTAGCGCAGTCTGCTTCAACGGCAAAATAGGAAACTGGTTTAGGACTACAGTTGGAGTCAGACAAGGCTGCTTGCTCTTACCTACTCTTTTCAACATCTTCCTGGAAAGAATCATGACGGACGCTCTGAAAGATCATGAAGGAACTGTCAGTATTGGAGGCAGAACAATCATGAACATACGCTTTGCGGACGACATTGATGGCCTTGCAGGAACAGAGAAGGAGCTAGCTCAGCTGGTGGAAAAGCTGGATAGTACATCCATTGCATATGGGATGGAAATCAGTGCAGAGAAGACTAAACTGATGACCAATAACGCGAGTGGCATTGGCACTGAAATCATGGTTGGAGGCCAAAAATTGGAAACAGTTAAGAAATTCAAATACTTAGGAGCCATTGTGACAGATGAGGGATCAAAACTAGAAATACTGTCCAGGATTGCGCAGACAACAACAGCACTGACAAGATTGAAGACCATATGGAAGGACAGTAACATCACACTCTGCTCCAAGATCAGACTGATGCGCTCCTTAGTCATCTCAGTGTTCTTGTATGCCTGTGAGACCCTCACAGCAGACCTTGAAAGGAGGATACAAGCCACTGAAATGAGATGTTTTCGAAGGCTGCTTGGCATTTCATACAGAGATCACATCACGAATGAGGAAGTGGGAAGCAGAATCAGGCAAGCCATCGTGCCCTATGAAGACCTATTAGCCATTATGAAAAAACGC
Organism: Semisulcospira habei; assembly: GCA_036245525.1. Taxonomy (NCBI): domain Eukaryota; kingdom Metazoa; phylum Mollusca; class Gastropoda; family Semisulcospiridae; genus Semisulcospira; species Semisulcospira habei. Next base: position 209,203,913 of record BTPG01000002.1, on the reverse strand, counting down.
AAACTGAAGTGGTATGGGCATGTCACGCATTCAGCAGGGCTTGCCAAAACAATCCTGCAAGGCACTGTGCAAGGAGGACGAAGGAGAGAAAGACAGTGGAAAAGGTGGGAGGACAATATCTCAGAGTGGACAGGACTGAAGCTGGGCGATACGCTGAGAATGGCAGAGAACAGAGAGGAATGGAGGGAGCTGGTTGCCAAGTCATCAGTGGTTCTCCAACGGTCGGCAAGACTATGGGATATACATGTAGATATAGATAGATAGATGTTAAGTGCTTAGCTGAGGACCGGCACCGATTGTGGCGTTCCCCTGTGGCCTAATGATGTACACGATGTCTGCCTTCAATACTCGGGCTGTCCCTCCAGTCGACCTTGCATTCGTTGCGCAGCCTGGAAGGAGGAACTTCATCACAGCTGTGGGCCTGCTACTGCAGTGAGAGACCTGTACGTCAGCTGATATCGACCGCAGCCATAGAGATGAAGCAAAGAGGGGTGAAACTTCGAATATCGTGTGATTGTCGGGTGCTAAATATTGAGCTGCCACGTTCCCCAGCGGGCGTTGTAGATTATTAAAGACAGGCAGCAGACGAGATTCAAGCCGGGCCGGCGGACAGCGAAGCATCTCGCATAGCACCGTTTGAGCTCAGCCGCCTGTTCCTGGGCGCCACCTTGTGGCAAACAGGCGTTGGGAGCTCGGTTCCCCGCACGGATTGGGTCTTTTACATGCCCTCCTGGCAAGGAAAAGGAATAAAGAGTACTCAGGCAGCAGTCGCGGGGAACCACCCCCTGAGCCCGTTGGACCCTACGGCCGTTGGTCGAGTCAGCGCCGGTAATAAGAAGAGGAGGAAGAGGGTCGCAACTTCGGGACAACGCTCAGAGAGGAATATGGTTAAGTCGCCGACAAGACAGGCCATAAGGATTAAGGGATAACCTTCGGGGTTCCTTTTCGAGAGTGAAGCCATAGAGAGCCCTCCACCAGCACTGACTACCGCTTCCGCGGTTGGATGGAGTCAGAGCTATGGCTGATAAAATGGGGAGGGGTCTCGCTTCCGAGGTTCTGGTAGCCCCTGTCCTATATTGGAAGGATGAAAGGCGATTGAAGGATATCACAGCGTTCGGATTCGGCGCGTGTAGGACACCATGCTTGTGGTGCTGTGTCATCTTCCCTTTCCTCGGACCGGCAGACAGTGCTTCGTGTCACGGCAATTATCTGACTACCGCCTTCGTATGGTATGAGGTTAGTCAGTACTTGGCCAATAGAGGGGTGGTTCCTGCACCCCCGTTGCCAGACACAGGGAGGATTGGGGAAGATCAGGCCAAAGGAGTATCTTTCGGGGTACCTACTTCAAGGGTGGAGCCGTGGAGAGTGCTCCACCAGCACTGACAACTACTTCTGCGATATGGATGGAGTCAGTGATATGGCTGACTAGACGGGTTCCTGCCGAGGGCAGACGCTGGTACTTACACACCTGTTTGGCAGACACAGGGAGGATTGGAGGAAGATCAGGCCAAGGGAGTATCCTGCGGGGTACCTACTTCTAAGGGTGGAGCCATAGGAGCGCTCCACCAGCACTGACAACTGCCCCTGCGGTATGGATGGAGTCAGTGGAAATGGCCAACTAATGGGGAGGGATGTACACCCCCGTCATGCATACACAGGAATGGATAAGTTCGAAGGAGTGCTCACGGCACAGGGAGACGGCGCAGTTTGGACTCCGTGTTCGTGATGATGTCTCATCTATCCTTATCCTCTTCTCCAGATCGGCGGACAAGTTCAAGCATGTCGCGGCAACGGACCTCATTCGACGCCGGGCTTCAGGGGATTGGCAGGGACCACTAAGAACAGCGACAGCTCGTCTGACTGGACTGACAGAGACCAATCTTCCGCAGAGACGCAGTTCGACATCATCTCCAGGGTCGCGCGGGTGAGAGCTGTGGGACGGAGCCTCCTTTCCTGGGACACCGATGCAGGCTGTGTCGACGGACCGCAGCAGATCTTCGGGCTGGATTGACAGGGACCACTCTTCAGCGAAGACGCAGTTCGAGGTAAGCGCCGGGGTAGCGCAGTGGACAGCTGGTGGACGGAGTCACCTACCAGGGACACCGTAGCTGACACAGGTCGTGTTGCCGGACCGCAGCAGATCTTTGGGCCGGTTGGCAGGGACCACTCTTTCGCGGACACACAGTTCAAGGTCAGCGCCGGCGTCGCGCAGTTGACGGTGTTGGACATAGCAGCCTTCCAGGGACACTGACGCAGGCCGTGCTGGCAGACCGCAGCAGATCTTTGGGCTGGATTGGCAGGGACCACTCTTCCGCGGAGGCGCAGTTTCGACATCAGCGCCGGAGCTAGTCGGAAGGCAGCCGATGGACAGAGGCGATGGCTCTGTGACACTGACGGCGTGGTCCTGGGACCGGCAGTGGCAGCCGCTTCCCAGCATGCGGCAGATGACGAGGAGGTAGGCAGTCTACCTTCTTAGGACTAGGTGTCAGCGCTGGGAGAGGACGTGGTCCGACCGAAGTCACTGCGTGGGCCAGCATCACTCTCCATCGTGTTCGTGGATGCAGTTCAGACTTATGCACCTGGTTGGAAGAGGCGTTCCATCTCTTCGCATCCTTGTCTCACCGGAGCGCTGCCCCTTGTCGTCGCATTGGTAAGTAGGGCCATAGCGTTGGTCTTCGCTCCGCGGCGGCCAAGCGCTACAAGTCTCCTCCTCAACCGACGGGTTTTGGGATCTAGCGGAGGCGTTCGCACTTCTGCATGGAGACAACTTGGAGAGCTGGTGTTCTTCTCAGGCACTTTGACCAGAGAGGATGGATTCACTCCCACCGGCTTTGCTATGCAGGTACCCGCCCGGCGGTGGACGAGAGTGCGTTGGTGCAGGCAGGGCACAGCCAGTGGTCACTGGCGACTATAAAACAAGAGTCTTCCTGTTTACAGATGACACTGTGGAAGCACGCATCCTGGGGTCGCGAGTACCGGGAGATGGGACATGACGGCAGAGTGGCAGGACCTTACAGTGGTAAGCCATAGAGGTGGTCCTGCATTCCGACTCCATGGCAGTACAGTCGACTCTTGCTCGTACGCCCACTGGGCACCGGCCTCCACGTGGCGTCGGTGGGTAGTCTCCTCAGTCCCTGACTTGAGTGGGCTAGCAGAGGGGTGCCATCTTTGTCCAGGATTAGGACTTGATGTCAGCAGATATGTTGTTCAGTCTTTTTCACTGGTCCGGTTTTTAAGGAGCTGTGCTTACCCAGGTCCTACCATGTTGGATTGGTCCTTATAAATACGCGTGAGCTTTTGGTCCTTTGGATCCCAAGTGTTTGCCGTGCTTGGAGACCCGTGTCAGGGGAGAAGAGGATCCTGGTGGCTGAAACACTCCACTTTGGCCTTGACTTATGCCTAAATGGGAGGCTAGTCGTACCGGCCTAGTCAATCGGCTCTTGTCACGTCGAGCCCTATCCCCCTGTTGACACGCGGGTTGTTATACGGAGCACCATGCTATAGCCTCTGATGCTGACTAGGTGCTTTACGCCAGTATTCCCCTGCATTCAACAGTGTGATAGAAGGCGGTGGCTCAAACGGTTCAATCGGGCTTACCCCCTTGAGTATATCTTTTGGGCAGTCTCCATTGTGCGTCGACTGGAGACCCGCCGACAATTGCACTTTCCCTTGTTGGGCTCGGTGGCGGGCAGGGACCCCCGGGGTATGAATATCTATCATACTATAATATGGAAAATATCAAAAAACCAAAACTGGCACCAAAGCGGCACATAGCCGCCGACATTGTCATTGAGAACAATAGTGACTCTGACTGTGAGGAAGCGATGCCTCAGGCGTCGGCCGCCTGGCCTCGCTTTCTCATTATCCACAGCAAAGTGAAAGAGAAGCCTGTTTCCAAGCTGCACCTTTTCCTGGTAGGGGAGACCCTCAGGAGCCGTGTTGGCAGGCCTGAGGCCCAGCGCCTCAGGTCTGGTGACTTGCTGGTAGAGTGCCGTACCCGGGCACACTCCAATGGGCTACTGAGGCTCTCCTCATCGGAGACACTCCAGTGGAGGTCACTCCCCACAAAACAATGAATTCCTCTGGAGAAGTGATTAAAGATCAAGCACTGGCCGAACTGTCAGAAGATGAACTTGTACTGAACCTTAAGTCACAGGGGGTGACCTACGTCAGGCGCTTCATTTCCAAACGAGGTGGTAGGGAGATCCGTCTCCCTACCATCATCCTGACGTTTGGCACCCCCACAGCTCCTACTACCATCTGGGGAGGTTACTACTCCCTAAAAGTGAAAAAGTATGTCTCTCTCCCCCTCCGGTGCTTTAAGTGCCAAAAGTATGGCCATGGGCAGAAGACATGCCGCCAGGCAGAGGCTCTATGCGCCCGTTGCACTAAGCCCGGACACTGCTGAGTCCTGCACAGCCATCCCCCTGTGTGTGAATTGCCAGGGGGCGCATATGGCTTCGGACAAGAAGTGTCCTCGCTGGATCTCCGAGTGCAGGATTCAGCAGGTGCGTGTGGAGAAGGGGCTGTCCTTTGCGGACACAAAAAAACTGGTTGATGGCCCTGGTGCAGCTGAGGCTGCGCCAAACTCAAATAACAACTTTGTGTATACTTTCAGTGCTGCGGTGGCAGGCAAGCGCCCCACCAAAGACTTCTCTTGTCAAACCCCAACTTCTTGGTTGGGGGCGGAGCCTCGGATCCTCTCGCCCCTGGAGAGTAACCCTCCTCTGGTGGTGACGGGGAACCAGGGAACGCAGAAGGCGGACACTACTGGTCCGGTGGCACCGCCTTGTGCGGCCCCTAAGCCTCGGCCCCCACCCAAACCTGCTAGTTTGTCAACGCCAAAGGTTTCTGGCTCTGGTCAGCCTTCTAAGGCCACTAACTCTAGCGGCAGGACCGCTGCCCAGGACCAGAAGTCTAAGAAATCTATGGGACCACCGTGCGCACGGGCCCAGAAGGGGAACACTGATGTCCCCCTTCAAAACAAATATGCTGCATTGGAGGAGCAGATGAAGGAGTGGAAGTTGTCGTTGCCGATGCTGCGGCAGCTCCACCCCCTTCATCTCCGAAGAACCAGAGGAGGCCCGGGAGCCGGCCCCCCTCTGTTTCTCCAACTCCTTCCAAGGCAAAGGAAAAAGGGGGGAAAAAACTCCGCACCCCCAGATAAGACATAATCATGGACTCTCTGCTTCAGTGGAATTGTCGTGGTTTTCAAGCTAACTTTGAGGAATTACGTCTTTTTGTCAAGTGCTATAACCCCTCAGTAATATCTCTTCAGGAGACTTACCTAAAGACTTCTGACCCTGTGTCCTTTAATGGTTTTAACGTTATACATAAAGACTCCGATTCGGAGAGGCGCTTGGGTGGAGTGGCTCTTCTCATTAGTAGCCAAATTTTATATAGCCCCGTTAGCATCGACACCTGTCTTCAGGCTGTCGCAGCTCGGGTTACCTTGAAGAAGACCATAACCATATGCAGTATTTACCTGCCATCATCCCAGCGGGTCTGTAGTAATGCAGGCATCAGAACTGTCCGATTTTCGGCGATTTTCAGATTTTCCTGGCCCCTGTTTAATAACACTTTTGACTTCTTATGTGCCAGGAAATGGCTTTAAATAACTCTACAATTCTTCAAAATCGCCGTTTTCAGATTTTTTTGGGTGAGCAGTTCTGATGCCTGTAATGATTTTTTTAATTTAGTAGATCAACTGCTCCCTCCCTTTATTCTCATGGGGGATTTTAACGGTCACGCTCACCTTTGGGGTAGTGACCACTATGATGGCAGAGGTCAGATGTTACTGTGTGTGATCCTTCTCTCATGCTGGACTTTGACTGGAAGGTTCACGGTGACCTGTGTGGTAGTGTCCACTTCCCAGTAGTCCTGTCATCGGTCAGCTGTGAGGAGGATCCGCCGGTGGTGCGCTGGAATCTCAAGAAAGCTAACTGGCCTCTGTTCGCCTCCCTGTCAGTCTTGTATTACAGAGGAGGTGGTCATGTCAGCTGAAGAACCTGTTTCTTCTTTTACTACTATTTTGTTGGATGTAGCAGGAGAGATAGTAACTAGGGGTGTTTTTGGACAATTTCTATAGATCCCAAATTTCCATTGTTTTTTGACCACATACTACCACACCTTCACGCCGCCCATTTTTTTCAGCGCCTCGGCATGCTTGTCTAAATTACCGACCGCTACTGAACACGCCACTGCATTATTATTTGAACAGTCACCATTTTATGTACCTCTCAGCAGAGTAATACCAACAGGGGGTTAACACCTGAGCTAATTAATCCATCGGTTATGTAAACATTTACACACTAAAATGCAGTAAATCAGCGCGGACCATTTGCGTAGCTTATGTGTGGTGTATTTCGGGAATTTCCGATTTGGTTATAACCAAAACAGTAGTTACTTCCCTTAGAAATCTATTTGTAGCGGCTTACGGCTTTCGCCGCTCACATTTCTGAGAATATAAATACACAATTACTCGCTTATCTATGACAACCGACTAAAACAAGGTTAATAAGACTACTAACAATGTTCACAGCTCAATCGGTTATATGATTAGTTAACGCTACAGACCTGTAAATCGATCAATACAGAACCGGTCGCCAGAAAGACGCATTGCACCATATCCGGTATTGATCTGCTTATATTTAAGTAGGTAAAAATAACTACATTATCTTGGGCCGAGGCTGGCCTGGTGGTCTCGACCCCCGTTACACATGTACCGAGTAGATCGTGGTGCCGTTTGCTAGGTACGTGTGTGCATAGGCGGTTCGAATCGCCTAAAAAATCTCAGAAATTTTCGTTTCGGTAAATGTCTGAGCTGTGAGATTTCCACTGGGGTGTGACGATCCAATAATTACCAGAACAAATATAATATAATATAATATAAATAAAAAAAAAAAAATAAAAAAAAAAATTAACCAAATAAATTACCGGGCCGGCAAATAAATAAAAACAAATGTGTGCGCACGGGTAAAAAGGGGGTGGATAAGGGGGAGGGAAAGGGGGGTATGGGGATAAGGGGGTGGGGTGTGTGTGTTTGTGTGTGTGTATGTCCTGTCTGTCCATTCTTCCCTTGTCCCGTCTAGGTGACGGAACACCGCATCCGATTCTCAATGCCTTTCCAAGGGAGGCATGTCTGAATCCTCCCTTGAAAAGGCCATTGAGAATCGGATAATAGACGGGATTTTTGTTAAAAATGTTTATATGTTAAGAATCCGACTCATATAATATCAGCTTTAATCTGTGGCACGCTAAGAAAAGCAAGGCGAAATTATAGCTAAGAAATGTCTGAGCAAGACGGAATTCTGATTCTGTTTACAAAGGACGGTAACTATCTCATGTGATCATGGTAACTGAATGAACAGAAAGCAAAAGACTTCCGTGAAAAAATAGTACAATTTTCACCCCCTCAATTCAAGCCTGAACAAATCTATAAGATGCGGTTGAATATGACACAGTAAGTGGAAGCAGAAGCAATGGATATAACGAAGCTGAAACAACCAAAACGTAAGGTAAGTAAAATTTACTGTGAGAGATGGTGGTATGTTGCATTAGTCATTTTTAACTCAGTGTGTAGTACCTGAGTCAAGACAAGCCTTCAATTCCGCCGAGTCACTCACTGTCTCTGTGTGTTATTACAAAGTTAGCGCAGTCTAAAGTGATTGAGCTATCTTAACACCAGCGGCCAACTACACGCCAGGTGGGCCTTAACAACCGCATAAGTAACCGGACCGGCGGTTACTAACGCGGTTTACTAAGCTGTGTTTAATCAACAGTGTTGGACGGCGCGGCGTTAACAGAATGTTAATCTTTTCAATCATAGTCATTGCTATCACTTCCATACCGTGGACAACTAATAAATTTAAGACAAAACACAGAGTTAAATGTCTCTGTTTACAAGGGTCTTAGCAAGCTGTGTTTGGCATCCTGTCTCGGAAGACAATGGAGTATATGCGCTTGCTGGGTCAGTCACTGGAGTGACCTCTCCAGGGTGCAAGCCTGGGCGAAGTGTATGGAGATCCTGGGGGTGCCCAGTCGTCAAGATCCCCCTCTCGGCCTCGCTAATGTATCCAAAGGAATGCAAAGCAGTACGTTTGGCACCAGTTTGGCTGCAGGAGCTGCCAGAACAGTGCGTGAATACAGGCAGCTGTCTGCCTTCGGGGCTCCACTCCTGATTTGAAGGGTTTACTCCCCCACATTTAGCCGTTGGATCCAACCTGATCTCCTCCGTCCTCTAGCCGTTGGCTGTCAGAAACAGCGCCTCCGCCTAGTGGTGCAATGTGAACACCACCACCCCTCATGTGGTTTAGCCCACCAGCTGAGGTGGTTTGCCAGGGTGTGGCGCTTGGAGCCAGCACTTGAGAGATTAAGGAGATGGATGAGGACCAGTGATGCCCGTCCTATGTAGGACGCAGCTGCCGAACAGCAAAGGTGCTACCTCTATCCAGAGCCCCCTACACAAGCTGTGTAATCTCATGTGATCGTTGTATCCAGCGTATACAATGACGTAGCGTCTTAAAAACGAAACTAAGTGTGCGGTGGCTAATCGAGTGTACAGTCCTTGCGTGTCGCGTGACATACAACCATGACTGAAGTGTGAGTGCATGTGTCTGTGGATATGTCTGTCTGTCTGCCTTGTTTGTCTGTCTTTGTCTGTGTGTGTGTGTGTGTGCTTATGTGCGTGCATGTGCGTATGTGTTTGTCTTTGTCTCTGTGTGTGTGCGTGCATTGTATGTGTATGTACGTGTGTGTATGTGCCTGTATGCGTGTGCGTGATTATGCGTGTATGTGATTGTATGCGTGTTTGTGTGCATGCATCTGTATGTGTACATGTGTGTATTATATTAATCGGAATGCGTCTGCCTGTAATGTGTGTGTGTGTGTGTGTGTGTGTGTGTGTGTGTGTGAGAGAGTATGTAAATCCTGTAAACCGGGGACACACATGGGTAATACACCCACAACCGGGGACTTCCAGTAAACGGGGGACGTCGCCGGTTTCAGACGATTTGAGTTATCATTTGCGACGTATATTATGACTGAAAACAATGTTACTGGTGAAATATGAGCAAATTCTGACGTATCTTGTTCGTATGGTTACACACACACACACACACACACACACAAAAAAATAAAAATAAAAATAAAAATAAAAATTGACATACGCACTTGATAACATTTTTTTTTTAATACCTACAGATACTTGATAACAAATTTCCAAAGTCACCTATAACTGACAAATTACTTTTCAGTAACTTTTTAAAGTTTCTATAAGTTAGTTGACACAAGAAGTTATAAGTGTCTTAAAATAAGAACTTACAATTTCTTATAGGAATTTAAACATAAGAAATTGTAAGTTCTTGACTCAAGTCACAACTTAAGTCACAACTTAAGTCACAACTTACTCGGTCAGATTTGTTAAGATACAAGGACAATGAAAAAACTTTTTTTTTTAGTAATAGTCTGGTGGTGGTGGTGGAGCTGATGGGGTTAAATAGTTAGGTGGCATGACATTTTTCTGTGAAGTGTATGACATTAATAAACGATTACCAAATCTGATTTTTATTTGTTTAAAAGATTGTGTATTTTTTCTGTGGTTTCCTGAACACCGATCTTTTTTCCTTCCGCTAAAAAACTAGCTTTTAGTTCTTCAACATTCACGGGAGATTGACTACGCATTTTATTTTGTATTTCAGACTTTTGTTGTTTGTAGTTATTTAAATCATCCTGGACTCTCTTAAATTCATCGTCATCAATACAATTATCATTTAATGCCTTACTAATAATAAGTTTCATACTGCTCAGCTTTGCACCAGCGAGCGTACTCAATGCTTCATGTTTCTGTAATTTCGTGTGAAACCTCTTGTTTATGGCTTCCAAACCAAAGCAAGCCAGGCATGTAGCAACGCTAACACCCTCAACTGCAATTCCAATTAAACTTCCAATTCCTGTGGCAAACAGAACAATACCCCCCACAGAACAACCAGCTGAAACTGCACCAACAGCCATTGAAGTATTTTGTACAGAATTGAAAACGGTCTTATACCGTCTCTTACATCTGGAGTACCTTGCCTCTTCACTTTCCAAATATTTAATTGCTTCTGTAATATTATTTAATCTGAATGCATCTGCCTGTAATGTTTTATCTGATGCAATTGGTACAGCTGTCGCATGTGGATCAGGCGCAAGCGTTGTTTTAGTCATCACAATTGATTCAGTCGGCTCAAGCGTCGAAAGTATGGGATAGAATTTTGGCATTTTTTTTTAATGACATATATTTTTTAAAAAATTTATTTAATCAGTGATTACATTTTGCAACTCATCAAGAGTATATAATTTGCTAGCATAATAAAACGAAACAAGATCAATGTGTTCAAGGTTTATGTAACTTAGACGAACAAAAGTTGTTTTGTCGACAACCACCTTGACAGCGAGAATACTGCTCGAAACATAACATCTACATTTTTTGTAATAGCAATAAAGACCTTTGTTGATTCTGATACTGTTTCATCCCATGTAAGTTTTATTCCCTGTGCAATATTTGCCTCTTTCACAGAAGCTATAGATCTCAAGATAATTTCAAATACTATTGTCGCTTCTCTAGCCACGACTAAGCTTGCTGGCATAAACACAACAGAAGTATCTGATCTTCCCTTTCTAGTTACCCCACCCGGGTCTGCCCTGGGGGACTTGGGTGGGGTTAGGTATTTTTTAGTTCCCAGGGTCACCCTGGTCAGCCCCACAGGGTGGGTTTATCTCTCTATTCTGGGGCATATGTTTCTGTCTACCCTTTGTCCATTCACCTGTATTTGCCTTTTTAAAACACTCCCTACTGTCTGCACTGCCTGTAGCTCTTGATATTGGATGTGTGTTGCTAAATGGTCTTAGCTTTATTTAGGCCCCATGTGTTAGGTTTATTTAATGTATTTGACCGGCTGGCGACATACATTCAATGTTCTGTTTAGTTTTTTTTCACAAGCAGTGCAGGCACGTCCTGAGAAAGCCTTGTTGCTGTCGGGACGTTAAGCAATGTAGAATCAATCAATCAATCCCTTTCTAGTTGTAAGAAGATACCGTCGTTTCTCATAATTTTCAACTTTCAGTTTATCTCTGCTATTGTTGTCTGGGGCAAAACTTGGAACAAGACTTGCAATCAGCGGCCCAGAATTAACAACCTTCCTAAACACTAAGGCGCCTTCGTCATCAGTGTATACATAAGGACTAATAAATTCAATCTTTATGTCCCAGTCAATTACGGGTGCTGGTGCCGGCACAGGTGAAACAACCCACTTATTAGCCACATGTATTAAGTTGTAGGGCACATTATTTACTGGAACAGGTACAGTAACATCACGAAGCTGACCAAGTTTAGGAATCGGTCTCTCTGTTCCTTCTTTCATGTCATCGATTACTTTTCTCTTGTACATGCCATTTGAATCAAGTTCAAAACCATATACTTCTCCAATTTCTCCCTCCTTCTCAAAATCCTGTATGTCTGCCAAATCTTTCAACTCTGTTACCGGACACGCAACTGGTATGATTCTCGGCTTTGGACCACCACTCATTTTTATAAACAAAAATAAAATTATTTAATTTCCAACACAACACTAAAATCATGCATTACAACTGGACCCCACCCGGGTCTGCCCTGGGGGACTTGGGTGGGGTTAGGTATATTTTAGTTCCCAGGGTCACCCTGGTCAGCCCCACAGGGTGGGTTTTTCTCTCTATTCTGGGGCATGTGTTTCTGTCTACCCTTTGTCCATTCACCTGTATTTGTCTTTTTAAAACTCTCCCTACTGTCTGCACTGCCTGTAGCTCTTGATATTGGATGTGTGTTGCTAAATGGTCTTAGCTTTATTTAGGCCCCATGTGTTAGGTTTATTTAACGTATTTGACCGGCTGGCGACATACATTCAATGTTCTGTTTATTTTTTATTTTTTCACAAGCAGTGCAGGCACGTCCTGAGAAAGCCTTGTTGCTGTCGGGACGTTAAGCAATGTACAATCAATCAATTACAACTGGTTTGTTATCCTGATTAGTTACAGATATACACAGTGACTCAAAGAAACTAGAACCTAATTTCTTAATCTGTAAATTAGGAAATCTAACAACCACACTTTCACAATATGGAGCAGTTCCAGCTGGCACACATCTCAACAAAGTCGAAGGCTTTCCATTGTGTACATTCTCAGTCATGTTTAGTTCTTTCAAATACACATTAAATACTGTGTGTACTGACAAATTGACAGGGCATTTTCCAGTTATTTTAAGTTTTTTTGTCTTCATTGTTATAATACCAAACATAGCTTCATCTAAATCATCTGATCTCCACCAATCTTCATCAATATAAAATCCAAGTAAATATGCAAATCTATCTGAGATCTTTAACCAATTTTCTGTCAGAAATTCTAATGTAACAAGTAGGTTAGCTGGATTTAAAGTTGCTTTAATTTTAAAATTACTTTGAAACCATTCAGCTATAGTACAAAAGTCATAATACCCAGGCGGTAAAGCTTCAGTCTTACCACCAAAAATTACTTTATTATATATATCATCTTCTATATTAAACCACTTTACTGTGTAGAACATTTCATGGATAGCTACAGCCTTGCTACCATCGCGATTATCAATCCCATTAGTTAACCACACTGGTTTGCTTGTGTCAAGATTTGTTAATGTGATAAACATTTTTATTATCTCATATAAAAAAGGATGGAATTTAAATCACCAACCATTACCACAACAAATGCATTTCAATTTAACGTGAATGCCAAATACAATGTTGCACCTACTTATGAACAGAAAATAATTCAATTAAATCAGCTCGATATAGCTGTAAACGAACAAGATTTATTTCAAGTGAGAGTACCCAACCCCTTTGATCAATATCTAAACCCTCCAATAACAGACGATGCTACTGCAAGAAAGTGGTCTTCAAGTCCACTACAGATGTTTAAAAACCAACTTAACTTTGCCATACTGTGTTCAACTACAGGCTGTGGTGTTTCATTTACAGACCATTTGAATCACTCAAACAAACTTATTAGGTCAGTATATCGTTTTCATGTTTATTACCAGCTTAGACGTATACTGTCAGAACTTCATACACCACTGCCCACTGAATCCAGTTTTAACAGGTTTAACAACCCCATGGATATGAAAGCATTTGAACAGATTTGTAATGAATTTAACATCAGCCCCAGGTATGACTTCACACAAAAACTTGATGATCACAATGGTATGGGTACATTGTATTATGCTATGAGTCACAGACAATACCCACAAGATTACTACCCTGGTTACACTTCATTCTCATCAAAATCACAAGTCTGGTTAGGATCAATTGAACAGAAACAGTCTAATGCCTGGACCACATTTGTTTTAGACAAGAGTGACGGGTTTACTCAAGCAGGAGTCGAGCGCGTAAATGAGTCTATCAGAACATATGTCTGGTGTATACTAGGCGCACAATCATTAACAAAATCGAATATTTTAAATGGGAGTGGCAAATTTGAAGCACAAAAACAATTTCTTGCTAATCTTGAAGATTCAATTAATTCAGTGGTTGATCTCCCATCAAGCATACAGCGCTACCAAGACGTTCTAAGATATGCCAGATCAAAAGTTGACTTTGTAGTTGGCATTGGGTTATACATGTTGCCGTCTGATCTTCAACTCCAAATGGGGACAATAACAAATTATAATAATGAAATAGTTGTTGCAGGTGTTGGTCAAAAGCTCGGTCTTAATCAATCTGTAAACTTAGGAGCAACAACCACACATGTTCAGTCATTAAAATCATTACAGACGGTAACACCCCCGGCCCCAACACCGGCACCCATACAACCAGTACAGTCAACACCAACACCAACCCCTGACACACATGAGTCAGAGAGAACTGCATTGGTAATAGGTCTAACTGGGTTAGGGGTTTTACTTCTTTATCTGTTTCATTAAATAACCCACCATCAACCCTCCAACTGTTACCAGAAAGACCCATACATGTTCTGCCATAAACCCTACTACCTTTGCTGCTGTAGTAATAAGCCAACTGACAACTGTGCCAATTATACCAGGCAAAGCATCCATTGCTTTCAGAGCCAATTTCTTAAGCAAGTCTGATATGTGAGACAGTTGTTTCTTTACCCATGACTGTAAATCTTTTGGGTCTGTTGGAGGTGCTGGTGGTGCTGGCGGACCTGGCGGTGCTGGACCCCCACTGCCCCCAGCACCGGAGACAGCTAACACAACAGTACTGATAATAAACCCAAGAGCTGTAATTAAACTAGCAGTAGTGATACCCTGTTCTCTGAAAAGTGTTTTCAATCTCTCAGCCAGAGTTGTGTCTTCGTGAAGTATTTTCTGAATAGTTTCTCTAATCCTGTTGACCTGTGTTTTCAGTTTTTGTCTTCCAGTACTAATCACTTCTAACCGCCCTGATCTTTCTATCTGCAAATCATTTAATCTGTGTTGGATTCTTTCTTTCATTTCTGTGTCAAGATTCCCATTGTCTGCGGTAGCCAGTTTCTCTTTTTCACGTTCTATGTGTTTATCAAGCTCACCTAGTTTGGCAACATTGTTTACCATCTCACCTCTTATTGTCTGTAGTGATTTATCCAACCCTATAATCTCCCGCATTGACAAAGGTGGATCATCTATTGTTTTCATAGCATCATTTATTTGTCCTTCAGTAAATGAGGTTTCTAGTATTACTGTGTTTGCTATTTCTGGTAGGCTTGTTACTGGTGCCATTTCAATTTGTTGCCCTGTTGGTAACTTTGTTTGCATGTCGTGAAGAACACTAACCAGTCTTGGCGTGACAGGAGAGCCTCCAATTCCAAGGTACCTTGCCAGCCCAGAGTTACCACTGACTTCACCTTTAATTGTACTTAAAGCTCTAAACTTAGAAGGATTGTTTTTATGTGTTAGATATATTTTCCCTCTGTCTGTATTTACAAATAAATGTCCTTTTTCGTATTCAAACTGATTAGGATCTATTACATCTGGGCGCGCACCAACACTGTCATAAAATGAGTTTACTTTGTCTTTTAACAGTTCGTGATACATACTACTACTAGTTACCATTCCAGTCATATCTGTGATACTGGTATCAAGACACATCCATGTCATACATTTCAAAATCTTCATGACCAAATCCTCCATCTGCCATTGTTTTATTAATTTAATATTTTTTATTGTGCATAATAAAAATGACGCAGTCTTACGGATCAAAGTTAGACCCATACAGAAAACTACGTGAGCCTCTTGGTGTTAAGGGCATTAGACAATCAATCGTCATTACAAACAATCCTAGTACCATAGACCAGAATCAAACACTTACCGTCAAGTTTCCAAACCTAGGTCCCAGTGACGTTATTGTTCCTGGCACTGCACGCCTTGCATTTAATATTGAACTTTCATCAGACGCAGACGTAAACAGAACACTAGTTAACAATCTAGGCAGAGCAATTGTTAGAACTATTAAAGTAAAACTTGAAGGACAGGAAGTGTTTAGTCTCGACGATGCTGATGTGTTCTACTGTTACAAAGATCTTTGGCTTACATGAGAAGAACAAGAAGATCGTATTTACCAAGGCATACAATCTGATAATGTTTGTAAACTTCGAATAGATGCCGGAGATAAGGTAACTACTGTGGTAGCCAAGGAAGTTATTATAGCTGAAACATATGGAACTAGGTTTTACATTCCACTTGAGTTTGAAATCCTAACAGCACATTTGCCTTATTACCAAGGAGCACTGAATGACCGTCTGAGTTTTGAACTAACTTTCAATGACTACTCCAAAATTATTAAATCATCTGATCCCAATGCAACAATTTAAGATCTCTAACATTTCTTTGGAATATGAAATTGTCACACATGATTATTTAGCTACTCTCATTCAAAATCAGTACCAGACAAAACTTCCAATTTATTATGACAGGGTGATTAGACATAGTTTAATACCCAAAGACAAGAGCGACCCAATGTGGAACATAAACTTGAACACACCTGCCAGGTCACTGAAAGGTATACTCATGTTGTTTGTTGAACCCGCGGCTCCATACAAAAGAGATTCAGAAAAATTCTATAATCCAAAGATTATACATTTGTCTTGTACAATCGAAGGCCGTCCTAATCAAGTGTACACTTCAGGTTTGTTACCTTATCAACACTACGATGAGATCACAAAGTATTTTGCGGGTGGAAGGATTAGAGATAAACCTGCAAACATTGCGTGCAAAGATTTACATCTGTATGACGTAAGTATTGGTCAATATCTTACAAATAAGTATGCTGTTTGGCTAGACCTTCGTAGTACAGATGATGATTACCTTCATGGGTCAGGTCGAAAAGTTGAAAATGGCAGTGACGGGATTACAATTCAGATACAAAAAAAGATTGAAACTGCTGCAGCAATAAATATATATTTGTACCTGATTTATGACGCACAACTGAGCATAGAAGAGTGCAGACTAAAGGGTGTCATGTATTAAATTATATTCTGTATTAAAATGAACCGGAGCTTAATGACACTCGACCCACACTGTGGTTTGTTTTGTGGTGCCACAGGGTGTGTTAAAACTGAATTTGTTCTTAACCTATTACAAACAAGATACATCCATCATTTTGAAAACATTGTAATATTTTGTCCTACAATCAAACACAACAATAACTTCCACTACACAATTATCAGGAGTATGTCACGTCTAATTCATAATCATGTATCAAAATATGGTAGGAAACAGGAAGTGTGTAAAAGATGTTTACAAAGATTCTCCTCTATTGCAGTGGCACATAAACATGTTTTACACTGTAGGTCAGCTGATGACATACAAACAGTACTTAAGTACCCAGATCCTGGTAGTCAAGTTTATTTTAAGAACTATGGGAATCAACAAAAGCTGCCGTTTGTAGTGTATGCTGATTTTGAATCACTGGTTGTACCGTATGAAGGTCCTGTTCCAGAGTCATTACCAAAGACTATAAAGTTGAGTGACCAAGTGGTGTGTTCTTTTGGTTATATTCTTGTTAGGTCAGACGGACAGCATTCAGAACCTGTTATCTACAGGGGAGAAAATGCAGCATGTTTGTTTTTAACAGAAATGAGACATCTGTATAGTCAGGTAGTACAGTATCTCACAACATGTCAGATGCCTTTGGTGATGACAGAAGAAGACAAACTGAAATTTGATACAGCTGTGACGTGTTGGATTTGTGAACAACCCCTCCAGGGTGATAAAGTTCGTGACCATGATCACATAACTGGACGTTACAGAGGTGCTGCACATAACAATTGTAACTTGTTATTAAAAACAGATCCTAAGACATAAGTTACCAATCTTTTTCCACAATCTCAAAGGATATGATTCACACATTATCATGCAGGCTGTGGATGAGTCTTACAAAAACATAAATTGTATTGCACAGACAACTGAGAAGTACTTGACCTTTAGGTTAGACAAATTAGCATTTTATGACTCGATGCAACATTTGTCTTTAGGTCTTGCTAGTTTGGCAGAAGGTCTGACTGAGTATCCAATAACAAGTAAATATTTTGAGCCAGACTTGATTAAGAAAGGTGTTTATCCGTACGAGTACATTGATCACTGGGTTGTGTTTGAAGAAAGGAGACTGCCACCGAAAGAGAAATTTTATTCCACACTTAATGGTAAAGGTATTTCTGACTCTGAATATCAACACGCACTTGATGCGTGGGATAAACTAGGGTGTCAGACTATTGGTGACTATCATGACCAGTACTTGAAAGCTGACGTTTGTTTGCTAGCAGACGTATTTGAAAGTTACCGTGAGAAGGGTTTGTTACACTACAGTCTTGACCCTGCTTGTTACATAACTAGTCCTGGCATGACATGGGATGCATTTTTGAAATCCAGTAAGATATCTATAGACCTGTTGTCTGATCGTACGATGGGTGAAATGGTGGAACGTGGATTGAGGGGAGGTATTAGTATTGCAGCGAACAACTACGCCAAAGCCAACAATAAATATCTGGACGGCCTGGGGTATGACCCCTCAAGCCCTGGGTCAAGGTCATTCATTACGTACTTGGACACTAATAATTTGCATGGCTGGGCGATGTGTGAGTTATTGCCCTTGAAAAACTTTTGTCTGTATGATTTGTCACAGTATGACATAACACAGTCAGGGTTAACAAACTATATTATGAGTCATGACCGAAACGACGCGAAGGGTTGGATCTTTGAAGTAGACCTGGAGTACCCACACCATCTACATGATTACCATAATGATTATCCATTGGCTGTTGAGAAAATGTCTTTGACGGGGAAGAAAGAAGACACCAAACTTGTACCAAATCTGAATGACAAATTCAATTACGTTTGTCACTATCGATTGCTGCAGTTTTACATCAGACACGGGTTAGTACTAAAGAAAGTTCACAGAGGAATTCAATTTGATCAGAGTGCTTTCATGAAAGATTACATAATGAAAAACACAACCCTCTGTGCAAGAGACGGCAACACTGCATTTGACAAAGACTTCTTTAAACTTATGAACAATGCCTGTTTTGGTAAGACAATGGAAAATCCTCATCACCGCAAAGATGTGAGACTAGTCACAACTGAATCGGGTGCAATTAAACTTACAGGCAAGCCACAGTACACAGGGTACAAAGAGTCTCATTCGTCATTGTATGCAGTGTCACTCAAAAAAAAGATTGTTAAACTGGACAAGCCAGTATTCATTGGTATGGCAATTCTTGAGTTGTCAAAACTGTTGATGCTTGAATTTTATTATGATTACTTTAAACCAAAATATCCTGAGTGTCGTCTGTTATACACTGACACTGACTATGATCATTGACGTGTGTACTGAAGACTTTTATGAAGACATGAAAACAGAACTACACATGTACGACACTTCTGACTACCCTAAGGATCACCCACTGTTTAGCACACAAAACAAAAAAGTGCCTGGAAAGTTTAAGGATGAACTGAATGGTGTACCAATAGTTGAGTACGTTGGACTGAGATCCAAAATGTATTCTATATTGCATCAGAAAGGTAGTCAGTCGAAAGCCAAAGGAATAAAAAAAATCAGCAATAAAAAATAAAGACATTCGTCATGAACATTATAAGCAAGTGTTAGACGGTGCATTAATGCCTGATTATCCAAACAAGTCACTGAGATCAAACAAACATAATCTTGAAATGATCCAAACAAATAAGAAGTCACTGGCAATTGGGGACACGAAACGTGTGTTTTATAGTAAGGAAAAAGCTTATGCGCCTGGGCATTACAGACTCAAGTTATCTAAAGAAATAGTCGATGAACTGGTTGATGAATTAATTGATGAGTTAGTTACTGAAATGAGTAACGGTGTCTGGGGGAATAATCTGTAATTCTTCTCTGACAAATGCCCTCTGGGGTGCAGGGTCATACAGATAATATATTGTTGCGTCAGGACCGGGGACTATTTTTTTTATATTGTGTACAGACGTTGACCAGATGGGTCTGTCGCTCTGCGCTTTACGTCATTTTCTGATTCTCCAGGTTGATATAAATATCTTACCTGTTTAGTAAATAAACTTGTGTCGGGTGCTGGGGTTGGTCCTGTTTTTGGCTCTGTAATTGATTTCAATTTAATAGCGTCAACAGGTTTTACATGACCTTCATTGTTCATTGCTTTTATCACATGTGGTAATCTCTTTACCCACTCTGTGTCACGTGTGTCATGCATGAGTTCCTTTGAATACTGGTAACTGAAAAGTCTCTCTGATAACTGTTTGTTAAAGTTCTCTACAATTGCCTGTGATCTGTGCACACCTGGAATGCCTCGTCTAACCAGTACGCCATGCTTCGCAAATAACTGATTAACAGCACCTTTGAATTCTGATCCGTCATCAACTTGAACAAGTCTGGGGTATCTTAAAGGGCCTCGACTATATATTTTTGTTAATGCTGTAGCAACTGTGGTAGCTGTTTTGTCAGATATGGGTTCAGCATCCTTGTACCTTGAAGCTATATCAACAACAGTCAGTGCGTACTTGTATCGTTTCTTTCTTATTGACCCCACCCGGGTCTGCCTTGGGGGACTTGGGTGGGGTTAGGTATTTTTTAGTTCCCAGGGTCACCCTGGTCAGCCCCACAGGGTGGGTTTTTCTCTCTATTCTGGGGCATGTGTTTCTGTCTACCCTTTGTCCATTCACCTGTATCCCCACCCGGGTCTGCCCTGGGGGACTTGGGTGGGGTTAGGTATTTTTTAGTTCCCAGGGTCACCCTGGTCAGCCCCACAGGGTGGGGTTTTCTCTCTATTCTGGGGCATGTGTTTCTGTCTACCCGAGGTCCATTCACCTGTATTTGCCTTTTTTAAACTCTCCCTACTGTCTGCACTGCCTGTAGCTCTTGATATTGGATGTGTGTTGCTAAATGGTCTTAGCTTTATTTAGGCCCCATGTGTTAGGTTTATTTAATGTGTTTGACCGGCTGGCGACATACATTCAATGTTCTGTTTAGTTGGTTGTTTTTTTTTCACAAGCAGTGCAGGCACGTCCTGAGAAAGCCTTGTTGCTGTCGGGACGTTAAGCAATGTACAATCAATCAATCCATTCACCTGTATTTGCCTTTTTAAAACTCTCCCTACTGTCTGCACTGCCTGTAGCTCTTGATATTGGATGTGTGTTGCTAAATGGTCTTAGCTTTATTTAGGCCCCATGTTGTAGGTTTATTTAACGTATTTGACCGGCTGGCGACATACATTCAATTTTCTGTTTAGTTTTTTTTTCACAAGCAGTGCAGGCACGTCCTGAGAAAGCCTTGTTGCTGTCGGGACGTTAAGCAATGTACAATCAATCAATCAATCTTTCTTATTGTATCATGGGGTAGGAACAGGAGGTCATTTGGGGTAGTGTTTTCAAAATGAGGTCTAGATATTTTTCTTGGAGCAGGGAGGTATATCTGCCAAATTGCTTGTCTCTGTAACCATTGTTTTGACTTGATTGAGTGTTATATCTCCGCCCACAGCGGCATGTAATTTCTGAATAGCGGTTGCTCCTTTCCAATACCCTGATGGAGAGTAATATATTTTTGATAGTTTATTTTCTACGTTCATTTCTTCTAGCAATATAAAGACCAGTAAAAAATACAAATGTCATTCCCACTAGAACAAAGATTATTTCTCCATTTCTTTGTTCTGGACTGGGTTGATAGTAGTCACTTAGTTTTGGTTTTGGGATAGACATGTCATTACCTGTGACGAGATAGTATTCACGAATTGCGTCATCTGTATTTGAAAACGTATGTTGTGCGTGACCTTCAAGCCTCAATCTTTCATTGATGAAATCAAGTTTCTCAATTCTATTCTTTTCATATTCTTGTTGCGCTTGAGCAAGTTTTTCTGATGCTTCATTGTGACGCTTCATTTCTTCTGCAGATTCCTCTCTACCCATTTTTGAAAAGATGTAGTTTGATCCACTAAATGCCAATGCATTAACAACTGCCCCACCAATCATAATAGCTATTGTTGCCATATTTGTATTTACATAGAAACATTTTCGGGAATAATTCCTTGCTTAACGAGAAAGTCTTTCGTAGCAATTGACGCTGTGACAACTACAATTAGCTTAGCGCTGTCTTCGAAATCTAATCTACTCAAGTCTGCTGATTTCATTTTGAGTAGATTTTTTCCTAGCATAGAATAAGCTACTGCTAGTCCACTTATCATGGCAGAGTGATATACTTCTTATCATGGCAGAGTGATATACTTACAAGGTTCATTGTGTTCTTTGTGTCGCTCATTTTCTAATACAATAAAAATTAAAATAATATTTTTATTTACTCCATATAAAATGGGTCAACGGCTTTGGGTATTGTTGGTAATGTGGAGACTTCTGTTTTTGTTTTTGGAGTGTCTGATTTTGTTGACACTGTACGAGTCTGTGGTTTGTATTTTTTGTATAATTGATAACCTACGTAACTAAATCCGACAACAAATCCGGCAACTATATATTTTGTTGTTTGAGGTTCGGGGTCAGGGTTAGACTGGGTTGTTTGTCTCTCACTTTGATGAGGGAGTGACGGTATTGACACAAGTCCTGACGGTCCTGATGGTGCTGACGGTCTTGACGGTGGATCAGTTACATGAGTCTTTTCTGTTTGTGCTTGAAGCTGTAATTTTTTTTTGCCTGTTCCATTCAGCCACTCTTTTTCCAGCCTCAACCCTGCCTGGACTTTTAGCCTTAGTCACAGTTTGAACCTGCGTCAAGACCGGACTGGGGTTCGGTTGTGGAGTCGTCTGGGTTTCGTCCATTTTCTTCTGCAGTAAAATTTATTTTGGAGAAATCAATATGGCTACCAGTAACAAGCAATGTTACAACAGGTGCAAGGTAATTTACAAACTTGTAAAACATGACGCATGCTAATTTACCAATTGAACTTGAAACAATAGGATTGCTTTCAAGGTCGTGTGATAGGCTGTCACTATCCACAGGTAGAAAGTGACTCACTGCTTTTGTGTATAGACATACAAGAGATCGACTCAAATCACGAGTCATTAGTGAAGCGATGTGGTTTTCATATTTAGAATGAAGTTTGATTAGCTCGTCAGTGGTGAGAGATTCAATATCCTCTGTCATGTATTGTTTTCCGAGATAAGCCTTTGATTTGCCTGACACAACTACAGAAAGAAGGCGCTGTTTTTTCGAGTCTAAGTCTTTGTTCTCTACAGCATTGATATCATTTAGAAGAAGTAATTCGTCTTGATTCATTTTATAATAAAAAATATTAATTTTTGAAAATATAATTAAATATATTAAATAAGCATTGCAAAATAAACACACTTACACAACCGATGGATTAATTAGCTCAGGTGTTAACCCCCTGTTGGTATTACTCTGCTGAGAGGTACATAAAATGGTGACTGTTCAAATAATAATGCAGTGGCGTGTTCAGTAGCGGTCGGTAATTTAGACAAGCATGCCGAGGCGCTGAAAAAAATGGGCGGCGTGAAGGTGTGGTAGTATGTGGTCAAAAAACAATGGAAATTTGGGATCTATAGAAATTGTCCAAAAACACCCCTAGTTACTATCTCTGCGGGTGAAACTATCCCTAAAACTTCTGCATCAGTCCCTCGGAAGCCGAGAGTACCATGGTTCAATGAGGAGTGCCACAAGGCCCAAAAAGCGCACAAATCTGCTCAGCAACGTGCTTTCCGTACTCCGTCGCAAGTGAATATTTTAACCTTTAAAAGACAGAGGGCGAAAGCCCGTTACATTTTTAAACGTGAACGCCGTGCTTCCTGGAGGCGCTTCGTCTCATCTTTAACTTCTTGGACTCCGTCCCAGAAAGTATGGAGGGCTGTTCGAGGAATTAGGGGCAGGGGTGGCTCGGCTTCTGTCAGCCATCTTAGAGATGGTGCCAGCTTGGTCACAGATAAAAAAGCTGTGGCCAGTTTGCTTGCCTCCACCATTGCCCATAATTCTTCAACAGAGCATTATTCACCCTTCTTCCAGAGAGAGAAGGAGAAGCGAGAGTCTCGTATTTGTGATTTTAAGTCCGATAACTCAGAAGACTATAATGCCCCTTTTACATTATCCAAATTGCAGCAAGCCTTGCAGAAATGTAATGACTCTGCTGCTGACCTAGATACCATCCACTATCAATTCCTAACGCATCTGCCTGAGAGGTCACTCCTTGTACTTCTCAAGGCCTTTAACCATATCTGGAGAACTGGTCATTTTCCGCCGTCTTGGCGCCAGGCTGTGGTTGTACCGATCCCCAAGCTGGGTAAGGATCCTTCCGACCCGGGCAACTACCGGCCTATCGCTTTGACATCATGTTTATGTAAAACTATGGAGCGCCTGGTTAACGCCCGCCTGGTGTGGCATCTTGAGTCACAGGGTCTCCTCACAGACCTCCAGTGCGGTTTCCGGCGCTTCCGTAGTACAACTGACCATTTAGTCCGCTTTGAATCATTTATTCGAGATGCTTTTGTCCACAAGCAGCATGTCTATGCAATTTTATTCGATCTTGAGAAGGCATATGACACTACCTGAAAGTATGGCATAATGTCTGACTTGTTGGACATGGGTTTTAAAGGGCACCTGCCCGTTTTTATTCACAATTGTTTGACTAACCGGTCGTTCCATGTCTGTGTGGGCTCCACCCTCTCCGACTCCTTTGAACAGGAGATGGGTGTCCCACAGGGCAGCATTTTATCTCCTGTTTTATTTAGTATTAAAATTAATAACATTGTAAAGGCCGTCAAGGATGATTCTGAATGCTCTTTGTTTGTTGACGACTTTTCTTTGTGCGCATGTGGTCGAGGACTTGCGTCCCTTGAGAGGCGCTTGCAGCTGTGCGTTGATCACGTCCAGCGGTGGGTGTCTCTCAATGGATTCAGGTTCTCGCCCTCCAAGACTGTCTGTGTGCATTTTACTAACCAGACGAAATTTTTTCCAGAACCTAGCCTGAGCATTGCCTACCCGGCACCGGCCTCCACATGGCGTGGGTGGGTAGTCCGCTCAGTCCCTGACTGAGTGGGCTAGCAGACGGGTGCCATCTTTGTCCAGGATTAGGACTTGATGTCAGCAGATATGTTGTTCAGTCTTTTTAACTGGTCCGGTTTTTGAGGAGCTGTACTAACCCAGGTCGTACCATGTTGGATTGGTCCTTAAAAATACTCGTGACTTTTTGGTCCTTTGGATCCCAAGTGTTTGCCGTGCTTGGAGACCCGTGTCGGGGGAGAAGAGGATCCTGGTGGCTGAAACACTCCACTTTGGCCTTGACTTCTGCCTAAACGGGAGGCTAGTCGTACCGGCCTAGTCAATCGGCTCTTGTCACGTTGAGCCCTATCCCCCTGTTGACATGCGGGTTGTTATACGGAGCACCATGCTATAGCCTCTGATGCTGATTAGGTGCTTTACGCCAGTATTCCCCTGCATTCAACAGTGTGATAGAAGGCGGTGGCTCAAACGGTTCAATCGGGCTTACCCCCTTGAGTATATCTTTCGGGCAGTCTCCATTGTGCGTCGGCTGGAGACCCGCCGACAATTGCACTTTCCCTTGTTGGGCTCGGTGGTGGGCGGGGACCCCGGGGGATGAATATCTATTATACTATAATATGGAAAATATCAAAAAACCAAAACTGGCACCAAAGCGGCACATAGCCGCCGACATTGTCATTGAGAACGATAGTGACTCTGACTGTGAGGAAGCGACACCTCAGGCGTCGGCCGCCTGGCCTCGCTTTCTCATTATCCACAGCAAAGTCAAAGAGAAGCCTGTTTCCAAGCTGCACCCTTTCCTGGTAGGGGAGACCCTCAGGAGCCGTGTTGGCAGGCCTGAGGCCCAGCACCTCAGGTCTGGTGACTTGCTGGTAGAGTGCCGCACCCGGGCACACTCCAATGGGCTACTGAGGTTCTCCTCCATCGGAGACACTCCAGTGGAGGTCACTCCCCACAAAACAATGAATTCCTCTAGAGGAGTGATTAAAGATCAAGCATTGGCTGAACTATCTGAAGATGAACTTGTACGGAACCTTAAGTCACAGGGGGTGACCTACGTCAGGCGCTTCATTTCCAAACGAGGTGGTAGGGAGATCCGTCTCCCTACCATCATCCTGACGTTTGGCACCCCCACAGCTCCTACTACCATCTGGGGAGGTTACTACTCCCTAAAAGTGAAAAAGTACGTCCCTCTCCCCCTCCGGTGCTTTAAGTGCCAAAAGTATGGCCATGGGCAGAAGACATGCCGCCAGGCAGAGGCTCTATGCGCCCGTTGCACTAAGCCCGGACACTCTGCTGAGTCCTGCACAGCCATCCCCCTGTGTGTGAATTGCCAGGGGGCGCATATGGCTTCGGACAAGAAGTGCCCTCGTTGGATCTCCGAGTGCAGGATTCAGCAGGTGCGTGTGGAGAAGGGGCTGTCCTTTGCGGACGCCAAAAAACTGGTTGATGGCCCTGGTGCAGCTGAGGCTGCGCCAAACTCAAATAACAACTTTGTGTATACTTTCAGTGCTGCGGTGGCAGGCAAGCGCCCCACCAAAGACTTCTCTTGTCAAACCCCAACTTATTGGTTGGGGGCGGAGCCTCGGATCCTCTCGCCCCTGGAGAGTAACCCTCCTCCGGTGGTGACGAGGAGCCAGGGAACGCAGAGGGCGGACGCTACCGGTCCGGTGGCACCACCTTCTGCTGCTCCTAAGCCTCAGCCCCCACCCAAACCTGCTAGTTTGTCAACACCAAAGGTTTCTGGCTCTGGTCAGCCTTCTAAGGCCGCTAACTCTAGCGGCAGGACCGCTGCCCAGGACCAGAAGTCTAAAAAATCTATGGGACCGCCGTGCGCACGGGCACAGAAGGGGAACACTGATGTCCCCCTTCAAAACAAATATGCTGCATTGGAGGAGCAGATGGAGGGAGTGGAAGTTGCCGATGCTGCGGCAGCTCCACCCCCTTCATCTCCGAAGAACCAGAGGAGGCCCGGGAGCCGGCCCCCCTCTGTTTCTCCAACTCCTTCCAAGGCAAAGGAAAAAGGGGGGAAAAACTCTGCACCCCCAGATAAGACATAATCATGGACTCTCTGCTTCAGTGGAATTGTCGTGGTTTTCAAGCTAACTTTGAGGAATTACGTCTTTTAGTCAAGTGCTATAACCCCTCAGTAATATCTCTTCAGGAGACTTACCTGAAGACTTCTGACCCTGTGTCCTTTAATGGTTTTAACGTTATACATAAAGGCTCTGATTCGGAGAGGCGCTCGGGTGGAGTGGCTCTTCTCATTAGTAGCCAAATTTTATGTAGCCCCGTTAGCATCGACACCTGTCTTCAGGCTGTCGCAGCTCGGGTTACCTTGAAGAAGACCATAACCATATGCAGTATTTACCTGCCACCATCCCTGCGGGTTTGTAGTAATGATTTTTTTAATTTAGTTGATCAACTGCCCCCTCCCTTTATTCTCATGGGGGATTTTAACGGTCACGCTCACCTTTGGGGTAGTGACCACTATGATGGCAGAGGTCAGATGTTAGAAGATGTTTTTTCTCAACTTAACCTGTGTGTCTTTAACGATGGTTCGCCTACATACTCTAACCCAGGTTCAGGATCTAGTTCTGTTCTAGACCTCACTGTGTGTGATCCTTCTCTCATGCTGGACTTTGACTGGAAGGTTCACGATGACCTGTGTGGTAGTGACCACTTCCCAGTAGTCCTGTCATCGGTCAGCTGTGGGGATGGTCCGCCGGTGGGGTGCTGGAATCTTAAGAAAGCTAACTGGCCTCTGTTCGCCTCCCTCTGTCAGTCTCATATTACAGTGGAGGTGGTCATGTCATCTGAAGAACCTATTTCTTCTTTTACTACTATTTTGTTGGACGTAGCGGGTGAAACCATCCCTAAAACTTCCGCATCAGTCCCTTGAAAACCGAGAGTACCATGGTTCAACGAAGAGTGCCGCAAGGCCCAAATAGCGCGCAAATCTGCTCAGCGACGTGCTTTCCGTAATCCGTCTCAAGTGAATATTTTAACCTTTAAAAGACAGAGGGCGAAAGCTCGTTACATTTTTAAACGTGAACGCCGTGCTTCCTGGAGACGCTTCGTCTCATCTTTAACTTCTCGGACTCCGTCCCAGAAAGTATGGAAGGCTGTTCGGAGAATTAGGGGCAGGGGTGGCTCGGCTTCTGTTGGCCATCTTAGAGATGGTGCCAGCTTGGTTACAGATAAAAAAGCTGTGGCCAATTTGCTTGCCTCCACCATTGCCCATAATTCTTCAACGGAGCATTATTCACCTTTCTTCCAGAGAGAGAAGGAGAAGCGAGAGTCTCGTATTTGTGATTTTAAGTCTGATAACTCAGAAGACTATAATGTCCCATTTACATTATCAGAATTGCAGCAAGCCTTGCAGAAATGTAATGACTCTGCTGCTGGCCTAGATACCATCCACTATCAATTCCTAAAGCATCTGCCTGAGAAGCCACTCCTTGTACTTCTCAAGGCCTTTAACCATATCTGGAGAACTGGTCATTTTCCACCGTCTTGGCGCCAGGCTGTGGTTTGTACCGATCCCCAAGCCGGGTAAGGATCCTTCCGACCCGGGCAACTACCGGCCTATCGCTTTGACATCATGTTTATGTAAAACTATGGAGCGCCTGGTCAATGCCCGCCTGGTGTGGCATCTTGAGTCACAGGGTCTCCTCACAGACCTCCAGTGCGGTTTCCGGCGCTTCCGTAGTACAACTGACCATTTAGTCTGCTTTGAATCATTTATTCGAGATGCTTTTGTCAACAAGCAGCATGTCTATGCAATTTTCTTTGATCTTGAGAAGGCGTATGACACTACCTGGAAGTATGGCATAATGTCTGACTTGTTGGACATGGGTTTTAAAGGGCACCTGCCCGTTTTTATTCACAATTTTTTGACTAACCGATTGTTCCATGTCCGTGTGAGCTCCACCCTCTCCGACTCCTTTGAACAGGAGATGGGTGTCCCACAGGGCAGCATTCTATCTCCTGTTTTATTTAGTATTAAAATTAACAACATTGTAAAGGCCGTCAAGGATGATTCTGAATGCTCTTTGTTTGTTGACGACTTTGCTTTGTGCGCACGTGGTCGAGGACTTGCGTCCCTTGAGAGGCGCTTGCAGCTGTGCATTGATCGCATCCAGCGGTGGGTGTCTCTCAGTGGATTCAAGTTCTCGCCCTCCAAGACTGTTTGTGTGCATTTTACTAACCAGACAAAATTTTTTCCAGAACCTAACCTGAGCATTGCTGGAGTGCCAATTAAGGTGGCCGAGGAGGCAAAGTTTCTGGGGGTCATTTTTGACAAAAGACTTGCCTTCCGCAATCATATTAATTACCTTAGAACCTCTTGTCGGAAGGCTCTCGACATTCTTCGTGTCGTCGGTCGTACTGACTGGGGTGCGGACCGTACTGTCTTACTTCGTCTGTACCGGGCCCTTGTTCGGTCCAAACTGGATTACGGCTCTGTGGTGTATGGCTCAGCTTCCAAGTCTGTGCTACAGCATCTGAACACAATTCACCATCAGGGTCTGCGGATATGTCTTGGGGCCTTCAGGACGTCTCCAGTTCCTAGTCTGTATGCCGAGGCAGGGGAGCCTTCTCTCAAGCTCCGCCGCATCCACCTCATGCTCAGCTACGTTCTGAAACTGAAGGCCCATCCAGACAATCCTGCCTATGATTGTGTTTTTAAACCATCGTTTGCAGAGATTTACGATGCCCATCTGGGAGCTGTCCGTCCACTTTCTATCCGTGTCCGACCTCATCTGCAGGCGGCCGGATTGGACCTGGACAGAGTTTCAGAATCCCTGCAACACATCACTCCACCTTGGCTCTTACCAGTTCCTGACATCTTGCTGGATTTGACTGCCCACAAGAAAGACTCTACTCCACCAGCCATATACCAACAGAGCCTCAATGAACTGCTTTCAATTTTTCCTGGCTATTGTCGCATCTATACCGATGGGTCAAAGTCTGAGGATGGGAGAGTGGCTGCGGCCGCAGTGTCCTCTCGCCATCCTAGACGCCCATTTAAGCACCGCCTCCCAGACCATTCATCTGTATTTAGTGCGGAACTGCAGGCAGTTCTGCTGGGACTCAGACATGCTTATCAATCTAGAGAAAGGAACTTCCTGATTCTGTCTGACTCTCTTTCTGCCCTGCAGGCCCTTCAGGGCACGGGATATGACCACCCACTGCTGGTGCAGATCAGAGAGCTCCACGCGGACTTGATGAAGGAATATTATGATATCATTTTTATTTGGGTGCCAGGGCATGTGGGCATTGAAGGCAACAGGATTGCAGATTCTGCTGCCAACGATGCCCGCAATGACCCTGTCCCTGACACACAGACTGTTTATAGTGATTTTAGACATGTGGCTAGTGCGTACATAGCCCGTGAGTGGCAGTCCAAGTGGGACAAAGAGGAAGCTAACAAGCTGCATGAAACCCTTCCTAAGTTGTCCGACGGTCTACCTTATCGCTGCGGCAGCCGCCGTGAGAAGACTGTTCTGGCTCGGCTCCACATCGGCCACACGTATGTTACGCACTCTTATTTACTTAAACAGGAGGAGCGTCCATGGTGTTATGCCTGCGACGAGCAGTACTCTGTTCAACACTTTTTGTTGTCTTGTGCTGATCTAATCGACACAAGGTATAAACATTTCACGGCAGACTCCTTGAAGGTTTTGTTCCGGGATGTGCCCCCGGACAAGATCTTCAGTTTTCTGAGAGAGTGCCATATTTTTAATAAGATTTGAGCGTTTATATATTATGATGTTTCTATTATTTTGACCTTTTTGAGAGTCTTTCGACATTTTCTTTAAAGACCTGTGCGACATTTTAGCCTGACGTATTTTTAAGTTATATTTACATTATGTCTTAAGACCTTTCTTTTAGTCTGGCTGACCAGATTTTTACCCTTCCTGCCGTGAGATGGCCTTAGTTGCCTGCTCGGCGTTAAACCCAAATAACTAACTAGCCTGAACATTGCTGGAGTGCCAATTAAGGTGGCCGAGGAGGCAAAGTTTCTGGGGGTCATTTTTGACAAAAGACTTACCTTCCGCAACCATATTAATTACCTTAGAACCTCTTGTCAGAAGGCTCTCGACATTCTTCGTGTCGTCGGTCGTACTGACTGGGGTGCGGACCGTACTGTCTTACTTCGTCTGTACCGGGCCCTTGTTCGGTCCAAACTGGATTACGGCTCTGTGATGTATGGCTCAGCTTCCAAGTCTGTGCTACAGCGTCTGAACACAATTCACCATCAGGGTCTGCGGATATGTCTTGGGGCCTTCAGGACGTCTCCAGTTCCTAGTCTGTATGCCGAGGCAGGGGAGCCTTCTCTCAAGCTCCGCCGCATCCGCCTCGTGCTCAGCTACGTTCTGAAACTGAAGGCCCATCCAGACAATCCTGCCTATGATTGTGTTTTTAAACCATCGTTTGCAGAGATTTACGATACCCATCCGGGAGCTGTCCATCCACTTTCTTTTCGTGTCCGACCTCATCTGCAGGCGGCCGGATTGGACCTGGACAGAGTTTCGGAATCCCTGCAACACATCACTCCACCTTGGCTCTTACCAGTTCCTGACATCTTGCTGGACTTGACTGCATACAAAAAAGACTCTACTCCACCAGCCATATACCAACAGAGCCTCAATGAACTGCTTTCAATTTTTCCTGGCTATTGTCGCATCTATACCGATGGGTCAAAGTCTGAGGATGGGAGAGTGGCTGCGGCCGCAGTGTCCTCTCGCCATCCTAGACGCCCATTTAAGCACCGCCTCCCAGACCACTCATCTGTATTTAGTGCGGAACTGCAGGCGGTTCTGCTGGCACTCAGACATGCTTATCGATCTAGAGAAAGGAACTTCCTGATTCTGTCTGACTCTCTTTCTGCCCTGCAGGCCCTTCAGGGCATGGGAAATGACCACCCACTGCTGGTGCAGATCAGAGAGCTCCACGCGGACTTGATGAAGAAATATTATGACATCATTTTTATTTGGGTGCCAGGGCACGTGGGCATCGAAAACAACAGGATCGCAGATTCTGCTGCCAACGATGCCCGCAATGACCCTGTCCCTGACACACAGACTGTTTATAGTGATTTTAGACATGTGGCTAGTGCGTACATAGCCCGTGAGTGGCAGTCCGAGTGGGACAAAGAGGAAGCTAACAAGCTGCATGAAGCCCTTCCTAAGTTGTCCGACGGTCTACCTTATCGCTGCGGCAGCCGCCGTGAGGAGACTGTCCTGGCTCAGCTCCACATCGGCCACACGTATGTTACACACTCTTATTTACTTAAACAGGAGGAGCGTCCATGGTGTTATGCCTGTGACGAGCAGTACTCTGTTCAACACTTTTTGTTGTCTTGTGCTGATCTAATCGACACAAGGTATAAACATTTCACGGCAGACTCCTTGAAGGTTTTGTTCCGGGATGTGCCCCCGGACAAGATCTTCAGTTTTTTGAGGGAGTGCCATATTTTTAATAAGATTTGAGCGTTTATGGATTATGATGTTTCTATTATTTTGACCTTTTTGAGAGTCTTTCAACGTTTTCTTTAAAGACCTGCGCGACATTTTAGCCTGACATATTTTTAAGGTATATTTACATCATGTCTTAAGACCTTTCTTTTAGTCTGGCTGACGAGATTTTTACCCTTCCCGCCGTGAGATGGCCTTAGTTGCCTGCTCGGCGTTAAACCCAAATAACTAACTAACTCTTGCTCGTACCCAAGCCGGCGGAAATGGCGACCGATCTTCGACCTGTCGGCCCGGAACAAGTTCTTTCGGCGTCGCGGCAGGATGGAGACAGAGCGCTGAGGGCAGCAGTGCATCTCCAGGCTTCTTTACAGCTGGATGTCAGAATGTTACGGAACCAGTTGGCGAACACTTGGCGGCCGGCAGAGGTTCCTGCGGGCGATTCTTCGTCGACTAGGCTCTTTTTTCTATGGGGCAGGTCCTATGTGGTACCTTCATGTGGGTTCCAGTGAGGTACGGAATTCTTGGCCGTCCTGTTCGAGTAGGACTTTCAGTAGGACGGATTCAGTGCAGAGTAGGTGCGTCACTTGGAGCCTTACATTTGGGTTGACTGTTGGGCCTGCTAGCACGGCACCGGATCGTCTTCCCCAAGGCAGACACTTCAACTGGTGGGAGATGAAGTGCTGCAGCTGGTTTTCTTGGGAAGATCAACGTGCACTGGGGATGTGCTAGGCCTCTTTGAGGCCCGGTTGCATTTGGAGTCGTCACTACTGCCAGATATTTTCCAGCTACCCTGCTCGCCATCGAGAATCTCCGTGGGTCTGTCCTTTCGTCAAAGACCGAACTACATGCTTCCCTGTGCGTCTCCTCCTACGGTTCTGGGACTACTGGAGCCATGCAGCTGGTCCAAGAGTTGGACCACACTTCTTGATCTTGTGACGGACCCTTCGTGGGTGCAGTCTGCGATGAGTACGGTGCTCAAGCAGCCAAGGCAACGGCTGTTCCACCCGTGCCCAGAGGTTCTGAGGTCTTACATGTGTTGTCCTGCAATCCCTCTCTGCTAGAGGCTTTGCGGGGGCTATGGTGGAAGTGAGCTCTGCAGCCAGGAGGAGCGCCTCTCGTTATGTCTACGAAGGTAAGTGGGCATTCTCCAGGCTCGGTGCGCCGCGGAACGGTTTTCTGCACGGATCTTACCAACCCCAGTTGGGCGCGTTCTTCGTGGGGTAATTCTTCTGACGGAACTTAGCGCCGTTCCCTTCTGGATTTACCTGGCAGTGGGGGCAGACCCTACTGAAGCCTGGGACGGTCACACCCGGGAGCGTGCTATGACTTGGCAGATCAGATGTTCTGCTTGATCTGCAGCGGCAGGCCTCGTTAGTTGGTCCCGCGCTGGGACTTTCCCTGGTTGCTCACCGGACTCTACGTGAGAGGTTCGAGCTTCTTCCTTAGTGCATGGAAAACATTACCAGGAGACCTGCTTCTGGTTGCACTTGCCACAGCTCCTGTCAGTGAGTTACATGCCTTCGGTACATCCCTTATTGCGCCAATGGAGGACCTATGCAGACCTGTCTACCCTACGTTTTTAGGGCGTAATTTTATGATTTTTACCGGCAAGTACGCCAGTATGCCAAATACGACAAAAAGTACGAAATTCGGCAAATATGTTGGATTGTATTTTTTGAGGTACATTTTGTTTTAGAGACGGGTTGTTTCTTCTGGTTTTCAGTAAATAGTAAATAGTTGGCCATTTTGAAAAAAATGCCGCTATTGATGAATAAAAAAAAACGCTGTCATGCTAGAGAGAGAGCTGCTTGATGACCCTGACAAATGCGGTAAAGACGCACGAGCCCCCCCCCCCCTCCACCTCCCCCCTGCATTGTTTAATAATCTGGCGAATGGTTAAGATGCACGAGCCCCCTCCCCCCTCCCCCCTCCCCCCGTCCCCCTCCCTCCCCCCCCTCCCCCACCAGCCGTTTGTTTGATAATCTGGCGAACGGTTGAGATGTACGAGCACCCCACCTTCCCCTCCCCCCCCCCGTACGCAACCTTAGGTAACAAAAGTACTCTTTTTTTTGTCTCTGAGTACTAAAATTTCCTCTGTGGAGTACTACGCGATCAGTTTTGAGGTAGACAGGTCTGCCTATGAAGCTTTACAGCTGCTTAAGGACACTTGCCTTCTTGGCAAGGAACTCCTCTCCGGCGACAGCCCACATGTCATCTTCGTCTGATCTTAAGGGCAACGAATCAGGCACAGGATTACGGACACAGGACCTTCAGGGCCTTAAGTGTGCCTGCACAGCTCTAAGCCGCTACGACTAGGATGTTCGCGCCATTCCTGCCCTTGGCCCCGGGCAGACGAAGGGTTCGGCACAGACAATCTCCTGCTGGCTACATGGGTGATTCGGTCCCCACACAAGAGCTCGACCTGAGCAAGCCTACCATGTGCATCCAGACCTTCAGGCAGGAAGTCTGAACAGTGGCAGAGAGCATCGGTTGTCCGATACAGGGCAGAGAGGGATACTCAGATACTGTGGCAACCGTGTGTTGACAGATCGAGTCTTCTCTCGTCCTCCTTACCTACGAGATCTATCCGGCCGGTGCATCAACCTGGGCCTGGCGGAGGTCATCTCGCCGGCGCAGCACTCCCTCCCGGCCTCAATTCTGCGCTTCAGCGCCGGCAATGGGAGGTGTTCTAAGCGGGCAGCACCCGCATCCTATTCGCAATTCCAGTTAGTAATGTCATCAGTAATGATTTTCAGAAAATAAATTAATTTTTCTCTAAAATGTATTTTTTCGAAAAATACTTACCCATCGATGACATTACTCAGACCTCCCTCTCTCCTACCCCGCTTGCCGCTTAGAGCTAAGGCTCAGATACTGGCGAGTAAGGATGAGTGCGCCACCGGATACGGTAGTACGGGAGGCCACTTGGGAGTGCCCTGGTAATGGCACACCAGTGATTGCCTCCCTTAGAGGGCATCACAGTAAGATTTTTGGGCTAAAATTGACATGCAAAGCGAAGCTTCCAATTAGTAATGTCATCGGTAAGTATTTTTCAAAAAAATATGTTTTAGAGAAAAATTAATATTTCCTAACACCGTCTTTTATACTATTTTCAGATTTCCAGAATAATCCAGCAAATTCGCACAACACAACCAATCAGAAAGAAAAAAAAACGTAACCAAAACTCATTAATATTCATGAAAAAGAATACACTAGAATGAACTACAAATTTCCACTACTATCTAGGCGTCTTTGATACAATGTAGCCGACACTGACGTCATATCTGAGGTCACTAGAAAGATCGCGACCCTGCTCGAACCTTCCAGTCTAATGTAGGTCAAACTTTACAACATTGTAGTGAAACTACACGTCACAAAAAAAAATCGAACACAATTCTCCGTGCAAAAAGAAAATGAATCCTACTAAAAAGGTACGTAATTCTTATCCAAAATAACTCAAAATGAATATCGGATCTTTCCTATGATTAACACACACATGCTCTCAAAGAATAACACAACCACAAATGTAACAGTCTGACAGCTGAAATATTTGAGGTTCTCAAAGGAACAAAATTTATCCAAGAACTGAAGAAGACTCTACTTGCACCATTCCATAGCACACTATTATTTTCACTTCAGAATGGCTGGCATGATATGCTGTTGACATATTGCTGGCCAAATATTCCAAAACATATGCATCAGCAAAACTTACTTTAAACATTTCTTTGTCCTAGATGACGATGTCTGTGCATCTCAGATGCAGAGCTGTGCATTATGAGGAACGCTGAAAGCTGATTTTAATCAAAAAGATATATATATAGATTATCATATGGTCCACTACAACTGCCAGGGCTTACAAAAGTTCACATCTCACGCTGGCAACTGCAACTGCCGTGTACAGTACTTAAACTAGAAATATGTGAAGGTGAGAATGAGATGACCCAAACTCTGGATTCATAGCTTCTTCATGTCGCTTTCCTTATATAGTCAGTGACGTTCTAATAGTGTAAATAGTTTCTAATTGCTGATGTTGATATCTATGTCAGATTGCAGATCTTGAGAAGACGGCAGCTTCCAAGGAGGATGAGATTCTGGCCGTGAGGACAGTCATTGACGACAACTCACTGTTTATCAAGGAGCTGGAGACAATGCGAGATGAACTGAGAAAAGACCTACAGATCAAAACTGCTGCCCTAGAGGAGACAGAGGCCAAGTTGACCCAGAGCCAGGAGAAATTTAACCAGTTGCGCACAGAGGCCAAAACCAAAATAAAGGACCTGAAGGATAGTAATGAGCAGCTGATCAAGAAACACACTGAAGAGCTGGCAGAGAAAGACCAAAAGTTGGAGGAATTGGCAAAAGAAAAAGATGCATTACAGGCCAGAGTGAGTGACCTGCAGGAGCAACAGCAGAGGATGGAAGCGGGCTTCAAGGATCAGTTTGAAGAGCGGCAGGCCAAGTACAAGGAGACACTGGGCAAACTGAAGGAGCGCTTTGAGGACAAGCTGAGAGAGAAGGATGGTGAGCTGGAGGCCAGGATTCAGGAGCTGATGGCACAGAAAGATTCAGGTACTAAGGATCTGCAGCGCAGCCTTGAACAGCTGAGACGAACACAGCTGCAAGAACAGCAGGAGACACACAGCAGAGTGCTGCAGGAAACCATTGCTGACTGGCAGGGCCGATTGCAGGAGACTGTATTACAGTGGGAAAACAAGCTGAAAGAATGTGAAACACAATTCACACAACAGCTGGCAGAGAAAGATTCAGTGCTTGAGGAGAGAGAGTCTCTGGTTAAACAGAGGGATACTTTACTGCAAGAAAAAGATGCCTTATTGAGGGCGAAAGATGATGTCATGCTAGACAGGGAATTATTACTTACGCAGAAAGACTCAGCCCTGCAAGAGAGAGAGTCTGCACTGCAGGAGTGTCGGCACCAGTGCACCCATCTACAGATAGAGCATGCGTCCATGGAGGAGATGCTTAAGGCATTGAATGAAACATCATCCAGCAAAGATGAGCAGATACAATCCCTGACATTGCAGCTGTCAGATGCTTCACAGATGATGAAACAGATTGACGATCTTCAAGCTGCGTTGGCTGAAAAGGAAAGACTGATAGACTCTGTGCAGACTGAATTGGGTAGTGTGAAATCTAAGTATGATGGTGAAATGTCTAAACTGCAAGAGAAACATGAGCAGCAGCTGAGAGAGGCCCAGAGCCAGAGTGACAGCAAGCTGGCAGAGATGGAAAGCAATGATAGAGAACTGCAGCTGCGTCTTAAGGAGCTGAACGAGAAACTAACCGCCACAGAGGTGCGCTTGCAGGACTGTATCAGTAACTATGAAAGCCAGATTGAGGACTACAGGAAGAAGGTGGATCAGTTGGAGATTGGTGGACAGGAACAGGTGTCTTTACTGCAGCAACAGCTCAAAGACCTGCAGGCTCGCTCAGAGACGTCATCATCAGAACTGCATCTAGTCTTACAGCAGAAGGTGGGTGACTGACTCTGTAGACTTATTAACCCATTCTTACTTACTTACTTACGCCTGTCACCCCTACCCGGGTATAGGCCATCGACGAGAGACCTCCAGCGACTCCTGTCCTGTGCTTCTCCTTCGATTTTACTCCAGGTGGTTCCCAGTCTCGTGATGTCTGCTTGGAGGTCTCGACGCCAGGAGTTTTTCGGCCTACCTCTTTTTATCTTTCCCTGGGGGTTCCATGACAATGCCTGCCTAGTGATACTGGAAGCTGGCTTTCTCAGACTGTGACCAATCCATCCCCATCTTCTTCGCCCAATTTCATTCTCTGCTTTTATCTGCTCTGTTCTCTCCCAAAGTCTGACGTTGCTGATCTTCTCTGGCCAGTGGATTTTCAAAATTCTTCTAAGGCAACTGTTTATGAAGATCTGTACTCTGTTGACTGGTTTTTGTCAATCTCCAAGTCTCTGCTCCATATCTCTTGGCTTGACTTCGCGAACGAAGATTTTATAGGAGTTGCCCACGACGTCTGCAGGCTTGTTCGTGGCTGTGGAGGCCAATCCGGGACAGGCAGGTTCGACCGCAGTGGCTGCAGGGGAAGGTATGGCCAGGGTTCTGAGTTGTGGCATCTCTGTTTTTTCTCCTGAGCCGCTTGTCCTTAAGGCTAGCTCTGCGAGAGTCCTCAAAGGAGACAGCTGCCTTGTAAATGGTGGAGCGCCAGGTGTCACGGTCCACAGCAAGCGAGGACCACTGGTGGTGGTCGATTTGGCAGGCACTAAGTGACTTCTTGAGACAGTCTTTGTATCTCTTCTTTGGTGCCCCTCTGTCACGGTGTCCAGGAGCAAGCTCGCCGAACAGGGTGATCTTTGGTAGGCGATGATCCTCCATCCTGGAGACATGCCCCGCCCAGCGGAGCTGTGTCCGCAGCAGCAAAGCCTCGATGCTCAGTTTCAGCCTGTTCAAGGACCTCGACGTTGGTGACATAGTCACTCCAGTGAATGCCCAGGGTGGTACGCAGGCAGCGCTGGTGGAAGCGTTCGAGGAGTCGTAGTTGGCTGCGGTAGAGGGCCCAGGACTCGGAACCATACAGCAGGGTGGTGAGGACCACAGCTCTGTACACGCTGATCTGGGTGCCTGTTTTCAGCTGTTGATTGTGCCACACCCGCTTGAAAAGTCGCCCGAAAGCGCTGTTCGCTTTTGCCAGCCTGCTGTCAAGCTCCCTGTCCAGCTTGGCGTCCGATGTGATAATGCAACCAAGGTAAGTAAACTGGTGCACTGACTTTAGTTCAGACTCGCCAATGGTGATGTGAGGAGGGCGATACACTGTCTTGGGTGCCGGCTGATGGAGGACCTCTGTCTTTTTCAGACTGACCTCGAGTCCAAAGAGCTGGGCAGCGTCTGCGAAGCAGGACGTGATGCGCTGCAGGGCTCTCTCTGTGTGTGCAACGAGGGCAGCGTCATCAGCAAAAAGCAGCTCACGAATCAGTTGGTCTAGGGTTTTCGTGTCGGCCTGCAGTCGTCTGAGGTTGATACTTGATGTACACTGCATCGTCATCATTGAGGTCTACTGTGGCCTGCTTCAACATCATGCTAAAAAAGATGGTGAAGAGGGTCGGTGCCAGCACGCAGCCCTGCTTTACGCCGTTGAGAATAGGGAATGGTTCTGAGAGAACATTGTTGAGTCTGACCTGGCCTTGCTGGTCCTCGTGTAGCTGGACAAACATGCTGAGGAAATTTGGGGGACAACCAAGTCGCTCCAGGATCTGCCACATGCCTTGCCTGCTCACAGTGTCGAACGCTTTTGTTAGGTCGACAAACGTTACGTACAGCCCTTTGTTCTGCTCGCGGCACTTCTCCTGAAGCTGTCTCAGCACAAAGACCATATCAGTGGTGCTCCTGTTTGCTCTGAAGCCACACTGGCCCTCTGGGAGGTGGTCTTCAGCGATGGCAGGTACCAGCCGATTCAGGAGCAGCCTTGCAAGAATTTTCCCAGCAATGGACAGCAGGGTAATTCCCCGATAGTTGGAACAGTCTGACTTCTCGCCTTTGTTCTTGTACAGGGTGATAACGACAGCATCACAGAGATCCTTTGGTAGTGTTCCTTCCTCCCAGCAGAGAAAGAGGTCATGGAGCTTGTTGTGCAGTCCTGTGCCTCCATGTTTCCAGATCTCTGGTGGTATTCCATCAATGCCTCCTGCTTTGCCATTCTTGAGCTGGTGGATGGCTGTGAGGGTCTCTTCAGCGGTTCGTCCAATTCAACCTTTACTGGGAGTTGTGGGATTTGTAGGACGACTGCTTCTTGAACAGTGCGCTCAGCGCTGAAGAGGCTCTGAAAGTATTCCGACCAGCGGTTCAAGATGGAGGTATTATCTGTGAGGAGTGCCTGGCCATTCGCGCTTCGCAGGGGACTTTGTACCAGGTGTCTGGGGCCATACACTGCTTTCAGTGCTTCGTAGAAGGCCCTGTAGTCACCATTGTCAGCGCAAAGCTGGGTCCTCTGTGCAAGTCTGGTCCACCACTCATTCTGGAGATCTCTGAGCTTGCGCTGGAGACTGCTGCAGACGAGGCGGAAGGCAGACTTCTTCACAGGGCAGGAAGGCTGGGCTAGGTGGGCCTGATGGGCGGCTCTTTTTTTTGCTAGGTGTTCCTGGATCTCTACATCGTTCTCGTCAAACCAGTCTTTGTTCTTCTTTCTAGCGAAACCCAGGACTTCTGCAGAGGATTTTGCAATAGCAGTTTTCAGTTGTTCCCAAAGTGTTTCAGGGAAGGAGTCTGCTGGGTCCGCTGTGTCTTTGAGCCTGCGCTGTAAATCTGTCTGAAAGGCAGCTTTCACGTCGTCACGCTGAAGGCTGGCAACATCAGGCTTTTTCTTGGGGGCCCCCATTTCTTGGGTTTTGGCTTGACGTGGAGCCTGAGTTTGCAGCGGACAAGACGGTGGTCAGTGTGGCACTCTGCGCTGGGCATCACTCTGGTGAGGAGGACGTCACTGCGGTCCCTCTGACGCACTAGGACATAGTCGATAAGGTGCCAGTGTTTGGAGCGAGGATGCATCCAGGTGGTCTTTCGACTGTCCTTTTGCTGAAAAGTAGTGTTGGTGATGACCAGTTGCTGCTCTGCACAGAACTCCAACAGTAGGCGGCCATTGTCATTGCAGTTCCCAACGCCATGCTTGCAGAGGACTCCTTTCCAGGCTTCAGAGTCCTGGCCCACTCTGGCGTTGAAGTCGCCAAGGATGATGACTTTGTCATCTGCAGGGGTGCTCTGTATGAGGCTGCGCAGGTCAGTGTAAAACTTGTCCTTTTCAGCAGGCTCTGCCAGGAGGGTTGGGGAGTACACACTGAGAAGGGTGACGTGTTGCTGGTGTCTCAGTGGAAGGCGCATGGACATGATGCGGTCTGAGTGACCCGTTGGTAGGTTTTCCAGCTTAGTCGCAATGGAGGTCTTGACCATGAAACCCACGCCTGAGAGCCGTCTTTCTGATTCAGGCCTGCCTGACCAGTAGAGGGTGTACCCAGCGCCAAGTTCTTGGAGGCTGCCTTCGTCCGGAAAACGTACTTCACTGAGCGCGGTGATGTCGATGTTTAACCTCCGCAATCCATATAGGAGAACTGCTTTTATATTGGAGTTGAAAATCCGGACTTTGGTGTGTTGTGACAGCTCTCTGGAGCTCCACACTTTTTTCAACTGGAGAAAGGCTGCTCTGGCTTTACCGATTCGTGCTCTGACATCTGCATCAGTGCCGCCTTTTTTGTTTATGATGCTCCCGAGATAGGTGAAGGACTCCACCTCCTCCAATGGGGTGCCAGCAAGCAAGACTGGTTCTTCCCTGGTTGCGTTCAGCCTCATTGTCTTTGTTTTCTGTTTGTGGATGGTCAGGCCCACTTGGGACGAGATGTCACCAAGCCTCGTGGTCTTGTCCTGCATTTGTTGATGAGTGTGGGACAGTAAAGCCAAGTCTGCAAAATCGAGGTCGTCAAGCTGTGTCCACAGTGTCCACTGTATTCCACTTCATCTGTGCTCTGTGGTCATCTTCATGACCCAGTCTATGGCCAGTAGGAAGAGGAACGGAGACAGCAGACACCCCTGCCTGACACCGGTTCTGACCTGGAGCTCCCTGGTGAACTGCCCTTCATGGATCACACGACATGTCATGCCATCGTAGCTGCTCTTGATCAGGCGGACGAGCTTTGTGGGTACACCGTAGTGTCGTAGGAGTTTCCACAGAGTCTCTCGGTCCACGCTGTCAAATGCTTTCTCGTAATCCACAAAGTTGACATACAGCGGGGAGCTCCACTCCAGAGACTGTTCCACGATGATGCGGAAAGTGGCGATCTGGTCTGTACATGATCGGTTTTTCCTGAATCCTGCTTGCTGGTCTCTCAGCTGGGGGTCAACGGAGCTCTTCATTATCTCCAGGATGATCCCTTTGAAGACCTTTCCTGGTACTGACAGCAATGTGATTCCTCTGTAGTTGGAACACTTGCTGAGGTCGCCTTTCTTGGGAAGCTTAATTAGGTACCCCACCTTCCAGTCAGCCGGCATCACCTCCTCTTCCCAGATCTTTCCAAACAGTGGGTACAGCATCTCTACTGTTGTCTCTAGGTCTGCTTTCAGAGACTCCGCTGGGATGCCATCTGACCCTGCTGCTTTGCCGTTCTTCAAAAATGCCACTGCTCTTCTGATCTCCTCCCGGCTGGGTCTGTCACAGCTGATGGGTAGGTCAGTCTCTGCTGGCTGGATGTCTGGGGGGGTCAGGTGGGCTGGGTCTGTTCAGTAACTCTTCAAAATACTCGGCTCATCTGTCGAGTTGGTCTGCTCTGTCTGCAATAGGCTTGCCTTCTTTGTCTTTTACTGGTCTTTCTGTATGGCCATACTTGCCTGACAATCTTCTGGTAATGTCGTAGAGCTGTTTCATGTTGCCGCAGCCTGCTGCCTTTTCTGCCTCTGCTGCCAGGCTGTCTGTGTAGGCCCTCTTGTCTGCCCTGATACTCCTCTTCACCTCGCTGTTGGCTTCCGAGTATTCCTCCTGTGCCCTTGCTTTGGCTGCTCTCGTGTGACTGTTGTTGACAACTGCTTCTTTCTGCTTCCTCACTTCTATCTTCTTCAAGCCAGACCAAAAAGGTGACTGCCAAGCGTGTAATATGCAAAGAAGTACCCAACGGAGAAAGAAACACGCTTAGAAAAGACGGGTACAACACAATTTATTAATATTTCGGGTAAATACCCTTTTATCTTCTTCAAGGTCTGTGGTGACAGCCAGTCCTTGTGATGGTGTTTCCTGAACCCTACAGTGTCTTTGCATGTTGAGTTCAGCGACTCTCTAACTGCCTTCCACTGCTGCTCTGTGGTGACCGCCTCCTCTTCATTTACTAGCTCTTGTAGCGCTTGAAACCGGTTGGACAGCACCAGTTTGAACTCTTGTCTCACGCCAGTCTCTCTCAAGAGGCCTACATTATAGCGCTGTCTTCTTGTTGTCTCTGTGCGGCTTTTCTTTAACTTGAGCTTTATTCTTAAGGTAAGCAGATGGTGGTCTGAGGCGACATCTGCTCCCCTCCTCACTTGAACATCTTGAAGGGATCTTCTAACTTTCTGGCTAATGCAGATATGGTCTATTTGGTTCTCTGTAGTATGGTCAGGTGAGACCCAAGCTGCTTTGTGTATTCTTCTGTGTAGGAAGATGCTGCCTCCAATGACAAGTCTGTTTAGAGCACAAAAGTCTACAAACCTCTCCCCGTTCTCACTCATCTCCCCTATTCCCTGTCTCCTCATCACCTCTTCGTATCCGGTGTTGTCCTCCCCTATTTTGGC
Source organism: Semisulcospira habei (assembly GCA_036245525.1). Lineage (NCBI taxonomy): Eukaryota > Metazoa > Mollusca > Gastropoda > Semisulcospiridae > Semisulcospira > Semisulcospira habei. The sequence continues at coordinate 209,160,654 of BTPG01000002.1, read as the reverse complement.
ATTAAAATCGCCCATAACGATGGTGATGTCTCGCTCCGCGCATTTGTCCACGGCACTCTGGAGTCGGTCGTAGAACTCTTGTTTCTCTTCCTCGTCACTGTCATTAGTGGGCGCATAACACTGGATGACGTTCAGCTTGAGCTTTTTCTTGGTTCTAAAGGCTGCTGTGATAATTCTTGGCCCAAGAGGTTCCCAGCCCATCAGCGCTCTCTGTGCCACTGGTGACAGCATGAATGCTACTCCTTCTGTATGGGGGGTCATTCTCCTCTTCATGACCTGAATACAGAATCATCTCCCCACTTAACAGCCTTTTCTGGCCAGACTGCGTCCATCTGGCTTCACTGATACCTAGCAGGGAAAGGTTGTACTTTTGCATTTCCGCTGCTATCTGGGCGGCCTTGCCGCTCTGGTACATGGTCTTGACGTTCCATGTGCCCATGGTTGTGTCCCTGGATAGAGAGAGGCGGCTCGGTCCTGTGGCTTCCGAAGACTTCCGGCTTTCACCACAGGATGTCATAAATCTTCTGGTAGAAGAACCTTCCTCCTCCAGGAAAGGAATTACTGTTTGTCTTTTCGTTGGCGTTTTTGTAGCTATTTATTTTTTTGCAGGGTGGGGAAGCTACCCCCACGCCCAACCCCCTTACTAGGAGGACCAGGGATTTTCTGTCAGGGTCACCTTCCCTTAGACCATGTTGGTTCACAGCACCTTATTTCATTCGGTGCACCCCTCTCGTGAGGGACCCCCTATCCACCACCCAGGGGATGCGCCTTAACGCCATATGGTCCCAGCGCGAGGATTAACCCATTCACACCCGACAAACTGTCCAGCAAAATATGGTTTTACCAGACAGTTCAAGGGTAGTACAGTCAAACCTGTCTATAACAGCCATCCAGAGACTTGAGAAAAAGTGGCCATGCATTGATGCCAGTCTGATGCTACCCTAGAACTGTAATGGTCCATTCATCTCCTACAATTTGTGTATGGTCATCAGAGGATACCTCTCAAATATTGGAAATTAGATTTGAAAGGGTTAACCACAATGTCCACGCAACCTGGTTAACCCCCATGTGCGTACAGCTACATGTGCAGTTTGCAGGCTGCATGCACAATGGGGTTAATTTTACTACACTAAAATCATTTTGTCTCTTTGCTGATGTTGGACTGTTTTAGGGCTGTTTTACCAGTGTGTATGGTGTAAGGGATTGTGTGTGACAAAATTTAGCATGTGTTGTCGACATGTACAGAGAATATCTCCAGAAATACTTGACTTAGCTGATGTGTAAATTTCAGATGGTTTTATATAAAAAGAGAGTGGCGACGCCCAAGGAGGGTCACCCCATTTCTCTTTTCTTTTCAGATGGAGAAAAATGACTGAAGAAAAGATATGGCCATTCTTTACAGTACTGGTGGCTGCATGCACAAGGGCCTGGGGTTTTAACTCAAGTCATTTTTGATGTGCTGCATACGGCACAATGAAGTTTACATTCGAGACATGTTGCATTTATGATGGCGCTAACTTCATTTGCTGCATATCAGTGTGCATCACGTCTGAAATGATAACTTCATTTGCTGCATGTTATCCATTGTGCTGTACGTCTTAACCCCTTGACTGCCGAGAAAAAATGTAACATTACCAAATGCAAGAGGTATCAAGATCCTCATGAGACCCCACAGTCATGAGAAACGATACCCTTTGCTGAAATCATTGTGTTTCAATACTTCTTTAATGGCTGGGGATCTTTGACTTTGGATTGACAATTTTTTTAATGCAATATACATCCACTGGCAGTGAAGGGATTAAATGCACGTCACATATCTGTCTGTAATCATGTCTTCAGTGAGTTAAACCCTTTTACACTAGAACACAACAGGCAATGCCCAAATGCAACAGGCATAGATCCTCCTGAGTCCCCACAGTTGCAGGGTCTCATGGGGATCCATGCCTCCCCCTTGTCTCATTCAGATGTGTGCGCCTCAGGCAGAAAGGGTCATCAGCCAGTGGATCTGCGATGGTTTTGGATACCTCTGTTCTAGATGTAAGCGCATGGGCCATAGTCTTGATTGTGTTTGTTACAGGTTGAGGAGGGTGAGATGAAGCTGCTGCAGCAGCTGCAGGACCATCAGGCAGCGTTGGTGTCACAGACACAGGCAGCGCAAGACAAGCACAAGGAACTCAAGCAGAAGTATGTGGCCAAGCTGCGTGAGATACAGGCAGAGGGAGAGGAGGAACTCAAAAAGGTAGGAGACAGTCTGCATGTCGTGAACATGATGTATGACTCGGTTGACGCTTGCGGACAGAAGGACAGAAATCAGCAGAGATCAGTTGTGTCTGCAGTAATAGGAGATTTCTGTAAATGAGAACTTCAAGTATTAGAAGTAGGTTAAAAAAACCACCAAACAAATGCACACCTTTTGATGCAAACAATTCAATTAAATACATTTCAATATACTTTTTTTATACAGTAGCTCTTTGCTTACGGTTATTGATTTAACCATCATGAGATTACTTCTCTAAAACACTATCGACGGCAAGATCTACCCAGCCAAGGTTTGCTTGCAGTGCGTGTGCTTGGCTATTTTTAACGCTGAATGTGTCCTTACAAGCCTTTACTTGGCATGTGCACAAGATCTAGAAATGCACTCTTAACAGAATTACTTAGTGGCTGAGTGCATAATACAGAAAAGTTACATAGAAGGCAAAGAGTTTAAGGGCAATTACAATTTCAGTTTAAAAGCCTGGACAGACACAAGATAGTTGTCAAAATACCTGCAGTTTTCACCTCCTTCTGATTTATGAATGCCATTTTCCATATTTTCAGATATTTTAACTGTAAGGCATTCTTGAGTGCACAATTCTCAGATGGGAAATTTCAACGTGATAGTGTAGTGTGTTACTATTGACCCCTTCACTGCCAAGGAAAAGTGCACAGAATCCAGCTGCAAGAGACATAGATCCTCATGAGCCCCTGTGACTGCAGGGACTATGAGGATCTATGCATCTTGCTGAGACCAATTTGTATCCATGTTTCTCGGACGGTTCTGGCTTTTGGTCATTGAATGAACAAAGATTTTAGAAACAGAAATGTATGTACAGTCACAGGAAAGGGGTTAAAACTAGTCTTTTCCAAGCACTAAGCTATTCTGGTACCACCCTGTCTCCTGACCCGCCATGAGATGGCCTTAGTCGCCTGCTCAGCGTTAAACCCAAATAACTAACACCCTGTCTCCTGAGCTGTAATGCAGTCTTCAGAGGACAGCTCACGTGAGCCATTAGGGCTTTACCTTTCTTGTTCTCAAGGTGATTCCTGCAGGAATCACCTCAACAAAAATTGCTACTGACAGTCAGAGGGTTAACTTTGTGTGCAGGGTTCAGACCTCATGACTTTGGGCTAAATGTATTGACTGATCATTTGTATGCTTGTCATTTGCTAGGTGCGAGAGCATCTCCAGCATGAGAAGGAGGAGAAGGAGGCAGTGTCAAGTGAGCTGACTCATGCCAACACCCGCCTGCTGCAGATGGAGGAGACAAGTGGGCTGTCTCATGAGACCATCACTGACCTGGAGTGCACTGTCAAGCAACTAAAGGAAGAGATTACCAGAAAAAATGGTGATGTTGACAAGTTACACAAAGACCTAAAAGAACTGGAAAATGACCTCTCCAAGCTGAAAGAAGAGAATATGTCATCTTCTCAGAAGTTAAGCGCTGTGGAGTCTGAGCGTGAGAGCGTGTTGTCAGAGAAGGATGCGGTGATAGAGAGCCAACAGCAGGCACTGACACAGCTGGAGTCGCGCATCGCCCAGCAGCAGGCTGAATCTGACCAGTGGCAGAAGAAGGCCATGGAGCTGGAGGAACAGTTATTAGATTTGCGCCGCTCGCTGTCGCAAGCTCAGGCAGCACACCAGGGGGAACTGGACGAACTCAAGCAGCGCCTTGACTCTGTGGAGGTGGAGAAAAAGGAGTTGAGTGTCACACTACATTCTGTGAAAGATTCTCATAAGGATCTGGAGGTCAGGCTACAGACTGTAGAGGATGATCGTTCAAGCCTCAAACAGACTGCCGACAGCCAAGCTAATTTGCAGACACGCTTGACAGAAATTTTGTCAGAACGTGACTTACTGAAACAGGAATATGAATCCCAAATACAAAAATTACAATCCGAGCATACAGCCCACCTAGGAGAACTGACAAGTAAGTTTGAGAGTGAAAACACCAACAAAGTGTCTGAATACAAGAAAAGAGCAGAGGCTTACATTGCACAGGTAAAAAAACAGTTGACGAGTGAGAAAGACAGTGCTGTGGGTGAACTTCAGTCAACAATAAAAACTCTCCTAGAAGAGACTACATCATTAAAATCGCAGCTCAGTGATTTGACAGCTGACAATGAAAAAGCGAAAACAAACTTTGAGAGTAGGCTTCTAGAGCAGTTGTCTCGGCATGAACACGAACAACAGAAAAACCAAACTGTGATTGATGAACAAAACAAACAAATTTCCACATTAGAAATACACATATCTGAACTGAAACTCCAGATAGAAACTCTCACCAAGGAGCAGTCTTCCTTGCAAGAGAAACACCAAGAACTAGAACTGTCCCACCAGGTATCAGCCTCAGAAAGCCAAAAATTTCTAGATGAAGTGCGTGCTCAGCGTGATGCTCTGCAGCGTGAGTTTGAAGGTATGAAGTGTGACAAAGATGGTGAGCTGGACTCTGTGGAACAGCAGCGGGATGCAGCGCTAGAGAAACTGCGCCAGGAGTATGAAGCTCGTCTGCGGGAACAGGAGGAAGAGCATGGTGGGAAGATCAAGCAGCTGGCCAAAGATCTCAACAGGCAGCTGATGGACAAGGAGCGAGAGTTTGAAGAGACTCTCAATGAGGCCATTGGTAACAGTTACTCTTTGTATCTTACTGTCCTAATTATGACAGGGTCACATCATGGAATTTAGCTTCTCTTTTGGCTAATCTTGTATTAGTCATGCTGTCTTCATGAGTTTACTGGTAGTGATGTCAGCATACCGGGTACTACTGTGTACCAGCCTTACCCCGAGTTGGCTAATTTATTTACCACAGTGTTGTCGAAAATTAAAGCACGCCAGCCTCACCCGTAGTAGGCTGATAAATATTGCTTGACTCCATTTATAATTAATGTTTAACCCTTATCATTCAGAATACCCAGTGTGTGAAAAAAGTTTGAATGAAATAGTTCAAGGGTAGTACCAGAATAGCTTGGCGCTTCTAGGCGTCGAGCTATTCTGGCACCACCCTTGAACTAAAGCCATTGGTCTATATCCAGTGTAGCTTGCAGTGTACAAATTGAAACTTTTAGCCTCAGTATGTTATAATAATAAGCGCATTAAATAGGCGCTTTATCCCAATTGAAAATCAGCGCCGCCGCGAACTGAACCCAACAAGCACGCTCACGTGAATCACGCGCATTCACTCACACACTGCACATAAACACAGAACATTCACGTGGTGCTAAGGGCAAGCTCAAGCGAGCTACTGTAGTTTTTGGAAATTCAAAATCGTTTGTATTTGAAATTTGATTAAGTGGGCTGAAACTGATACCAAAGTGTTATGCGTTAATCAGGAACCTGGTATCATTCAATCTCAACCTTTTTCATGTTCACAACCTCTAAATTTTAGCTTTGGTCTTGTATTGTTATTTATTTCAGTGGGAAATGCTTAACCCTTTTCATTCTGATACACCCGTTGATTGAAATAAATTTGACTATGATAGTTCAAGGGTGGTGCCAGAATAGCTTGCCACCTGAGGCGCCAAGCTATTCTGGCACCACCCTTGAATTAACACTGTTGATCTATCTCCTAATCTGTAAGGTTGCCTTCATAGGACAAAAGCAAATTTTAAAAAAAGCAGCCTCAGGATGTAATGGGTTAACACATAAAGTGGTTAGAATCAAAACACAGCTTTTTCATTATTTCACTTTTACTTCTTTACTTAAAGGTCAGCCTCGATATATTGTGGCAGCCCTGAAAATGGCGAGTAATTTACTTGCCATGGCGAGTGAATTTTTTTTTGGCAAGTAAAAAAAAAAACCTCACGCCAAATGCGAGTGCGCTCGTGTGTTTTCCAATTCAACGGCTAACCGCCAGCCGAACATCGGGTACGCCGGCGCGTGACCTGACCACATCGCGAGCCGCCTCTAACATCACTTTGCGGCAGTAGCCGAACAAGTCACTCGAACTGTGCGTACCATAACAGTGGTCGGTGACAGTCGTTCTATTTTTAGTGATGAATTGGTTCGTTTAGCGGCTCGCTCAGCCGCGGCTGCGTTCAGAATCGACCCGACGCCGGGGTCCGTGCGAGTGTAACAGGGCGGGCAAACTGTTAGTTTATGTGTGGTGTCAGCATGTTATTACATGTTGAACACGTTACTTGCTGTGACATCACCATACATACTATTATGGGATACGGCATCGTGCGTTTCGCTTTCGATCTAGAACGAAGTTGTACATGGCGGAGAAAAAGCAAAGGAAGAGAGCTGGAATGCTTCGGATTCTTCAATCCGGCACCGTCTGATCTTGATGATCGCTAAGAAGAAACTGAGTTGCACTTCGACATCGCCATCTCCATCGACAAGCGACAGTACCAGAAATGCTACCCCTGGGCCGTGTGTGGCACCGCCGCTACGACACAGTTTTCAGAGTTCATGGCTGTGCTGAGTGTATTTCCATGGCTAAAGCACAACGGCACTCGAATGGCATGCGCAATGAGCACTGAGGCAAACTCAAAAAGCAAGTCCAGAAATTCAATTGTCAATCTGCCGCGTTCAGCAGAAAACACTATATTCTCTGTTACAATACATTATCAAACGATCATACAAATAAATAAATAGATATGTTTTACTGTGTGTGAGAGAGCGAGGGAGACAGGCTTTTGCGCGATAGCTCACCAGTAAAACAATCAGTATCATGGAAAGGACACACACACACACTGTCATAACACATTTAAAGAGGAGAGAGCGAAATGAGATAATTTATTTTAATGATTGATTGATTGTACATTGTTTATCGTCCCGACAGCAACAAGGCTTTCTCAGGACGTGCCTGCACTGCTTGTGAAAAAAAAAAGAAACAGAATATTGAATGTATGTCGCCAGCCCGTCCAATACGTTAAATAAACCTACGCCATGGGGCCTAAATAAAGCTAAGACCATTTAGCAACACGCATCCAATATCAAGAACTACAGGCAGTGCAGACAGTTGGGAGAGTTTTAAAAAGACAAATACAGGTGAATGGACCAAGGGTAGACAGAAACACATGCCCCAGAATATAGGGAAAAACCCACCCTGTGGGGCTGACCAGGGTGACCCTGGGAACTAAAATGTAGTTAACCCCACCCAAGTCACCCAGGGCAGACCCGGGTGGGGATAATTTATTTTAAGGAACATACAGATGATGCAGTTTTTCTTAAATAAATCTGCGGACCCTCTATAATGCTAGGATGGGGGTCTGTGTACTCTCTAAAATTTATACCTGGGGGTCTACAGACCCTTAAGCTGTTGTGCAAACAGAAGCCCAGCTCTACTTACAAAAAATAAATAAATAAAAAATCCCACCACAGTTAACATGGGGACTTTGTCAGTTATTTCTCCACTTGATACTATCAAAAGCCTGAATTCAGGACATAAACATTAACTTGGTTATGATTGTCTGTTCAAATATTTGTTTTCAAGAAAACACTCTAACATTGGGCGTCAAACACTTGTGGTACATTATATTGTTGAGTTGGGGGGCTATTTTCAGTAGTAAAATTTTCAGTTTTGGCTAGTAACATTTTCAGTTTGGCTAGTAAAACTTGGAAGTCACTAGCCAAAGGCTGGTGGGCAAAATTTTAGACTTTCAGGGCTGTGTGGTACAAGTCAGACTGTGTTGTAGTGCTGAATTTACATAGACTTGTACAGAAAAAAAACCCACTTTACATCCTGAGCTGATTTTTTGGCTCACGTATGATAGCAAAGTGAGTATGTAATGGGCCATTGGTCGTCGGTGGGCCGTCATCTGTGGCAAAACTTTAACCTTGCCATTTTCTTGGAAGCTATTCAAGCTATAATCTTCAAATTTGGCCCAAGGGTACTTTGTGGCAAGACCTCTCTAAACATACCATTGTTTTCTCAAAACTCTTACCGATGGCATTACTAATAGAAACGTACGCTTAGCTTACCAATTTCAGCCCAAAAAAACGTTGTGTATACATCACAAGCAGGGGGAGGGGGGGGGGGCGACTCTAGGGGGTCGTTACCAGGACACCCTGGGTTGCCTCCCCTGCCTCCCTATCCGGTCACGTGCCTGGCAGTACCTGCCAGTCTTTGCAGTTAGCTCACCAAGACCGGTTGTGTTCAGCCTGCTTTGCTTTGGCTGTGTATGGTGGGATTACCAGAAGACTTTGTTGGGATTACTGCTTCGTGTGGGATTACCACTTCGTGTGTGGTTACCTCTTCGAAGCGGGGCTTGGTGTGCTTCCCCTGGATTTATGTGGAAAAAAAAAAAAAGAGAGAAAGGAAGAGAGTGAACTCTGTGTGAAGCTTGGATGATTACCTTGGGTTCTCGGGGATTACTTGGTTGGTCTTTGGGGGGAGGACCGGGTAGCAGCTCGACCATGACAAGGAAAAGCTTCGGTTAATGCCGCCGCCGGCGTTTTGTCAGAATAAGAGAATTGGGTGGCGGCATTGACGGGGTGCTCTGTACGCGACCGGCCATGAGCGTGTGGCCTCTTGGGAGGCCCCGCGCCCGCACGACAGTGGTTTGTCTGCTTTGTTTGTTACAGTGCACCAGGCGCGGACAATTCCTATGGCCGACGGACTCCCACGATGTATGCCTGCCCTGTCGGGCTGCTCCTCTGAGCGAACGTGTATACCTGCGCGGCATGGGTCAAGAAACGCTGATTACAGCTGTGGGCCTTCCATGCGAGGGACAGACCGACCCGGGCCAAGGAGCCACTCAATCCTGCCGCGACTGCCACCGTGCCAGGGCCGTGGAGGCGTGCTACATCGGACACCCTGGGCTTGTCATTGTGTCCGGCCACTACTGCCCCCCCCCCCCCCCCTTTCTGGTGCCTGAAACCTGCCTGCCCCGTCCTGAGAGAGAGTGGGAGACGGTCAGCAGCCGACGGGATGTGTCAGAGGAACGCCCATCAAGTACAGGCACCAGGAGCCTTCCCCACCCTTCGGTGGGCAAAATGCCGGCCCGCCCGTGATGGGACAGGGTCCCTAGGCGACGCCAGGCAGCAGGAGCTCGTTACCCACGCTCAGGGGAGCCTGTCAGCAGCCGTAAGGACGTGCCACCCCACCAAGTACAGGCACCAGAGACCCTACCCCGCCCTTTGGTGGGTGAAATGCCGGTCCGCCCACGACGGGAAATGCTCCCCAGGCGGGTCCAGGCAGCGGGTACTCGATCCCCAAACTCGGAGAGCCGTCTGCCGACCACTCATTAATCTGACAAGCGCCGGGATCGAGCGCCCGGTTTCCGAGACCACCACTCGGAAGGGGGGGAAGACTGTCAGCCACTAACGGGGGGAGCTACCCCATTGCCAGGTTTCTGGCTCTTCAGCTTCCCGTGGAGACAGAAAGGAGCCGGACACTCGCCGATGGGACGCACTTCCCCATTGAGCCCAGGCCGCCGGAACCCCGCCTCCCTGCTCTAGGAGCAACGAGAGGCGCTCTCAGCGGCCATGATCGGCGCACCCATTATGAGGAAAGCGACCTGGCCTAATGGGACTCGCAGCCCCGCAGAGAGGGCCGCGCCAGGAACATCCGGGATGCACGACCCCCGTCAGCTTCAGGACGGTTCCGGTAGTGATTGCCGGCCTAGCTCCAGCTGTTTGCGTGAGTCCCGTCGTGGCGGCAGCCTCAGACGCCCGGGATCCGTGGAATTCCTCCCGTGCCCGCTCCACCTCCTGAGGCGTAGGAAGGACTCTTCTCCGTCGCGGCGGCCGTCTGCGGCGTGGTGCAGCGCCGCTCCCCTGTGGCAACCTCTTGGGGCAGCTGATCGACACAGCGTTTTTCCTCGCGGGATGGGCGCAGTCACTTGCAGAGTCCAAGCAGCGGGTGCTTGATCCCCATGCTAGAGAGCCGTCAGCCATACAGCCATACAGCCATCGGCCGGACAAGCGCCGTGAGCGGGCGCCCAGATCCCGAGGCCAGCACTCAGAAGGGGAAAAGACCGCTTGCCACCAACAAGGGGAGCTGCTCTGTTTACAGGACTCTGGCTCTTCGGCGAACCCAGGCCTCTGTTACCCCGCCTCCCCGTTTGAGGAGCTACGCGAGGCGCACTCAGCGGTCCCAGTTGCCACACCGCTCGGCAAGGACAGCTCCTTGCTTGTATGGGACTTGCAAGAGAAGACCTCACCGGGAAGGGCCGGGGCACGCAGCCCCTTCAGCAGCAGGATGGTTCTAGTAGAGATCGCCCGTCTAGCTCATCCCTTGTGCGCGATCAGGGGTCTCGTCACTGCGTCAGCCTCAGACGCCGGGAGCTTCGAAATACCTCTCACTCCCGCTGTGCCTCTCCGAGGCGTAGGAAGGCTTCGACTCCGTCCCAGTGGTCGTCTTCAGCGCGACATCGCTCCTCTGCGACCACCCTCGGAGCCGATCGACGTGTCGACCTTCCTCGTGGGATTGGCCCCCTCACCCACAGTGTTGGGGCCTCGCGGTCAGTAGCCAGTCTTCATACTCGGCGGATTCCTCCCCGCATTCACGCTCTAGCCCACCCTCCGGGCCTCATCTCTTTGTGGGAGCAGGCTCTCTTCACTCACCACGCCTCCATCTTCATGCAGGGACCTTCGCTCCCCTCCGCGGTTCACAGGAAACGATGATGCGGCCCTCAGCCTCCACCCGGAGAACTCATTGTCTGCCCTAGGACTAGTGGACTTCTGCTCGGCGTTGCCTTACGCGTGGTCGTCCCTCTCGTTGTCATCGGCCTGTGCTGCTCTGAATTCTCAGACTCTGCACTCCCTGAACAAGGACTCCCAGCTCATCACGTCCTTCCTCTCCCCGGGCTTCTGCCCCCCCTCTCCACCCCTGAAGAGGGAGGCCACGCCGATGGTGGACACTGAAGCGTTCAGGTCTCTCCCGCAGCCGCCGGCGTTTAGGGACCTCACGGAGGCAGTTTCCGCACACCTTCTAGTGGACAGCTTCGGTGGCCAGGGCTTCTTTCCAACGCCAGATGGCCAGCAGGAATGGACATCAGCTTCCGCTGACAGCGGCGGCCACGGATCCCGCGTGGCTTGGAGAAGACGGCGAACCTGGTGCGGAACTCCTTAGCGTGTGCCGGCTTCCTCGAGATGGCGACGCAGGTGATGGTAAGATGCCTCGAGGATACCTGGGGCCTCTCTGCCTCGGCTCCTCTCTGCGACGTTACCTGCATGCTGGTAGCGGCGAACAGAGCAGCGGTTCACTCCTTGGCTATCGCCATGGCGGTGGCCACCAACTGCGACCTGATGCGGCGGGACACCCTGCTGGGTTTCTGCTCGGCTCTCCCGGCTTCAGTTAAGGTGCAGCTTCGCCATGCTCCCTTCGAGGGATCTCTTCTCTTGCACCAACCTGGCAGACCGTCGGGAGTCTTCCAAGGAGCTCTGGCCAGCCTCGGCCCTTCCTCCCGTTTCATGCTTTCAGTCAGCCCGCAGAGCCATGTTTCGCGTCCTGTACCAGGTTTGGGCTCTGCCCTTCCGACTCAACCTCAGCCCGTGGGTGTTCACCGGGGTTTTCGACGGAGCCGTCCCCGAATTCAGAAAGATGGCCTCACGCCCAACTTCCTGGACGATCTGCTCCTCAGGAACCAGATGCTGGCAACCTCGGGGGAGGACAGGGACACTTTGCTGACCCAGCTCGGATTCCTGGTCAACGGAGGCAAGTCCGCTCTCTCTCACCCTCGCGCAAGTCATCCTTCTAAGCATGGAGTTCCTGACTGTCCTCTTCCGGCTGCGGTTCCCCGTAGGGCGGAGTTGGAAGATGGCATGCTTGGCACTCCAAGGCTCTCGCACGGTCTTTCTCCCGGCCACAGTCGCCTAAGTGCAGCATCAGACCTTCTACCTCTCGGCAAGCTCGGCTCTCGCCCGATCCAGCTGCATCTGCTCCTCCTCTGGCGCCCGTCCTCCGGCATGCTGGCAGGCCTGGTCCCTGTATCGCCTTTGGCCAAGCCTCATCTCCAGCGGTGGATGGACAGCGCTGATTAGCGTCAGAGGTTCCATTCTTTTCCCCTCCGCCTCAGCTCTCCATCAGCACGGGCGCCAGCCTCTCTGGCTGGGGAGCACTGCTGCTGCCGGAGTTCGTCGCAACCTCGGACAGCTGGCTGCGGGACCATGCAGACAGATACATCTACGGGCTGGAGCTGTAGACTGGTGGTGGGCGCACATTGCCGGGGAAGATCGCCTCATTCGTCGGTCGCAGCCTACATTCAGCACCATCGTGGGACGCGCACTCCCTCCCTCTGCATCCGCGTGTACCAAGTCCTCCAGTGGTGCAGGGAGCGGGGCATCACGCTTCGGGCGCGACACATCCCAGGCCATTGGAACGTCCTCGTGAACTCCTCCCGTCGTGGCCAGCTTCTCCTCGGAGTGGTCCGGGCACCCGGATTTCTGCTAGCTACTCTGTGCGCGCTGGGAGGCGCCCATGATCGACCACTTCGCCTTGAGGTGGAGCAGGCAGCCCCAGCTCTTCATCTCCCCCTTTCCGGATCCACGAGCCTGTGCCTTTGATGCCCGCTCCAGCCCTGGGGACTGGCGGCTAGTGTCCGCGTTCCCTCCCTCCGTCCTGGTGCCAAGGTGCTCCAGAAGCTCAGGGACGGTAACACGGTCCTGTCCCTCGTGGTGTCGTTCATCTGGACCGAGAGCGGGACCACAGACCTTTGAGTCTCGTCACGGACCCTCCTCCCCGTATGGCGGCTACTGCACGCTGGGAGTTCCGGCAGTCCCTCGCCGCAGAGGCTTTTCGGGTGCAGCAGTAGAAGCGATCACAGCGGCTCGCAGGGCTTCTACCCGTAACGTCTATGAGGAAGCAGCGGGTCCTCCAGTCCTGGGGCGCAGCCGGACAGCCCTCCCCTGCGGACCGGACATCCTCCCCCCCCCCAGCGGGCCGAGCCCTTCGGGGCTCTTCTCCCAGCAAGCCCTGGCCCCCAGTACCATCAGAGGTATCCTGGCGATGATTGCAGACTCGTATCACTGCCTGAGCCTGCCAGACCCGGGGGCCTGCAGGGGACGCGCGGATAGGATGGCGCTCTAGGATCTTCAGCGACTGGTTCCCTCTCTGTTCCATCACTGGGACTTGTCTGGGGTGCTATCCTGGCTCAACTTGGAGCAGTGCAAGCCTCTACCCCCAGCGCGGCTCGGAGGCCTGCCCAGGAAGACCTGCTTTCTTCGCACCTTTGCCACGGTGGCCAGGGCGAGCGAGACCCATGCCTTCACGGGGCGACCCCCCCTGTCTCCAGTTTAGGGCGATGGTTCGGTACAGCTCCGCTCCGCTCCGACGTTCTGGCCAGGAACCGGCCCCAGCAGCCGCACCTCAGGCGTTGACCTCCCGCCAACCCCAGGGGAAGTATCAGTCCTAAGTGTCCTACCGCAGGGCCCCCTCCGGGCTTTGAAGTTTCCCTGCGCAGAACTAGCCACTCAGACAAGGGCTCTCACGCCGTTCCTGCCCTGAGCCGGGCGGACGTAACATCCCGACACAGACGAGTGCATCCGGGAGCCCTGTCCCACCTTTGGTGAGGGAATTGCCAGCCCGCCCACGATGGGACATGCTCCCTAAGCGAGTCCAGGCATCAGGAGCTTGGTCCCCACGCCCAGAGAGGCGAGGACGAGGCGCAGCCGAGAACATGGGATCGGAGGAGTGGCTGCGGGCACCACCTGGATCGCAACTGTGCAGAAGAGACGTTGGGGCGGCTTTGGCTTGGTGGGGTGATTCACCTTCGCCCGCCTCTGCTTCCGAGACCTATCCAGCCAGGGCACCAGCCTGGCCCTAGTGGGGGACATCTCGGCAGTGCGACACTCCCTCCCGGCGCCTCGGGCGCTATAGGTCACGCCTAGCTGAAATTGTCGGGATTGGGTGCGTGGGGGGGCCTCGATAGTTTCCGAGACCTATCCGGCCACGGCACCAGCCTGGCCCTAGTGGGGGACATCTCGGCAGTGCGACACTCCCTCCTGGCGCCTCAGGCGCTATAGGTCACGCCTAGCTGAAATTGTCGGGGGTGGGGGGTGGGGGGGTGGGGGGCCTCGATAGTTAAACGACGGTGCAGTGCATTTTCTTTTCCTAGCAAGGTGAACACATGGGAGATGCATAGGATGGCGGCACCCTCCTCCTATTCACAATTCTTCTAAGGCAAAGACTGGCGGGTACAGCCAGGTGAGTGACCGGATAGGGAGGCAGGGGAGGCAACCCAGGGTGTCCTGGTAATGACCCCCTAGAGTCGCCCCCCTGGTTGTGATGTATACACGTTTTTTTTGGCTGAAATTGGTAAGCTAAGCGTACCTTCCTAGTAATTAGTAATGCCATCGGTAAGTATTTTTGAAAAAAATTATTTTTAGAGAAAAATACATTATTTCAGTGACCTTGCTTAAAGGTCAAGGTCACATGGTCCTGGTTAATGAAGGAATTGAAAGATGCCAAGCGTGAGCTCCGAAGCACTGAGAGACTGTGGAGTTGTAGTGGACTTACAGTGCATAGACTGATAGAGACATGTTTGTGAAGCAGTGTGCTGCACTCAAGTCCTTACAGTGTGAAGCTAAGAAAGACTTTGTGCCAAACTTGAAGTCTGTACATCTAGTTGTCAGCTGTTTAGCCTTACAAATGAACTTCTTGGAAAGAAAAATGAACCTGTACTTCCGAATACCATTCCGATGAATGATCTGCCTGATAAGTTTTGTCAGTACTTTGATTCTAAAATAAGCACGATCCGTCAAAAACTTGACAACTGTTCTGATGCTGTGTCCTATATCCCATATGACGGGCCTGTGTTACATGCGTTCACTTCTGTCACAGAGGAGACTGTAAAAAAATTCATTATTTCCTCACCCACCAAATCTTGTTCCCTTGACCCCATTCCCACCTCTGTACTCAAGCTATGCCCTGATGAGCTTGTCAGTGTGTTAACCAGAATTATTAACTTGTCTCTGGAGTCAGGCTCTGTGCCTTGGCATTTTAAGCAGGCTGTGGTAATTCCACTGTTGAAGAAGGCAGGGATGGATGCAAACTTACTGAAGAATTATAGACCAGTGTCTAATCTTCCCTTACTTTCCAAGATTCTAGAGAAAGTTGTGCTGTCAGCTCATGTCACATCTCAGTAGTAATGATTTACTTGAACTGTATCAATCTGCATATTGAAGAAATCACAGTACTGAGACAAGATTCTAGAGAAAGTTGTGCTGTCAGCTCATGTCACATCTCAGTAGTAATGATTTACTTGAACTGTATCAATCTGCATATTGAAGAAATCACAGTACTGAGACAGCATCGCTTCACATTACCAACAGCCTGCTTACACATGCTGACATCAGATATGTCTCTTTGCTATCATTATTAGACCTGTCTGCGACGCTGGATTACGGGATTCTTTTAGAACACCTGTGTGTGTCTTTTGTTATTTCCGGTACAGCGTTGTCAGGGCTTAAGCCTTACCTTCTTGAACTTGGGTGGGGTTCGGTATTTTTTAGTTCCCAGGGTCACCCTGGTCAGCCCCACAGGGTGGGTTTTTCTCTCTATTCTGGGGCATGTGTTTCTGTCTACCCTTTGTCCATTCACCTGTATTTGCCTTTTCAAAACTCTCCCTACTGTCTGCACTGCCTGTAGCTCTTGATATTGGATGTGTGTTGCTAAATGGTCTTAGCTTTATTTAGGCCCCATGTTGTAGGTTTTTTTAACGTATTTGACCGGCTGGCGACATACATTCAATTTTCTGTTTAGTTTTTTTTTTCACAAGCAGTGCAGGCACGTCCTGAGAAAGCCTTGTTGCTGGCGGGACGTTAAGCAATGTACAATCAATCATTACCTTCTTGAAAGATATCAATCTGTATGTGTGAATCGGATCATGTCTCAGCCTGTGCTTTTGAAGTATGGTGTCCCACAAGGGTCTGTTTTGGGTCCTCTGCTGTTCTCTCTTTACACTGAACCAGTTTCCCGAATCATCAGCCAGAATAGCTGTGAGTATCACAAATATGCTGATGACACTCAGGTCTCTAAGTCTGAGCATCCTAGTAACCTGCAGACCATTGTCTCCAGTGTGGAGAAGTGTATAGTTGAAATCAAAGACTGGATGACTTGCAACAGACTGAAGTTAAATGATGACAAAACGGAGAGCGTGCTTGTTGGTACTCGAGCTAGAACATCAGTCTCCAGCAGTGATCACAATTTCGATGACATTTCTTTCAAATCTGATGTAAAAAATGTGGGTGTTTTCCTGGATTTGAGTTTATTGATGGAAAAACAAGTTAGCCATATTTGCCGCACTGCCTACCTGGAGCTCTGCAGAATACGCACGATCAGATCCTTTCTAACAGAAAAGACTACTGCCCAGCTCATATGTTCTCGCATTCTGTCCTGTCTAGATTACTGTATTTCTCTCATCTGATCAACTCACTTGCATTCAGCTATCCAGAATAATGCAGCCTGGTTAGTCCTTCGCAAAAGACACACTGATCATGTCACGCCACTGCTAAAGCATCTCCACTGGCAACCTGTCGAGCAGAGAATAGAGTACAAGCTGGCCACTTTGGCATACAGACACTATGACAATACACTTCCTGCATATCTGTCCTTTTTCCTTGCATAACACAATCCTAGTAGAAGTCTACGCTCGAGCTTACAGAAACTGCTTGTTCAGCCCAGAGTCAACCTAAAAGCTGCTGGTGCACATTCTTTCAGTTATCAGGCCCCTCACGTCTGGAACTCGCTTCCACTGCATGTCCGTCTATCTCCTACCCTGATGACTTTCAAAACAAATTTGAAGACCCATCTTTTCCAGGTGGCATATCAGGATTAGCTTATTCTGGATGTGCTGCCTGGAAATGTTGGCTGTTGTCTTATATGTGTAGCCCATGTGTGTGTTGTGCGCGCGTGTGTTTGTTTATGTATGTGCGTGTGTGTTTCGTGTTAGGAATGTGCCTACATGGTGTGAGCTGGTGTTTATTTAAAGAGTGAGTGCGTATTTATTTTGTTCTAATTTTTCTCCTTTTTAAATTATTTGTATGTGCTGTAAAGCTCTCTGAGCTTGCTGTCTTTGGGGAAGGGTGCTATATAAAAACTATGTGTTATTATTATTATTATTATTATATGTCCAAAATAGTCATATTTTGACATAAACTGTCTTATCTCAAATACTATTTTCAACTTCAAACCCAAACTTGTTACAGAGATACCTGATGGTAATACCTTTCTATGCATACTAATTTGGCGGACCCCTAAGAAAGATCAAGGGTCACAGGAGGTCAAGAAATTGTTTGAAAGGGGGATATTTTCAGAATTTTTTTTTCTCAAATACTGTTTTCAACTTCAAACTGAAACTTGGTACAGAGATACCTGATGGTAGGACCTTTCTACACATACTAATTCAGCTGACCTCTTGGTAAGGTCAAGAGTTACAGGAGGTTGAGAAATAGTTTTTAAAATAGTAATATTTTCATAATTTTTTTTTGGGTGGGGTGAGATACTATTTTCAACTTCAAACCTAAGCTTGATACAGAGATACCGGATGGTAAGACCTTTCTATGCATGCTAATTTGGATGTCCCATCAGAAAGGTCAAAAGAGGTTGACAAATGTGTTTAAAATGCCAATTTTTTGACAAAAAGTTAGATTTTGGCTCATGTGTGAAACAAAAGTGAGTATGTTCTGGGCCAGTGGTCATCCGTCTGTCTGTCGTCCATCATCTGTAGTACACTTTAATGTTGGCATTTTCTTGAAGACTATTCTGTATTCAAACCACAGTCTTCAAACTTGGCCCAAAGATAATTTGTGGCAAGACTTTTCTTAACACACCAATTTGAGTGACCTCTCTCAAAGTGCAAGGTCACAGGGGATCAAGAAATTGCCATATTTTGACAATTTTTTTTTCTTTCTCAAATACTAATCCAGATTCAAACTGATGAAAAGGGTTAACAGGCCCTCCGGCTCATGTCAGCCTTTGCTAACCTATGTCCAGCTGTGTACCGATCGGCTAAGGCTGACATTAGCCTGAGGACCTTTTGCTCACCAGGCATTCCTAGTTAAAGCCAGATACCTGTGTGTACATTATATCCGATACAGGGGTGTACTGGAGTACATGCTACTGAGGCTCACCTGTACTTGGACAATTTTTCCCCCATTGCAGAAAAGAGCCAGCGTGGGGAGACTGACTTGCTGGCTGAACACCAGACCGAGATTAAGGAATTGAGGAGGGAGCTGAAGGAGAGAGAAGACCTCATGGAAGAACTGCGCCGGGAGTTTCAGACCAAAATGGAGGTGAGCTGTATGAGTTGACCCTTATCATTCTGAATACACCAGTGTGTGAAAAAAGTTTGACTGAAATAGTTCAAGGGTAGTGCCAGAATAGCAGAATAGAATTCTGGCACCACCCTTGAACTAAAGCCATTGGTCTATATCCTATAATGTAGCTTGCATGACAGTGTACAAGTTTGAAGCTTTTGGCCTCGGTATGATATGGGTTAATTTGCATTCGGCTGGGCCATTTGTACCTTAGAACCAACTTCCACAGTTGTGATGGTGTCCTATTGCATCGCTGACAGGAAATGAGTCTGCCATGACAGCAAGTGGACACACAAGCAGGGCAACTTCAACAACATATAATCTCATTAATTCACACGGCTGTTCAAGGCCTCCCATTTAGTTTTGAGACGCGCGCGCGTGCTGCGCCTTAAGATAAGGAGCCGCGCTGCGTATCGCCTCTGTCAATACCGCCGGCTGGCAGCACAGAGCTGAGCGCAATCTGTTACGGCTGTGCAACTATAGTCGTGCTATTCTTGTCACTGTTTTACGCGAGCACGCTATGTGCGTACACGCTCGGCGCTGACCGTTTACCACACGGGATACATTGTAATGGCTCTGGTCATTTACGGCATGTTGTTTAAGCTGTACTGAACGTATGTTGTATTTATGACATACACTTAAAAGCTAAGAAAATGAGCTTTCTGTAGATACTAGACATACTTAGGAAAATTAAGATGAGCAATGCATGCAACGGACTAGAAGACAGTCGACTGACGCGCAGTTTACCGTGAAGACAATGCAAATCTGTTGCAAATGACACGTCTTTCAACTGTTCTGACTCATGCAAAGTACTTTTGCAAAAAATTATGGTTCAAGCCAGCGATCCTCGTATACAGCCACTACGATAAGCACTACTCAAAATGTCAGATAGATTTACCTTGCGATCTCAGTGGGTCCTGAAATGGGATGATGCATCATAATCCAGTGTTAGACAGACGGAAAGTTCTTGGGTGAACGTAATCTCCACACATATTTGATTTCGGAGGCAGTGAAAAATTAATGTTCCAAATAATTCACAGTTCATATGCAGGGTTAGCGGCAGTGTCAGTTGCACACTTTGTATAGGTGAAGTTGTCTTTAGCATTCCATTAAATCTTATAAAATCGGAAGAGCAATCCACTTTAATAACGAATCGGATGGGACACCAGCCACAGTGAAAAACACTCTTAATGGTGATCAAATGGCTATTTTGACTAGGCGTAAATCAGCTAAACACAGAACAGTGCAGGCTAAAATGTATCAGTCTCAAGACAGTTCATTTCACTGAGATAATTTTTTTTTCTGTGTGTACTTGGTACCGGCGGCTCTCTACACATTCCTTTCAGATAGTGTTTGTCTTCTTCGTCTTTACATATGTCAATACCATGAAAAGCAGAAAGATCGTCTACATAATCAACGCACAGTTTAAAGTGTTAAAGTCTGTCTTTCCTTTGCCTTTTTACTCGCTCTGCACAAATCCTGCAAAAACTACTCCCAATCGTTCCATGTGGTTTGAATAGGAATATTGTGTGGCAGACTCCATTTAAACATCGGCGAACTACACTCATATACTGGTCTATAAAACTGTCTATAAAAAAATCACAGGTAAATGTATCCAGTAAAAGAAAAGCACTTACTTGTAGCACTATGTTACACTAACACATATCACTCATTGAAAATCCAAACAAAAGTATTTTGAAAGCACAGTAAAGCCTTAAAGCCAGCACAAATTTGGCACTCTACCCACATAAAATAGTAAGCGTAATGAAGGCCTACTATCACGTGGTACCAGATGCCCATTGAAATGCGCTGTAACTAGGTCACTTTGCCACCTGATAAGCTATGCGGCACTCCTTAACTAAATGGGTGGGTTTGCAGAAGAACTGAACAGCCATGTCCAGGGAATGCAGATATTATGAACAGGGCCAGCAAGAGGCAAAGGAACTAATGAGCCCCAGCATAGGCAGGGGCTCATGAGGTTCTTTGCCCATCGTGGTTAGGTGGCGTTCACATTTGTTTCCAGCAGCAAAGAGTTAACAGTGTCTACTGCACAAGGGGGTTTACATAATTGCCAGGTTCCTTTGTGCCGGGCATGTCTCAAAGAACTTGAAAAAGAGTTGAGGTAAGGGGTGGCGGTATCTTGTGAATGATACTTGATAGACCAAAGCATAGGTAAATGGCTTCATAGAGCACATGCTTATTGTCTTGTTGCTTCTAACCCTATAGCCAAGTGTACTAAATTTGGATTGTGTTCCTATGCTGTGCATCACCGACTAAAAATGAATTGACCATGTTTGTTTATCCCCTTGACTGCCAGCAGACGTGGATTTCGCATCTGAAACCAATGCACAATGATCGACATTTGCGTGAAGCGCACAAATGAAATGGGACAAAACGTTGGCACAAAGAACACAGGCCTAACAAGAGACATTAATCCTCATGAGCCCCCTTGACAGCAGGGCCCATGAGGATTTATGTCTCTTGCAGATGGGTAGCGTTCGCCTTGCCCTGGCAGTTAAGGGGTTAAAATACATATAGTGCCAGATTACCTTGGCTTCTGGACAGGCAAGAGGCAAATCTGGTGTTACCCTTGAACTATCGTGTTATTCTAATCACCTAGCTAGCCTGGCCCTAGGCAAAGACAGCAAAATGATGAAAAAGTTTCTCTACCTTTTTTCCAGCACATTTGCAATCAGTGACTTGCAGACAGTTTCAGTTTGTGGCCATGCCCATTTGGTACCGGTATGCCGCACGCATGGGGGTTATCCTGAGTACTAATCGCTTCTGGTGGATCTCTCATGGCAGGAACAAGGCCAGATGTTGTCTGAGAACATTGCCCGCCTTCAGGAGGAGTTGTCTTCCACTAAACAGCGCCACCAGGTGGAGTTATGGGAGAAAGAAGAGCGACTGAAGGCCAGTAACCAGAGAGCACTACACACCCGCACTACTGCCCACAAGGAGGAAGTTACTGCACTCATGAAAGAGTGGAACCAGGAAAGAAAGGTAGTATTAATAGCCTTTATGCCCCTCCCCCATGCCCCTCCCCCACCCCATGCCCCTCCCCCACCCCATTATGCCCCTCCCCCAACTCCCCCTTACCCCCTAAACCCCCATCCTCATCTGTCCATTTCTTTTTTACTGGTGACTATGAAAAAATAAAGATAGCTGCTGCACTTGAATGTACAGTAGAATCTGCTTTGAGCAGTCACCCCTGTTGCAAAAAAAAAAAAAAAAAAAAAAAAAAAAAAAAGTGGCAGTATACAGCAAGAGGTTTGATGGAAATGGATCTAGGAGTTTTTGAGATGCTCAGGAACATATGGATGACGTATCTGCATTATTTAAACCAAAATGGGAGCTCCATGTGAATTGTGATACATGTACTGGGGACACAGATGTTTGGTTACCTTTTGTGATAAAAGAAAATAAACTTGTGTCTGTTTGTACTGGTAAGGGAGAGGTGTCATTTGTATCGATATGTGTCCTTTGCCCTGTTTTGAACAAATGGGGAAGGAGGGGGCAGATGACACATACAGGGTCAGTGTCTGGTCACCTTATTTACTATTTTTTGTTGGCTAAGTGGTTGTCCACATGTGCATAGCGTGTCCTCATTAGTACCAGCTTTTCACGATTTGTGCTTAAATCCAGTGTAGCAAATCATTCATTTTACTGACTAACCACGATGCGTTTAATGCCACAATGTCTAGACTTGCGAGCTGAGGAATTCCAGCATAGATCTCCTGAAAATGTCTTTTAATTACAAACACAAAACATGCATGTTGGCACATGTACGCATTAGATTTTCATGAGCCCCTGCAATCTGTAGTGACAGTGAGAATGTCAAGTCAAGCTGGCATGCTCAGGGCAAGATAGCATTCTTTTTATGGTCACCTCAGTAGTATTGAGGTTTACTTGACAGCACAATAAAATGAATTAAAAAAGAGATGTGGACACAGCCCAGGAGATAGCAGGACCTTTCTGGCTCAGACACCTGTTGAGCTGATGGGACATGCATCATTGCATAATGCCACGACACCTGGGCTTTGTCACAGTATGTAGTGGCTAGTGCAGTGCTAGTGCTAGGTGGCGAGTGCATGCCAGTCTGACTGTGGGTGTAAATTGCAGGTATTTTTGGCTCCAATCTGCTGACCATTGACAGCGTTAAATAGGTGACAGTAAAATCAAGGTACTTTATATAGTAAACATCGTCCGTGCAACGTGAATGTAGCCGAAAACAGCAGGAGACTGGAAAAAGGGGTGACCGCCCAAATCAGTTTCGACTATATAACTGTCAGTAATCTTCACTTTTTGATTTTCTAAACTTGTCAAGTCTTGAAACTTTTGATTATTAATCAAGTATGCAAAATATTATCTGGCCAATTTTGGCTGCTGTTGGCCCATGCACAGGCATGTGTTTGGGACATTGTTGGCCTGATGCCCTTTGCTTATTGGGTTGCTGTGTTTCTGTACACATTTTCTGTTTGTCCAGAATGTGTTTTTGCCACATGCATTGATAAAAAAAAGTATGCCTATTTTTTTCTACCCTTATTTCTACATTTATTTTATTTCCCCATTACATGTAAAATGAACAATTAGTTTTAAGCATCTGCTCATGTGTGTTGTCTTTTGGTGTGTGCATTAGATTTTTTTAAACTAATTCCGCCCTGACACACTATAGCAGGAGATGGATCGACCATGATAATTCAAGGTCAGTGCCAAATTAGCTTGGCGCCTGTTGGCGCCAAGCTAATCTGGCACTGCCCTTGAATTATCTGGTTGATCCATCTCCTGCAACTGGTGCATAGTCATTAGATGACTCCTGCAAAATTTGGGAAATATGGCCATCGGGCTGAATGAGTTAAAAACAATTCACAATTATTTTCATGAATGCCAGCTGCACTTTTATACAGTTTCCTCTTTGGTAATGACTTTTGTTTTAGAGGTTGGAAATAATGGTTAAATACTCAAGGTGAATTAGTTTACAGTTTAACTGGTGCAAAGCAGCAACAATAGAGCACACTGTGCACAGAAAAGTGTTTTATATCTATGGTTGCATCCTATCACTGGTATTTGTTACTTGTGATTATATGTATAAAATTAATGTACCATTATCCCCTTCACTGCGGAGAAAATCTGACTGCAAGAGACGTAGATCCCCATGAGCCCCCCGCAGGGGCAGAGGCTCATGAAGATCTATGCCTCTTACTGAAACCACATTGTGTCAATGTTCCTTTGATGGCCGCAGGTCTGTGACACTGAATGCACAATAATTTCAAAAAATGCAATCTGCGTCCAATGACAGTGAAGGGGTTGGATTGGAAGGGATGTCAGACTGTTACTGTGTTTATGAAAGGGTTGGATTGGAAGGGATGTCAGACTGTTATTGTGTTTATGAAGGGGTTGGATTGGAAGGGATGTCAGACTGTTATTGTGTTTATGAAGAGGTTGGATTGGAAGGGATGGCAGACTGTTATTGTGTTTATGAAGGGGTTGGATTGGAAGTAATTTCGACTGTTATTGTGTTTATGAAGGGGTTGGATTGGAAGGGTTGTCGGACTGTTATTGTGTTTATGAAGGGGTTGGATTGGAAGGGATGTCGGACTGTTATTGTGTTTATGAAGGGGTTGGATTGGAAGGGATGTCGTACTGTTATTGTGTTTATGAAGGGGTTGGATTGGAAGGGATGTCTGTTATTGTGTTTATGAAGGGGTTGGATTGGAAGGGATGTCGGACTGTTATTGTGTTTATGAAGGGGTTGGATTGGAAGGGATGTCGAACTGTTATTGTGTTTATGAAGGGGTTGGATTGGAAGGGATGTCGGACTGTTATTGTGTTTATGAAGGGGTTGGATTGGAAGGGATGTCGGACTGTTATTGTGTTTATGAAGGGGTTGGATTGGAAGGGATGTCGGACTGTAATTGTGTTTATGAAGGGGTTGGATTGGAAGGGATGTCGGACCATAATTGTGTTTATGAAAGGGTTGGATTGGAAGGGATGTCGGACGGTTATTGTGTTTACGAAGGGGTTGGATTGGAAGGGATGTCGGACTGTTATTGTGTTCATGAAGGGGTTGGATTGGAAGGGATGTCAGACTGTTATTGTGTTTACGAAGGGGTTGGTTTGGAAGGGATGTTGGACTGTTATTGTGTTTATGAAGAGGTTGGATTGGAAGGGATGTCGGAATGTTATTGTGTTTATAAAGGGGTTGGATTGGAACGGATGTGGGAATGTTATTGTGTTTATGAAGGGGTTGGATTGGAAGGGATGTCAGACTGTTATTGTGTTTATGATGTGGTCAAAATCATGCGCACTACGTATCAGTAACCCATCGTACAATCAGCCACAGGTACTCTTTACAGTACTAGTACCTGCAGGCACAAGGGTTAACTCATTCAGTCCGACAGTTGTATTTCCGACATTTTGTTGGCATCGTCTAATGACTATGCACCAGTTGCAGGAGATGGATCGACCATGATAATTCAAGGGCAGTGCCAGTTTAGCTTGGTGCCGACAGGTGCCAGATTAGCTTGGTGCCGACAGGCGCCAAGCTAATCTGGCACTGCCCTTGAATTATCATGGTCGATCCATCTCCTGCTGTAGGGCATCAGGGCTGAATGAGTTAACTCTTTGGATGTTGGTAGTGATTGTTGTCAAGGCGTTTTGAGCGCCACCGAAGGGTCAAAAGCATTTGTTGCCTTTCTGTGTAAGCCATCTTGTTGTCACACACAATTTTTCTTTGTTGTTGTAGTCTGGTGTTCCTGTCACTGAGTCTGTTGCCCCCTTTGGTGCCGTCACAGAGGTAGTTTTTTTCATTTTATTTTCTTGTCTCGCTGTCTATAGCATTGTATGGTTGTCCCCTTTGATCTAAGCTGGTCTGTCATTTTTTTAAATGATGAAAATGTTTTGAACAATACCAGAATATTTGTCACAGTCTGCATCACTGACAGCATAGCTAATGTGTCTTTATTTCTCTGTAATGAAATTTTATTTGTTTTATGTTTGGACTGTATGTAATGCATAATAATGTGTTATGAGTTGAGTCTATCTGCAAAAAGTACAAGAAAAACAGAGTGTTTCTTTTCTGTATAAAGGTTTTCTGGTTTTCTCTTCCACTTAGTTACAGGGCTAGCTGTTGAAAGTGGATTGACCATGATAGCCGAAGGTTATTCCTGGTTAGCTAGGCACCTACCTAACAGCAGGCAAAGCAGGCACAAGCCTAGAGTTGTCATGGTCAGTCCGTCTCTCTTGACTCATCCTCATTGCTCAGCAGACTGTTCCAAATTTCACACCATGTGGCTTTTGAACTGAAAACACATACCATCTACTGATTTTTGTTGCCATACCCATTCGGCACTGACATTTTCACAATACTATTTGGCCCAGAGGCACACACATGTTTACATTCAGTCACACAGAGAGTGTGCAATGAACGACCTCCTTTATTAAAGGACAAATGTAGATGCAGGAAGGAATGTTGACCTGTGTGAAGACTATATATGTCTTTGATTGCCACTTTAACCTTTCAGCTGTCTGTAGCACTTTTGTAGAGGTGATTCCTACAGGAATCGATCATCTTGACTGAAAGCACTACTGACAGCTAAAAAGTTGAACACTACAGTTGTCCGAGCAAAAATCCAATAAAAAGACAAAGTTTCCACATCTGACGACTGCTTTACATTTCAGGAGGTAGATTGATCATGATCCCATTACATCCTGAGGCTGATATTTTGGCTCATGTGCGAAGCAAAAGTGAGTCTATGTTCTGGGCCAGTGGTCGTCCGTCTGGCGTCTGGCGAACGTCCGCTGTTCGCCGTCGTCCGTGGTAAACTTTAACATTGACATTTTCTTGGAGACTATTCAAGCTACAGTCTTCAAACTTGGCCCAAGGATACTCTGTGGCAAGACCTTTCTAAACATACCAATTTCAGTGGCCTCTCACAAAGGTCAAGGTCACAGGGGATCAGGAAATATATCAAATATAGCTATTTTTAGACATAATTTATATTTTCTCAAATACTATTACAACTTCAAACCCAAACTTAGTACAAAGATACCTGATGGTAAGACCTTTCTATGCATGCTAATTTGGTTGATCCCTCTGAAAGGTCAAGGGTCAGCTCAAGAAATAGGTCCAAAATCGCCATATTTTGACAAAAGATGTTTTTTCTCAAATACTATTCACAACTTCAAACCCAAACTTGCTACAGATATACCTGATGGTAAGACCCATCTATGCATACTAATTTGGATGACCCCTCGGAAAGGTCAAGGGTCACAAGAGCTCAGAAAATAGGTAAACAAGTAGCCATATTTTGACAAGAAATGTTTTTTCTCAATTACTATTCACGGGTCTGCCCTGGGGGACTTGGGTGGGATTAGCTACTTTTTAGTTCCCAGGGTCACCCTGGTCAGCCCCACAGGGTAGGTTTTACCCTCTATTCTGGGGCATGTGTTTTTGTCTACCCTTGGTCCATTCACCTGTATTTTTCTTTTAAACTCTCCCTATTGTCTGCACTGCCTGTAGCTCTTCATATTGGGTGTGTTCTGCTAAATGGTCTTAGGTTTATTTAGTGTATTAGACCGGCTGGCGACAAACATTCAATATTCTGTTTAGTTGGTTTTTTTTTTCACAAGCAGTGCAGCCATGTCCTGAAAAAGTCTTGTTGCTGTCGGGACTTTACGCAATGTACAACCAATCAATTACTATTCACAACTCCAAACCCAAACTTGATACAGAGATACCTGATGGTAAGACCTATCTATGCATACTAATTTGGATGTCCCCTCGGAAAGGTCAAGGGTCACAAGAGTTCGACAAATGTGTATAAAATGCCAATAATGGTAGTTATTATGAACAACTTTTGCAAACTTTTCAATCAAATTTGGCACAAAGGTAGCTGATAAGACCTTACTATTTATCCTAATTTAGTTGACTCATTGCAAAGGTCAAGGGTCATGGGGGTTTCACAGATGTGTGAAAACTGATTAAATTTTGAGAAAACATGGATTTTGTTAGTGCAGAAGCCATCCCTTTACTTATTGTCAGATATGTGTGGATCGGTCGATACACGTGAGCCATAAGGGCTTTGCCTTTCTTGTTAAAAATTTGCTTACTGTCCGATCAAGTCTACATTACAGATTTGGAGATAGATCAACCGTATTAGTTCAAGGGTGGTGCCAGAATAGCTTGGCACCTGAGGCACCAAGCTATTCTGGCACCACCTTAAACTTTCATAGTCATAATTATGTAGTGCCAGATTAGCTGAATACCTTGAGCAGTGAGACATGGTTGATCATTATCTTGCTGTAAAGTATCCGAGCTGTAAAGTGTGATGCTGACTAAAGAGTGCGCTTGTGAACAGGAGATAGTGCAGCAGAACCAGGCAGCACTGATGGCTGTACAGAGTGGAACAGCCAGCGGAGAGTTGCTTCGCCAGCAGGTCATCTCTCTCACCAGACAGCTGGAGGATGTGCGCGAGAGGCACCAGTAAGGATATCAGATACGAACAGTCTGTGTGCTCGTCTGGGTTTTTGGACCGTGCCACTAAGCAAAAGGTCCTTGGGCTGACATCGGCCACAGTTTGACCTATGCACAGCTGTGTGTGGCTGTCTGGCCGACGTGAGCCTGAAGACTTTGCGTATGGTGTTACACAGCAGCACACCATGTTTTTGTCATATGGCATAATAAATCGTACATAGTTTGTATTTCATTTCAAGTTTACATTCTTAATCTTTTCTGACAAATGTTAAGGTTTTTATTTCTTTTGTGTTTATAGAATGGTGTGCACATGCACACACACATGTGCTTGCATGGACACACATACAAAGTGTAGGATTAAAAATGGTCTTATTTTCAATTAAAAAGGACTTTGCAAATTAAATGGACACAGCTTTTTGTCACAACTTCTCCAACAATGATGATTGAACTAAATGTTAACCCCTTCAGTGCCAGTTGACATAGATTGTGTTTCTGAAATCTTTGTTAACTCAACGCCAGCCATCCCAGGAACATGGGTACAAAGTGGTTTTAGCAAGAGGCATAGATCCTCATGAGCCCCCGCAACTGCGGGGGCTCAGGGGGATCTATACCTCTTGCAGTTGGGTGGCATTCAATCCATGAACGGGTTAACCCATATCATACTAAGACTAAAAGCTTCACATTTGTACACTGCCATATGCAAGCTACATTATAGTACTCGGATAAGGATATAGACCAATGGCTTTAGTTCAAGGGTGGTGCCAGAATAGCTTGGTGCCTAGAGGCACCAAGCTATTCTGGCACTACCCTTGACCTATTTTAGTGAAACTTATTTCACAAACTGGTGTATTCCGAATGATAAGGGTTAAGTCATTTACTTTGTCATTTCATTCCTCCAGACTTGAAGTGGCAGAGTTGCAGAGCCAACTTGAGCTGAGCAGAGACACAGTGCTGCCTCTGGTGTCAGCCCCAAGACAGGCGCTTCGCACTTTTGACCCCGATGATCCCAACTTAGTGTCCGAGCTGCAGAACTTGGAACTGAACAATATGGACCTCCAGGTCAGCAGGCAGTTTTCCGTGGATTTGACACTATTAGCATATCATAGTGCAGATTTTGTTTCTCAAATCTACGTTAATTCGATCAACACCAGAGAGCCCCAGCCATCCAAAGAAAATGGATACAAAGTGGTGTTAGCAAGAGGCATAGATCCTCATGAGCCCTTGCAACTGCGGGGGCTCATGAGGATCTGTGCCTCTTGCAGCTGGAGTTTTCCTTGGCAGTGAAGGGGTGCACCAGCTTATGAGGCTATTGTCTGACAATTATGTTTCGTTTGGGAGGAATGGATGGATGATGATAGTTCACAGGTAGTAAGTAGCCTGATCAGCTCTGTGTCTTTAAAGGTTCGAGAATCCACAGAATCTGGGGTTCTGACACTGCACATAATAATAATAATAACGTATATTTTTAGGGCGCCTATACTTTTGACAGAAAAGCTCTTAGGCGCCATACAAATGACATACTAACATACATACACTTTGCATCCTGCAAGACATATATATTCCCTAACGTACACACTCACGCAACAAGATATACAAGGAAAATAAGCTTAGCAAAATGAACACACCAACAAGAAATGCTCACACACACAAAACATATATATACGTGTACAATAAAACTAATAACAAATACATTAGGCAGGTCTCACTGACAATGAAAAATTATAACGGTGAATGCACGTTTAAAGGAATAACTGCGTCTTTAAAGACTGCCGGAAACTATTGGCTGTTTCAACATATCTGAGG
Source organism: Semisulcospira habei (assembly GCA_036245525.1). Classification (NCBI taxonomy): domain Eukaryota; kingdom Metazoa; phylum Mollusca; class Gastropoda; family Semisulcospiridae; genus Semisulcospira; species Semisulcospira habei. The sequence continues at coordinate 209,130,913 of BTPG01000002.1, read as the reverse complement.
GACTGTGAGAGTTTATTCCAAAGAAATGGTCTTTGGTATGAGAGAGACCTCTTGCCAAAAGACTTAGTTCTCACAGTCGGAAAGCGTAATAGTTTAATGTCTGCTGAGGAATGGATTTGTCTTGAAGGTGTGTACAAATGAAGAAGCTCAGAAAGATAGACAGGGCCAGTAGAAGGAGACAGACAGGTATGACAGATGGACAGAACTTTGTATTGTACTCTAGATGTGATAGGCAACCAATGGAGTGAACGCAGGATGCGTGTGATGTGGTCTGACTTCTTTTCCTTCACAACAAGCCGTGCTGCTGAGTTCTGCACCCTCTGGAGCCGATCCAGAAGGTACCGAGGACAGCTACACAGGAGTGCATTGTCGTAATCGAGTCGGGACAAGACAAAGGAGCAGACCAGTGTTTTAGTGGCTTTTGGTGTGAGAAGATACCCGATGGAGCTAATGCGATGCAGTTCAATAAAATTAATGCAGATCTACAGGTATTCAAAATGTGTCATTTTAGTGAGAGACTGCAATCAATGGTGACGCCAAGATTTCTCACCTGAGCAGAAAAACTAACTTCAGTATCTAGGATTGTGATGGAAGAAAGAAGATATTCTGGTAGAGGAAACTAGCATGGCTTCTGTTTTATCTTCATTCAGTTTTAGTTTGTTGGCTATCATCCATGTTCTAACATCAGAAACTGACTGTTGCACACACGGGATGATGGCATTGACCTGCTCAACATGGCCTGACTTATACAACTGCATGTCATCAGAGTATGCGTGGTGAGAAATTGGGCGTGCATCTATGACACCTGTGCTTGATGGACAAATTTGATTTTGTGATTTGGTGTTTTGAAGGCCCACTACCACTGCAACTGTTCAAAGATACACTTCTGTAACAGGTGGTTATGAAACGTACACAGGTCTAGTTATGGTTCATTTAGACGCAGGACAATTCAGTTCAGCACACGCTGTCATTATCACGTAACCTGACGATGACTCCTCTGTTCTATAAATACAATGCTGTCAGTACGAGAAACAGCCAAAAATAGATTAACACCCTATAACAACTGTGCAGAATAAATACATGCAATTACGCGTATGCTTTTGTTGCATGTCCCAACTGCTGTTAAAGTTCATTAGGCGTGTTGACAAGGCATAATAAACACAAATGGTGCTGAAATGTGTCTTCAAATTTACGCGTAAGGGCACTTTAATCTCATCCTATATATGTGCAGTCTCACGACAGTTTTGAGTGCAATTTTGTTTTTTCAAAATACATTACCGATGGCATTACTATGTGGAATACACTCTATAGCCTAACGATTTCAGCCCAAAGTTGTGTCCTCTACACAACCGGGGAGGAGACACCGGGGATCCAAGTACAGGAGCCCGGGTGGCCACCCCCTATCACCCTATCCCGGCATGCGCGGGGTGACAGTTCACCAGTTTGCACTCTTTGCTCAACCGGTTCGGTCGGGTGTTAGCCTATGCTCCGTGTGACGAACTTTACTTGGTTTTGGCCTTGTTTCTGCGTTTTGACCGGTGTCTTCATTTTTCGTAAAATAACTTCAGTGCAAAGATAAATTAGCCTGGCTTTGCCGAGTGGACTAGGGCCTAGTGCTCTGCTTGCGTTTTACAGTATCCTGAATTGTGTTCAGTGAATTCATCTTGGACTTAGGCCGACCGGTTTGCCAGGAGGTGGCCTTTTTTGCCGCGGCTAGTGACTGTGTCTCTAACTCGTGACTGTGCCTAAGGGATTGAGTTTTTTGCGCTTTGTGTTCACGCTCCCCATGCTCCGTTTCTTCTGAGCGTGGCTTGAGCACTTTGAGTTTGCTCCTCCCCCCCCCCCCCCCCGCTCTGCCTTGTCTGGGCGGGCCAGGCGAGACGAGCGTTTTTACACGCCGCCCCGTTCCCTTTCTTCCGAGCGGTCTCGGCGCGACGAGCGCAAACACAAAAAGAGGGTAAAAAAGAGTAAACGGAGAGACTCTCCCTCATGCTCTGGGTTTTCTGAGTGGGATCTGAGCTCTAGGCATGGGTCGCCGCCCCGCTCCGAATTTTCTGAGCGGACCCGGCGCGCCACATAGACGTCCCCCCCCCCGCCCCGTGCAGACCAGGCGGGCTGGGCGAGACTTAGACTCGCGCCCCCCTCGCTCCGTTTTTTTCGGAGCAGGGGTCGCGTGTCCCACTAATGCTCCCTCCTCGCTTCGTTTCCCCGCCCCGCCAGAAACTTTCTAAGCGGGCCCGGGCGGACTTTCTTTTTTCCTCGCAGGATCGGATTCGCCGGGTCGCGGACCCTCTTCCCCCCCGCTCGCTTCCTCCCGAGCGGGTCAGGGAAGCCAGGAATTCCCTTCCGCCTCCCCTTGTGCCTTTCGGGCGGGGTTCTAGGCTCCCGCGATCCACTACTCGGCGGCGCGACATAGAGGATTCGGACAGCCCCTCTTCTTCCCCACGACGCCCTTCCCTTCAGGCCTCGTGGGCGGCTGCTCCGGTTCCTCCCTCTCGCCGTGACCATTCGCCTCTGGCAGACTGGCTCTCGCGCAGCCGGTCGCCCCTCCATGTGGTTTCACGTGATAGACGGGCTGTCGACTTAGATCCTGACGTTCCCAGTTTACATCCAGCGGACTTGGTTTTGGCTCTTTCGGAGGATTTGCCATACGACTCCCCCGCCCCTGATGGTTCGCAGGTATCCGCTATGGGTGAAGAAGTCCCTCCGATCGACACGCTCCGGTCCCTGGGAGAGGCCTCCCATCTAATCTACTCCTTCCTACCGCCTGACTTCTGTCCGCCTTCGCCTCCCGCGAAGAGACAAGCTTCGGCCATGGTGGACGCGCTTAGGCCTTCTAAGCGCCGCAAGTCTCTTCCTCGGCCGTCCGGCTTCCGGGACCTAGCAGATGCGTTTTCGTCACAGCTTCGTCAAGACTCTTTCGGCAACAACGCTTTTTTCTCCGATTCTCGTTGGCCGGCGGGTATCAACATGAGCTTCCGTCAGGCATGGTTCGCTGGGCACTCCCAAGCCTTCGCCATTCCTCTGCCTACAGTGGACGCAGCTGCCATCAACCAGGCGGGCGGTCATAGGATTGTCTTGAACTCTTGGCCTCGCCCACTAGACTTCCTTGGTACGAAACTCTCTGGCTTGTTCCGGCTTCCTGGAGTTAGCGACACAGGCTGTTCTGTGCTGTCTGGAAGACACTTGGGACCTGGAGTCCTCCTCCCCGCTTCGCGACGTCCAAGCCATCCTGATCGCGGTTAACCAGGCCACCTACCATTCCTCGACTAATGCCATGGCTTACTTACTTACGCCTGTCACCCCTACCCGGGTATAGCCGTCGATGAGAGACCTCCAGCGACTCCTGTCCTGTGCTTCTCCTTCGATTTTACTCCAGGTGGTTCCCATTCTCTTGATGTCTGCTTGGAGGTCTCGATGCCAGGAGTTTCTCGGCCTACCTCTTTTCCTCTTTCCCTGGGGATTCCATGACAATGCCTGCCTAGTGATACTGGAAGCTGGCTTTCTCAGACTGTGACCAATCCATCCCCATCTTCTTCGCCCAATTTCATTCTCTGCTGTTATCTGCTGTGATCTCTCCCAGAGTCTGATGTTGCTGATCTTCTCTGGCCAGTGGATTTTCAAAATTCTTCTAAGGCAACTGTTTATGAAGATCTGTGCTCTGTTGACAGTGGTTTTTGTCAATCTCCAAGTCTCTGCTCCATATAGGAGAACTGCTTTTACGTTGGAGTTGAAAATCCGGACTTTGGTGTTTTGTGACAGCTCTCTGGAACTCCACACTTTTTTCAACTGGAGAAAGGCTGCTCTGGCTTTACCGATTCGTGCTCTGACATCTGCATCAGTGCCGCCTTTTTTGTCTATGATGCTCCTGAGATAGGTGAAGGACTCCACCTCCTCCAACGGGGTGCCAGCAAGCAAGACTGGTTCTTCCCTGGTTGCGTTCAGCCTCATTGTCTTTGTTTTCTGTTTGTGGATGGTGAGGCCCACTTGGGACGAGATGTCAGCAAGCCTCGTGGTCTTTGTTGATGAGTGTGGGACAGTAAAGCCAAGTCATCTGCAAAATCGAGGTCGTCAAGCTGTGTCCACAGTGTCCACTGTATTCCGCTTCTTCTCTGCTCTGTGGTCCTCTTCATGACCCAGTCTATGGCCAGTAGGAAGAGGAACGGAGACAGCAGACACCCCTGCCTGACACTGGCTCTGACCTGGAGCTCCCTGGTGAACTGCCCTTCGTGGATCACGCGACATGTCATGCCATCGTAGCTGATCTTGATCAGGCGACGAGCTTTGTGGGTACACCGTAGTGTCGTAGGAGTTTCCACAGAGTCTCTCGGTCCACGCTGTCAAATGCTTTCTCGTAATCCACAAAGTTGACGTACAGCGGGGAGCTCCACTCCAGAGACTGTTCCACGATGATGCGGAGAGTGGCGATCTGGTCTGTACATGATCGGTTTTTCCTGCATCCCGCTTGCTGGTCTCTCAGCTGGGGGTCAACGGAGCTCTTCATTCTCTCCAGGATGATCCTGTTGAAGACCTTTCCTGGTACTGACAGCAAGGTGATTCCTCTATAGTTGGAACACTTGCTGAGGTCACCTTTCTTGGGAAGCTTGATTAGGTACCCCTCCTTCCAGTCAGCCGGCATCACCTCCTCTTCCCAGATCTTTCCAAACAGTGGGTACAGCATCTCTACTGTTGTCTCTAGGTCTGCTTTCAGAGATTCCGCTGGGATGCCATCTGGCCCTGCTGCTTTGCCGTTCTTCAAAAATGCCACTGCTCTTCTGATCTCTTCCCGGCTGGGTCTGTCACAGCTGATGGGTAGGTCGGTCTCTGCTGGCTGGATGTCTGGGGGGTCGGGTGGGCTGGGTCTGTTCAGTAACTCTTCAAAATACTCGGCCCATCTGTCGAGTTGGTCTGCTCTGTCTGCAATAGGCTTGCCTTCCTCGTCTTTTACTGGTCTTTCTGTATGGCCATACTTGCCCGACAATCCTCTGGTAATGTCGTAGAGCTGTTTAATGTTGCCGCTGCCTGCTGCCTTTTCTGCCTCTGCTGCCAGGCTGTCTGTGTAGGCCCTCTTGTCTGCCCTGATACTCCTCTTCACCTCGCGTTGGCTTCCGAGTATTCCTCCTGTGCCCTTGCTTTGGCTGCTCTCATGCGACTGTTGTTGGCAACTGCTTTCTTCTGCTTCCTTACTTCTATCTTCTTCAAGGTCTGTGCCGACAGCCAGTCCTTGTGATGGTGTTTCCTGAACCTACAGTGTCTTTGCAGGTTGAGTTCAGCGCCTCTCTAACTGCCTTCCACTGCTGCTCTGTGGTGACCGCCTCCTCTTCATTTACTAGCTCCTGCAATGCTTGAAACCGGTTGGACAGCACCAGTTTGAACTCTTCTCACACTCCAGTCTCTCTCAGGAGGCCTACATTGTAGTGCTGTCTTTTTGTTGTCTCTGTGCGGCTTTTCTTTAACTTGAGCTTTATTCTTAAGGTGAGCAGATGGTGGTCTGAGGCGATATCTGCTCCCCTCCTCACTCGAACATCTTGAAGGGATCTTCTAAATTTCTTGCTAATGCAGATATGGTCTATTTGGTTCTCTGTAATATGGTCAGGTGAGACCCACGTTGCTTTGTGTATTCTTCTGTGTGGGAAGATGCTGCCTCCAATGACAAGTCTGTTTAGAGCACAAAAGTCTACAAACCTCTCCCCGTTCTCACTCATTTCTCCTAGTCCCTGTCTCCCCATCACCTCTTCGTATCCGGTGTTGTCCTCCCCTAATTTGGCATTAAAATCGCCCATGACGATGGTGATGTCTCGCTCCGCACATTTGTCCACGGCACTCTGGAGTCGGTTGTAGAACTCTTGTTTCTCTTCCTCGTCACTGTCATTAGTGGGCGCATAACACTGGATGACGTTCAGCTTGAGCTTTTTCTTGGTTCTAAAGGCTGCTATGATAATTCTTGGCCCAAGAGGTTCCCAGCCCATCAGCGCTCTCTGTGCCACTGGTGACAGCATGAATGCTACTCCTTCTGTATGGGGGGCATTCACCATGGCGGCGGCTGCCAATTGTGACCTCTGGTGACGGGACAATCTGCTGCGTCTCTGCTCGGATCTCCCCAAGTCGGTGAAGACTCAGCTTCGCCAGGCACCACTCAGAGGTTCGCAACTGTTTGGAGAAACTTGGCAGAACGTGAAGGATGCCTCTAAGGACCTGTGGCCCCGTCCGACCTCTACCCCCTCATCTTCTCGCTTTCGCGCTAACCGCTCGGCCGGGGGTCTTGCCCTGCGGTTGCCCAGACCCTCTTTACTCCCAGTCGGCGGTGCCCGCGGTAGAGCTCGCCCCCGTCAAGCCCCGCAATCCTTCACCGCCTCCCGCCCCTCCTGGTCCCGCGGCGCCCGTAAGTCGGGGCGCGGTCGGGCCCGATGACTTACCCTACCCTCTGCCCCCGCTGACTGCTCTGGGTTCGCCAGTCGGTGGGCGGCTGGCCCGGTACAGCGACCAGTGGAGTGCTCTGTTCCCGGACGTTCCATGGATCATCTCGACTGTTTCCGCAGGCCTGCAGCTTTCCTTCCAGTCCCCTCCACCTTTGCGCAGGTCCCCCGTGTGGACCCAAGCTCCAAACGATCGGCTCAAGGAAGAAGCAAAGCTGCGACAGAAGTGGTCTCCCGTCAAGATACGCCGGCGTTCTACAGCCGTCTGTTTGTCGTCCCCAAGCCAGGGGGCAAGTGGCATCCGGTCATCAACCTTTCGGCGCTAAACAAGTACATTTCGGCGCCCCACTTTTGGATGGAGACAGCCAGGACTCTCCTAGCGGCCGTCCGACCGATGGATTTCGCTGTCAGTCTCGATCTTTCCGACGCTTATCTTCACGAGCCGATTCACCCGTCCTCTCGCCGTTATCTTCGTTTCACTTTCGACGGAATCGTATACCAGTTCAGAGCCCTCCCATTCGGCCTCAACACAAGTCCATGGGTTTTCACAAGGCTCCTCGACGCGGTGATGGCCAACTTTTGCCAGCGGTCGCTGAGTCCGGCCTCCAACTATTTGGACGATTTGCTACTGCGCAACTTGATTGCCTCGACCCTCATAGTCGACAGAGACATCCTACTTTGTCTCCTTCACCGCCTCGGGTTCTTGGTCAACCCGGGCAAGTCGGACCTCACCCCCTCGCGCCAATTCTTGCACTTAGGGATGGAATTCCTGACTGACCTCAACCTGGTCCGCCTACCTTTGGCACGGAGGCAGAAGATAGCCGACCTTGCTCGTCAGATGGTGCGTGGGGTCTCCTTCGTGGCCAGGGTCTGGCTTCAACTCTTGGGTCTACTCAGCTCTGCAGCGGACTTGTTGCCCCTCGGCAGGCTCTACTCTCGGCCGCTGCAACTACACCCCCTCCTTCACTGGCGCCCTTCGACTGGCGTCCTGACGGATTCGGTTCCGGTTACCCCGCTGGTCCCCCCACACTTGCAGAGGTGGGCGGATCTAGCGTGGCTGGCGACGGGCGTTCCCCTGCACACCCCTTCGCCACCTTGGTCACTCTGCACCGATGCGAGCCTTTCTGGTTGGGGGGCTCACCTGTTACCGGACTTTGTCTCGGCCTTGGGCTTTTGGCCTCGGACCTTTGCAGACAAACACATCAACTGGCTGGAGTTGAAGGCGATTGGGATGGCCCTCGACACATGGCAGGAGACTCTGACCAATCAAGAGGTCCTCGTTCTCTCGGACAACTCGACGGTGGTGGCCTATATCCAGAACCAGGGTGGCACTCGCTCCCCCTCCCTGTACATTCTCCTTTACCATCTACTCCTCTGGTGCAGGGATCGGGGCATTACCCTTCGGGGCCCGCCACATCCCGGGCCACCTGAACGTGATAGCAGACGCTCTTTCCCGCCGAGGACAGCTTCTCCACACCGAGTGGACCCTTCGCCCGGACATCTTTCGACTGATCTGCTCACGGTGGGAGACGCCGCTGGTCGACCTGTTTGCCACCAGATGGAACAACCAGCTTCCGGTTTACGTCTCTCTAGTCCCGGATCCCCTCTCTTGGGCAGTGGATGCACTCTCCATCCCTTGGGACGGTCTGATTGCTTATGCTTACCCTCCATCGGTGCTGGTGCCGAAGCTCCTGCGGAAGCTCCTGGGATGCTCAGCGATTCTTTTACTGGTGGCCCCCTTCAATTGGAACAAGAGCTGGACCACGGACCTGCTCGCACTAGCTACTGATCCGCCCCTGGAGCTCCCCTCCCCGCCCACGATGCTCAAGCAGCCCTGCCAGGCTCTCTTCCACCCGTGCCCGGAGCGCCTCCTCCTTCATGCCTGGAGGTTGTCCGGCAAGCCCTCGCCGCTAGAGGTTTCTCGGATGCGGCAGTGGCAGCGATTGCAGGAGCCTGCAGACTGTCCACCAGAAATGTGTACGAAGGCAAGTGGTCTTCCAGTCGTGGTCCTTCCACGAATCTGACGACCCCCCAAATGGCGAATTTTTTCCTCTGGCTCTTCGAAGATCAAGGCCTAGCTCCCATCACCATCAGGGGCTATCACTCCATGATCGCAGAAACTTACCGCCACCTCGGCCTCCCGGATCAGGGTACTTGCAAAGACCTTACGGACCTGTTGGCTCATTTTGACCTCTGACGCCCGGTCTCCCGTTCTCTCATACCTCGGTGGGACCTCGCCTGGGTACTGACATGGCTAAATACGGACCGCTTCGAACCCCTGCCCTTGGCACGTTTCGCCAACCTGACCCGGAAAACGGTTTTCCTCCTGGCCCTTGCCACGGCTTCCCGCGTGAGTGAACTTCACGCACTTTCGGCACAACCTGCGTGCTTGCAGTTTCAACAGGACCCGGTCCGGGCACTGAAGATTTACCTGCGTCGCTCAAAGCCGCGCCGGTTCGGGCGCTCCCGCCTCTTCCTACCGCTGGCTCCAGGCAGGCCAGATATATCGGCCCAGACAGTTTCGTCCTGGCTGCGGTGGGTGATTCAGTCAGCATACCAGGACCTCTCCCCTGACAGGGATAGACTTTTGCAGATCTGGGCGCATGAGGTTGGAGCAGTGGCCACCAGCGTGGCACTTGAACGCAACTGCTCAGTTAAAGACATTGTTACGGCGGTAGGCTGGCGGACAGACTCCACCTTCGCCCGCTTCTACCTCCGAGACCTATCCGGCCAGCGTGATTCCCTGGCCATGGTGGGCGACATCTCCGTGGCCCAGCACTCCCTCCGCGCGCCTCTGGCGCCGTAGGTACGTCTTTGCTGAAATCATTGGGAGTGCTCCTTAGTGGGCCTTTGGGGGGCGTTATGTTAGGGGGGGTTTTGTGTCGGCACCCACCTCCTATTTGCCATTCTTCCACATAGTAATGCCATCGGTAATGTATTTTGAAAAAACAAATGAATTTTTTTTCTAAAATGTATTTTTTTGAAAAATACTTACCGATGGCATTACTGGGACAGCCCTCCCACCTGCCCCGCTTGCCTCCCTGACTATGTGATTGGCAAAGTGTGCAAACTGGTGAACTGTCGCCCCGCGCATGCCGGGATAGGGTGATAGGGGGAGGCCACCCGGGCTCCTGTACTTGGATCCCCTGTGTCTCCTCCCCGGTTGTGTAGAGGACACAACTTTGGGCTGAAATCGTTAGGCTATAGAGTGTATTCCACATAGTAATGCCATCGGTAAGTATTTTTCCAAAAAATACATTTTGGAAAAAAAATTCATTTTTTCTGCTGTCAGCCTGTACAGTTTATGGGACAGTTTTCTGTATATTATTTTCTGCTTCCCCGGATGTGGGACGTCTGGAATGAGTTAACCTGTGCAGTCTCAATAGGATGATTTTGTGTGTGTGCAGGCCCAGCTGAGACATGTGAACACTGAACTTGCACAGAGCAGACTGAGAGAGAAAGACTCCCAGCAGCGGGTAATTTGTTTTTGTTTTTGGGGTGACCCTATAGCAGAGCATTGATAGTGCTTGATGCTGTATTTATTAAGTAATTTTGGTTGTGCCTCAGAGTCGGCTTACAAAGTAATTTCGGTTGTGTCTCAGAGCCGACTCAGTCAGTGAAAGTTTGTTGTTGTTTTTGTTTATTTTTATTTGTTTATTGGTTAGACTAAAAGACTAATTCTGACATATATTTGTGTTCAGTTGGCTGTGTTAGAACAGCGGTTGCGTCACCGTCGAGAGGATGAGACCCCTCCGCTGAGTCCCGACGGCTCTCTCTTGTCTCATGAGGATTCAGCCCTGCTCCGGGAACCCACAGAATATGAGGTAATTTAAACCTTTTTGTTTTGTCAGACATCTTAAACTGTTGTTGTTTCAGGTGATAATGCTGTTAACCCTTTCACTTCCAGAATAATTTGAACACAATCCAGTTGCAAGAGGCCAAGAACTTCATGAGCATGCTCTGAGGAGCTCTGGAGGTGTTTTTTTTGCCTCTTGCTGACCCTATTCAGTGTTCCCCCAGAACGCACAGCTCTGCGTCTATTATGCACATAAATCTGAAAAGTATGCATAGGTTTTCAGTCTGTACGTCCGAAGGTCGCACGCAAATCATAGCGCACAAGCTGCTAACAAAAGTGCTCACTTGCCTGAGAAGCTAGGCTTGCCGCACAAATGCTTTTCAGACGAACTCATGTCGGCGAACCAGTTCGGAGTTCTGAAATCTGATTGGCCATTAGCAGTGAGCTGAGGTATCCTTTCAGCGATTGGCTAAAACTGAACCCTGACAGAGATCAAAGCGAGTACTTTCCCTTGAACGATTTGCGCAAAGTAGCTGACTGAGAATGAGGTGAAAGTTAAAGACACTTTCATATGCCAGCAAATTTTGTAAAGACTTTCAGTGAAGGGACCCCCCCAGACATCCAGCCAGCAGAGACTGACCTACCCATCAGCTGTGACAGACCCAGCTGGGAAGAGATTAGAAGGGCAGTGGCATTTTTTAAGCTGGCATCCCAGCGGAGGCTCTGAAAGCAGACCTAGAGACAACAGTAGAGCTGCTGTACCCACTGTTTGGAAAGATCTGGGAGGAATTGGCGATGCCGGCTGACTGGAAGGAGGGGTATCTAATCAAGCTTCCCAAGAAAGGCGACCTCAGTAAGTGTTCCAACAACAGAGGAATCACCTTGCTGTCAGTACCAGGAAAGGTCTTCAACAGGATCATCCTGGAGAGATTGAAGAGCTCCGTTGACCCTCAGCTGAGGGACCAGCAAGCAGGATTTAGGAAAAACCGATCATGTACAGACCAGATCGCTACTCTCCGCATCATTGTGGAACAGTCTCTGGAGTGGAGCTTCCCGCTGTACGTCAACTTTGTGGATTATGAGAAAGCATTTGACAGCGTGGACCGAGAGACTTTGTGGAAACTCCTACGGCACTGCGGTTCACCCACAAAGCTCGTCTGCCTGATCAAGAGCAGCTACGATGGCATGACATGTCTCGTGATCTACGAAGGGCAGTTTACCAGGGAGCTCCAGGTCAGAACCGGCGTCAGGCAGGGGTGTTTACTGTCTCCATTCCTCTTCCTACTGGCCATAGACTGTGTCATGAAGAAGACCACTGAGCAGAGAAGCGGAATACAGTGGACACTGTGGACACAGCTTGACGACCTTGATTTTGCAGATGACTTGGCTTTACTGTCCCACACTCGTCAACAAATGCAGGTCAAGACCATGAGGCTTGCTGACATCTCGTCCCAAGTGGAAAACAAAGACAATGAGGCTGAACACAACCAGGGAAGAAACCAGTCTTGCTTGCTGGCACCCCGTTGGAGGTGGAGTCCTTCACCTATCTCGGGAGCATCATCGACGAATAGGGTGGCACTGATGCAGATGTCAGAACACGAATCGGTAAAGCAAGAGCAGCCTTTCTCCAGTTGAAAAAAGTGTGGAGTTCTAGAGAGCTGTCACAACACACCAAAGTCCGGATTTTCAACTCAAACGTAAAAGCAGTTCTCTTATATGGAGCAGAGACTTGGAGGTTGACAAAAACCACAGCAAACAGAGTACAGACCTTCATAAACAGTTGTCTTAGAAGAATCTTGAACATTCACTGGCCAGAGAAGATCAGCAACATCAGACTCTGGGAGAGAACACAGTAGATAACAGCAGAGAATGAAATTGGGTGAAGAAGATGGGGATGGATTGGTCACAGTCTGAGAAAGCCAGTTTCCAGTATCACTAGGCAGGCATTGTCATGGAACCCCCAGGGAAAGAGGAAAAGAGGCAGGCTGAGAAACGCCGTGTCGAGACCTCCAAGCAGACATCAAGAGACTGGGAACCACCTGGAGTAAAATCGAAGGAGAACCACAGGACAGGAGTCGTTGGAGGTCCCTCATCGACGGCCTATACTCTGGGAGTGGTGATAGGCGTAAGTAAGTAAGTTTAGTGAAGGGACCCTCGGTTTTGACAAAAGGACCCATGAATTTTCTGGAGGGTCCCAGGGACCCTTAGTTTAGAAACAAATGGGGAACACTGTTATTAATGCATTTAGCCCCCGCCTACAGCCAAGCTAATCTGGCACTACCATTGAATTATTATGGTCAATCAATCTCCTGCAACAGAAACGCATTCGTAGTTAAACATCTTCCAAATTTGGGAAATGCGGCCATGGGGTTAAATGGATTAATATCCATGTTCTTGGGGTTGATAGTTATTCGGCATTGATTTTGCCCTGCTTTCAAAGACAATCTTCATCCACTGGCAGTGAAGGGGTTAAGATTGAATATGTAAAAAGACCGTTATCTTTTCCCCCCAAAAAGCAAATATATGCAATGATTTCTCATGAAATGTTTTTATCTTTTTTTCCCGCAGTACCTGAAGAACATATTGTATGAATACATGATGGGGAAGGAAACTCAGGTGAGTGTTGAATAGATTGCTGTCACTGCTGATGATTTTACAATGTATTTGTGGACACATACATGTAGAAATCTCAGATAATCATAATGACACTTTAGCTGTCAGTAGCCCCTTTTTTTTCCTGCAGGAATCACCTCGACCCAAAAAGCGCTCTACCGGCAGCCAAAGGGTTCAAACCATACACAGTGCAGCAAGGGATTGATTGTTTGTTTCCTCACGATACATTACCGATGGCATTACTATATAGAATATATCCCTTAACTTACCCGATTTCAGCCTAAGACCCTTTGCGTGTACCTACACGAGTTGTATCAGAGAGTTGTATCCAAGTGACCGGGTAGTCTCCCCTCCCTCCATCCGGTCACGTGAGCCGTGCATTCCCGCCAGTCTTACCCTTAGCTTCACCATGAACGGTTCACCGGCTTCAGCCTCTCCGTTGTTTGGATGAATTCTTCGGCTATACTTCGTCTCAGGTTTTGCTAGTGGCTAAGAAGATGGCGAGGTAAGGCCTCAGGTTATGCCTATGAGTAAACGAGCCTTTGTTTACAAGGAGCGTCGGCATATCCCACGAAATTTGTCAAAATTTTCATTCAGACTGGGTTTAGCCCTCGGACTGTCGAGTAAGTTCTGTTCTCAGGGCCTTTTGTTCTGGCCCTGGGCGGTTACATTCATGGCTTCTGCTTTGTGTTGCAGTACGCAGCTTCGCACAAGCAGGACATGTAAAGGGTTCCAGTGGCCTACGGACTCACATAATCTGTGTCTTCCCTGTTCTGGCTGCTCCCTGGCCCGTACCTGCGCTCAGCGCGCTACGTGGAAGGAGCAGAAGTGGTCCCAGCTGTGGGAGTTTGTTTTTTCAAAATACATTACCGATGGCATTACTATATGGAATATACTCTATAGCCTAGCGATTTCAGCCCAAAGTTGTGTCCCCTACACAACTGGGGAGGAGACACTGGGGATCCAAGAATATCCCTTACCAACCTATCCCGGCATGCGTGTGGTGAACTCACCTCGGTTTCACTCTTAGCTCGACCGTGGACGGTCTGGCTTTTGCCTTGCTCCGGTTTTTGACCGGTGTCTTCTGTGGTTTACTACAAACTTGGCTTTGTTTCATCAAAAAACATTACCGATGGCATTACTGTATGGAAGTAGCACCTAGCCTCACAATTTCAGCCCGGGATCGTTGTGTACAGCAACGCCACCGGGGAACCCCCCAAGTCAGCTGTACCAACGTCCCTGAATAGCTTCCCCTTACTGAGTAGTCTCCCTTACCTTATACGGCACATGCGCAGCCGTTTCCAGTTCTCGCGCTTAGCTTCCGGTTATCGGTTGTCAGCCCTAACGGCTCCCTTCTTTGGCTTTCTTTTCGGCCTTTTTCTTAGTGTGTAGTAGTTCGATCTTGGATACTATTTTCACCCGGAGTCCCCGCGTTCCGGCCTGGCTACGGCATTGATCTGTGGATCTTTCTTTGCCTCGTATCGAACGAAAATTCTCGGCGCGTTTCGTGTTCCGACATCGTGACCGTTGCCGGTGTTCCTTTTACGCCGTACTTTCTTCTGTTCCAGGATGCAAGTTCAGACGTGTCGGCGTTGTAATGATTTTCAGTGGCCCACTGATAATCATTACATCTGCCTTCCGTGTTCTGGATGCTCCTCTTCTCATCCGTGCGACGTGTGTGCCTCATGGAGGGAACTTCAATGGTCGCAGTTATGGGGGTTTTACCGCAGGGAACGATCCGCTAAACCCCAGGACCCACACTTGCAGCCTGGTTGTCTGTCCGTCAGGAACACCGTTACTGCTGCTCCGCCTTCTGCCATCACCGGCCCACGGCGTGCGTTATCGGATGTTGTGGTGTCCTTGAGCCGCTCGGAACAGCCGATTACTCTGCGCCCGATCTTCTCGCCAGTGACGGGACATCTTGACCGCGGTGAGAGGCGCCCTTCTGCTCAGCGGCCACGCGACCCCTTACCCTTAGCGGGCACACACGTGAGTAAAAAACCTTTATTATCTCTTATTCGACCTTCCGCAACGGTTACACGTGCCGCGCCTCGGCGTCTTCGGTCTCCATCTCCTTCAGACAATCGCCATTTTCGTTCTTCGGCATTGGCCCGTGGGGACGGGCCGGCTTTACGATCTCCTTCTTTGCACCGTCCTGTGGCTTCTTCGGTTCTGCGTTCTTCCTCTCGGGACCGTTCCTCCCGCCCGCGCCACCGTCTTTCCACGTCTTATCGTTCTAGAAAGGCTTCTTCTCCCCGCTTTGTCCCATCTTCCCGTATATCTTCGGGGGACCATCATCGTTCTCGCTCACGTCTTGCGCGTTCTGCGGGGGACTCTTCTCCCTCTCCTATTGTTCATTTGCCTA
Organism: Semisulcospira habei; assembly: GCA_036245525.1. Lineage (NCBI taxonomy): Eukaryota > Metazoa > Mollusca > Gastropoda > Semisulcospiridae > Semisulcospira > Semisulcospira habei. The sequence continues at coordinate 209,115,723 of BTPG01000002.1, read as the reverse complement.
GAGGGACCTCGCGTCCTTCCAGACCCGATCCCTCTCACCGTCGCCGACTTCCGTCGGGTTTTTCTCCTTCCCGTCCCTCCTCTTTGCTCGCCTACCACTCTCCTTCCCCACCCTCGAGCGTTCATCCCAATGTGCCCTCCCCTGAGGACGTTCTTAGCTTACACCCAGAAGACTCCGCTTCGGCCGTGTGGTCTCTTGACGATCACTCTTCCGCTTCTGACCATGACCTAGCGGCCCTTTCACCTTCCGCCCGTGGCGCTTTGGGGTCCGATGTGTGTGCAGCCTTAGACTCGGCCTCTAGACTGATTTCAGGCTTCCTTCCTCGGGACATATGCCCTTCGTCCCCTCCCATCAAGCGGAAGTCTTCGGCTCTAGTGGATGCCCACCTTCAGCCGAAACGTTTTAAGTCGCTGCCTCAGCCACCTGGTTTTCGCGACCTTACGGAGGCCTTTAATACGCATCTCGGACAGGGTCGTCTTGGCGACAAGCATTTTTTCTCTGATTTTCGCTGGTTGGAGAATTTTGATCTTACTTTTCGGCAGCGCTGGTATCATGGACACTCGCCCTATTTCCTCTGTCCCCTTCCGTCAGTGGATTCGGATGCGGAGGCCTTTGTGGGTGGCAGGGCTGCAGTTCGGCGTATTTTGCCTCCCGGCCTGGATACTACGGCGGTTCGCATTCGAAATACGCTCGCATGTACCGGTTTTCTGGAACTGGCGACACAGGCTATTGTTTCTTGCACTGCGACATCTGGGCGCTCCAGCGTTTCCCAATTAGAGGACATTCGCACCATTGCTACCGTAGCGAACCGGGCAGCTTACCACGCCTCTTCCAACGCGTTAACGGGCGCAGTTAATTGTGATTTAATGCGTCGCGACAGCCTCCTTCGTTCTTGCCCCGGCTTGCCCCAATCTATTAAAATGCAGCTCCGCCAGGCCCCCATTGGTGGATCGACCCTCTTCGGCCCGACTTGGCAGCGGGTGCGGGAATCCTCCAAGGACCTGTGGCCCAATGCTCCTAGAAGTGACCGCCGTCGTTTTCCTCCAACCCGCAGGTCAGGGGGTCACGCCCTGCGGTTTCCCAGACCCACCTTCCGCCCACCCTCCGGATCCTCGGCTCGTTTTAGTCGACAGCCACAGTTCGGTCGACCCCTTGCGGCCCCGTCCTCCTCCGCCTCCGCCTGGCCCCGACGTTCTCGACGGTCCGGGCGGGGTCGGATCCAATGACGCTCCCCCGTCTCCACCCCCGCTGACACCTTTTGGGTCGCCAGTCGGCGGGAGGTTAGCTCTGCACAGCACCGAGTGGCGGTCGCTGCTGCCCGACGACCCTTGGATACAGTCTGTCGTTTCAGACGGTCTGCGCCTGACCTTTCAACACCCACCCCCGCTCCGACGCTCGCCCTTGTGGACTCAATCACCGGCAGACCCGCTCAAAGCGGCCGCTCTTCGGCTGGAGATTGCGGATCTCCTCCTGAAAGCTGCGACGGAACTGGTGACGCGTCACGACTCACCTGCTTTCTACAGTCGCCTCTTCGTCGTGCCCAAACCAGGCGGCCGTTGGCGTCCCATCATAGACTTGTCGGCGCTCAACAAGTTTATTTCGGCTCCCCCCTTTCGCATGGAGACGGCGCGGGCGCTTCGGGCCGCCGTCCAACCTCTCGACTTTGCGATCAGTCTCGATCTCACGGATGCTTACTTCCATGTCCCGATCCACTCGTCGTCTCGGCGCTTTCTCCGCTTCGCCTTCGAAGGACAGATTTTTCAGTTCCGCGCACTACCCTTCGGTCTCAACCTCAGCCCATGGGTGTTCACGAGGATTATGGATGCCGTATTGGCCAGGGCCCGTCGGTCGGCCTCCAGCTCCTCGTCCAACTACCTGGACGATCTCCTGCTTCGGAATCAGGACTCCATCGCCCTCGCGACGGACAGAGACTCGCTGCGGGATCTACTTCGCCGCCTAGGCTTCCAGGTCAACGAGGGAAAGTCGGACCTCTTGCCGTCTCGTCGGTTTATACACCTGGGCATGGAATTTCTGACCGACCTCAACACCGTGTGTTTGCCCGAACCTCGTGTCCAGAGATTGATCGATCTTTCTCGGACAGTGTACAGTGCCGACGCAGTGTCAGCCCGGACATGGCTCCAGCTGCTCGGTCTCCTAAGTGCGGCGGCGGATCTCTTGCCCCTAGGCAGACTGTTTACGCGTCCACTCCAGCTTCATCTGCTTTTACATTGGCGCCCCTCCTCGGGCGACCTCAACACCTTGGTGCCCGTTCCCCCCTTGATCAGGTCCCACCTCCTCCGTTGGATGGATCCAGTGTGGCTTCGGACGGGTGTTCCTCTGTCCTCCCCCCTTCCTCGGCTTTCCCTTTGCACCGACGTCAGCCGATCGGGTTGGGGCGCACATCTCCTGCCGAGCTTTGCTTCAATTTCGGGACAGTGGCCGCCGAGCCTTTCGGACAAACACATCAATTGGCTGGAACTACAGGCTGTCTGGTTGGCACTCCGTCATTGGGAACTTCGTCTCCAGGGACAGGATGTGTTCGTGCTGTCCGACAACTCGACAGTGGTCTCTTACATCCAGAAGTTGGGAGGGACACGATCTCCTCCTCTCTGCATGCTCCTGTACCAGATGATGCTTTGGTGTCGGGATCGCGGAATCTCTCTCCGGGCTCGCCACATTCCTGGACATCTAAATGTGTTAGCGGACTCATTGTCCCGTCGGGGCCAACCTCTCCACACCGAATGGTCCCTCAGTCCGGAGATTTTCAAGATGATATGTGCCCGCTGGGAGACCCCCTCCATCGATCTCTTCGCGACGAGGTGGAACAAACAGCTACCAATCTTTGTGTCTCCCATTCCGGATCCCCTAGCATGGGGAGTGGATGCCCTGTCTCTTCCTTGGGACGGCCTCGTGGCCTACGCCTATCCTCCCACGGTTCTGATTCCCAAAATCCTTCAGAAACTCAGAGGGTGCAACACGGTCCTCCTCCTGGTCGCCCCATTCCACTGGACCAAGAGCTGGACGACCGACCTGTTGCGCCTCGCCACGGAGCCCCCCGTGAGGCTCCCGACGCCTCGCACGATGTTGAAACAGCCCCGACAAGCCCTTTTCCACCCGTGCCCGGAGAGGCTAGCCTTACACGCCTGGCGGTTGTGCGGGCGGCCCTCACAGCACGAGGTTATTCGCATGCAGCGGTGGAAGCTATCGCTACAGCCCGCCGACCATCTACCCGCAGGGTGTATGAAGGGAAGTGGCGCGTCTACCAGTCCTGGTGCGCGGCTCGACGCCTTTCCCCCACGACACTGACTATGCCCCTCCTCGCCGATTTTTTCTTATGGCTTTTTGACGACCAACACTTGGCGCCCATTACCATACGGGGTTACTTGGCTATGATTGCAGACACTTACCGCCATTTGGGGCGTGAGGACCCCGGCGCGTGTAAAGATCTTTCGGACCTGATGGCTAATTTTGACCTCCGTCGTCCGGTTCCACGCTCCCTGGTGCCCCGCTGGGACCTTTCCTGGGTACTTACGTGGCTAAATTCTGCACGATTTGAGCCCCTACGTCTGGCCTCTTTGGCCAACCTTACGAGAAAAACTTGTTTTCTCCTTGCTCTCGCCACTGCCGCGAGGGTTAGCGAACTCCATGCCCTTTCCACAGAGCCCGCTTGCCTTCAGTTCCGGGCGGATGGCACAGTGCAACTCCTCACTAATCCGGCTTTTCTCGCCAAAAACAGGCTTCCCTCTGCCCGGCCACAAATAATCACCATCCGGCCGCTGCAGGTTGCTTCCCAGTCCCTGGACTCCTGCCAACAGGACCCTGTTCGGGCCTTGAAGATATACCTCCGACGAACAAAACCTTTCCGAAAGAATCGATCACGCCTTTTTCTGCCCTTATATCGTGGCAAGTCGGACATTACTGCGCAGACTATCTCTTCATGGTTGCGGTGGATCATACGCTCCGCTTACGAGGACCTCTCCCCCTCAGGGGCCAAGCGGATGCGAATTCGGGCGCACAAAATCAGAGCTGTATCGACCAGCCTCGCCTTTGACCGCAACTGCGCAGTCCAGGACATTGTTGCCGCAGTCGGCTGGAGAGCTGAATCAACCTTTGCACGCTTCTATCTACGCGACCTCTCTGGCCAGCGTGATAACCTGGCCCTGGTAGGTGACGTCTCAGCGGCTCAACACTCCCTGCCGGCACACCATGAGCATTAGGTACGCTTAGCTGAAATTGTGAGGTGTTGATCCCAGTCTTTTTCACTAATGCGTCCACAATCACGGGGTAGTTGGCGGCGCCCTCCTCCTATTCGCCATTCTTCCATACAGTAATGCCATCGGTAATGTTTTTTGATGAAACAAATTTATTTTTCTCTAAAATATATTTTTTCGAGAAAATACTTACCGATGGCATTACTCGGAGGGCCCTCCCACCTGCCCCGCTCGCCGCCAGTAAGCTAAGTGCGAAAACTGGAAACGGCTGCGCATGTGCCGTATAAGGTAAGGGAGACTACTCAGTAAGGGGAAGCTATTCAGGGACGTTGGTACAGCTGACTTGGGGGGTTCCCCGGTGGCGTTGCTGTACACAACGATCCCGGGCTGAAATTGTGAGGCTAGGTGCTACTTCCATACAGTAATGCCATCGGTAAGTATTTTCTCGAAAAAATATATTTTAGAGAAAAATAAATTTTGCCTTGATTATACTTCTCCTTGGACTGAGTGTACTTCGTTGGTGTGTTCTACACTTCAACGTTTACTGTGTGTGGACTTAGCGCCGACCGGTTCCGACCGGTTTGACTTTCAGTGAACTTCGTCCTTGGCTGCGGCCTTGGGGTATCGGCTTGTGACTTTACTCACGTGGCTTGTGCCTCGTGGTGTGAGTTCGGCGCTTGAGTGTGTTCCTTCCTGCGGACAGTGTGCAACGAACGCTATGGCGGCTTCTGTTGAAGTTTTGCCCCCTTTTGTGAGGATTTCTGTGGCCCTCGGACGCCCTCGTCGCCTGCCGGCCGTGCTCTGACTGCTCTTCCGACAGGATGTGTGACGTGTGTGCCGACGGGAGTGAGGACCGGCGGTCTCAGATGCGGGATTTCTACAGACGTGTCCTTCCTTCCTGGTCTCGACAGTCTCCCCGGACTTATCCGCAAGATGGCGTCGCTCCGTCGGCTTCTCGGGCCCCACTTCGCTCCGGCTTCCGGGCCTTCCAGCCCGCAGGTAAGTCCCCTTCTTTTACCTTAACCACGCAGGAACTCCCTCCCCTCTCCGAGCCTTCTGAGCAGGGCAGGCGAGTATCAGAGTCATGCTCCCCACGTCTGCGTGGCTGGAGCTCATTTATTTTGCAGCCCCCGCTCCGTTTCGCCTGAGTGGGTCGGGCGAGCTGAGCGCTCGTCCACGCCCACCCGCTCCTTTTCTCCCGAGCAGGCCCGGTGTGACTAGCGCAAAAGTACTAAAAATAAGAGGTTACCCACCCGCTCTGATTCGTCCGATGGCCTTAGTCGCCTGCTCGGCGTTAAACCCAAATAACTAACTAACTGATTCGTCCGAGCGGACCCGGTTTCCTACGTTTACGTCCCCCCCCCCCCCCCACCCCCCCACCCCGTTTTGACCAGGCGGGCCCGGTGTGACCTCGTCACGCGCACCCCACGCTCCGAGGCTTCGGAGCGGGGGTCGCGCGCCCCAAAATTGTCCCCTCCCCGCTCCACCTTTCCTGAGCGGGCTTGGCGTGACACCTTTCTGTCCCCCCCCCCCCCCCCCCAGCCCCGAACTTTCCAGGCGGGCCTGGGGTGACTCAGACATTTACTCACAGGTGCGGAATCACGCGCCCCATTTGTCCCCTCCCCGCTCCACTTTTCCTGAGCGGGCTTGGCATGACACCTTTTTGTCCCCCCGCCCCGAATTTTCCAGGCGGGCCCGGTGTGACTCAGACACTTTCTCACAGGTGCGGTTTCGCGCGCCCCGTTTTTGTCCCCTCCCCGCTCCGCTTTTCCTGAGCGGGCTTGGTGTAACACTTTCGGTCCCCACCCCCCTGCCCCGATCTTTCCAGGCGGGCCCGGTGTGACTCAGTTATTTACTCACAGGTGCGGATTCGCGCGCCCCGATTGTCCCCTCCCTGCTCCGCTTTTCTTGAGCGGGCTTGGTGTGACACTGTCTGTCCCCACCCCCCCCCCCCCCGCCCCGAACTTTCCAGGCAGGCCTGGTGTGACTCAGACATTTACTCACAGGTGTGGATTCGCGACGAGCAGGTTGGGGGTGCCGGCGTTCCCCTTCGCCCATCCCATTTTATTTTGACCTCTCTTTACCTATTGAGTTTCAATAATGTGAGCATAAAGTGCAAGAAAATAAGGAAAGTCAGCATCCTTTACGGTATGTTCGTGGTGAATGATAGCTTTTTACCATTTAAAATTGCTGAATTGGGAAACATACATTGTTTCTGATGCCCTCAGAAATTTTGTATACAACTGATAGGTCTTTTTTAGGTTTTATTGTTTAGGATAGAGTACCACAGTTACTCCCAACCTGATTTTATGATGCTGTGATGCATTTAGGGGCCACAGTGGCTGAATCTGCTGCCCTACCCCCATTTTACCTGTACACAAAGGAACGAAAAATGATCATAACAATTGCTCCTCTGATTAAATATTTTTGTTGCCAGTTTTCTTAACAAAATATGTATATTGAGCATAAACATTTGTGATCATTTCATTAATTTCAATGTGACCCATAGATTTAATTGTAATTCTTTTTATTTAAGGCATGCTTAACAGGGGCTGCCGCTGAAGCTTCTATCGTCTGCACATTCAGCACTCTTGTCAAACTCGTGGAAGGTGTACCTCAGGGAGATGTTGTATCTGATGCTGTTTTTGGTCTACATTAATGACATCAGTACAACAGTACCAAGGTTCGTCTTGAACATCCTCCATGCAGATGACTTTGCAGTGTGGAGCGCAGCAAAACATAAAGAAATAGCATCCTCCAGAATCCAAGATGCTGCCAATAGAGTCAGCAGCTGGACTGAAAGAGGCCACTCAAACTGAGCTAGACCATCTCTTTCAATCAGACGGAAGAGGTCACCTCAAAACTGGAGACCTTCCAGTACCAAAGACAGACAGGCCAACTTTACTGGCAACAAATAAATTACTGGATTCACGTGGAGGCATAGAGAAATAGCATCCTCCAGAACATAAAGAAATAGCATCCTCCAGAATCCAGGATGCTGACTATAGAGTCAGCAGCTGGACTGAAAGAGGCCACTCAAACTGAGCTAGACCATCTCTTTCAATCAGATGGAAGAGGTCACCTCAAAACTGGAGATCTTCCAGTACCAAAGACAGACAGGCCAACTTTACTGGCAACAAATAAATTACTGGATTCACGTGGAGGCCTCACATTGAAACCATGGAAGCTAGAGCTGCAAAAAAGAAAGAGAGTCTCTGATGAAGAACTGTGGGGACCACATTGGTGCAAATTACAGCATCCTGGCACAAGCAAACACCTGCTCGGTCAGACCAGTTGTGCGGTACCAAGATACATCGACAACATGAAACACTGCCTGAAACCCAAAAAGCCAGGCTTGACAAGATGCAGAACATGGGTCATTCTCATGATGCAGTGACATTCTTAGAGCCATCTGGAGCACCCCAATTTAGGAAATGGAGGACATTGGAGCCACTGGAATGCAGAACAGCACACACGATGAAGAGACTTACTAAACACCGACAGCATGGGAGACTACAGGAGCAGACCAAGAACCGTCAGAAATGCCCAATCTGAACTGCCAACTGAAGGTCCTGCAAAGGGCTAACACTGACGTCCTGGAATCAAGCCCAAAGATGTGTGAACAGCTCCCTTCAGATACCTGGACATCTCGAAAGAGCCTTCAAGACAACATAATGTTCCAGGACTCTTTGCCAAAGGTCGCGGCACTGCACAAAGCCATCTTGCTGGAGGTTGTGCACAAGCGCTACCCTCACAGCAGCTGTGATACCACACAAGATGCCGTGTTGAATGAAGGAAGTGGCATGTACATCTGTTGTGCAGACCACACTACTACCTCCCTCTCCTTACCAGCTAGCGGCAGCAGCTCCAACTATCGTACAGATCTGCAGGTGCTCAACACAGCAGCAGAGCACTAGCTAGGGAAAGGCAGCAGCTTGATCCACTGATCTCACCAGGAAGCTTCAAGATAGACTGGATGCCCTGTCCACAAAATAGTGCTGCAGTGGATTCCAGTGCATTCTGGACTAGCTGGGAATGGAGACACTACAACAACAAAGTGATTGGCAAAAGCAGAATGGCGGCTGCAGCCCGTGGGCAGATGACATCAACAAGCTGAACAGGGAGAGCCAGGCCACCATCTTTCATCTACACACTGATTACTCTGGACTGGGTCCATCCAGAAAAGCAGGAACGTTTCACAAACCCAAACTGAAGCCTGAAGCTTTACACACTTTAATCAGATCACTCTGTATCAGCAATTATTTGAAGCTTCCGTGCCTAATGCGTGAAGAGATACCAAAATAAAAGAACGCTTAGTGAATGGCGGACTTCGGTAGAAGCGTAAACAACCAATCAGAATGTTCATCATGCAGTCACTTTATGATCAGAGCTAAATATAGATCACTTGCAACAAGCGTCAGCATGATCGTTTGCAATGGGAATAGTCACAAATTGAGGGAGAAAAAAAAAAGAAGTAGACAAAAGTTTGCCAGTACGTTGTCATTTTTTACAAACTTTCACAGACTTTAAGGAAAAGGACTGAAATTGACAGACTTTCCAGGGCCCTCAAAAAGCCTTGCCATTTTTTTACAACTTTCACAAATGTTCACAGACCGTAAGGACCCTGCTGAACTCACCTCGTGAGACTGGGTCATGTGGAAACAGCCCTATGCGAATTTGGCGTAGAAAATCGGTCTCCTTAGCACATTCTCCAAACATGTCCATACAGAGAAGCGGTCTGCTGGCAGTTCTGACCAGAAGACACGCCCCTATACACCAAACTCTGAAAACATGCTGCCTAGCTCTTGACAGCTCACTTATTGGCAGCCAGAACAATATAAGATTTAAAGACGGCCATAAAAAAGATTGAACGTTGCAGAAGGTGGAAGTGGAGATCTCGTGGTCGACATGTGGAAACTAAGTATTTTTGATAACATTGTTTTGGCTATTAGGAACCATGAAACTTTATTACGCATATTCATATTTACACATTTCTAGATAAAAATAAATGAAAGGAAAAGGGGAGACCTTACTAGACCCGCCTTACGCTAGGTAAAATATCACCTAAAAGACCAGCCAGTTAAAAATAGTTACAATTAAATTGATGGGTTACATTGAAATTAATGAAATGATCACAACTTTTTATGCTCAGTATGCATACTTAAAAAAAAAAAAACAACTGGCAACAAAAAATATTTAAACAGAGGACTATTACGTAAGCAATTTTAATGATTATTTTGCGTACTGGTAAAATGGGGGTAGGGCAGCAGATTCAGCCACTGTGGCCCCTAAATGCATCATAGCATCACAAAATCAGGTTGGGAGTAACTGTGGTACTCTATCCTAACCAATAAAACCTAACAAAGACCTATCGGTAGTATACAAAATTTCTGAGGGCACCGGAAACAACGTATGTTTCCCAATTTGGCAATTTTAAATGGGAAAAAGCTATCATTCACCACGAATGTACCGTAAAGGATGCCGACTTTCCTTATTTTCTTGCACTTTATGCTCACATTATTGAAACTTAATAGGTAAAGAAAGGTCAAAATGAAATAGAATAACTTTAGAAATTTTTTAAAATTAATTTTGTGTATTTTTACAACTTGGGGGTAGGGATACAAAATCAACCACTGTGGCACTCACAGTGATCACAGCATCACCTAGTCAAGTTTATAATAATTGTAACATCCTGTTTTAATAATGTAAGCCTGAAAATGGACTGCCAGCACTATAGAAAATGTCTGAAGGCATCTGACACATTATTTTTGTTTTTTTTTGCGATTTCGCGGAAATGGTCGTTTGCTGAGTCCACAAATACCTTCACTGTGAGCCAGAGATTCAATATTTTTTCATTCTGTTTTTTGCAGAGGCTGCAGAACGTGTGCCTTAACATAATATTGCCTGATTTGGGCTTCTGGAATGAATTCTGATTTACTTAGAGGAAAATGTTTCTCAACCTCATTTTAGCACCTGCGAAGAGCGTGAATGGGGGTACCCTTGCGCCATCGGCTCTGGTGTGTTCCTAAGGATTTTCGGGGAACATGGCTTAAACATCTCAGGACATACTAAGGAACACTTTCAAATCCATCTTATTGAGTACTGGGTGGGGGGGGGGGGGGTGCACGGTAGATCTTCCTAGCTTGTGGACTACAGGCCAAGCTGCTGGATAGGGGTTTCCTTGTGGGCACCCGTTGGCCGACTGGCGTCGATTTCAAGTTTCGTCAAGCCTGGTACGGCCACCAAGGCGGTGGTGCGGAGTGTGGAGGAATTTTGGGAGCGACTGAACGAGGCACGTTGCGGGACATCCTCTCTCTCGCTGTGACAGCAGATCGTGCCAACTCCTTGGCGGCAGCGAATTGACCTGATGAGACGAGACGCCGTGCTGAAGAGTTGCCCTGGCACCCCTCGACCTTCGTCGCTCAGTGTCGCCGTGCTCCTCTGGGGGGTGGGAGGGGTGGGGGGGGGGGGCCTCTCCTCTTGGCTCTCCCTGGCAAGATTTTCAGGACTTGGCTAAGGACAGCTCTCCGCAAGGACAGGGGTCTTGCCCTGCGGATCTTCAGACCTGCCTCCCGGCCGGTTACCAGACTACCTCCCAGACCCGGACGTCAGACCCCCGCTGGTCGTGCCCACCCCCTCCAGTCCTCGGCTCCCGGGCATTCTTGGGCCAGGACAGTGACTTTATCCCGACTTCTGTTCGTGCCCGCTCCCTCCAGTCCTCGGCTACTGCGCGTTCCTGGGCCAGGACAGTGACTTTCTCCTGATTTCTGGTCGTGCCCGCCCCCTCCACTCCTCGGCTCCCGGGCGTTCCTGGGCCATGACAGTGACTTTCTCCCGACTTCGCCCCCGCTGTTCCCTGCAGGGTCTCCACTCAGCATGAGACTAGCAAGGCACAGCGACGAGTGGTGTTCGCTGCTGCGGTAAGACCCGGGGATTCTCGACACGATCTCAGTAGGACTTCGGGTCTCGTTGCAGATCCCGGCCCGCGGAGTCGCTCACCGCTTTGGACGTGCGTACCTGTCGACCAGTGCAAGGCGGTCACTCTTCAGGGGGAGATTGCCGCGCTGCTTCAGAAGGCCGCCACGGATTAATAGCTCGACAGGACTCTACAGTCGGCTCTTCGTGGTCCCGTATCTTGGCTTGACTTCGCGAACGAAGATTCTATAGGGCTTGCCCACGTCGTCTGCAGGCATTTTCGTGGCTGCGGAGGCCAATCCGGGACAGGCAGGTTCGACCGCAGTGGCTGCAGGGGAAGGTCTGGTCAGGATTCTGAGTTACAACTCTGTTTTTTCTTCTGAGCCGATTGTCCTTAAGGTTAGCTCTGCGAGAGTCCTCAAAGGAGACGGCTGCCTTGTGAATGGTGGAGCGCCACGTGTCACGGTCCGCAGCAAGCGAAGACCACTGGCGGTGGTCGATTTGGCAGGCACTAAGTGACTTCTTGAGACCGTCTTTGTATCTCTTCTTTGCAGACCTGCCTACATGTTCATGTGGTTGTCAGGAAGATTTGGGAAAATTCTCAGTAAGATTTGCGAGACTGTCAGTAAGATTATAGTTCAACTGGACGATAAACCTTGCTTCCAGGAGCCAAAATCAACTTAATCACCTATAAGAACATACATTACATTGTCTATTCTGCTGTACCTAGAAGATAGTAAAAAAATTTCTGAGAAAATGGGCTACTTCACCAGAGCGTTTATAACTTTTTGGAATAGACAGTTTTTAAGTCTGTTTTTATTTTCTTAGCTCACATATGGATGGATAGTACTTCATGTTGTGGTGGAGTATAATTTGGTACCTGTTTATAATATTTACTGTAATTAATTACAGGTAAATTAACTGAAAAAATGCAAGTTGATTATTTTATATCTGTAAAGGACAAACAAAAGACATTAAACTGAAAAATGTGTCAGTGTGTGAAAATATGAATGTGTGTGATCGTGGAGTGAGATAATTTTACATTAGTGATCACGATGATCAGGCAATCGACTGATAATCCTTCAGGTAATCGAAGTTCACCTATCTCGTCGGCGGACGTTGCTACAAATTGATCGCCAAGTTCGTCTGTTGGGCGAAAGTTTCGAACATTTCTGCAGGGAAATACTGATACAAATAATCAAGTGGTGTCGCTTCCAACTCAAGTGGAGTTGTTGGGCCCACATTTCGCGTGAAAGGCTGCAAAACAGGATCTGAAATTGGCCGCCGATGCCAGATAGCATCGCCGCCGCCATCTTGCACTCGTCGCCTCGGTAAACACTGCAGAAATACTCTGGTATCTTCGTCATCCCAGTCCGACAGATCGCTAGTATGCACACTAGACACACTTATGTCACTTCCCTCTGACTCGGAAACTGGATTGTTGCCAATTTACTCCGAAAAAGCTGTAAATTCTGGGTCACTGTCGCTTGATGGAACGTATGTCGCCATGTTTGTAAACACGTGCATTTAAAATGACAGCAGACCTTGCTTCCAAAGGACAGGGCTTAGCTGTTCCCTGTTGTGTTTTTATTATTAAGTGTTTCATAAATATCATTAAAAAACGAATTTTACAGACGTTCATCCGCTTCTGTTTCATCATCTGTTTCGTGTACTCGTTTTGGAGGCATGATTTCGCGCCGAACGTGAACCTCAAACTAAGACTGAAAGTAAAGCGATCCCATCCGCAAAAATGAACGCGAACAAAGACGCGCTTTCCAATTGGCTAGACAAAATTATAGGTCAGCACACAGTAGCCAATCAGGATCAGGCTTACTACTACCGGCAGAAATGGCACAATCAAACTGTCTTTTTGCCAAAACAAACCCCAAAATACCGTAAAAAGCTACCATAGAAAATTGATACATGACCGGAAGACCGTAAAAAAACACCCAAACTCGTAAGAAATACGGCGAAATCGTAAGAGTAGGCAGGTCTGTCTTTGGTGCCCCTCTGTCTCGGTGTCCAGTGGCGAGCTCGCCGAACAGAGTGATCTTGGGTAGGCGATGATCCTCCATCCTGGAGACGTGCCCCGCCCAGCGAAGCTGTGTCCGCAGCAGCAAAGCCTCGATGCTCACAGTTTCCGCCTGTTCAAGGACCTCGACGTTGGTGACATAGTCACTCCAGTGAATGCCCAGGATGGTACGCAGGCAGCGCTGGTGAAAGCGTTCGAGGAGTCGTAGTTGGCTGCGGTAGAGGGCCCAGGACTCGGAACCGTACAGCAGGGTGGTGAGGACGACAGCTCTGTACACGCTGATCTTGGTGTCTTTTTTCAGCTGTTGATTGTGCCACACCCGCTTGAATAGTCGCCCGAAAGCACTGTTCGCTTTTGCCAGCCTATTGCCCAGCTCCTTGTCCAGCTTGGCGTCTGACGTGATGATGCAGCCAAGGTAGGTAAACTGGTGTACAGACTTCAGTTCGGACTCGCCGATGGTGATGTGGGGAGGGCGATGCTCTTCCTTGGGTGCCGGCTGATGAAGGACCTCTGTCTTTTTCAGACTGACCTCAAGTCCAAAGAGCTGGGCAGCATCTGCGAAGCAGGACTTAATGCGCTGCAAGGCTCTCTCTGTGTGTGCAACGAGGGCAGCGTCATCAGCAAGGGAGCAGCTCACGAATCAGTTGGTCTAGGGTTTTCGTGTGGGCCTGCAGTGGTCTGAGGTTGAACAGGCTGCCATCGAGATGATACCTGATGTACACTGCGTTGTCATCTTCGAGGTCCACTGTGGCCTGCTTCAACATCATGCTGAAGAAGATAGTGAAGAGGGTCGGTGCCAGCACGCAGCCTTGCTTCACGCCGTTGCGAATGGGGAATGGTTCTGAGAGGTCACTGTTTAGTCTGACCTGGCCTTGCTGGTCCTCGTGGAGCTGGATGATCATGTTGAGGAACTTTGGGGGACAGCCTAGTCGCTCCAGGATCTGCCACATACCTTGCCTGCTCACAGTGTCAAACGCTTTTGTTAGGTCGACAAACGTTACGTACAGCCCTTTGTTCTGCTCGCGGCACTTCTCCTGAAGCTGTCTCAGCACAAAGACCATGTCGGTGGTACTCCTGTTGGCTCTGAAGAGGGAGGTGGTCTTCAGCGATGGCAGGTACCAGCCGATTCAGGAGCAACCTTGCGAGAATTTTCCCAGCAATGGACAGCAGGGTAATTCCACGATAATTTGAGCAGGCAGACTTCTCTCCTTTGTTCTTGTACAGGGTGATGATGACTGCATCACGGAGGTCCTTTGGTAGTGTTCCTTTTTCCCAGCAGCAGAGAAAGAGATCGTGGAGCTTGTTGTGCAGTGCTGGGCCTCCATGTTTCCAGATCTCTGGCGGGATTCTGTCAATGCCTGCTGCTTTGCCACTCTTGAGCTGGTGGATGGCTGTGAGGGTCTCTTCGGCGGTGGGCGGTTCGTCTAATTCAACCTTTAGTGGAAGGTGTGGGATTTGGAGGATGACTGTTTCTTGAACAGTGCGCTCAGCGCTGAAGAGGTCCTGAAAGTATTCCGACCAGCGGTTCAAGATGGAGGTATTATCTGTGAGGAGTGCCTGTCCATCAGCGCTTCGCAGGGGACTTTGTACCAGGTGCCTAGGGCCATACACTGCTTTCAGTGCTTCGTAGAAGCCCCTGTAGTTACCGTTGTCAGCGCAGAGCTGGGTCCTCTGTGCGAGTCTGGACCACCACTCGTTCTGGAGCTCTCTAAGCTTGAGCTGGAGACTGCTGCAGATGAGGCGGAAGGCAGACTTCTTCACAGGGCAGGAAAAGAAAAGAAGTGTGGCCATCGCCAACTCCACTGCAGACCAAACTCTACGGCAGTCGAGAAGACCTGGAGAAAACGACGTCATTCATCACCGGTGCTGGTCTGACCGTATAGCCCACTGCGAACGACAAGAAGAAGACAGGGCAGGAAGGCTGGGCTAGGTGGGCCTGGTGGGCGGCTCTTTTTTTTTGCTAGAAGTTCCTGGATCTCTATGTCGTTTTCGTCAAACCAGTCTTTGTTCCTCTTTCTAGCAAAGCCCAAGACTTCCACAGAAGATTTTACAATAGCAGTTTTCATTTGTTCCCAGAGTGTTTCAGGGGAGGAGTGTACTGGATCAACTGTGTCTTTGATCATGCGCTGTAAATCGGCCTGAAGGGCAGCTTTCTTGTCGTCACGCTGAAGGCTGGCAACATCAAGCTTTTTCTTGGGGGGGCCCCCTTTCTTGGGTTTCAGCTTGAGGCGGAGCCTGAGTTTGCAGCGAACAAGGCGGTGGTCAGTGTGGCACTGCGCTGGGCATCACTCTGGTGAGGAGGACGTCACTGCGGTCCCTCTGACGCACTAGGACATAGTCGATAAGATGCCAGTGCTTGGAGCGAGGATGCATCCAGGTGGTCTTTCGACTGTCTTTTTGCTGGAAAGTAGTGTTGGTGATGACAAGTTGCTGCTCTGCACAGAGCTCCAACAGTAGGCGACCATTGTCATTGCAGTTCCCAACGCCATGCTTGCAGAGGACTCCTTTCCAGGCTTCAGAGTCTTGGCCCACTCTGGCGTTGAAGTCGCCAAAGATGATGACTTTGTCGTCTGCAGGGGTGCTCTGCAGGAGGCTGCGCAGGTCAGAGTAGAACTTGTCTTTTTCTGCAGGCTCTGCCAGGAGGGTTGGGGAGTACACACTGAGAAGGGTGACGTATTGCTGGTGTCTCAGTGGGAGGCGCATGGACATGATGCAGTTGGAGTGACCCGTTGGTAGGTTTTCCAACTTAGTCGCAATGGGGGTCTTCACCATGAAGCCCACGCCTGAGAGCCATCTTTCTGATGCAGGCCTGCCTGACCAGTAGAGGGTATAGCCAGCGCCAAGGTCTTGGAGGCTGCCTTCCTCCGGGAGGCATACTTCGCTGAGCGCGGCGATGTCGATGTTTAACCTCCGCAATTCATGGGCAATGAGGGCAGAGCGACGTTCAGGGTGTCCGCTGTCTGCTGTGTCGAGCATGGTTCGGATGTTCCAGCATGCTACATTGAGTCCGGTCGTGGTCGTCATGAGAGTGGATCCATTGTTTTTTCTTGTTTTCTGACCGCATGAGAAGATGCCCGTTGACCGCGGCTAGCCATCTGGGGTTACGAGGGGATGAGCTTTGGTTAGGCCACCTTTTCTAGGCCCCTCTCCATGTGGAGCAAGCAGTGCTGTCCCTAGAGAAGGCTGCTTGGTCGTTCAGGGTTTGCCGAGTGACGTTGTCATCCCCAGGTCAACATCAGGCGACCAATATCCTGAACCGTCTGCATGCAGGTTTGAGACTGGGGCTTCCAGTGACATCTTTCACCTGCCGTTTTGCCCCTTGCCCATCGCTACAGGACTTGGAAAGTTCAGTGTCATAGTCCGTGGGCGTTTCCTAAAGCCTGCGCGGTGGAGCTTTTTGGTGGAGTGCAGTGTGCGCAGTAGTGGCCCCAAGAGATACAATATAGGAGAATACAACCCCACCCATTTCAGAAACAATTGATTTATTTAATCCTTTCCGTAAATAAACAAACACACTTGACCAAATACATTCAACAGCATTATCTGCCCAGTCAGGTCCCCCAACCCCTTGGAAACAAAAGGCTAGTTAAAATATCTTCCCGAGAAATACACGCCCCCCCCCCCCCCACACACACACACACCCCACCACTCGATGCTGTCAGAGTTGGCCTTCCTGAGAATACTTCCTGTTCATACCACCATGGTAAACAATAGTCCTCTATGCCCAAATAGTGTGTCTCTCTCTCTCTCTCTCTCTCTCTCTCTCTCTCTCTCTCTCTCTGACGCCAATAGTTTTACCCCCAGAGAATAATAATGTGGGCTCCTGAGAATCCTATTTAAGAATCTATAGATTTATTTGATCCTCTCCGTATTTAAACTAACGCGCTCCAACACTTACCGCCAATGCCTTAATCGCCTAGCCATTTTAGTTCCACTTCAGAAATCATTCAAGCTACGTTTTTTGATCAGCTACCAACCCGCGAGTATTAAGGTAGATACCCCACCCAACCTAAACACACGCCTTGGCTAAGAGGTGTTTACGCGGCTGTTATTACTGAAAAACAAACAAGGCTGCCAAACCCCACCTATTCAAAGTGTCGAGGTAAAATCGTATGCGACACACGCGGCATACATTGTACAGACACACGTAACATGTGCCGTACAGACATACGCGGCTTATGCGGCACACACACAGCAAGAGAAAACAAAAGCTAATTAAACTACCAACGATTACAACACAGTCAGTATATAGTGCTGAATACCTAGTCAAGCCGTCACGCGTCACCGGTTTTTAACACACACACCCGCTTAGTGTACATAAAGCGGAACAGCCAGCTGGCTAATTTTGGCTCATCATAGGCGAAAAATCTTTCTCGAGCAGTGAAGAACATTCTCGATTCTAAAACTGTCCCCCTACAACTGAAACTGTCCCCACACCACTGAAACTGTCCCCATCAAAACAAGGGGGACAGTTTTGCATTCTAGAATGTTCTAAAGCACGTGTTTGCTGTTGTAATCGTCCCATAAATAGCGTACATGTCATAGTTGGCTACACGTCAGCGTTTGCTGATTCACATCCTGTAACCTGTTCCCACGAAAGGGACCTTAAGTCGCTTTCGGTCGAATGGAGCTACAGGCCGAAAAGAGTGCAGGGGGTCATCTTGGGTTAGTTCGAGTGATCAACTGTAAATGCATGTTTCTCGCTTAATAACAGATCTACAACATTAGTTTGTGCATCAAATTAATTTGTATTGATAGTAGATTGTAATGGTGTAAATATCTCAAAACTCAAAATTTCCGACTTATGGTCCCTTTTGTGGGATATAGAGGTATAAAGTCGACTCACAGTCTAGGATGTTCCAAATGACGTGTTTGCTTATGAAATCGTTTGCAATACTATAAAAGTAAACCAACAGCCAATAATCATTCTTTCCCGATTACATCCGTACCAGTAGGACAGTAAGCAGGGCCAAACGATAGCCAGGCATAAATGGCGAGCCACCAAAACAAATATGTTGAGGAAATGGAGATTGGTGAAAAAACGTACACTCAAGCTTTTTTAGACGAGCTGACAAAAGACGAGACTCTTGCTAAAAGTCGCCTACGCTTAGACTTAGCAAGAGCGAAAAATAGAAAGGAAACATGTTTTCAAAACATGAAAAAGACAAAAAAGAGAATTAAAATTATGGTTGAAAAGCTACGTGAGCAACAATCATCGTTTGACGCAGCGGTAGCTGACATACAGAGGCTAAAAGGTCTCCTTAAAGAAGAAAAAAGTGGCTAAATGTGGCAGTGGTTTTTTCTACACGTCTTTGGCATACCTCGCGAGGGGGAGCCATAAATACTTTCAAGGTATTCTGATGAGACCTAACAGGTCGAAATGGCTCACAGGTTAGTACTCTATTTTTCATAGTTTGAGATCTTTCTTTCTCATATGGTGTGAAATCTGTGACACTAACCTTTGAAAGCTCTGACATTTCCAAATCAACTCCAGCGTTATCCAGGGCCTTTTGAAAGCATTTGTGTACCCAGGTAAGGGAACTGTGTAATTTAGTGTAACACATGACCGCTTTTGAATACCAGGAAGGTGTTCGCTTTCAATAGGCGTGTAGTGAAATAAACACTTACAATATTCAAGTAGGGACAGGAATATCAGAGATAGACGGAAGGGGACTTCACCCCCCAAGTAGGGACAGGAATATCAGAGATAGGCGGAAGGGGACTTCACCCCCCGCGCTGGGAAAAAAAGTAAATTACAAGTACATGATAAGGTAACCTATAAGTTACTTTCAACTGACACATAACTTATAGGTTACCTTATCATGTACTTGCTAGTTAGTTGTCACAAGTTCTAATAAGTAATTAAAATAAGAACTTTTAAGAACCTAAACATAACAATTTACAAGAACTTGACCCTAGTCAACAACTTACTTGGACAGAATTTCCAAGTTACAAGGACAACAAGAAAACTTTTTTTTCTCAGTAGTACTCTGGTGGTGGGGCTGATGGCGTCAAATGAGCAGGCATAAAAGGCATGACATCTCTTTGTGAAGAGTATTTCAAAATTAATGAATGATTACCAAAACTGATCTTTACTTGCCTAACAATCCGTAAACTTTTTTCATAGTTTCTTCTACGCCTATTTTCTTTCCTTCCTCTAAAAAAGATTGCTTTAGCTCTTCAACATTCGCGGGTTGACTACGCATCTTATTCTGTATTTCAGACTTCTGTTGCTTGTAATTTGCTACCCCACCCAGGTCTGCCCTGGGGGACTTGGGTGGGGTTAGGTATTTTTTAGTTCCCAGGGTCACCCTGGTCAGCCCCACAGGGTGGGTTTTTCTCTCTATTCTGGGGCATGTGTTTCTGTCTACCCTTTGTCCATTCACCTGTATTTGCCTTTTTAAAACTCTCCCTACTGTCTGCACTGCCTGTAGCTCTTGATATTGGATGTGTGTTGCTAAATGGTCTTAGCTTTATTTAGGCCCCGTGTGTTAGGTTTATTTAACGTATTTGACCGGCTGGCGACATACATTCAATGTTCTGTTTCGTTTTTATTTTTTCACAAGCAGTGCAGGCACGTCCTGAGAAAGCCTTGTTGCTGTCGGGACGTTAAGCAATCAATCACTTTAAGGCTCTGTAATTTGCTAAATCATCCTGGACTCTTTTAAATTCGTTATCGTCAATTTCATTATTTTCCAAAGATTTACTAATAATAAGTTTCATACTCGTCAGCTTAGCTGCTGCGAGCGTACTTAATGCTTCATGCTTCTGCAACTTAGTATAAAATTTTTTGTTAAGGGCTTCCATACCAAAGCATGCCAGGCTTGTGGCAAGGCCAACAGCTTCAACAGCAATTCCTACGACACTTCCCACCCCCGTTGCAAACAGAGTTATACCTCCTACAGATAATCCGGCCGAAACCACCCCCATGGCCATTGATGTGTTGTGTACAGAATTGAAAACCGTATTGTAACGGCGTTTACACCTCGAGTATTTTGCTTGTTCTTCTTCCAAATACTTCAACGCTTCTGTAATATTCATTAAACGGAATGAATCTGCCTTTAATGTTTTATCACGCTCAATAGGCTCAAGCTGCTCAGGTGGTATTTGTGGATACAAGTTCACCATTTTTTATGACAAATATTTTTTTAATCAGCAATTACATTTTGCAACTCTTCAAAAGTATACAATTTGCTGGCATAATAAAATGCAACAAGATCAATGTGTTCAAGGTTTATGTAAGTTAGACGAACAAAAGTTGTTTTGTCAACCACCACCTTGACAGCGGGAATACTGCTCGAAACATTAATAACATCATTATTTTTTGTAATGGCAATAAAGACCTTTGATGATTCTGTTACTGTTTCATTCCATGTAAGTTTAATTCCTTGTGCAATTTGAGCCTCTTTAGCAGTAGCAACAGATTTCATGATAATTTCAAATACTATTGTCGCTTCTCTAGCCACGACTAAGCTTGCTGGCATAAAAACAACAGAAGTATCTGTTCTACCCTTTCTAGTTGTAAGAAGATACCGCCGTCTCTCATAATTTTCAACTTTCAGTTTTTCTCTGCTATTGTTGTCTAGGGCAAAACTTGGAACAAGGCTTACAATAAGCGGCCCCGAGTTAACAACCTTCCTAAACACTAAGGCGCCTTCATCATCAGTGTATACATAAGGACTAATAAATTCAATCTTTATGTCCCAGTCAATTGTGGGTGGTGGAACAGGCACAGGTGAAACAACCCACTTACTACCCACATGTATTAAGTTGTAAGGCGCATTATTTACAGGTGGAGTAGGTACAGTAACATCACGTAGCTGACCAAGTTTAGGAATCTGTTTTTCACCATCTTTCATGTCAACAATTACTTTCCTCTTGTACATGCCATTTGAATCAAGTTCAAAACCATATATTTCTCCAATTTCCCCTTCCTTCTCAAAATCCTGTACGTCAGCCAAATCTTTCAACTCTGTTACTGGACATGCAACTGGTATGATTCTCGGCTTTGGACCAAGACCACTCATTTTTATAAACAAAAATAAAATTTATTTAACTTCCAAAACAACATAAAAATCATGCATTACAACTGGTTTACCATTCTGATTAGTTACAGATAAGCACAATGATTCAAAGAAACTAGAACCTAATTTTTTAAACTGAGAATTAGGAAATCTAGCAACCACACTTTCACAATATGGGGCAGTTCCAGTCGGCAAGCATCTTAACAAAGTTGAAGGCTTTCCATTGTGTACATTTTCAGTAGTGTTCAGTTCTTTCAAATGAACATTTAGCACTGTGTGTACTGACAAATGAACAGGATATCTGCCAGTTATTCTTGGTTTTTTTGGTGATAGTAGACTACCAACTGATTGTGACCAATCTTCATCTAGATGTGTTATTGTTTTAAAAAATCCAAGTAATAATAAAAGACTAATTGATAAAGAAAACTGACCACTTTTCGGAAAATCAATTGTAACAAGTAAATTAGCTGGGTTTAAAGTTGCTTTAATTTTAAATTCATTTTGAAGCCATTCAGCTAAAGTACAAAAGTCATAATATCCGGCTCGTAAAGTATCACCCTTTTCTAAACCATCGAGAGTTCCAGTAAAGTACAAAAGTCATAATATCCGGCTCGTAAAGTATCACCCTTTTCTAAACCATCGAGAGTTCCACTTACAGAATAATTTTCATCATCCGTTACATTAAACCACTTTACTGTGTAGAACATTTCATGGATAGCTACAGCCTTGCTACCATCACGATTATCAATCCGATTAGTTAACCACACTGGTTTGCTTGTGTCAAGATTTGTTAAGGTAATAAACATTTTTATTATCACATAAAAAAAAAGGATGGAATTTAAATCACCAACCATTACCACTACAAACGCATTTCAATTTAATGTGAATGCTAAATACAATGCTGCACCTACTTATGAACAGAAAATAATTCAGTTAAATCAGCTTGATATTGCTGTAAGCGAACAAGATTTATTTCAAGTGAAAGTACCAAACCCATTTGATCATTACCTAAACCCTCCAATTACAGATGACTCTACTGCAAGAAAGTGGTCTTCAAGTCCACTACAGATGTTTCAAAACCAACTTAACTTTGCTATACTATGCTCAACTACAGGCTGTGGTGTTTCATTTACAGACCATTTGAATCACTCAAACAAACTGATTAGGTCTGTGTATCATTTCCACACATATTACCAGCTTAGACGTATTCTGTCAGAACTGCATACCCCACTGCCCACTGAATCCAGTTTTAATCAGTTTAACAATCCCATGGATTTGAAAGCATTTGAACGGATCTGTAATGAATTTAACATCAGTACAAAGTATGACTTTACACAAAAACTTGATGATCACAAAGGCATGGGAACATTGTATTATGCTATGAGTCACAGACAATACCCTCAAGATTATTACCCTGGTTACACTTCATTCTCATCAAAATCTGAAGTGTGGTTAGGCTCAATTGAACAGAAACAGTCAAACGCATGGACCACATTTATTTTAGATAAATCTGACGGGTTTACTCAAGCGGGAGTCGAGCGCGTCAATGAGTCTATCAGAACATATGTCTGGTGTTTACTAGGAGCACAATCACTAACAAAATCAAACATTTTGAATGGAAGTGGTAAATTTGAAGCACAAAAACAGTTTCTTGCAAATCTTGAAGATTCAATTAACTCAACAGTTGATCTCCCATCAAGCATACAGCGTTACCAAGACGTTTTAAGATATGCCAGATCAAAAGTTGACTTTGTAGTTGGCATCGGGTTATACATGTTACCATCTGACCTTCAACTCCAAATGGGTACAATAACAAATTATAATAATGAAATCATTGTTGCAGGTGTTGGTCAGAAATTAGGACTCAATCAATCTGTAAACTTGGGGGTCACAACCACACATGTACAGCCGTTAAAATCATTACAGATGGTAACACCCCCGACCCCGGCCCCAGCCCCCACACCGTCACTCATACAATCAGTACAGTCAACCCCTGACACACATGAGTCGGAAAGAACTGCATTGGTAATAGGTCTAACAGGATTAGGGGTTTTACTTCTTTATCTGTTTCATTAAATAACCCACTATTAACCCTCCTACTGTCACGCCCCACCCGGGTCTGCCCTGGGGGACTTGGGTGGGGTTAGGTATTTTTTAGTTCCCAGGGTCACCCTGGTCAGCCCCACAGGGTGGGTTTATCTCTCTATTCTGGGGCATGTGTTTCTGTCTACCCTTTGTCCATTCACCTGTATTTGCCTTTTTAAAACTCTCCCTACTGTCTGCACTGCCTGTAGCTCTTGATATTGGATGTGTGTTGCTAAATGGTCTTAGCTTTATTTAGGCCCATGTGTTAGGTTTATTTAATGTATTTGACCGGCTGGCGACATACATTCAATGTTCTGTTTAGGGTTTTTTTTCACAAGCAGTGCAGGCACGTCCTGAGAAAGCCTTGTTGCTGTCGGGACGTTAAGCAATGTACAATCAATCAATCAACCTCCTACTGTCACCAAAAAGACCCACACATGTTCTGCCATAAACACCCCACCCGGGTCTGCCCTGGGGGACTTGGGTGGGGTTAGGTATTTTTTAGTTCCCAGGGTCACCCTGGTCAGCCCCACAGGGTGGGGTTTTCTCTCTATTCTGGGGCATGTGTTTCTGTCTACCCTTTGTCCATTCACCTGTATTTGCCTTTTTAAAACTCTCCCTACTGTCTGCGCTGCCTGTAGCTCTTGATATTGGATGTGTGTTGCTAAATGGTCTTAGCTTTATTTAGGCCCCATGTGTTAGGTTTATTTAACGTATTTGACCGGCTGGCGACATACATTCAATGTTCTGTTTATTTTTTTTTTCACAAGCAGTGCAGGCACGTCCTGAGAAAGCCTTGTTGCTGTCGGGACGTTAAGCAATGTACAATCAATCTGCCATAAACCCTACTGCCTTTGCCGCTGTACTAATCAGCCAACTGACAACAGTGCCTATAATGCCAGGCAAAGCGTCCATTGCTTTCACAGCCAATTTCTTAAGCAAGTCTGATATGTGAGACAGTTGTTTCTGTACCCACGACTGTAAGTCTTTTGGATCTGTGGGGACTGGGGTTGGTGGTGCTGGAGGTGGAGAACCACCCCCGGAGACAGCCAACACAACTGTACTGATAATAAACCCCAGAGCTGTAATTAAACTGGCAGTTGTGATACCCTGTTCTCTGAAAAGTGTTTTTAGTCTCTCAGCCAGAGTAGTGTCTTCGTGAAGTATTTTCTGAATAGTTTCTCTAATTCTGTTCACCTGTGTTTTAAGTTTTTCTTTTCCAATTTCCCCCCACCCGGGTCTGCCCTGGGGGACTTGGGTGGGGTTAGGTATTTTTTAGTTCCCAGGGTCACCCTGGTCAGCCCCACAGGGTGGGTTTTTCTCTCTATTTTGGGGCATGTGTTTCTGTCTACCCTTTGTCCATTCACCTGTATTTGCCTTTTTAAAACTCTCCTCCTGTCTGCACTGCCTGTAGCTCTTGATATTGGATGTGTGTTGCTAAATGGTCTTAGCTTTATTTAGGCCCCATGTGTTAGGTTTATTTAACGTATTTGACCGGCTGGCGACATACATTCAATGTTCTGTTTTTTTTTTTTTGTTTTTTTTTCACAAGCAGTGCAGGCACGTCCTGAGAAAGCCTTGTTGCTGTCGGGACGTTAAGCAATGTACAATCAATCAATCAATCAATCTTTTCCAATTTCAACTACTTCTAACCTCGCTGATCTTTCTATATACAAATCATTTAATCTGTGTTGTATTCTTTGTTTCATTTCTGTGTCAAGATTCCCATTGTCTGCGGTAGCCAGTTTCTCTTTTTCACGTTCTATGTGTTTATCAAGCTCTCCTAGTTTGGCTAAATTATTTACCATCTCACCTCTTGTTGTCTGCAGTGATTTATCTAACGCTATAATCTCCCTCATTGACAAAGGTGGATCATGTATTGTTTTCAAAGCGTCATTTATTTGTCCTTTAGTAAATGAAGTTTCTTGTATCACTGTGTTTGCTATTTCTGGTAGGCTTGTTACTGGTGCCATTTCAATTTGTTGCCCTGTTGGCAACTTTGTTTGCGTGTCTTGAAGCATACTAACCAGTCTTGGGGGAACAGGAGACCCTCCAATACCAAGGTATCTTGCCAACCCAGAGTTACCACCGACTTCACCTTTAATTGTACTTAAAGCTCTAAACTTAGAAGGATTATTTTTACGTGTTAGATATATTTTCCCTCTGTCTGTATTTACGAATAAGTGTCCTTTATCATATTCAAACTGATTAGGATCTATTACATCTGGGCGCGCTCCAACACTGTCATAAAATGAGTTTACTTTGTCTTTTAACAGTTCATGATGCATACTACTACTACTAGTTACCATTCCAGTCATATCTGTGATACTGGTATCATAGAGGGGTGTAGGGGGCTCTGGATAGAGGTAGTACCTTTGCTGTTCGGCAGCTGCGTCCTACATAGGACGGACGGGCATCACTGGTCCTCATCCATCTCCTTAATCTCTCACGTGCTGGCTCCAAGCGCCACACCCTGGCAAACCACCTCAGCTGGTGGGCTAAACCACGTGAGGGGGTGGTGTTCACATTGCACCACTAGGCGGATGAGCTGTTTCTGACAGCCAACGGCTAGAGGACGGAGGAGATCAGGTTGGATCCAACGGCCAAATGTGGGGGAGTAAACCCTTCAAATCAGGAGTGGAGCCCCGAAGGCAGACAGCTGCCTGTATTCACGCACTGTTCTGGCAGCTCCTGCAGCCAAACTGATGCCAAACGTACTGCTTTGCATTCCTTTGGATACATCAGCGAGGCCGAGAGGGGGATCTTGACGACTGGGCATCCCAGGATCTCCATACACTTCGCCCAGGCTTGCGCACTGGAGAGGTCACTCCAGTGACTGACCCAGCAAGCGCATACTCCATTGTCTTCCGAGACAGGATGCCGAAACTATCATAGTCATTCATGTCATCCATTTCAAAATCTTCATGCCCCCACCCGGGTCTGCCCTGGGGGACTTGGGTGGGGTTAGGTATTTTTTAGTTCCCAGGGTCACCCTGGTCAGCCCCACAGGGTGGGTTTTTGTCTATTCTGGGGCATGTGTTTCTGTCTACCCTTTGTCCATTCACCTGTATTTGCCTTTTTAAAACTCTCCCTACTGTCTGCACTGCCTGTAGCTCTTGATATTGGATGTGTGTTGCTAAATGGTCTTGGCTTTATTTAGGCCCCATGTGTTAGGTTTATTTAATGTGTTTGACCGGCTGGCGACATACATTCAATGTTCTGTTTAGTTTTTTTTTTTTCACAAGCAGTGCAGGCACGTCCTGAGAAAGCCTTGTTGCTGTCGGGACGTTAAGCAATGTACAATCATACAATCATCATCAAAATCTTCATGATTAAATCCTCCCGCTGCCATTGTTTTATTAATTTATTATTTTTTATTGTGCATAATAAAAATGACACAGTCTTACGGATCAAAGTTAGACCCATACAGAAAACTACGTGAGCCTCTGGGTGTTAAGGGCATAAGACAATCAATCGTCATCACAAACAATCCAAGTACCATAGACCAGAACCAAACACTTACAGTCAAGTTTCCAAACCTAGGTCCCAGTGACGTTATCGTTCCTGGCACTGCACGCCTTGCATTTAATATTGAACTTTCATCAGACGCAGACGTGAACAGAACACTAGTTAACAATCTTGGTAGAGCAATTGTTAGAACTATTAAAGTAAAACTTGAAGGACAGGAAGTGTTTAGTCTTGACGACTCAGATGTGTTCTACTGTTACAAAGACCTTTGGCTAACAAGAGAAGAACGAGAAGACCGTATTTACCAAGGCATACAGCCAGATAATGTTTGTAAACTTCGAATCGACGCCGGAGATAAAGTAACTAATACAGCCATGGATGTTATAATGGCCGAAACATATGGATCCAGATTCTACATTCCACTTGAGTTTGAAATCCTAACAGCTCATCTGCCTTATTATCAAGGAGCACTGAATGACCGTCTGAGTTTTGAACTAACCTTCAATGACTACTCCAAAGTTATTAAATCATCTGATCTTAGTGCAACATATAAGATCTCTAACATTTCCTTGGAATATGAAATTGTCACACATACTGAACTAGCCAGACTCATTCAAAATCAATACCAGTCAAGACTTCCAATTTATTATGACAGGGTGATTAGACATAGTTTAATCAATAAAGACAAGAGTGACCCAATGTGGAACATAAACTTAAACACGCCAGCTAGGTCACTGAAAGGTATTCTTATGTTGTTTGTTGAACCTGTGAGTCCATACAAACGGGATTCAGAAAAATTCTACAATCCTAAGATTACACATTTGTCCTGTACAATCGAAGGCCGCCCTAATCAAGTGTACGCGTCTGGAATGCTGCCTTATCAACACTACGATGAGATCACAAAGTATTTTGCGGGTGGAAGGATTAGAGATAAACCAGCAAACATTGCGTGCAAAGATCTACATCTGTATGACGTTAGGATTGGTCAATACCTGACAAACAAGTATGCACTGTGGTTAGACCTGCGTAGTACAGATGATGACTATCTTCATGGGTCAGGACGAACTGTCGAGAATGGTAGTGATGGAATAACAATTCAGATACAAAAGAAGGTTGAAACTTCTGCAGCCATAAACATATATTTGTATCTAATTTATGACGCACAACTCAATATTGCAGAAAGCAGACTGAGTGGACACATCTATTAAAATTATATTGTGTATTAAAATGAACCTAATGACCCTTGACCCACACTGTGGCTTATTTTGTGGTGCGACAGGGTGTGGTAAAACTGAATTTGTACTTAACCTCTTACAAACAAGATACATACACCACTTTGAAAACATTGTAATATTTTGTCCAACAATAAAACACAACAAAGCTTATCACAACCGTTTATTCATTTGGACTGACAGTAATATCTATTTAGTTGACCCTGTGAAAAAACTGAATGAATACCTACAATATTTTTACAAGAAATTTGAAGGACAGTCAACTTTATTTATTGTCGATGATTGCTCTGCAGAGAAAGACATTGTCAAAAAGAGAAATACTTTAGCAGAACTTGCCTTCAGTGGTAGACACGCAAACATCAGTGTTTGGATTCTCACTCAGAAATATAATGCTGTACTGAAAGATTTTCGTGAACAACTAAAGTTTATATGTCTGTTTTACTGTAAGGATCGTGACAGCTTTGAAGACTGTCTCAGAGAAAACGATGTAATTCCCAATAAACATGAACGAGACTGTGTAAAAAATAAACTGAAATCAACTAAGCACCTAAAGCTCATTTTAAAGACAGATCAGCCCACAGGGTATGGGTTAATAAATTAATTTATCTTTTTGGTTTGTCTATAAAAAAATGACAGACAAGAAAATCAAAATTGGCCTATTGGTAAATACATAGATATTACATCGAGTTTCAGGGGTTTTATGCTTATTAGTGACTTAAAAACACAAGTTAGACACCCTTTTTCAACACTTCCAACACCAATGAAAATATATATGACATATAGTTTTTATCTTGGATATTCTAATAATTTTCCATGTTATAATAATAGGACAAAAGATTTTTTAGTTTATGATGCTAAATCTGACTGGTTTAAGATTATGTGTTTATTCATATACAATCAAATAAAAAAAGAAAATAAAAATGTTAAATTTATTACTGTTAATAAAACAATATTACACATGCAAAAGATTGAACATGATACAACAGAAGACATATCTATGAAGTGGCTTATTAGTTGGTAATTAATTTTGTCTATTATATAGGTTTTAGTCAATAAAGTGCCATTTTCATTATATAATTTTCTATTTATTTTTTTGTCGGACAAATAAAAAAGATGGACAACCGTCAAAGATTAAGAAACGTGTTTCACACAACTGACTTACCTATATATAATATTTACAATGTCTATGAATCAATAGAAAGATCTTTTTTAGTCATACAAAATAACCTTCTTTCTGATAGTGTAAAGATTCAGATTGTTGCAAAAATAGAATTTGTCAGAGATGTTGGTGAAGTTATTGTAACGTATATCTCCACAAGGCAGCACACAGTTAATTCGAGAAGAGAACTAGAGAAAGTGTTTAGAGAAAGATTGTTACCAGACTTCCATGAAGCAATTGACAGAGCAGAAATGCAAGGGTCTGGCTGGCATGAAGGCCTTGTACATGAACTACAACTAAAGCAGTCAAGATATCATCCTATTTTAGGCAAATCATGGATACCACTACCAAAAGAGGTTGTAGACAAAAAGGGTGTGGTCAATATTCAGAACAATGATAATTTCTGTTTTATGTGGTGTGTGCTTGCCAAACTGCATTTTGTAAAAACAAAACCTGAACGTGTATCTAACTATACCAATTTTATAAATGAACTCAACTTCAGTGGCATTGAGTTCCCTGTTAAAATAGAGGACATAGACTTGTTTGAAAAACTAAATCCTGGTATATCCGTGAATGTGTTTGTATGGGATAATCAATCTGAGAATAAGTTACAGCCAATTAGAGTATCTCCAATTGCCCCAACCTATGGGCAGCCAGAAGATAAACATGTTGATATGTTACTAATAAGCTCTGGTGATAACTTTCACTACACAATTATTAGGAGTATGTCACGACTAATTCATAATCATGTATCAAAACACAATGGCAAACAGGAAATATGTAAAAGATGCTTACAAAGGTTCTCCTGTATAAAAGTGGCACATAAGCATACCCAGCACTGTAGGTCGGCTGATGACATTCAAACAATACTTAGGTATCCAGATCCTGGCAGCAAGGTTTATTTCAAGAACTATGTTAATCAACAAAAGCTGCCATTTGTAGTATACGCAGATTTTGAATCACTCGTTGTTCCATATGAGGGTCCAGTTCCAGAGTCATTACCAAAGACTATAAAATTGAGTGACCAAGTGGTGTGTTCTTTTGGATACATTATTGTTAGGTCAGACGGTCTTCATTCAGAGCCTGTTATCTACAGAGGTGAAAATGCAGCATGTCTGTTTTTAACAGAAATGAGACATCTGTATAGTCAGGTAGTACAGTATCTCACAACATGTCAGATGCCTTTAGTGATGACAGAAGAAGACAAACTAAAATTTGATACAGCTGAGACGTGTTGGATTTGTGAACAGCCTCTGGGGGGTGATAAAGTTCGTGACCATGATCACATAACTGGATGTTACAGAGGTGCTGCACATAGCAATTGTAACTTGTTATTAAAAATAGATCCTAAGACATACAAGTTACCAATCTTTTTCCACAATCTGAAGGGATATGATTCACACATTATCATGCAGGCTGTGGATGAGTCTTACAGAAACATAAGTTGTATTGCTCAGACAACTGAGAAATACTTGACTTTTAGATTAGACAAATTATCATTTTATGACTCCATGCAACATTTGTCTTTAGGTCTTGCTAGTCTGGCAGAAGGACTGACTGAGTATCCAATAACAAGTAAATATTTTGAGCCAGACTTGATTAAAAAAGGTGTTTATCCATATGAGTACATCAGTGACTGGGTAGTGTTTGAAGAAAGGAGACTGCCTCCAAAAGAGAAATTTTATTCTACACTAACTGGCAAAGGTATTTCTGACTCTGATTACCAGCACGCACTTGATGCATGGGGTAAACTAGGATGTCAGACAATTGGTGACTACCATGACCAGTACTTGAAAGCTGACGTTTGCTTGCTAGCAGACGTATTCGAAAGTTATCGTGAAAAGGGTTTGTTACATTACAGTCTTGACCCTGCTTGTTACATCACTAGTCCTGGCATGACATGGGATGCATTTTTGAAATCCAGTAAGATATTTATAGACCTGTTGTCTGATCATACGATGGGTGAAATGGTGGAACGTGGATTGAGGGGAGGGATTAGTTTAGCAGCAAATAATTATGCCAAGGCAAATAATAAATATCTTGACGACTTTGACCCCTCAATGTCAAGGTCATTTATTACGTACGTGGACGCTAACAATTTGTATGGATTTGCAATGTGTGAATTGTTGCCATTAAAAAACTTTTGTTTGTATGATTTGTCACAGTATGGCATAAAAAAATTAACAAAATATATTATGGCTCGAGGTCAAAATGATGAAAAGGGTTGGATCTTTGAAGTAGACTTGGAGTATCCACACCATTTACATGATTACCATAATGATTATCCATTAGCAGTTGAGAAACTGAGTTTGACTGGGAAAAAAGAAGACACCAAACTTGTACCAAATTTAAATGACAAATTCAATTACGTTTGCCACTATCGTTTGTTACAGTTTTACATCAGACATGGTTTAGTACTAAAAAAAGTTCATAGAGGAATTCAATTTGACCAAAGTGCTTTTATGAAAGATTACATAATGAAGAACACAACATTGCGTGCAAGAGATGGTAACACTGCATTTGACAAAGACTTCTTTAAGCTTATGAATAATGCCTGTTTTGGTAAGACTATGGAAAATCCTCATCACAGAAAAGATGTGAGACTTGTTACAACTGAATCGGGTGCAATTAAACTTACAAGTAAGCCTCAGTACACAGGGTATAAAGAATTTCATTCATCATTATATGCAGTGTCACTCAAAAAAAAGATTGTTAAACTGGACAAGCCAGTATTCATTGGTATGGCAATTCTGGAGTTGTCAAAACTGTTGATGCTTGAATTTTATTATGATTACTTCAAACCAAAGTATCCTGAGTGTCGTCTGCTATACACTGACACTGACTCTATGATCATTGATGTGCCTACTGAAGACTTTTATGAAGACATGAAAACAGAGTTACACATGTATGACACGTCTGATTATCCTAAAGATCACCCATTGTTTAGCACACAAAACAAGAAAGTGCCTGGTAAGTTTAAGGATGAACTAAATGGTGTGCCTATAGTTGAGTACGTTGGACTGAGATCAAAAATGTATTCTATACTGCACCAGAAGGGTAGTCAGTCAAAAGCCAAAGGTATCAAGAAAACAGCAATAAAAAATAAAGACATTCGACATGAACATTACAAGCAAGTGTTAGATGGTGCATTAATGCCTGATTATCCAAACAAGACACTAAGATCAAACAAACATAATATTGAAATGATTCAAACATATAAAAAGTCTCTAGCAGTTGGGGATACAAAAAGAGTGTTTCACACTAAGGAAAAAGCTTATGCACCAGGTCATTACAGGCTCAAGTTATCTGAAGAAATAGCTGATAATCTGCTTGATAAACTAATTGATGAATTGAAATTGTTAAAAATGAGTAACAGTGTCTGTGGGAATAATCTGTAATTCTTCTCTAACAAATGCCCTCTTTGGTGCAGGCTCATACAGATAATATATTGTTGCATTAGCTGAAGGAACTATTTTTTTTTATATTATGAACAGATGTAGACCAAATTGGATCAGTTGCCCTACGTCTAACGTCATTCTCAGCTTCACCTGGTTGATACAAATATCTTACCTGTTTTGTAAACAAGCTAGTGTCTGGAGGTGTTGTTGTTGTTTTTATTTCTGACGGTATTGTTTTCAATTTAA
Source organism: Semisulcospira habei (assembly GCA_036245525.1). Taxonomy (NCBI): domain Eukaryota; kingdom Metazoa; phylum Mollusca; class Gastropoda; family Semisulcospiridae; genus Semisulcospira; species Semisulcospira habei. Next base: position 209,082,953 of record BTPG01000002.1, on the reverse strand, counting down.
TAGCATCAACAGGTTTAGGGTGACCCTCATTATTCATTGCTTTTATTACAGACGGTAATCTTTTAACCCACTCAGTGTTACGTGTGTCATGCATGAGTTCCTTAGAATACTGATAGCTAAAAAGTCTCTCTGATAATTGTTTATTGAAATTTTCTACAATAGCCTGTGATCTATGCAAGCCCGGTATGCCTCGCCGCACTAGCACTCCATGCTTTGCAAATAACTGATTAACAGCGCGCCTACCCGGCACCGGCCTCCACGTGGCGTAGGTGGGTAGTCCGCTCAGTCCCTGACTGAGTGGGCTAGCGGACGGGTGCCATCTTTGTCCAGGATTAGGACTTGATGTCAGCAGATATGTTGTTCAGCCTTTTCACTGGTCCGGTTTTTAAGGAGCTGTGCTAACCTAGGTCGTACCATGTTGGATTGGTCCTTAAAAATACTCGTGACTTTTTGGTCCTTTGGATCCCAAGTGTTTGCCGTGCTTGGAGACCCGTGTCGGGGGAGGAGAGGATCCTGGTGGCTGAGGTTCCCTTTGGGCTGCGGCTCACTGGTGCCAACACTCCACTTCGGCCTTGACTTCTACCTAAACGGGAGGCTAGTCGTACCGGCCTAGTCAATCGGCTCTTGTCACGTTGAGCCCTATCCCACTGTTGACATGCGGGTTGCTATACGGGGCACCATGCTATAGCTTCTGCTGCTGATTAGGTGCTTTACGCCAGTATTCCCCTGCATTCAACGGTGTGATAGAAGGCGGTGGCTCAAACGGTTCAATCGGGCTTACCCCCTTGAGTATATCTTTCGGGCAGTCTCCATTGTGCGTCGGCTGGAGACCCGCCGACAGTTGCACTTTCCCTTGTTGGGCTCGGTGGCGGGCGGGGACCCCCGGGGGATGAATATCTCTACTAATATAATATGGATAAAACCAAAAAACCAAAACTAGCACAGAAACGGCGCATAGACACCGACATTGCACATGACAGTGATTCAGACTGTGAGGAAGCGACGCCTCAGGCGTCGGCCGTATGGCCTCGCTTCCTCATTGTCCATAGCAAGGTGAAGGAGAAACCAGTTACCAAGCTGCATCCTTTTCTGGTGGAGGAGACCCTCAGGAGCCGTGTTGGCAGGCCTGACGCCCAGCGCCTCAGGTCTGGTGACTTGCTGGTGGAGTGCCGTACTCGGGCACACTCCAGTGGGCTACTGGGGCTCTCTTCCATCGGAGACACTCCTGTGGAAGTCACACCCCACAAAACTATGAATTCGTCAAGAGGCGTAATCAAAGATCAAGCTTTGGCAGAACTGTCAGAAGATGAACTTGTAAGGAACCTTAAGTCTCAGGGGGTGACTTGCGTCAGGCGCTTCGCTTCCAAGCGAGGTGGTGGGGAGATCCGTCTCCCTACCATCATCCTGACGTTTGGCACCCCCACCCCTCCTACTACCATCTGGGGAGGTTACTACTCCCTGAGAGTGAAAAAGTACGTCCCTCTTCCCCTCCGGTGCTTTAAGTGCCAAAAGTATGGCCATGGGCAGAAGACATGCCGTCAGGCAGAGGCTTCATGCGCCCGTTGCACTAGGCCCGGACACTCTGCTGAGTCCTGCACAGCCACCCCCCTGTGTGTGAATTGCCAGGGGGCGCATATGGCTTCGGATAAGAAATGCCCTCGTTGGATATCCGAGTGCAAGATTCAGCAGGTGCGCGTGGAGAAGGGGCTGTCCTTTCTGGATGCCAAAAAACTGGTTGAAGGCCCTGGTGCAGCTGCGGCTGCCCCAACCTCTAACACCTCGGTGTATACTTTTAGTGCAGCGGTGGCAGGCAAGCGCCCCACCAAAGACTTTTCATGTCAGACCCCAACTTCTTGGTTGGGGGCGGAGCCTCGGCTCATCTCGCCCCTGGAGAGTAACCCTCCTCCGGTGGTGACAAGGAGCCAGGGAACGCAGAAGGCGGACACTGCCGGTCCGGTTGTGCCGCCTTCTGTTGCCCCTAAGCCTCAGCCCCCACCCAAACCTGTTAGTCAGTCAACTCCAAAGGCTTCTGGCTCTGGTCAGCCTTCTAAGGCCGCTAACTCTAGCGGCAGGAACGCTGCCCAGGACCAGAAGTCTAAGAAATCTATGGGACCGCTGTGCGCACGGGCCCAGAAGGGGAACACAGATGTGCCCCTTCAAAACAAATATGCTGCACTGGAGGAGCGGATGGAGGGAGTGGAAGTTGTTGTTGCTGATGCTGCGGCAGCTCCACCCCCTTCCTCTCCGAAGAACCAGAGGAGGCCCGGGAGCCGGCCCCCCTCTGTTTCTTCAACTCCTTCCAAGGTAAAGGAAAAAGGGGGGAAAAACTCCTTACCCCCAGATCAGACTTAATCATGGACTCTTTGCTTCAGTGGAATTGTCGTGGTTTTCGAGCTAACTTTGAGGAATTACGTCTTTTAGTCAAGTTCTATAACCCCTCAGTCATATCTCTTCAGGAGACTTACCTGAAGACTTCTGACCCTGTGTCTTTTAATGGTTTTAATGTTATACATAAAGGCTCTGATTCGGAGAGGCGCTCGGGTGGAGCGGCTCTTCTCATTAGTAGCCAAATTTTATGTAGCCCCGTTAGCATCGACCCCCACCCGGGTCTGCCCTGGGGGACTTGGGTGGGGTTAGGTATTTTTTAGTTCCCTGGGTCACCCTGGTCAGCCCCACAGGGTGGGTTTATCTCTCTATTCTGGGGCATGTGTTTCTGTCTACCCTTTGTCCATTCACCTGTATTTGCCTTTTTAAAACTCTCCCTACTGTCTGCACTGCCTGTAGCTCTTGATATTGGATGTGTGTTGCTAAATGGTCTTAGCTTTATTTAGGCCCCATGTGTTAGGTTTATTTAATGTATTTGACTGGCTGGCGACATACATTCAATGTTCTGTTTAGGGTTTTTCTCACAAGCAGTGCAGGCACGTCCTGAGAAAGCCTTGTTGCTGTCGGGACGTTAAGCAATGTACAATCATTAAACCGTTAGCATCGACACCTGTCTTCAGGCTGTCGCTGCTCGGGTTACCTTAAAAAAGACCATAACTATATGCAGTATTTACCTGCCACCATCACTGCGGGTCTGTAGCAATGATATTTTTCACTTAGTAGATCAACTGCCCCCTCCCTTTATTCTCATGGGGGATTTTAACGGTCATGCTCACCTTTGGGGTAGTGACCACTATGATGGCAGAGGTCAGATGTTAGAAGATGTTTTTTCTCAACTTAACCTATGTGTCTTTAACGATGGCTCACCTACATACTCTAACTCAGGTTCCGGATCTAGTTCTGTTCTAGACCTCACTGTGTGTGATCCTTCTCTCATGCTGGACTTTGACTGGAAGGTTCACGACGACCTGTGTGGTAGTGACCACTTCCCAGTAGTCCTGTCATCGGTCAGCTGTGAGGAGGATTCGCCGGTGGGGCGCTGGAATCTCAAGAAAGCTAACTGGTCTCTGTTTGCCTCTCTCTGTCAGTCTCGTCTTACAGAGGAGGTGGTCATGTCAGCTGAAGAACCTGTTTCTTGTTTTACTTCTATTTTGTTGGAGGTTGCAGGTGAAACCATCCCTAGAACTTCCACATCACTCCCTCGGAAGCCGAGAGTACCATGGTTCAATGAAGAGTGCCGCAAGGCCCAAACAATGCGCAAATCTGCTCAGCGACGTGCATTTCGTAATCCGTCTTAAGCAAATATTTTAACCTTTAAAAGACAGCGGGCGAAAGCCCGTTATATTTTTAAACGTGAACGCCGTGCTTCCTGGAGACACTTCGTCTCATCTTTATCTTCTAGGACTCCGTCCCAAAAAGTCTGGAAGGCTGTTCGAAGAATTAGGGGCAGGGGTGGCTCGGCTTCTGTCGGCCATCTTAGAGATGGTGCCAGTTTGGTCACAGATAAAAAGGCTGTGGCCAATTTGCTTGCCTCCACCATTGCCCATAATTCTTCAACAGAGCATTATTCACCTTTCTTCCAGAGAGAGAAGGAGAAGCGAGAATCTTGTGCTTGTGATTTTATATCGGATAACTTGGAAGACTATAATGCCCCTTTTACGTTTTCAGAATTGCAGCAAGCCATGCAGAAATGTACTGATTCTGCTGCTGGATTAGATACCATCCATTATCAGCTCATAACACATCTGCCTGAGGATTCACTCCTTGTACTTCTCAAGGCCTTTAACCATATCTGGATAACCGGTCATTTTCCGCCATCTTGGCGCCAGGCTGTGGTTGTGCCAATTCCCAAGCCGGGTAAGGATCCTTCCGACCCGGGCAACTACCGGCCAATAGCTTTGACATCATGTTTATGTAAAACTATGGAACGCTTGGTCAACGCCCGACTGGTGTGGCATCTTGAGTCACAGGGTCTCATCACAGACCTCCAGTGCGGTTTCCGGCGCTTCCGTAGTACAACTGACCATCTAGTCCGCTTTGAGTCTTTTATCCGAGATGCTTTTGTCAACAAGCAGCATGTCTATGCAATTTTCTTTGATCTTGAAAAGGCATATGACACTACCTGGAAGCATGGTATAATGTCTGATTTGTCGGACATGGGTTTTAAAGGGCATCTGCCCGTTTTTATTCACAATTTTTTGTCCAACAGGTCGTTCCATGTCCGTGTGGGCTCCACCCTCTCCGACTCCTTTGAACAGGAGATGGGTGTCCCGCAGGGCAGTATTCTATCTCCTGTTTTATTTAGCATTAAAATAAATAACATTGTAAAGGCCGTCAAGGATGATTCTGAATGCTCTTTGTTTGTGGACGACTTTGCTTTGTGTGCACGAGGTCGAGGACTTGCGTCCCTTGAGAGGCGCTTGCAGCTGTGCGTTGATCGCATCCAGGGGTGGGTGTCTCTCAATGGATTCAGATTCTCGCCCTCCAAGACAGTCTGTGTGCATTTTACTAACCAGACAAAATTTTTTCCAGAACCTAGCCTGAGCATTGCTGGAGTGCCAATTAAGGTGGCTGAAGAGGCTAAGTTTTTGGGGGTCATCTTTGACAAAAGATTGACCTTCTGCAACCATGTTAACTACCTTAGAACCTCTTGTCGGAAGGCCCTCGACATTCTTCGTGTCGTTGGTCGTACTGCCTGGGGTGCAGACCGCATCGTCTTACTTCGACTGTACCGGGCCCTTGTTCGGTCCAAACTGGATTACGGCTCTGTGGTATATGGCTCGGCTTCCAAGTCTGTTCTGCAGCGTCTGAACACAATTCACCATCAAGGTCTGCGCATATGTCTGGGAGCCTTCAGGACATCTCCAGTTCCTAGTCTGTATGCAGAGGCAGGGGAGCCTTCTCTCAGGCTCCGCCGCATCCGCCTCATGCTCAGCTACGTTCTGAAGCTGAAGGCCCATCCAGAAAATCCTGCCTATGATTGTGTTTTTAACCCGTCGTTTGCAGAGATTTACGATGCCCATCCGGGAGCTGTCCGTCCACTTTCCTTCCGTGTCCGACCTCATCTGCAGGCGGCCGGAGTGGACCTGGACAAAGTTTCGGAATCTCTGCAACACGTCACTCCACCCTGGCTACTACCAGTTCCTGACATCTTGCTGGACTTGACTGCCCACAAGAAGGATTGTACTCCACCAGCCATATACCAACAGAGCCTCAATGAACTCCTTTCAATTTTTCCTGGCTATTGTCGTCTTTATACGGATGGGTCCAAGTCTGAGGATGGAAGAGTGGCTGCGGCTGCAGTGTCCTCTCGCCATCCTAGACGCCCATTTAAGCTCCGTCTCCCTGACCATTCCTCTGTATTTAGTGCAGAACTGCAGGCCATTCTGCTAGCACTCAAGCATGCCTATCAGTCTCGGGAAAGGAACTTCCTGATTCTGTCTGACTCTCTTTCTGCCCTGCAGGCCCTTCAGGGCGCGGGAACAGACCATCCACTGCTGGTGCAGATTAGAGAGCTCTACGCGGACTTGATGAAGGAATATTATGACATCATTTTTATTTGGGTCCCAGGCCATGTGGGCATCGAAGGCAACAGAATCGCAGATTCTGCTGCCAACAGTGCCCGCAGTGACCCTGTCCCTGACACACAGACTGTCTATAGTGATTTTAAACCTGTTATTAGTGCGTACATAGCCCGCGAGTGGCAGTCCGAGTGGGACAAAGAGGAAGGGAACAAGCTTCATGAAGCTCTTCCTAAGTTGTCTGACAGTCTACCTTTCCGCTGCGGCAGCCGCCGTGAGGAGACTGTCCTTGCTCGGCTCCACATCGGGCACACATATGTTACGCACTCTTACTTACTTAAACAGGATGAGCGTCCATGGTGTTTTGCCTGTGATGAGCAGTTTTCTGTTCGACACTTTTTGCTGTATTGTGCTGACCTAATTGACACCAGATATAAACACTTCACAGCAGACTCCTTGAAGGTTTTGTTCCGGGATGTTCCCCCGGACAAAATCTTCAATTTTTTGAGAGAATGCAATATTTTTAACAAGATCTGAGCATTCATAGACTATGTGAATTTTTTTATTTGCCCTTTTTGAGAGTCTGTAGACGTTTCTTTTCCAGACATGTGCGACATTTTAGCCTGAGATTTTTAATCTATATTTACATCTTGTCTTAAGACCTTGCTTTTAGTCTGGCTGACCAGATTTTTACCCATCCCGCCGTGAGATGGCCTTAGTCGCCTGCTCGGCGTTAAACCCAAATAACTAACTGATTAACAGCGCCTTTAAATTCACTCCCATCATCAACCTGCACAAGCCTAGGGTATTTTAAAGGACCTCGACTATATATTTTTGATAATGCAGTGGCCACTGTTACAGCTTTTTTGTCAGTTATGGGTTCTGCATCCTTATACCTTGAAGCTATGTCAACAACAGTTAATGCATACTTGTATCGTTTCTTTCTTATTGTGTCATGCGGAAGAAACAGGAGGTCCATTTGGTGTGTGTCATTAGGTGATGTGTTTTCAAAATGAGGCCTTGTTATTTTTCTTGGAGCAGGAAGATATATTTGCCAAATTGCCTGTTTTTTAAGCCACTGTTTTATTTGGTTAACATCTCCACCCACAGCAGCATGTAATTTTTTTACTGCAGTATTCCCTTTCCAGTAGCCAATTGGGGAGTAATATATTTTTGATAGTTTAGCGTCTGCCATTTTTTCTAGCAATATAAACTCCTGTAAAATATACTAATGTCATTCCTACTAAAACAAATATTATTTTTCCATTTCTTTGTTCTGGGCTTGGCTGGTAGTAGTCACTAAGTTTTGGTTGTGGAATAGACATGTCTTCACCAGTAACAAGATAGTATTCTTTGATCGCGTCATCGACGTTTGAAAATGTATGCTGTGCATGACCCTCAAGTTTTAGTTTTTCATTAATAAAATCCAGTTTTTCTATTCTTTGCTTCTCATAATCTTGTTGAGCTTGAGCTAGTTTTTCAGACGCCTCATTGTGGCGCTTCATTTCTTCTGCTGATTCTTCTTTACTAACTTTTGAAAAGAAATAGTTTGATCCACTAAAAGCTAATGCGTTAATAACTGCACCGCCAATCATAACAGCTATAGTTGCCATATTTTTATTTACATAGAAATATTTTCTGGAATAATTCCTTGCTTGACTAGAAAATCTTTTGTTGCAATCGATGCTGTTATAACAACTACTAGCTTAGCACTGTCTTCAAAGTCTAATTTACTAAGGTCTGCTGATTTCATTTTGAGAAGACTTTTTCCCAGCATAGAATATGATACTGCTAGTCCACTTATTACAGCAGAGTGATAGACAAGGTTCATTAAGTTCTTTGTGTCGCTCATTTTCTTATACCATAAAAATTAAAATAATAAATTTATTTACTGCATGTAAAATGGGTCCAAAGGTTTTGGAACTGCTGGTAATGTGGCGACTACTTCTTTTGTTTTTGGAGTGTTTGATTTTTTGGACACTGTTTGAGTGTTTGGTTTGTATTTTTTATATAATTGGTAACCTACGTAACCAAATCCGACAACAAATCCAGCAACTATATATTTTGTAGTTGGTTTTTTCTCACTTTTGGGTGGTTGTGTTGGTTCTGGTGGAAGTGGTGATGGTGTGTTAGTCTTTTCTGTTAATGCTTGAAGCTGTAATTTCTTTTGTCTGTTATATTCAGCTAATCTTTTTCCAGCCTCTATTCTACCTGGGCTTTTAGTCTTAGTCACTGTTTGAACCTGTGTCAAGACATGGCTCTGTTGTGGAGTCGTCTCGTCCATTTTCTTCTAATTTAAAATTTATTTTAGAAAAATCAATATGACTACTAGTAACAAGTAAGGTTACAGCAGGCGCAAGGTAATTCCCAAACTTGTAAAACATAAGGCATGCTAATTTGCCTATTGAACTTGAAACTATGGGATTACTTTCAAGGTCGTGTGAAAGGTTTTCACTATCAACAGGTAGGAAGTGACTTACAGCTTTTGTATATAGGCAGACAAGAGATCGACTTAAATCACGAGTCATTAGTGAGGCAATGTGATTTTCATATTTTGAATGAAGCTTGATTAGCTCGTCAGAGCTTAGAGATTCAATATCCTCTATCATGTATTGTCTACCCAGATAAGTCTTTGATTTGCCCGATACAATCACAGACAAAAGACGCTGTTTTTTAAAGTCTAAGTCTTTGTTTTCTACAGCACAAATATCACTTAAAAGAAGTAATTCGTCTTGATTCATTTTATAATATAATATAATAATTTTGTTTAAAGAAGTCAATGACAGCATTAATTATTTAGGTGGGGTGGGGGATCTGCCTTAATACTCACGGGTTGGTAGCTGATCAAAAAACGTAGCTTGAATGATTTCTGGAGTGGAACTAAAATGGCTAGGCGATTAAGGCATTGGCGGTAAGTGTTGGAGCGCGTTAGTTTAAATACGGAGAGGATCAAATAAATCTATAGATTCTTAAATAGGATTCTCAGGAGCCCACATTATTATTCTCTGGGGGTAAAACTATTGGCGTCAGAGAGAGAGAGAGAGAGAGAGAGAGAGAGAGAGAGAGAGAGAGAGAGACACACTATTTGGGCATAGAGGACTATTGTTTACCATGGTGGTATGAACAGGAAGTATTCTCAGGAAGGCCAACTCTGACAGCATCGAGTGGTGGGGTGTGTGTGTGTGGGGGGGGGGGGGGGGCGTGTATTTCTCGGGAAGATATTTTAACTAGCCTTTTGTTTCCAAGGGGTTGGGGGACCTGACTGGGCAGATAATGCTGTTGAATGTATTTGGTCAAGTGTGTTTGTTTATTTACGGAAAGGATTAAATAAATCAATTGTTTCTGAAATGGGTGGGGTGTATTCTCCTATATTGTATCTCTCCCCACCCTTTAAACCCTTGGTTCGTTTGCCATGGCCTAGCAAGCTGGGACGGTGGCATCGAGGTCCTCGGGTCATAGGTTTTATATCAGACTGTCCTTGTCTTAGTCTCTGGCTCAAAAGCCTTCCCCAGAGACACGGGGGCTTTGATGTCAGGGGTTTCCTCCCTTAGCCTTTCCACAGCCAAGCGGCCAGGCCTGCAAGGCAGCAGGCAGCAGGGGACTCGTGGGGGCCGGGGTCGTCTATGTCCCGTGCAGATGTGAACATCTGCCCACTGCCCAGACGGTGACACTAACCAGAGGAGAAAAATCCAACGCCGGAACCCGGTATCGAACCTCGCACCTTTGGCATTGGAGGCAGACGCCTTAACCACTGCGCCACTTCCCCGTCTTCATGGTCCCGTAACCCAGCAACAAGTGGCGACCAGTCATCGACCTCTCGGCCCTGAACAGGTGTATGGTCGCTCCCTCCTTTTTTCATGGAAACAGCAAGAGCCTTACAAGCCTCGGTACAGCCTATGGACTATGCGGTCAGTCTCGACCTGTCAGACGCATAGCTACACGTTCCCATTCACCCAGCTTACGATTCGCCTTTCGCGGGGTCGTTATCAGTTCAGGCCCTACCCTTCGGTCTCCACTTAGGCCCTTGGGTCTTTGCGAGGATTATGGACACCGTAGTCGCCAGAGCCAGGTAGGATTCCTCGAGCCCTACCTCCTACTATATCGACGACCTGCTCCTCAAGTTTCAGAACCCGGCCTCGCTAGAGGCAGACAGGGACGCTCTCCTAGCGCTTCTTCGCCGGCTCGGGTTCTTCCTCAATGAGGGAAGTCAGACCTGGTGCCGTCTTGCTGGTTTGTCCTCCTGGGCAGGGAGTTTCTGACGATCTCTACAGGGTACGTCTACCGGAGGCTCGGATCCAGAAGCTGGTGATCTTTGCACGGCAAGTCTCCCTAATGGACGCGGTCTCGGCCAGGACCTGGCTCCAGCGCTTGGGTCTAATCAGTGCAGCTGCAGACCGATTACCTCTCGGCAGGCTTACGCTCGACTGCTACAACTGCATGTGCTGCTCCACTGGTGTCTGTCCTTGGGAGATCTCTCAGCCTCGCTCCCAGTCCCGTTGTTGATTCGGCCACTTGTTGGACAGATCACGCTTGGTTGGCGACAGGAGTCCATCTCTCCACCCCTCCACCTACTTTCTCCTTTGCAAGGACACAAGTCTCAATGGCTGGGGTGCCCACTTGCTGCCGGAATTCAGCACCATCTCAGGCGTGTGGGCATCGGACCTTCGAAACAAGCATATCAACTGGCTGGAGTTAAGGGTGTTGTGGTTGCCACTCATCAACTTGGAATTACGACTGAGGTCAGGGAGTCCTGATCCTGTCCGACAATGCGACGGTGGTAGCCTATATTCAGAAGCAAGGCAGCACTCGGTTCCCGGCCCTCTGCATGCTACTTTACCAGATCGGCCTGTGGGGCACAGATCGGGGGCTGCGCTCCGAGCACGGAACATCCCGGGACACCCTAATGTTCTTGCGGACCCCCTCTCGCGACGAATGATCTGTACACACTGGGAGACGCCATGATCGAACTGTTTGCGGCCGGTTGGAACAGGCCGCTGCCGCTATTTGTCGCACCCATACTGGACCCCCTCGCATGGGCGGTGGATGCTCTGTGAATCTCCTGGGAGGGCCTCGTAGCCTACGCTTATCCTCCTTCGGTGCTGGTGCCCAAGGTGCTCCTCCAGCTACCGGGATGCAACACGGTCCTACTGCTTGTCTCACCGTTCAGTTGGAACAGGTCTTGGATGACAGATCTTGAGCCTCGCCTCCATCTCTCCTCTCTGGCTCCCCACGCCTCGTACGATGCTTAAGCAGCCCAGGCGGAATCTCTTCCACCCTTGCCCGAAGACACTGCTGCTCCACACCTGGAGGTTGTGTGGCAAGCCTTCACAGCGTGAGGTTTCTCAGATGCCGCAGTGGAGGCAATCCGGCAGCCCGCAGTCCATCCACCCTCCGGGGGGACGAAGGAAGAGGAAGATCTTACAGTCCTGGTGGGAGTCCCAGTGCCTCTCCCCCACGGCTCTGACCACGCCTCAGCTGGCCGAGTTCTTCTTGTGGCTGTTAGTGCGCAGAACTGGGCCCTGATCACCATTCGTGGTTACCTCTTGATGGTGGCAGACACGTGTCGGCACTTAGGCCTACGAGACCCGGGAGCGTGCAAGGACCTCTCGGGCGGATGTCCTACTTCGACCTCCTGCGCCCAGTCGCTCGTTCTCTCATTCCTCGCTGGGAGAGTCGACCCCGTCTTGCATGGTCCTTCGCAAGGAGCGACCAAGAGAAAACTGCCAGTCTTGCATGGCCTTTCGCAAAGAGCGGCCAAGAGACAGAGCACCCAGAATCTGGGATCTGGGGGTTGACCCGGTTGAACTCCAGTCGGTTCCAGCCTCTTCCCTTCGCACGCCTCGCAGACGTGACTAGGAAGACCTGCTTCCTCTTGGCCCGCGCCACACTGGCCAGAGTGAGCATGCTGCGTGCCCTTTCAGCGGACCCAGCCGGCATGCAGTTCAGGACCGACAGATCGGTGCACCTTCTGACCAATCCATCCTTCTTGGCCAGGAATAGACTCCCTGCGGCGGTGCCCTGGGTGTTGAGTCTTCGCCCATTACAGGGTTCGGCCGGTCCAAGACCTCATGGCTGCAGGACCTGGCCCAAGCTTTAAGAATCTACCTGCGCAGAGGGAAGTCCTTCAGGAGAGCCCGCTCCAGCCTCAGCCTGCCTGCGGCCCCAGGCCGAGCTGACAATTCCGCCCAGACGATCACGTCCTGGTTGCGATGGACCTCCGCTCTGCTTTCATTGATGTTCCCCCGCAGGGGGCCAGGAGAATGTGGATACGGGCTCACAAAGTCAGAGCGGTTGCCGCCAGCGTCACCTTCGACCGCAACTGCACAGTCAGAGACATCGTTGCAGCGGTCGGGTGGCGAGCAGAGTCCACCTTCGCCCGCTGCTATCTCCAAGACCTCTCCGGCAATGAGGGATCCTGGCCCTCGCCGGAGACCTCTCGGCAGCGCAACCCTCCCTCCGAGCACCTCGGGCGCCAGAGATACCTCTTAGCTGAAATTGTCAGGAGGTTGCCCCTCGAAGCTAAGCTTATTGCCGTGGCAGGGTTTTGGGCGGCACCCTCCTCCTCTTCACTATTCTTCCATATAGTAATGCCATCGGTAATGTATTTTGAGGAAACAAATGTATTTTTCTCTAAAATTTATTTTTTGGAAAAATACTTACCGATAGCATTACTCGGAGGACCCTCCCACCTGCCCCGCTTGCCGCCTCTACTCTAAGTGTAAGACTGGCGGGAATGCACAGCTCACGTGACCGGATGGAGGGAGGGGAGACTACCCGGTCACTTGGATACAACTCTGGGTTACGACCCTTGTCGTGTAGGTACACGCAAAGGGTCTTAGGCTGAAATCGGGTAAGTTAAGGGGTATATTCCATATAGTAATGCCTTCAGTAAGTATTTTTCCCAAAAATACATTTTAGAGAAAAATACATTTTAACCCATATCATACTGAGGCTAAAAGCTTCAAATATGTACACCGCCATATACAAGCTACATTATAGTATTTACAGATGGCTTTAGTTGAAGGGTGGTTCAGAATAGCTTGGCGCCTCTAGGCTTCAAGCTATTCTGGCACTACCCTTGAACTATTTTAGTCAAATTTATTTCACACACTGGTGTATACCGAATGATAAGGGTTAAGATAGTGCCTTATTAGCGTGGTAAGTGCTTATCAAATAAACTTAACACAAAGTTTAGCTCTTACAACACAGCAGAGCATTTATCAGCCACAATAATCCTAGGGTTGTGCATATTTACAGTCCACTACAAGGTCGCACATAACAAAAGTCAGATATACCTGCACTTTCTCAGGGGTCCCGACAACACTCCTTCTTGTGCAGTTACTGTAAATTACTTCGCTTTAAAAAACTTCGGATATAACAAGATAAAAATTTGTCCCCTGGTGATTTTTTTAATATTAAAAGTTTACTGAATATTGGCACTTCTCAACCCATTACGTCCTGAGGCTGAATGTTTTAAAATTTGCTTATTGTCCTATGAAGATAACAGATTAGGAGATAGATCAACTGTTTTAGTTCAAGGGTGGTGACAGAATAGCTTGGCACCTTAGGCGCCAAGCTATTCTGGCCCCACCCTTGAACTACCAGTCAAATTTGTTTCAAGCAATGGATGTATCAAGATGAAAAGGGTTAAATGAGGCCTTGAACGACCATGTCCATCTCTTGCACCTAGGAATGTTTGTCCCAGGACAGAGAGCATTAAATATGCCTTTGTTTCCTCAAAAACATTACCGATGACATTACTATTAGAAAGGTACACTTAGCTTACCAATTTCAACCTAAAATCCATTGTGTACATACCCAAAGAGGGAGGCAACTCAAGGGCGCCGTAACCAGGTACCCTGAGTAGTCTCCCGTCCCTCCCTATCCGGTCATGTGCCCAGTGGTGTCACGCCAGTCTGTTCGCTTAGCTAACCGGGAATGGTTGTGTTCAAGCCTACTGGACGTTTCGGCTGTGTACGGTTGTAACCGGTCGTATCTTGGATTGGAGTTTACCGTGCCTGCCTTGGATTACCTTCCTTCCTTGGATTTATGTGTGGGCGCAAAAAAAAAAAAAAAAAAAAAAAAAACAGAAAGAGGAGAAAAGGCTGATGTCTTCGTCTCACTCCAGGGTCAGTGACAAGCACCCCGGGCCAGACGAGGCTACTGGACCTTTTTTGCGCCCGCTCTCTTTGGAGCCTGGCCCACAGCAAGCTTGCTCGCCCTGCCTTGCGGCCCCAGTTCTCTCGGGCTTTGACGCGGTTACTCGGAATCGGCCCGCCCACTCCTCGAAGCCAGTCCAGCAGCGACGTCGACTGTCCCGCTCCACAGTGAGTGACAAACGCCCCCAGCCGGACGAGGCTACTGGACCTTTGTGCGCCCGCTCTTCTGAGCCTTGCGGCCCGAGCTCCCTCGTGCTCAGACGAGGCTACTAAGATGCACCCCGCCTGCTCCTAAGAACCAGCCTGGTGGCGACTTTGATCGCCCCGCACCAAGGTCAGTGACGAGCACCCTAAGCCAGACGTGGCTGCTGGACCCTTGGGCCCCCGCTCCTCAGAGCTGGGCCCACAGCGACTTGAGCACCCCGCCTGGCGGTCCGACTCGTTGCGGGCTCCGACGACGTGACTCGGATAGATGGCGCCACGAGTTCCAGGCTATCCTCCATTACCCGACCATGTGAGTGCCCGCAGAACCAGACTTCTCACTCGCGGGCACACTACGCCTCGGCGCCACGGGACCCGGATGTTTGACGAGACGGCCGATGCAGTCCCCGGCCTGACACCACCTACTCCCCCCATCTGACCACTGCAGCCCCCACTGACGCAGTCGCTCCCTCGGGATCGCAGCTCGTCTTATCGGAGCGTGGTCTCGTCGCAGCAATCTATGCGGGACTACTCCCCCTATGGTGCGCCCCCCCCCCCCTCTCGGCGGAGCTCCCAGGTGAGCCATTCCCCCCCCCCCCCCCCCCAATCTCGAGCTCCAGACGAGAGGATGGCACTAGTGAGGCTCCCACCCCACAGGCCCCCTCCCGGACGATTGAGCAGCGTTTTCTCCTTGCCCTGGTACCTTCTGACGTCCCCCTCACCGCCTGTCCGTGTTCGCCGACGCCGACGAAGCCTCAGCTTGCTTCCGGGGTTCTCCGTCACGGCACTCCTCTGAGATGAGAGTCACTTGG
The DNA here is from genome assembly GCA_036245525.1 of Semisulcospira habei. NCBI lineage: Eukaryota > Metazoa > Mollusca > Gastropoda > Semisulcospiridae > Semisulcospira > Semisulcospira habei. Next base: position 209,067,875 of record BTPG01000002.1, on the reverse strand, counting down.
CGCCTCCCGGCTTGCGCTCCCCCGGCAGCCCGCCTGGCGCCTAGGATGGAGACTCTCCAGCCCCTGGACTAGGGGGCACGCCTGATCGCTCCCTGTCTTCCTGGTGAATGCCTCCCGGCAGTCCAAGCAGTTCAAGCCCCATCCCCAGCCCTGGAGTCCAGGACCTTGGTGAGTCGTTTTTCGCGCACCTGTAGCAGGGTTCCTTCGGCGACACGGGATTCTTCTCTGACGCCAAGTGACTGTCGGACTTGGACTTCTTCTTCTTCCGCCGACGCTGGTACGCTGGTCACTCCAGGCCTTCGCCTGCCCCCTCCCAGATAGGACAGCGGCCTCCATATGCAACGAGTAAGACCTGGCCTGTGCAGGAGTTGGGACCTGGTCACGCTAGCTGTCATCCAGGAGACATCCTTACCCTGCCGTCTTCTGCCGCCCGGGCGGCGTTTCACACCTCTGCCAACGCCGTGTCCGCCCCCCCCTGCTGCAACCCGATGCGTCGTGATGCTGCGCCCCAGTCCTGCCACAACCTCCCTCCGAGGTGATGGAGCAGCTCCCCGGTGGACCGATGTCCTGACCAATCGATGCTAAGCCGACGCTTTTCGCAGTGAGGTCTCCGTCTACTGCTGAAGGACGCCACGGAGGTGGGCGCGTGACACGACTCCCCAGCCTTCTACTTCTGTCTCCTCGTGGTACCCAAACCTGGCGGCGAGTGGCGCCCTGTCATCGACCCCTCGGCGCTGCACAAGTACATTACGTTTGCATGGGGACGGCCAGAGCCTTGCGGGTGGATTGCACCCCTTGGACCTCACCGTCAGCCTGGACCTGTCGGGCACATACCTGCAGGTTCCCCGTGCACCCCACCTCTTGACGTTGCCTCCACTTAGACTTTGGCACCCTGGTCTACCTGTTTGGGCGCTGCCTTCGGCTGCATCCTCAGCTCCTCAGTGTTGCCTTGCATCACAGACGCCGTTATCACCTAGGCCAGACAGGCGTCCTCGAGCCCCACATCGACCTTGGACAATCTGTTCTCCGGATCCAGTCGGAGTCATCCTTGGAGAACTACAGGGATGCGCTGCTCGATCTATGCACGTGCCTCGGCTTCCGGGTCGACTTCGGCAACTCGGACCTCGGACCCTCCCACCAGTTGTGCGCGTTTGTGCGCATGGAGTTTTGGACCGACCTCCACAAAGTGAGACTTCCGACCCTTGGATGGAGACGTTGGCGGCCTTAGCCCACCAGGTGTCTCAAGAGGATGCGGTTCCCGCCAGAGTGTGGCTACAGTGCCTGGGCCTGATGAGCGTGGCGGTGGACCTCCTACCCCTCAGCCGGCTCTACTGCCGCCCACTTCAGCTGCACCTGCCTCTCCACTGGCGCCCGCCCTCTGGCGACCTCGTGACCCTAAGGCCGGTTATTCTGATGCTCCGACCTCATCTCCTCCGCTAGGTGGATCCTGCGTGGCTCGCAGCCGGAGTACTTCTCGCCTCGTGCCCCCCCCCCCCCCCCCCCCCCCCAGTTGTCTCTCGGTGTGGGCGCGAGCCTCTCCTGTTGGGGCGCACACCCCCTACTGAAGTTCTCCATGACTTCCGGCCTTTGGCCTCCGGACCGCGCGGACCGACACATCCAACTGGTGGGAGCTGGAAGCGGTTGGTGAGCCCTCACTGCATGGGAGACACGCCTCCGATACCACGAACTCCTCTTCCTTCTGTCTACTCCACGGTGGTCTTATACATCCAGAATCGGGGTGGGACGCACTCCCCCTCCCTCGGCATCCGCCTGTACTTCCCCTGGCCTCCTGAATGTCCTAGCCGACTCCCTCTCTCAACGTGGCCAGCTTCTCCACGCCGAGTGGGCTCTCCACCCAGATATCTTGGGATGGTCTGCGCGCAATGGGAGATGCCCATGATCTCTTTGCGATGAGGTGGAATCGACAGCCCCCCCCCCCCCCCCCCCCCCTCTTCGTCCCCCCAGTGGACCACCGACCTCCCGAGCCTCGCCACTGGTCCCCCTCTGCGGATCCCCACCCCGCTCACGATGCCCACGCAACCCCAACAGAAGCTGGATCCTCCGGGCCCGGAGCGGCTTCTACTACGCACCTGGAGATTGTGCAGCGCGCCCCCGTCACTAGAGGCTCAAGTGCTGCGGGGATGGCGTTTGCTGCAACCCGCAGACCTTCGACCGGATGCGCCTAGGAGAGAAAGTGGCGAGTCCTTCGGTCCTGGTGCGACGACCAGTTCCTCTCCCCCACAGATCTGACTGCCCCACAGCTGGCCGAGTCTTACTCTGGCTCATCGTCGAGTGAAACTTGGCTCCGATCGCCATCTGGAGCTACCTGGTCGGGATAGCTGACACGTATCGTCACTTGGACCGCCCGGACCCTGGCTGTTGCAAGGGCCTCGCCGACCTTCGGGCCCGCTTCGGCCTCCAGCGGCCTGACCCTGCTTGCTGACTACGCGATGGGACCTACCCTGGGTGCTGACTGACTCCATTTGGACCGATTCAAACCGCTCCCCTTGGCGCGGTTCGCCGATGTGACCCGGAAGACCTGTTCCTCATGGCCCTCGCCACGGCTTACAGGGTAAGCGACCTGCACGTGCTCTCTGCACGCTCTGCCTGCCAGCAGTTCAGAACGGATGGCTTTGTGCAGCTACTGCCCGGCCTTCCTGGCCCCCGACTCGGTCCCCATTAACCAGCCCCAGGTGATCACCATTCGGCCGCTGAAGGATATAGACCTTCCCTGGGAGACCATACAGCAGAACCCGGTTAGGGCATTACTGGGGTACCTGCGCCAATCCAAACCCGTCCGGAGGGGACGGTCCCGCCTCTTCTGCCTTGTCCCCAGGAGGACCAGACGATATCTTCCTGGCTCCGCTGGGTTATCCGGTCTGCATACCAGGACTGCTGCCCAGAGGGAGGTAAGAGGCTAAGGATCAGGGCACACGAGCTTAGTGCCATGGCCATGTGCGTCGTCTTCGACCGCAACTGCGCCACCAGAGACATTGTGTCGGCCGTGGCCTGGCGGGCGGAATCGTCCTTTCGCCTGATTCTTCCTCGGAGATCCCTCAGGCCAGCGGGAGAACCTAGCCCTGGTGGGGGACATCACCGCGGTGCATGGTGGGGGACATCGCCGCGGCAGAACACTCCCTCTCAGCACCGGAAGCGCCGTAGGTCAAGCTTAGCTGAAGTTGTTGGGAGGTTGTCCCAGGTGAGGGCGTGTCTGGTTAGCCCCCATACAGGGGGTAAGATTCTGGGCGGCACCCACCTCCTCTTCGCTATTCTTCCTAATAGTAATGTCATCGGTAATGTTTTTGAGGAAACAAATGAATTTTTCTCTAAAATGTATTTTTTCGAAAAATACTTACCGATGACATTACTCGAAGGACCCTCCCGCCTGCCCCGCTTTCCGCTAGTAAGCTAAGCTTCAGACTGGTGTGACACCACTGGGCATGTGACCGGATAGGGAGGGACAGGACCTGGTTACGGTGCACTTGAGTCGCCTCCCTGGTTGTGTAGGTACACAATGTATTTTTAGGCTGAAATTGGTAAGCTTTGAAATTGGTACTTTCCTAATAGTAATGTCATCGGTAAGTATTTTTCGAAAAAATACATTTTAGAGAAAAGTTCATTTTTTGTAACACTGTTAATGTAAGTATGTTCCATATATATGATAATTTTGTTCATTTTCAGACTCTGACGAAGGTAATAGCGACAGTGGTGCGGTTCTCTGAGGAGCAGACCAGAAACGTGGTGGAGAAAGCAGCGTCCAAATCGGTACGTTTCAAAACACGTTTTCTGAAAAAGTAATTGCTTGTAATTGATGCAGTGTTGCAGCATGGGTTCGACAAATTTCTCTCAGCTTGAATTCTTTGCTTCTAAATACAGTGCAACCCCATTGTGCATGCAGCCTCTGTACATAGTACAGGTGGGTGCTCACACAAGGGGTTGTGTGGGGGTGCTCTTTGTCAAAGCGATTCCTGCAGGAATCGCCTCAACAAAAAGCCAAAGGGTTAATGCAAATGAGCATAAATTCAGATAGCTTGTTGAGTTCTCAGGGAAAACTAAACTACCTATTGTGGTCTAATTGAAATAACAATTCTTTGCTTTCTTGTTTGACGGAGCTGATCACTCTTTAAAGGCAAGTAATGTTCAGGTTGCATAATTCCTGCTTCTTTTCTGACCGGCATTCTTTATGAACCACAGCACACTTGGGATGCTCTCTTTTCTGGCATTGATTATTCATTTTAACCTTCTCACTGCTGGAATATGGCAAGCAGCCCCTATGCGTGAGGCAAAAATGCTCATGAGCCCCCACAGGTGCGGCAGGAGACATTGTACCTTGTGAACCCCCACATCTGCAGGGGCTTATGAGGCTCTATGCCTCTTGCTGATCACATTTATGTCCGCGTACCACAGGCACGAGGGTTTAATCCTGCCATGATGGTTTCAGCGACATTCTAGACGCTGGCAGTGAAGGGGTTAACTCATTTAGGACGTGCAGCATTCAGATACATGTACACAGCTGTATGCCACGTGTCAGGATGCAGCACACCTCGAATGTGCTCAATGCTGGCTACAGGTTCTGGTTCCTCTATCTGTTTCCCTGGTTGTGTGAATAATGTATACTTTTAGCTGAGCTTTGCGGCACATATGTTTTTTGTAACTTGTTTTTTTTTTTTTTTTTTTTTTTTTTTTTTTTTTAGCAGCTTGATTTCTTGTTGAACATCAAACATGAACTTGGAATGTTTGATTTGGTTGACTGAGGGTTTGCAAGTCCATGACATTGATTTTCCCCTGTGTTTTAACTGCATGTAAGCAATACATGTTTTCTCTGTGATTGGTTTCTTCATTTTTTTCATGTATGAAAATCTTACAGTGAATACTGTTTGCATATTTTCAATGTAATTGCATTTGTATAACGTTCATGCCCCCTTTCTCTTTTCGCAGACACACCCATGATTGCTCAAAATGCAGTTGGTATTCTTATTTCTATACACATATTCTTTACACTTTTAGCACAGTTTCTGGGATTACATCTTTGGTTTAAATTATTGGATAGACTGGCACCTTGGGCTTATATGAGATGCCCGAGTTTTCAGCTCGTATGTTGTCACTGCTTTTTTTTTAGAAAACTGAAAGTGTTGTGTGTTTGTCATAATGCTGATGGTTGGTTCGGGGAAATTTTCAACAGACTTGCATGGTTTCTTTTGGGGTTGGCTGATGTCTTGCTTTGAATCTATTCTTTCACAGAATTCAATGAAATACTTTGAATGGTTCCTTGTACATGTATTTTGAATACACCGGTATTTACTATGTAGTTGTATTCTCTCCCTTTTTCCCTACACACACACACACACACACACACACACACATCCCCACACATTCACACGCACGCACGTACACACACACACACACACACACGCTTCTCAAGTGCAATTTATGTAATGTATTTAATATTGATTGCTCTGTGTTGAGTTAGGCACAGATATATCGCCATCAAGCCATGTTTGCTTTTGGTAGAATTGCAGTTTTATGTTCATATTCTTTAGCGTGCACTCACAATTTTCAATGTCTATTATTTACAATATTTCTGAATGACTCTTTTCTATTATTGACAATTTGATCTTTACAATTAACCCATTTATCCCTGAGTTCCTACAGCAGGATATGGATTGACCATGATAATTCAAAGGTAGTGCCAGATTAGCTTGGCGCCTGAAGGCACCAAGCTAATCTGGCACTACCCTTTTATTATCATGGTCAATCCATCTCCTGCAACTGGAACAGTCATTAGGCAACACCTCCAAAATATTAGAAATGGGACCTTGGGGCTAAAAGGGTTGGCATCTGCTGTGTTTACTATTTTTTCAAAGAAAAAAACATATGTTCAGTCATGTAGCCGTTGTCATTATTCTCATGTTTTTATTTCTGTGATAGTGTTTGTTGATCTGATCACTAACAGTATTTTGACTTTTTTCTGTTTACAGTGGCTGTCTCCATAACTGTGAATTCGGTGTGCTCAGGACAAGGGCTTGCAGGCTTGTACAGCCACATAACGTTGTGGTGGAAATCATTTCCATGCACAGCTATAGTATTCCATTCTTGCATGGCAGCTGACAGTATGGACCAAAGAACTTATTGTAGATACCACTAGAAAAGGATGGGGTAAGGTGTTGACGGGAATGTGGTGTAAACTAGCTGGGATCAAAGCTGCACTTTGTGTGAGGAAAGCAGATGAAAGTAATGACCTGCAAGAGATGCAGAACTGCCCCCATCCCCACCTTACCCACTGTAGTTGCTGGGGCTCGATCATGAAACTGTGTGCCTCTTGCAGATAGATCTTGTTTGCTGAATGGGTGTGAGTAGACTGGTAATGATTGTGTTTACATGTGTAGCCTGGCTGTGCATGGGGCACAGTATAATAACTATTTTATCGTGGGTCCAGATATTGGTGGCCTTTATGTACTGAAGATTTTTTGCACAGACTGTCACTTTAGGTGGGTCGGACTGGCGTGGGTTGCTTTTGGTGGAAGGCAGCAGTTTCTTTGTTCTGTTTATTATTGAATATTTTGTTTGTTGTTGTTTGTTACATGCACTGTTTGTTTTGTCAGTGCATTGTGATTGCATGTTTACTCTGGTATGCATTATATTGCTGTTTTCTCTTTATGCACAGAAGCACCAGGTTCTAGATTATTTATGGTTCCTTGTACACGGTTATGTGCATGCATGCATGTGTGCCTTGTGGCCTACTGGTATATGTATACATGTGTGTGTGTGTGTGCTCACGCAGATAATTACATACTATGATTAAATGAAATGTGCGGAAGTGTGTCATGATGCGAGTGCATGTGTATATGTGTGTGTAGTAATACTTATTTGGTGTGAGAAAGCTAAATCCATACTCTTAAATGTACACAAAGATATACTGTTACCATCTGCATGATCTCACACAAATTGTCTGCGTTGAAATATTTGTGAACCAGGAGTCATCAGTGTCTTGTGTGTGCTTTTTATTTGTTTTTTATTACCCATCTTAATCCCAGTGACTATGTACCAATTGCAGGGGATGGATTGACCATGATAATTCAAGGGTAGTGCCAATTAGTTTAGGCTTTCAGGTGCCAACCTAATCTGGCACAGCTCTCCGATTATCATGGTCAATCCATCTCCTGTTAGGCATCGGTGCTAAATAGGTCATTATGGACAAGATTTGAATCGGCATGAGGCATCAATTCTCATAAACCCTCTTTGCTGGTTGAGGTTTATTAGGATCTGTGTCTGTTACAGATGCATGGAGGTTTGCTGTATTAGTGTTCCAAGTAAGCGAAAGGTCCACGGGCAGACATCAGCCTGAGGATGTTTTATTTGCTGGATTTTTTTTCTTTCTGTGATATTGTGTTGGTGTCTTGTAATATCTGCAAGAAGTGGTGTTCTCTTGTAGGTACACGGATCCCAGTACCTCTGTGGAAGGAATTACAGTGGAGATGGCGTTCTGTAGATCTCTCCCTGAAAGATCATTTTGTTCAGTGGCATACAGATTTTGCATGCCTGCCTTGTAGCATGCAAGATGTTACCTACACTGTAACTTTTTTTTCCTTTCCTTTTTTGTATGATGTCACGTGTATAGTAGCAGTAACGAAATAAATTGTGCCACTATATATGCTCGTCTTGTATGATGCATGGTTACATTTCGTCATTTACCGTTGGTTATCTTGGAGTTAGCATTGTCATATGCTTCCTGCATGTGTGGGGGAGAACAAGTATTGGTACAATCAGACCACACAAGGGACTATCAGGAAATGGTTCCCTTAGCGCTTTGGGTGTCGGTAGCAGTTTTAGTCACGATGATTCCTGAAGGAATCATCGTGACTAAAACCGCTACCGACGGTCAAAGGATTAGACAGGTGGTCTTCTTACAAAGGGTCATCTACATAATAGAAGACCATGGGACCAAAATTGGGTGGTCTGCTTGGACCGGTGGTCACCTCGACAGGTTTGACTGCATGTGTAGATCCTGTGTTGCATGAAGTTCTTGTCATGAATCCATTATGTATGTGTTCTGATGTTCTTACTAATTTTCTTCACACGCAAAAGGTTGTAATTGTTGCAAACTGGGTTTTTTTTTTGTTTTTTTTACATTTTCAAAGCTTGTGACATAAACAAATAGCTTTAATTTGCTACTATTTGTTAATTGTTATTAGGTTATGGCTTCTTTGTATGCACTTTCATTAAGAAAGTGTATACTAAGAGATAATTAACCCCATCACTGTTGAGAAAAGGTGAACTCGGTCCAACTGCAAGAGACATGTATCCTCCTGAGCTACGGGAGTAGCTCTTTGCTTACAGATGTTGACTTCAGTCGCCACAAGGTCATTTCCCTTAGAACTCTATCAGCAGCAAGATCTGCCCAGCCAACGTTCGCATGCAGTGTGTGTGCCTGGCCATTTTTAGTGCTGAAAGTGTCATTGCAAGCTGTTACTTGGCATGCGCACGGGATCGAGAAATGAACTCTTGACACACTACTTGGTGGCAAAGTACAAAATACTCCAAAAGTTACTTAACCCTTTGGCTGTCGGGAGCGTTTTTGGTCGCGGTGATTCCTGCAGGAATCTCCGCGACCAAAAGCGCTCCCGACAGCCAAAGGGTTAGCAGGCAAAGAGTTAAGACCTCTGCGTCTGGCGTGCTCTGCTTTGTATCCATGTTCCTTGGGCTCTTTGGCTTTGAATTAACCCTGTTAGCCCCACGACTGCATTTCCCAAATTTTGGAAGTGTTAACGGCTGTGTACCAGTTGCAGGAGGTGGACTGACCATGATAATTCAAGGGTCATGCCAGATTAGCTTGGCACCTGAAGGTGCCAAGTTAATCTGGCACGACCCTTGAATTATCATGGTCAATGAATCTCCAGCTGTAGGGACTCGGGGCTAAAAGGGTTAACAGAGATTTCTGAAACGCTATTTGTGTCCACTGGCAGGGTCAGGGCATGTGGCATTGTCTTGCAAGTTTCACTTTCATATTGTCTCCTTCACACGATCCAATTACAAATGTATTCCAAGTTTTCACTGGGTGAATTTCTGACTGATCAGTTCTCCATATAAGCATGACCGTGACTTTTGTACCCACCATATATGGACTTGGTTCCTGATGATTTCCCAGTTTTAGAGGGCTATGCTGGCTGATCTCTTACACATTCCTGCAAGCCTGCTGCCTAGTATGTAAAAGGTTGTCGGGCTGGCGTTGGTTGCAGTTGGGCTGCGCATGGCTGCCAACCTCAGTCCAATGGCTTTTGCTTATTTGTTACGTGGCAGGAGCTCATGAAACTCTATGCCTCTTGTAGACAGAGGGTATTAGCTAAAGGGTGCTATAGTGTTGGGTGGAATTGTTTTTGAGGATCTGTAGTATTTTTCACTGGTTGTGATAATTTTAGTCTTATCATTCTTAAACAGACATTTGACCATGGACGAGTGGGAATGGATTCTGTACTCATTTTTGTGGCTGCCCTTCGTTTTGGTCATTGCTTGTTTTATGTAGCGCCTGTGTAAGGTACATGTAATTTTTATTGTGTGTATCAGTTTACTGTACAAAACGCACCAATTGTTCTCAGTTGTGTGCTGGTCTGTTATTTTGGACTTTACAGCTTAAGTCATGAGGTCCAAAATCACATGCCAACACGTGTATTATGCACTCTTCACTTGTTCTGTGAACATTTTCGTTTCATGTACAATGCTGCTACACTGATGCATGCAAAGAAATCTGGAAAATACATGTATATTCTGCCTGCATTTGACACTGAAAACCTTTTTGACCCTTTGACTCGCAGAACTAAATGACTTCCTTTCTGTAGAAAGGAAGTCATTTAGTTCTGTGAGTCAAAGGGTAAACAACTACACTTATGTGTGCTGGTTTGTGATTTCAGCCTTAGGATGGTAGGTCCAAAATCAGAGACCAGCACACACATTCAGTCACATTAGCTGTGACCATGGTTGTGTGCCAGTTTACAGAGTAAATGAGGTATTGTAAATACCATGCTGGTGTTCATTGCTGTATTCCATATGCTTGCGTAATTCTCATCATTTGCAACGAAGGGTGCTATACATTCAGTTGTCAGAGTAATAGCGGTACACTGATTAACATCACAGAATATTTTTCATAATTCATTTGAGCTTGAACTTCACAGGTTGTTTTTAATAAATGATTTGATCTTGAACTATATTCACGTATTTACAGCCTCCGTGTTTTCCAGTGCAGAGTATGGATCACTTAACTCATTCAAGATGTGCCGCATCTGGATACGCAGCATAAGCCACGTATCTGGACGCAGTGCATCTCAAATGAGTTAACCCCCTTGTGCATGCAAACACCACTGCTGTAAACAATATCGGTGGGGTGGCTGCACGGTGGTAAGCAAGTGCTCACTCTATCCTCTGTTGTATGATTGTAAAATGTTATTGGTGTATCTCTTTTAAGTCGCTGTATCACCTGTTACACAGCATTTCTTGTATCGTGTTATGACACTGGCTCAGCGAAACACTTCAAATCTCAAGTCTCTGTGATAAAAGACAAAAATTAACTGCTGTCAAGGAAATAGGGCTTTGTGCATCGCTTCAGTTCAAAGTTTTCTGATATCAAGTTACTGCCGGACTGAATAGGAATGTGTCTGGTACATGGACACTGTGGATTGGCTGCTAACTATATAGCAAACACTACTGGGCTAAAGCAAACATCGTAAGAAAAGCTGACATAATTATCAACAATTTCAAGCTTAGAACCCATCCTTTTACAGCTAGCACGTTGCAGAAGATAGATTGATTGGTAGTGAAAAGGTAGTGCTAGCTTAGCTTTACACCTTCCAGGTAATGGTCAGCACTTTTTGATGTGGTAATTCCTGCAGGAATCATCTTGACTCCTGCAGGAATTATCACAACGAAAAATGCTACCAACTGCCAGAGCATTATCAATCAAAGTTGTTGAATCCCCAGATGTGTCAGGCTTACCATAAATCCTACTCCTTTAACCCCTTCACCACCCAACTGCAAGAGATGCACATCCTCACGAGTCCCCACACGTGGGACTCATGAAGATCTGAGAACTCTACTTTGCATGCTTGTTTCTTGGGCAGATTGGTTTCTTTGGCGTTCAATGAACCCATTAAATTCGGAGTTGTAATTTCTTCAGATTTGTGAGTTGTGTATGAAGGATATATTACAGTTCAGGAGATAAACTGACCATGCTAATTCAAGGTTGGTGTAAGGACAGCTTGGTGTCCAGAGGCATCAAGCCCCCACCCGGGTCTGCCCTGGGGGACTTGGGTGGGGTTAGGTACTTTTTAGTTCCCAGGGTCACCCTGGTCAGCCCCACAGGGTGAGTTTTTCTCTCTATTCTGGGGCATGTGTTTCTGTCTACCCTTGGTCCATTCACCTGTATTTGCCTTTTTAAAACTCTCCCTACTGTCTGCACTGCCTGTAGCTCTTGATATTGGATGTGTGTTGCTAAATGGTCTTAGCTTTATTTAGGCCCCATGTGTTAGGTTTATTTAATGTATTTGACCGGCTGGCGACATACATTCAATGTTCTGTTTATTTTTTTTTTCACAAGCAGTGCAGGCACGTCCTGAGAAAGCCTTGTTGCTGTCGGGACGTTAAGCAATGTACAATCAATCAATCCAGAGGCATCAAGCTGTTCTGGCACCAAACTTGAATGGTTTGGTCAAGTTTATCACGTAAAAGTGTATCAAGGCTTAAAGGGTCAACACATTCGCGACGTGCTGCATTCGGATACACTGCAAATAGTCGCGTGTCTGGATGCAGCACATCTCAAATGAGTTAACAAAGATTATAAAAACACAATTGGCATCCACTAGTACAGTAGTAGTGAAGGAGTCAAATTCTAAACCTTTAAACTGCATGTATGACAAGTGTCGGTGTGTCAGATTCTATCTCTCGGTTCATCAGTGTGTAGTGAGGTCTACACACAATGATTTGTAAAATCATAGATTATTTTCCAGGTTTTGCTTGCTAGTGTATGACATTCATGTGCATACCTTTAGAACATGCATACAAGCTCGTAAACTACTGCCCAACATTTTTCTGCTGAAGTGAGGATTCTCAGTTGAACATAATTAAGCCGAGAGAAACCTGCCATTACCTCTTTGGCTGTCAGTAGCGCTTTTTTTGGCGAGATGATTCACCTGAACCAAAAGCACTACCAACAGCCAAAGGGTTAAATGCCTTATGCACACAGCCACCATTATAGCTCAACCCATTTGGCCATGATAAAAAAATAATTCGAGGGTAGTGCCAGATTAGCTTGGCGTTTTCAGGCACCTAGCTAATCTGGACCTACCCTTGACTTGCCAGGGTCAATCCATCTCCTGTATCTGGCACATACCGGTAGTCGCTAGGTGACGCCCCCAACATTAGGGAAATGCAGCTGTGGGGTTAAATAAAGAAATGCTACAAGTTACAATTCAGCAAATTTGCTCTTGTGGCGATTTTTGTGAGGTGGCAGACACTTTTTGGATGTGATGGAGCCTTGTGATTAAATTTTAATGCAATAATTTCACGAATAAGAACCATACTATACATGTGTATTGTGTTGTTTTGTGCAATATATATGTTGTGTATTGTGTACACATACTCGTGGCCAATACAACCTGGAATAAAATCACAAATACAGGTGTTAACGTGTGTGTGTGTATGTGTGTACAAGACAGCTAGCAAACACCCAAAAACAAATAAAACAACATCTTAAAATTAAAACATCTTTTCAATCATGAGTTCAAACATTCTTAAAACTGATTAAACACTGAAGATGAAAACGTGCATTAATCAAGCCAAATAACATAAATATATCTTGAATATGGACAAAAGTGGACAAATACTGATGTGTGTGGATGAATTGTGATTATTCAATGCAAAGGCCTTTATTAACTAATTCAGCCCCAACAAACCACAGCAAGACATGGATTGAGCGTGATAGTTCAAGGGTGGTGCCAGAATAGCTTGGCGCTCATAGGTGCCAAGATATTTTGGCACCACCCTTGAACTATCGCGCTTGATCTGTCTCTTAGATTTGTAATGCAGTCCTTCATAGAGCAACTTAAAAATTTGGGGATTTTGTTCCTGAGGCAGAATGTATTAACAATGAAACGATTAACAAGTCATGTCTTCAGTGAAAAAATTAAGTCCCATGTGCATGCAGCCACCAGTACTGTTTACAATACTGGTGACTGCATGCACATGATGATATGCAATTATTGCTCCAAGCACACCAAACTAGCATCACAGTGCATGTGATCAACATAAAAAAGTACAAAACAAAAAAAAAATACAGAACACAAAAAAAACACCTATCAGGTAACAGCTGAGTCCTTGTTAATTCATTCTCCCCTGACAACATGAGGAGGGACCATGACAGCTCAAGAGTGGTGTCAGAATAGCTTGGCGCCTCTGTGCCAAGCTAGTCTGCCACCACCCTCGAACTAAGCTATCATGGTTGATTTAGCTCCTGAACTGTAATGTAGTCTTCAAAGGACAGATCCCATATTTGGGGAGTTCAACACTAAGGCTATAAACCACAGCAAGTATGGAACATATTTTGAAAAGCTCAAAGCGATCTGCTCTAGGGTGGACTTTAAATTGATTGCTGAAGTTTGCCGATATCTCAAATACCAGTAAGACTTTAATTTCTGTCCTTCCTTTTATGATCCCTGTGAGTAAGCCACATAACAGGTTTTAATTCCTACTCCCCTTTGTACGCATTGGTAGAACTCTCCTAAATAAAATGGAGAAGAAGAGCAGAAAAATCTTTCATTTTACCGCATGTATTAAAACTTCAGAAGTTAAGTCAGCCCTGTAGAGAGAGATACTAAGAGAGTACTAAGAATCAAATTTCAAAAAGGCCACACCGATCTATAAATCTCGCCTTTATTGAAATTAAAATCTGTGACGCACCATGGCCTCTCTATTATCACATAATCACCCTTTTGTTTTTTGAAAAAGTGGCGACCATGATTAGTGCGGCCTTTTTGATTTTTGATACATTAGTACTCTCTTAGTATCTCTCTCTATAACTATTGTCTCTGACAACACTTAAACATGTACTGTTAATTTGTTTTAATGTTTATGAACTTTACCCTAAAGCTCTGAACCCATAATGTTTATGAACTTTACCCTAAAGCTCTGAATACAATACACACTGGACCAGGAAGTATAATTCGATTACAGACTAAAATCCCCAGTAGCTGACTGCCTTGCACCGAGTATATGGGATTTTACAGAGTCTAAGATTCTCACGAGCCTAGATTTTTATAAGTGGACACAGGTCAGATCCTCAAGAGTCTCGGACTCCAGGCCTAACCTTTGTTTACAAGTATTAGTCTACTTTTTTCTGTTAGCTCTCTCGTAGCGAGTATTGGCGGGTCCTGTTTAATATTATTTTACTGCAAGTACAATTTCTGAAAAGGTGACTGCCGTCTTATGTATATTTTGTACAACACAGTCAGTACAAGGTCGTTACTCCACCGTTCTATTATAAGCAGTACTGACACGCACACGCACACACGCACGCACACACATACACACACACACATACACACATAACTACAGACAGACAGACACGCACACACACACACACACACACACACACACAGATTGTAAGATATTTCTTCCGAGTGCATAACCGACTGAACATGCCTGGCGCGAGCTATTGAAACACACCAGCCGGCGTGAGTCAATAATAACTCTTATTCAAGTTCACACACCAGCCGGCGTGAGTGTACATGGTTTAGACTGTAACTACGCTTTCAAGCTGAAAATAGACACATTACTCACTGCTTTATACAGACACCTGACTAAGTACATAAACAACAGATCCTCAAGAGCCCCTGGGCTCCCGGGCTTGACTCTATTGTACAACAATTCAGTCAGCTGTACTCTCAGGGCCCTCATTATGAGTAAGTTTTGAAACTTGGCGACATGCTTTTGACAGATTAGCATTTCAGTTTTGAATACTCTGCCGAGCTCATGGAGGCTCCAAGATTTATGAATATTATTTTTGACATAATATTCAAGCGATAATGTCGTCGCTCTTTTGTTTGGCTGAATGGGCCTGTCGTCTGCTTACTAATGTATGTGTTGTTACCCTTGGTACCGTCTGTAGGTAACATACATGTCTCATAGTCACCCAACACAGAGAGAGGCCTGATTTAAAAGTCTATATAGATGTGTGTGCTATTACATACCCTGTTTAAATCTGTGTACATTTAACATAGAAAAGCTGTCATCTTGTTTACCAGCAATGAGTCACGATCACCTGCCTGTTTGCACCGAAATCAGCCTAGTCACACACACACACACAGGGCCCGCACGCACGCACACACACACGCACGCACGCACACACACGCACACACAGACACACACGCGCACAATGGTATCATAACACACTTTTCTCAATCATGCCGTCCTAATGTTTACCCGGAATATGTTTACACCACACAGCCGTCAATGCCTAGGCCATACAAAGTCTTTGTGGCACCCCCCACCCGGGTCTGCCCTGGGGGACTTGGGTGGGGTTAGGTATTTTTTAGTTCCCAGGGTCACCCTGGTCAGCCCCACAGGGTGGGTTTTTCTCTATTCTGGGGCATGTGTTTCTGTCTACCCTTTGTCCATTCACCTGTATTTGCCTTTTTAAAACTCTCCCTACTGTCTGCACTGCCTGTAGCTCTTGATATTGGATGTGTGTTGCTAGATGGTCTTGGCTTTATTTAGGCCCCATGTGTTAGGTTTATTTAATGTGTTTGACCGGCTGGCGACATACATTCAGTGTTCTGTTTAGTTTTTTTTTTTTTTCACAAGCAGTGCAGGCACGTCCTGAGAAAGCCTTGTTGCTGTCGGGACGTTAAGCAATGTACAATCCAATCTTTGTGGCACTGCACCATTGCCAGCTGACAGCCCTGAATAGACGTCATGTTCTAACTGATATACTTGTGTGTACACACACCACCCATTACATTCACCCCTGTATGGGCGAACAGGTTTTGTTTACCGGCGTTCTCAGCGATGTGGGACTATTGACACTACCCACGTTTCAATTCCAGTGCCATGTGTGTCAACTGTCACTTTGAAAACATGCTATTTGAGCCAAACAGGTTTTGTTAGAGGTACATAACACACATACACACTCACTGACACACGGACACACGCACGCACACACATGCACACAATGACACACACACGCACACAGTTCAGTTATTTTAGGGTTCACAGTGTCTTTTGTATATCTGAGTGACGCTATGAATCGTTCTACTTTACCGAATCCCTTCTATGAGAACATAAATAACACATGTTTTATTGTAGATTTTCAGTAGCCCACTCGATCACAGATTCTTATGAGCATGGCGAGATTCTCAAGAGCCACTGTTTTTTTATTGGGTTTGAGTCAACTGTAAAGATTTCTGAATCTCTGCATAATCCAAATGACACACACACACGAGACATGACACTGAGCTAAGCCTACAAATGTACATACCTGTACCCTTGCTACACACAAACAGGAACAATATCCTCAATGAATACTCACTCACAAATCAGTGACGCAGTTGTCTACCAAGGTCATTCTTGGGTATGCCACATATAGTCTATGGGAGACAACTCTGTATAGTGGTTAAATCTTCTAATGATTACGTCCCTTATGTCATTGACTATAAGCAGGAAATACATGCTGAATGGTGGAAACGTATAAAATTACTGTTCAGTGTAATTTCCTAGAAAACATGATTTTGCTTGATAACAATTATTCTTTTGTTTGTCTAATAAAAATGACAGACGGACAAATCCAAGTGTTTGATGTTACAGAATGCTTCAAAGATGTTAAGTGTTTTTATGACTTAAAAACACGTGTGTTTGGACCCAGCTTTAAACTCTCAACACCGTCAATAAGGATATACACGACATATAACGTTACTTTGGAATATTCAGATGGATTACCACGTTATGATTATGAGACTGTTGATCTTAAGACAAATGCTTTTAAAGTTTATAATGCTAACAGTGGCCACTTGCGTTGGTTTGAGGTATTGTGTAATGACATATTTGATCAATTAAGGAAACTACATTGTTATATTGAAAGTGTTACGTTCAATAAAGTAATATTACACCTGCAGGACAAGACTTCAAGACAAACACCAGGAAAGTAGTTGACTTGTTTATCATAACTACAGATAATACAGTATTACATATGGTGTGACAATGGTAATATATTTTTTATTTTATTATTTTGTCGGACAAATAAAAATGACGGACAATTCACAAAGCCCTGGCCCACCAAGTTTAAGAAACGTGTTTCACACAACAAACTTGCCTATATCCAATACTAACAATGTCTATGAATCAATAGAAAACTCTTTTTCTGTCATACAAGATAATCTTCTTACAGGCAGTGTTAAAATTCAAATTGTTGCAAAAATAGAATTTACTAGAATGGACGGTGAATTGATTGTATCGTATATATCAACAAGACAACACACTGTTAACACAAAAAGAGAATTGGAGAACGTGTTTAGAGACAGACTATTACCAGACTTTCTCCAAGCAATTGACAGTGCAAAAATGAAGGGGTCTGGCTGGCATGAAGGACATGTACATGAACTGCAACTAAAGCAGTCAAGGTATCATCCTATATTAGGCAAATCATGGTTGCCACTACCAACAGAGGTTGCAAACAAAAAGGCTGTTGTTAATATACAGAACAATGACAACTACTGTTTCATGTGGTGTGTGCTTGCTAAACTACACTTTATAAAATCAAAACCTGAACGTGTATCTAACTACATCAAATTTGTAAATGAACTCACTTCAGTGGCATTGAGTTCCCTGTTAAAATAGAGGACATAGACTTGTTTGAAAAATTAAATCCAGGTATATCTGTAAATGTGTATGTGTGGGATAATGAATCTGAGAACAAGTTACAACCAATTAGAGTATCCCCAATTGCCCCAACCTATGGGCAGTCAGAAGATAAGCATGTTGACATGTTGCTAATCGGTCCTACCGGTGATGACAATAACTTTCACTACACAATTATCAGAAATATGTCACGTCTAATTCATGGGCATACAACAAAACACAATGGCAAACAGGAAGTGTGTAAAAAATGTTTACAACAATTCTCCTCTATTTCAGTGGCACACAAACACGTTTTACACTGCAGGTCACCTGATGATACATGACTGTACTTAAGTACCCAGATCCTGGTAGTCAAGTGTATTTTAAGAACTATGGGAATCAGCAAAAGCTGCCGTTTGTAGTGTACGCTGATTTCGAATCATTAGTTGTTCAATATGAAGGTCCTGTTCCAGAATCATTACCAAAGACTATAAAACTAAGTGACCAAGTGGTGTGTTCTTTTGGATACATTCTTGTTATGTCAGATGGTCTTCATTCAGAGCCTGTTATCTACAGAGGTGAAAATGCAGCATGTCTGTTTTTAACAGAAATGAGACATCTGTATAGTCAGGTAGTACAGTATCTCACAACATGTCAGATGCCTTTGGTGATGACAGAAGAAGACAAACTGAAATTTGATACAGCTGAGATGTGTTGGGTTTGTGAGCAACCCCTCCAGGGTGATAAAGTTCGTGACCATGATCACATAACTGGACGTTACAGAGGTGCTGCACATAACAATTGTAACTTGTTATTAAAAACAGATCCTAAGACATATAAGTTACCAATCTTTTTCCACAATCTCAAAGGATATGATTCACACATTATCATGCAGGCTGTAGATGAGTCTTACAAAAAAATTAGTTGTATTGCCCAGACAACTGAGAAGTACTTGACTTTTAGATTGGACAACAAATTAGCATTTTATGACTCCATGCAACATTTGTCTTTAGGATTGGCTAGTCTGGCACAAGGACTGACTGAGTATCCAATAACGAGTAAATATTTTGAGCCAGACTTGATTAAGAAAGGTGTCTATCCATATGAGTACATTGATCACTGGGTTGTGTTTGAGGAAACAAGACTACCACCGAAAGAGAAATTTTATTCCACACTAACTGGAAAAGGTATTTCTGACTGAATATCAACACGCACTTGATGTGTGGGATAAATTGGGGTGTCAGACAATTGGTGACTACCATGACCAGTACTTGAAAGCTGACGTTTGCTTGCTAGCAGACGTATTTGAAAGTTACCGTGAAAAGGGTTTGTTACACTACAAGCTTGACCTGCCTGTTACATAACTAGTCCTGGCATGACATGGGATGCATTTTTGAAATCCAGTAAGATATCTATAGACCTGTTGTCTGATCGGACGATGGGTGAAATGGTGGAACGTGGATTGAGGGGAGGCATTAGTATTGCAGCGAACAATTATGCCAGAGCCAACAATAAATATCTGGATGACCTTGACTTTGACCCCTCAAGGTCAAGGTCATTCATTACGTACCTTGACGCTAATAACCTTATGGGTTCGCGATGTGTGAGTTATTGCCCTTGAAAAACTTTTGTCTGTATGATTTGTCACAGTATGACATAACAGACATAACAAACAATATTATGAATCTTGGCCGAAACGACGCAAAGGGTTGGATCTTTGAAGTAGATCTAGAGTACCCACATCATCTACACGATTACCATAATGATTATCCGTTAGCTGTTGAGAAAATGAGTATGATGGGGAAAAAAGAAGACACCAAACTTGTACCGAATCTGAATGACAAATTCAATTTGTCACTATCGCTTGTTACAGTTTTACATCAGACACGGGTTAGTACTAAAGAAAGTTCACAGAGGCATTCAATTTGATCAGAGTGCTTTCATGAAAGATTACATAATGAAGAACACAACCCTCCGTGCCAGAGACGGCAACACTGCATTTGACAAAGACTTCTTTAAGCTTATGAACAATGCCTGTTTTGGCAAGACTATGGAAAATCCTCATCACCGCAAAGATGTGAGACTGGTCACAACTGAATTGGGTGCAATTAAACTTACAGGCAAGCCACAGTACACAGGGTATAAAGAGTTTCATTCATCATTGTATGCAGTGTCACTCAAAAAAAAAGATTGTTAAACTGGACAAGCCAGTATTCATTGGTATGGCAATTCTTGAGTTATCAAAATTACTAATGCTTGAATTTTATTATGATTACTTCAAACCAAAGTATCCTGACTGTCGATTGTTATACACTGACACTGACTCTATGATCATTGATGTGTGTACTGAAGACTTTTATGAAGACATGAAAACAGAGTTACATATGTACGACACATCTGACTACCCTAAAGACCATCTACTGTTTAGCACACAAAACAAGAAAGTGCCTGGTAAGTTTAAGGATGAACTAAATGGTGTGCCAATAGTTGAGTATGTTGGACTGAGATCAAAAATGTATTCTATACTGCACCAGAAGGGAAGTCAGTCGAAATCCAAAGGTATCAAAAAAACAGCAATAAAAAATAAAGACATTCGACATGAACATTACAAGCAAGTGTTAGATGGAGCATTAATGCCTGATTATCCAAACAAGTCACTGAGATCAAATAAACATAATCTTGAAATGATCCAAACAAATAAGAAGTCACTTGCAGTTGGAGACACGAAACGAGTGTTTCACAGTAAGGAAAAGGCTTATGCACCTGGTCATTACAGGCTCAAGTTATCTGAAGACATTTGTGATGAACTGGTTGATGAAATAATTGATGAGTTAGTTACTGAAATGAGTAACGGTGTCTGGGGGAATAATCTGTAATTCTTCTCTGACAAATGCCCTCTGGGGCGCAGGGTCATACAGGTAATATATTGTTGCGTCTGGACCGGGGATTATTTTTTTTATATTATGAACGGATGTGGACCAGATGGGGTCTGTCGCCCTGCGTCTGTCGTCGTTCTCAGCCTCCCCTGGTTGATATAAATATCTCACCTGTTTAGTAAACAAGCTTGTGTCTGGAGGTGGGGTTGGTCCTGTTTTTGACTCTGTAATTGTTTTCAATTTAATAGCATCAACAGGCTTTGGGTGGCCTTCATTGTTCATTGCTTTTATCACATGTGGTAATCTCTTAACCCACTCAGTGTTACGGGTGTCATGCATGAGTTCCTTTGAATACTGGTAACTGAAAAGTCTCTCTGATAATTGTTTGTTAAAGTTCTCTACAATTGCCTGTGATCTGTGTACACCTGGAATGCCTCGTCTGACCAGTACGCCATGCTTCGCAAATAACTGATTAACTGCACCTTTGAATTCTGATCCGTCATCAACTTGCACTAGTCTGGGGTATCTTAAAGGACCTCGACCATATATTTTTGTTAATGCTGTAGCAACAGTGGTGGCTGTTTTGTCAGATATGGGTTCAGCGTCTTTATATCTTGAAGCAATGTCTACAACAGTCAGTGCGTACTTGTATCGTTTCTTTCTTATTGTGTCATGTGGTAAGAACAGGAGGTCCATTTGGTGTGTGTCATTAGGTGATGTGTTCTCAAAATGAGGCCTTGTTATTTTTCTTGGAGCAGGGAGATATATCTGCCAAATTGCCTGTCTCTGTAACCATTGTTTGACTTGATTGAGTGTTATATCTCCGCCCACAGCGGCATGTAATTTCTGAATAGCTGTTGCTCCTTTCCAATAGCCTGATGGAGAGTAATATATTTTCGATAGTTTATTTTCGGCTGCCATTTTTTCTAGCAATGAAAACTCCTGTAAAATAAACAAATGTCATTCCCACTAGAACAAAGATTATCTCCCCGTTTCTTTGTTCTGGGCTTGGTTGATAGTAGTCACTTAGTTTTGGTTTCGGTATAGACATGTCTTCACCCGTGACAAGAAAATATTCCCTGATTGCTTCGTCTGTATTTGAAAACGTATGTTGTGCGTGACCCTCTAGTCTAAGTTTTTCATTGATGAAATCAAGTTTCTCAATTCTATTCTTTTCATAATCCTGCTGGGCTTGAGCAAGTTTTTCAGATGCCTCATTGTGACGTTTCATTTCTTCTGCAGATTCTTCTCTACCCATTTTTGAAAAGAGGTAGTTTGATCCACTGAATGCGAGGGCGTTAACAACTGCCCCATTAATCATAATAGCTATCGTCGCCATATTTATTTTATTTACATAGAAACATTTTCGGGAATAATTCCTTGCTTGACAAGAAAATCTTTTGTCGCAATCGACGCTGTAACAACTACAATTAGCTTAGCGCTGTCTTCGAAATCTAATCTACTCAGGTCTGCTGATTTCATTTTGAGTAGACTTTTTCCTAGCATAGAATAAGCTACTGCTAATCCACTGATTACGGCAGAGTGATACACAAGGTTCATTATGTTCTTTGTGTAATTCATTTCTTAGGCAAGAAAAATTAAAATAATATTTTTATTTACTGCATATAAAATGGGTCAACGGCTTTGGGTGTTACTGGTAATGTGGCGACTTCTGGTTTTGTTTTTGGAGTGTCTGATTTTTTGGACACTGTACGAGTCTGTGGTTTGTATTTTTTGTATAATTGATAACCTACGTAACCAAATCCGACAACAAATCCGGCAATTATATATTTTGTTGTTTGAGGTTTGGGGTCAGGGTCAGACTTAGTTGTTTGTCTCTCACTTTGATGTGGGTGTGATGGTCCTGATGGTAGTGACAGTGATAACGGTCCTGACGGTGCTGACACCTGGTTAGTTACATGAGTCTTTTCTGTTTGTGTTTGAAGCTGTAATTTTTTTTGCCTGGTCCATTCGGCTAATCTTTTTCCTGCATCAACGCGGCCTGGACTGTTAACCTTAGTCACAGTTTGAACCTGTGTCAAAACAGGGTCGGGGTTCAGTTGCGGAGTCGTCTGGGTTTCGTCCATTTTCTTCTGCAGTAAGATTTATTTTTGAAAAATCAATATGACTCCCGGTAACAAGCAATGTTACAACAGGTGCAAGGTAATTTCCAAACTTGTAAAACATGACACATGCTAATTTACCAATTGAACTTGAAACAATAGGATTGCTTTCAAGGTCGTGTGATAGGCTGTCACTATCCACAGGTAGAAAGTGACTCACTGCTTTTGTGTATAGGCATACTAGAGATCGACTTAAATCATGAGTCATTTGTGAAGCGATGTGGTTTTCATATTTTGAATGAAGCTTGATTAGCTCGTCAGCCGTAAGATTGATTGATTGTACATGGCTTAACGTCCCGACAGCAACAAGGCTTTCTCAGGACGTGCCTGCACTGCTTGTGAAAAAAAATAAATAAACAGAACATTGAATGTATGTCGCCAGCCGGTCAAATACATTAAATAAACCTAACACATGGGGCCTAAATAAAGCTAAGACCATTTAGCAACACACATCCAATATCAAGAGCTACAGGCAGTGCAGACAGTAGGGAGAGTTTTAAAAAGGCAAATACAGGTGAATGGACAAAGGGTAGACAGAAACACATGCCCCAGAATAGAGAGAAAAACCCACCCTGTGGGGCTGACCAGGGTGACCCTGGGAACTAAAAAATACCTAACCCCACCCAAGTCCCCCAGGGCAGACCCGGGTGGGGGTCGTCAGCCGTAAGAGATTCAATATCCTCTGTCATGTATTGTTTTCCGAGATAAGTCTTTGACTTGCCTGACACAATTACAGAAAGAAGGCGCTGTTTTTTCGAGTCTAAGTCTTTGTTCTCTACAGCATTAATATCATTCAATAGAAGGATTTCATCAGGGTTCATTTATATTGTTATTTTAAAAAACAAAACAAAAAACAAAAATTAATTTACTAACCCATACCCTGTGGGCTGATCTGTCTTTAAAATGAGCTTTAGATGCTTAGTTGATTTCAGTTTATTTTTCACATCATCACGTTCATGCTTATTTGGGATGACATCATTCTCTCTGAGACAGTCTTCAAAGCTGTCACGATCCTTGCAGTAAAACAAACAGATAAACTTTAACTGTTCTCGAAAATCTTTCAGTACAGCATTATATTTCTGAGTGAGAATCCATACACTGACGTTTGCGTGTCTACCACTGAAAGCTGCTAGAGTGTTTCTCTTCTTGACAATGTCTTTCTCTGCTGAGCAGTCATCAACAATAAACAATGTTGACTGTCCTTCAAATTGCTTGTAAAAATATTGTAGGTAGTCATTCAGTTTCTTTTCAGGGTCAACTAAGTATATGTTACTGTCAGTCCAAATGAATAAACGATTGTGATAAGCTTTGTTGTGTTTGATTGTAGGACAAAATATTACAATGTTTTCAAAGTGGTGTATGTATCTTGTTTGTAAGAGGTTAAGTACAAATTCAGTTTTACCACACCCTGTGGCGCCACAAAAGAATCCACAGTGTGGGTCGAGTGTCATTAAGCTCAGGTTCATTTTAATACACAATATAATTTTAATATATGTGTCCACTCAGTCTACTGTCTTGTATATTGAGTTGTGCATCATATATCAGGTACAAATATATATTTATGGCTTCGGCTTTTTCAACCTTCTTTTGTATCTGAATTGTTATTCCATCACTGCCGTTCTCAACAGTTCGACCTGACCCATGAAGGTAATCATCATCTGTACTGCGAAGGTCTAGCCACAGTGCATACTTGTTTGTAAGGTATTGTCCGATCCTAACATCATACAGATGTAGATCTTTGCACGCAATGTTTGCAGGTTTATCTCTAATCCTTCCACCCGCAAAATACTTTGTGATCTCATCGTAGTGTTGATAAGGTAACAAACCTGAAGCGTACACTTGATTAGGACGGCCTTCAATTGTACAAGACAAATGTGTAATCTTAGGATTGTAGAATTTTTCTGAATCCCGTTTGTATGGACTCACCGGTTCAACAAACAACATAAGAATACCTTTCAGTGACCTGGCAGGCGTGTTCAAGTTTATGTTCCACATTGGGTCACTCTTGTCTTTGGGTATTAAACTATGTCTAATCACACGGTCATAATAAATTGGAAGTCTTGACTGATACTGATTTTGAATGAGTCTGGCTAGTTCAGTATGTGTGACAATTTCATATTCCAAAGAAATGTTAGAGATCTTATATGTTGCATCTGTGGCAGATGATTTAATAACTTTGGAGTAGTCATTGAAAGTTAGTTCAAAGCTCAGACGGTCATTCAGTGCCCCTTGATAATAAGGCAAATGTGCTGTTAGGATTTCAAACTCAAGTGGAATGTAAAATCTGGTTCCATATGTTTCGGCCATTATAACGTCCTTGGCTACCCCAGTAGTTACCTTATCTGCTGCATTGATTCGAAGTTTACCAACATTATCAGACTGTATGCCTTGGTAAACACGGTCTTCTCGTTCTTCTCTTGTGAGCCAAAGATCTTTGTAACAGTAGAACACATCTGAGTCATCAAGACTAAACACTTCTTGTTCTTCAAGTTTTACTTTAATAGTTCTAACAATTGCTCTACCAAGATTGTCAACCAGTGTTCTGTTTACATCTGCGTCTGATGATAGTTCAATATTAAATGCTAGGCGTGCAGTGCCAGGAACAATAACGTCACTGAGACCTAGGTTTGGAAACTTGACTGTAAGTGTTTGGTTCTGGTCTATGGTACTTGGATTGTTTGTGATGACGATTGATTGTCTTATGCCCTTAACACCCAGAGGCTCACGTAGTTTTCTGTATGGGTCTAACTTTGATCCGTAAGACTGTGTCATTTTTATTATGCACAATAAAAAATAATAAATTAATAAAACAATGGCAGCGGGAGGATTTAATCATGAAGATTTTGAAATGGATGACACATATGATTTTGGTAATACAACAGATATGACAGATATGGCAGATATGACTGGTACAAGAAATATTTACAGTTTACGTCACGAACTTTTAGAAACCAAAGTGAACTCATTTTATGATCATGTTGGTGGCCGCCCAGACAACATAGATCCTAATCAGTTTGAACTTGATGGCAGGGGTCATTTATATTTAAACACTGTTGACAAAGGAAAAGTACTATTGACTAACAAAAAAGACTCTAGTAGGTTTAGGGCTTTAAGTACAATAAAAAATGAAGGTGGTGTTGGTGCCTTACGCCAACTTGGTATTGGAGGGTCTCCTGTCACGCCAAGACTGGCTAGTGTTCTTCACGACACGCAAACAAAGTTGCCAACAGGGCAACAAATTGAAATGGCACCTGTAACAAGCCTACCAGAAATAGCAAACACTGTGATACAAGAAACTTCATTTACTGAAGGACAAATAAATGACGCTTTGAAAACAATAGATGATCCACCTTTGTCAATGAGAGAGATTATGGGTTTGGATAAAACACTGCAGACAATAAGAGGTGAGATGGTAAATAATGTTGCCAAACTGGGTGAGCTTGATAAACACATAGAACGTGAGAAAGAGAAACTGGCTACAGCAGACACAGAAATGAAAGAAAGAATCCAACACAGATTAAATGATTTGCAGGTAGAAAGATTAGGAAGGTTAGAAACAATTAGTATTGGAAGACAAAAACTGAAATCACAGGTCAACAGAATTAGAGAAACTATTCAGAAAATACTTCACGAAGACACTACTCTGGCTGAGAGACTAAAAACACTTTTCAGAGAACAGGGTATTACAATTGCTAGTTTAATTACTGCTCTTGGATTTATTATCAGTACTGTTGTGTTAGCTGTTTCCGGTGCTGGTGGGGGTGCACCCCCGGCCCCCGACACCACCAGCCCCGGGTCCGCCAGCACCACCAACAGACCCAAAAGATTTACAGTCATGGGTAAAGAAACAACTGTCTCACATATCAGACTTGCTTAAGAAATTGGCTCTGAAAGCAGTGGATGCTTTGCCCGGCATAATTGGCACAGTTGTCAGTTGGCTGATTACTACAGCAGCAAAGGTAGTTGGGTTTATGGCGGAGCATGTGTGGATCTTTCTGGTTACAGTAGGAGGGTTGATGGTGGGTTATTTAATGAAACAGATAAAGAAGTAAAACCCTTAATCCTGTTAATCCTATTACCAATGCAGTTCTTTCTGACTCATGTGTGTCAGGGGTTGACTGTACTGGTTGTATGAGTGTCGGTGTTGGGGCCGGGGCCGGGGCTGGGGGTGTTACCGTCTGTAATGATTTTAATGACTGTACGTGTGTTGTTGTTGCTCCTAAGTTTACAGATTGATTAAGACCGAGTTTTTGTCCAACACCTGCAACAATGATTTCATTATTATAATTTGTTATTGTACCCATTTGGAGTTGAAGGTCAGATGGTAACATGTATAACCCTATGCCGACTACAAAGTCAACTTTCGATCTGGCATATCTGAGAACGTCTTGGTAGCGTTGTATGCTTGATGGGAGATCAACTGTTGAGTTAATTGAATCTTCAAGATTTGCAAGAAACTGTTTTTGTGCTTCAAATTTGCCTCTTCCATTCAAAATATTTGATTTTGTTAGTGATTGTGCTCCTAGTAAACACCAGACATATGTTCTGATAGACTCATTGACGCGCTCGACTCCTGCTTGAGTAAACCCGTCAGTTTTATCTAAAATAAATGTAGGCGGGGAAGTGGCGCAGTGGTTAAGGCGTCTGCCTCCAATGCCAAAGGTGCGAGGTTCGATACCGGGTTCCGGCGTTGGATTTTTCTCCTCTGGTGTCACCGTCTGGGCAGTGGGCAGATGTTCACATCTGCACGGGACATAGACGACCCCGGCCCCCACGAGTCCCCTGCTGCCTTGCAGGCCTGGCCGCTTGGCTGCGGAAAGGCTAAGGGAGGAAACCCCTGACATCAAAGCCCTCGTGTCTCCGGGGAAGGCTTTTGAGCCAGAGACTAAGACAAGGACAGTCTGATATAAAACCTACGACCCGAGGACCTCGATGCCACCGTCCCAGCTTGCTAGGCCATGGCAAACGAACCAAGGGTTTAAAGGGTGGGGCCAGTACTGCGCACACTGCACTCCACCAAAAAGCTCCACCGCGCAGGCTTTAGGAAACGCCCACGGACTATGACACTGAACTTTCCAAGTCCTGTAGCGATGGGCAAGGGGCAAAACGGCAGGTGAAAGATGTCACTGGAAGCCGCAGTCTCAAACCTGCATGCAGGCGGTTCAGGATATTGGTCGCCTGATGTTGACCTGGGGATGACAACGTCACTCGGCACACCCTGAACGACCAAGCAGCCTTCTCTAGGGACAGCACTGCTTGCTCCACACGGAGAGGGGCCTAGAAAAGGTGGCCTAACCAAAGCTCATCCCCTTGTAACCCCAGTTGGCTAGCCGCGGTCAACGGGCATCTTCTCATGCGGTTAGAAAACAAGAAAAAACAATGGATCCACTCTCATGACGACCACGACCGGACTCAACGTAGCATGTTGGAACATCCGAACCATGCTCGACACAGCAGACAGCGGACGCCCTGAACGTCGCTCCGCCCTCATTGCCCATGAATTGCGGAGGTTAAACATCGACATCGCCGCTCTCAGCGAAGTACGCCTTCCGGAGGAAGGCAGCCTCCAAGAACTTGGCGCTGGCTACACCCTCTACTGGTCAGGCAGGCCTGCATCAGAAAGACGGCTCTCAGGTGTGGGCTTCATGGTGAAGACCCCCATTGCGACTAAGTTGGAAAACCTACCAACGGGTCACTCCGACCGCATCATGTCCATGCGCCTCCCACTGAGACACCAGCAATACGTCACCCTTCTCAGTGTGTACTCCCCAACCCTCCTGGCAGAGCCTGCAGAAAAAGATAAGTTCTACTCTGACCTGCGCAGCCTCCTGCAGAGCACCCATGCAGACGACAAAGTCATCATCCTTGGCGACTTCAACGCCAGAGTGGGCCAGGACTCTGAAGCCTGGAAAGGAGTCCTCGGCAAGCATGGCGTTGGGAACTGCAATGACAATGGTCGCCTACTGTTGGAGCTCTGTGCAGAGCAGCAACTTGTCATCACCAACACTACTTTCCAGCAAAAGGACAGTCGAAAGACCACCTGGATGCATCCTCGCTCCAAGCACTGGCACCTTATCGACTATGTCCTAGTGCGTCAGAGGGACCGCAGTGACGTCCTCCTCACCAGAGTGATGCCCAGCGCAGAGTGCCACACTGACCACCGCCTTGTTCGCTGCAAACTCAGGCTCCGCCTCAAGCTGAAACCCAAGAAAGGGGGTCCCCACAAGAAAAAGCTTGATGTTGCCAGCCTTCAGCGTGACGACAAGAAAGCTGCCCTTCAGGCCGATTTACAGCGCATGCTCAAAGACACAGTTGATCCAGCAGACTCCTCCCCTGAAACACTCTGGGAACAACTGAAAACTGCTATTGTAAAATCCTCTGTGGAAGTCTTGGGCTTTGCTAGAAAGAGGAACAAAGACTGGTTTGACGAAAACGACGTAGAGATCCAGGAACTTCTAGCAAAAAAAAGAGCCGCCCACCAGGCCCACCTAGCCCAGCCTTCCTGCCCTGTGAAGAAGTCTGCCTTCCGCCTCATCTGCAGCAGTCTCCAGCTCAAGCTTAGAGAGCTCCAGAACGAGTGGTGGTCCAGACTCGCACAGAGGACCCAGCTCTGCGCTGACAACGGTGACTACAGGGGCTTCTACGAAGCTCTGAAAGCAGTGTATGGCCCTAGGCACCTGGTACAAAGTCCCCTGCGAAGCGCTGATGGACAGGCACTCCTCACAGATAATACCTCCATCTTGAACCGCTGGTCGGAATACTTTCAGGACCTCTTCGGCGCTGAACGCACTGTTCAAGAAACAGTCATCCTCCAAATCCCACACCTTCCACTAAAGGTTGAATTGGACGAACCGCCCACCGCCGAAGAGACCCTCACAGCCATCCACCAGCTCAAGAGTGGCAAAGCAGCAGGCATTGACGGAATCCTGCCAGAGATCTGGAAACATGGAGGCCCAGCACTGCACAACAAGCTCCACGACCTCTTTCTCTGCTGCTGGGAAAAAGGAACACTACCAAAGGATCTCCGTGATGCAGTCATCATCACCCTGTACAAGAACAAAGGAGAGAAGTCTGCCTGCTCTAATTATCGTGGAATTACCCTGCTGTCCATTGCCGGGAAAATTCTCGCAAGGTTGCTCCTGAATCGGCTGGTACCTGCCATCGCTGAAGACCACCTCCCAGAGGGCCAGTGTGGCTTTAGAGCCAACAGGAGTACCACCGACATGGTCTTTGTGCTGAGACAGCTTCAGGAGAAGTGCCGCGAGCAGAACAAAGGGCTGTACGTAACGTTTGTCGACCTAACAAAAGCATTTGACACTGTGAGCAGGCAAGGTATGTGGCAGATCCTGGAGCGACTAGGTTGTCCCCCAAAGTTCCTCAACATGATCGTCCAGCTCCACGAGGACCAGCAAGGCCAGGTCAGACTAAACAGTGACCTCTCAGAACCATTCCCCATTCGCAACGGCGTGAAGCAAGGCTGCGTGCTGGCACCGACTCTCTTCACCATCTTCTTCAGCATGATGTTGAAGCAGGCCACAGTGGACCTCGACGATGACGACGCAGTGTACGTCAGGTATCGTCTCGATGGCAGCCTATTCAACCTCAGACGACTGCAGGCCCACACGAAAACCCTAGACCAACTGATTCGTGAGCTGCTCTTCGCTGATGACGCTGCCCTCGTTGCACACACAGAGAGAGCCTTGCAGCGCATTACGTCCTGCTTCGCAGATGCTGCCCAGCTCTTTGGACTCGAGGTCAGTCTGAAAAAGACAGAGGTTCTCCATCAGCCGGCACCCAAGGAAGAGCATCGCCCTCCCCACATCACCATCGGCGAGTCCGAACTGAAGTCTGTACACCAGTTTACCTACCTTGGCTGCACCATCACGTCAGACGCCAAGCTGGACAAGGAGCTGGACAACAGGCTGGCAAAAGCGAACAGTGCTTTCGGGCGACTATTCAAGCGGGTGTGGCACAATCAACAGCTGAAAAAAGGCACCAAGATCAGCGTGTACAGAGCTGTCGTCCTCACCACCCTGCTGTACGGTTCCGAGTCCTGGGCCCTCTACCGCAGCCAACTACGACTCCTCGAACGCTTTCACCAGCGCTGCCTCCGTACCATCCTGGGCATTCACTGGAGTGACTATGTCACCAATGTCGAGGTCCTTGAACAGTCGGAAACTGTGAGCATCGAGGCTTTGCTGCTGCGGACACAGCTTCGCTGGGCGGGGCACGTCTCCAGGATGGAGGATCATCGCCTACCCAAGATCACTCTGTTCGGCGAGCTCGCCACTGGACACCGAGACAGAGGGGCACCAAAGAAGAGATACAAGGACGGTCTCAAGAAGTCACTTAGTGCCTGCCAAATCGACCACCGCCAGTGGTCTTCGCTTGCTGCGGACTGTGACACCTGGCGCTCCACCATTCACAAGGCAGCCGTCTCCTTTGAGGACTCTCGCAGAGCTAACCTTAAGGACAAGCGGCTCAGAAGAAAAAAAAACAGAGTTGTCGTAACTCAGAACCCTGACCAGACCTTCCCCTGCAGCCACTGCGGTCGAACCTGCCTGTCCCGGATTGGCCTCCGCAGCCACGAAAATGCCTGCAGATGACGTGGGCAAGCCCTATAGAATCTTCGTTCGCGAAGTCAAGCCAAGAAATGTGGTCCAGGCGTTAGACTGTCTCTGTTCAATTGATCCTAACCAGACTTCAGATTTAGATGAGAATGAAGTGTAACCGGGGTAATTGATTGATTGATTGTACATTGCTTAACGTCCCGACAGCAACAAGGCTTTCTCAGGACGTGCCTGCACTGCTTGTGAAAAAAAACAACCAACTAAACAGAACATTGAATGTATGTCGCCAGCCGGTCAAACACATTAAATAAACCTAACACATGGGGCCTAAATAAAGCTAAGACCATTTAGCAACACACATCCAATATCAAGAGCTACAGGCAGTGCAGACAGTAGGGAGAGTTTAAAAAAGGCAAATACAGGTGAATGGACCTCGGGTAGACAGAAACACATGCCCCAGAATAGAGAGAAAACCCCACCCTGTGGGGCTGACCAGGGTGACCCTGGGAACTAAAAAATACCTAACCCCACCCAAGTCCCCCAGGGCAGACCCGGGTGGGGTTGTAACCGGGGTAATAATCTTGAGGGTATTGTCTGTGACTCAAAGCGTAATACAGTGTGCCCATACCGTTGTGATCATCAAGTTTTTGTGTGAAAAAAGAATATTGAATGTATGTCGCCAGCCGGTCCAATACGTTAAATAAACCTACGACACAGGGCCTAAATAAAGCTAAGACCATTTAGCAACACACATCCAATATCAAGAGCTACAGGCAGCGCAGACAGTAGGGAGAGTTTAAAAAAGGAAAATACAGGTGAATGGTAGGCAGAAACACATGCCCCAGAATTGAGGAGAAAACCCACCCTGCAGGGCTGACCAGGGTAACCCTGGGAACTAAAAAGTAGTCAACCCCACACAAGTCCCCCAGGGCAGACCCGGGTGGGGTGGGAACTGGAAGGAGGAGAGAGAGTGTTTCTGATGAAGAGAGAGTGGGAGAGTGTTCCAGGCGGATGGACTGTATACAGAGAAGGAGTGGGGGCTGAAAGTGCTGAGTTTGGTGCGGGGGATGTGGAGGCGGAGAGGGTCGGAGGCGGAGCGGAGGGAGCGGGGAGGAGTGTAGGGGTGAAGTAAGTTGGAGAGATAGGCAGGAGCGCAGTTGTTCAGGGATTTGTAGCAGAGAGACAAAATCTTGTATTGGATGCGTTGGGGGATGGGAAGCCAGTGAAGGAGTTTGAGCAGGGGAGTGATGTGGTCGGATTTTTTCTTTCTGAGGTCGAGGCGGGCAGCATTGTTCTGGACACGCTGGAGAGTGAAAGTGGTGGAGTGAGGGAGGCCGGAAAGGAGAGAGTTGCAGTAGTCGATGCGAGATAGGATGAGAGAGACAGCAAGTTTGGTGGCAGCTTCGGTAGTGAGGTATTTTCTGATCTGATTGATGCGGCAGAGGTGCCGTGGCAGAGACAAAGCTGGTCATGGAAAGAGAGGAATCGAGGATAACGCCGAGGTTTTTGGCCAAGTCAGAGAGGGAGATGGGGGTGCTGTCGAGTTGAAGGTGGAGAGAGGAAGGGAGCTGGGAAAGTTTCTGGCGAGTGCCTACCAGCATGGCTTCCGTTTTGTCGTCGTTCAGTTTAAGCTTGTTTGCTGTCATCCAGTTTTCACGTCTTCGTAGCAGTCAGCCGTGCAAGTCAGTAGTGACTGAGTGTTGTCGAGTTTGTCTTTGTCTTTGTCTAGTAGTTGTGAGTCGTCAGCATAGAGGTGGTGGTTTATGTGGTGAGACTGGATGATGTTGGACAGGGGAGAGGTGTAGAGCATGAAAAGGACCGGGGGCCGCTTGCATAGCGATGTAGTTCATAGCTTCGAAAGTAAGCGCCTTTTTTTTTAGAGTTACTACTTCAGAAGTTTTGTGGCAGGCTCCTTGCTATGCATGAAGCAAAATCCGCGCCGTATTAGTTACTCGTGAAGTAGTGGGGTGAAGGACGTTTAATTTGAGGTAAATCGTACTTCTGTGCATGCGTGTATTTACATCCCGGCGTCCCTGTGTATGAAAACTACGCGCGTGCTGCGGCAGGGAAAGAACAGGGTCAAGATGCCACAGGTTAGGCCGGCTGTGGTCCACACTACCACATGAAAGTGAAATTGCTGTTTTGCTCACTGAAATATGAGACTGAGCGGACTGTTTCTGTAAAATTTGCAGAACACCTAAACGTTATTTTTAAAAAAATAAAATACATCTTTTTTTTATATTATTATTTTTTTAAAACCTAAAGCAAGTTTTAAACCTAAGAAAACTGAATCACACGAGCCTTGTTTGTGATACAATAACGATAGCGCCTTGAATTACCCATACAAAATCTGTAAAAACATATCTTTACACATGGTAACTTCCGACGTAAGCACTCATAGGCTCCCTCTGTAGTAAATCACGCCCAAGTTACTTCCTTGTTAACCTCCGAAGTAAGCGTAACTTCCGACCCATGCAAGAGGAAACGAGGCGTTTACTTCTTGAGTAGCCCATAACTTCGAAAGTAAGGACTTACTTCATCGCTATGCAAGCGGCCCCAGGTCCAGGACGGACCCCTGCGGGACTCCGCAGGAGAGCGTGACTGGGTTGGAGGAGACGCCGTCGATGGTGACGGACTGCTGTCTGTCGGAGAGGTAGGAGAGAAACCAGGAGTGAGCAGAGTCAGTGATTCTAAAGGAGTGGTGAAGGCGGTGGAGGAGGATAGAGTGGTCTATAGTGTCGAATTAGTTATTTGGGTTTAATGCCGAGCAGGTGACTAAGGCCATCTCACGGCGGGATGGGTAAAAATCTGGTCAGTCAGACTAAAAGCAAGGTCTTAAGACAAGATGTAAATATAGCTTAAAAATGTCAGGCTAAAATGTCGCACGTGTCTTTAAAAGAAACGTCTACAGACTCTCAAAAAGGGCAAATTAAAAAAATTCACATAGTCTATGAATGCTCAGATCTTGTTAAAAATATTGCATTCTCTCAAAAAATTGAAGATTTTGTCTGGGGGAACATCCCGGAACAAAACCTTCAAGGAGTCTGCTGTGAAGTGTTTATATCTCGTGTCAATTAGATCAGCACAATACAGCAAAAAGTGTCGAACAGAAAACTGCCTATAGTGTCGAAGGCAGCAGAGAGGTCAAGTAGTGTAAGAAGGGAGATGTTGCCCGAGTCGGTGGAGAGAAGCAGGTCGTTTAGGATATGTAGAAGGGCCGTTTCAGTGCTGTGATGTTTGCGATATGCACACTGGAAGGGACTGAGGAGGTTGTTGTCGGTGAGGTGGAGGTTGAGCTGGTTGAGAACAACCTTCTCAAGAAGCTTGGACAGGAAAGAGAGATTGGAGACTGGGCGATAGTTTTTGAGTTCGTTTGGGTCGAGGTTGTGTTTTTTGAGGAGAGGATGGACGATGGTGAACTTGAAGATATCAGGGACGGAGCCGTTCTCTAGAGATGTTTTGATGATGTCGGTAATGAAGGGCAAAAGTTTTGGAAGGCCGTCCCGGTAGAGAGAAGCTGGGAGGGGATCTAGTTCGCAGGTTTTGAAATGCATGGACTTTATGGTCTTGAGGACTTCATCCTGAGAGACGGGGCGGAAGGACGAGAGGGGGGTGCCGGAAAAGGGGGGGTCGGGAGGGCAAGGCGGAGAAGGCAGAGTGTTGAGTGTGTTGCACAGAGTTTGGATTTTGTCGGAAAAATATGTGGAAAAAGCGGACGGGAGTTCTTCTTTGTTGTGCGTGTTGGGGAGAGGAGAGTCTTTAGAAGTGCCCTGGAGTGTGTTCATGGTGGCGTAGAGGGTTTTGGAAGAAGTGAATTCCAGGATTTTGTTTTGAAGATGTTTACGTTTGGAGTCGGAGATCATTCTGCAGACTTTTGATCTAGTTGAAAAGAAAAGGGGAGACTGCCAGTGCTAATATTTTAGGAAGGTTACAAAGTAAAGTAGGTTATAGCACTGTCAGGGGAGAGAAATGTGCATGATCGACCAGTGATCATAGATCTACTGTGGCCAAAGCACACAAAAAAAAAAAAGAGATAGGAAAGAGAGGGGGCGCTAAGAAAGTGACTGAAAGCAATGCATATGGAAGCCCCCCCCGAAGGGGGGCGTATCACATATCCACTGTTCCAGCCACTCAGTGCATGGAAATTCAAATTTAGGTCCCCCCAAGGAGGGTCCAGATATTTAGCCGGTGTGGACAGCTGTTTCGGTCTTGGCGACCTCTTCAGCACACCATCGGCAATACTGGAGGAGGCAGGAAATTCTGCCTACCTGCAATGACAACCACATTTTACTGTGGTGTCTGCAGGGGCATACATTCCATGCCACCACCTAGCATGGAAATTTAACTCTATTTAACTCTCGGTGAGGAACATGGAGTTTGTGAGTTTGTTTTGAGAGCTTGGAGGGGGGCGATAGATACATGAGAAGATGAGGGACTGGCCAGGGAGTGTTGCTATGGCCTCGACGGATTCAAAAAGGGAGGGACTGAGAGAAGGAGAGGTGAGCGGAAAGACAGTTCCTGTAGATGATGGCAATGCCGCCCTATCTGGAAGCATGTGGGAAGGAGGCCAGGCGGTAGCCACTCGGAGTGACGCTGGCGATGATGGGTTCATCGCCAGCTGAGCGGAGACACGTTTTGGTGATCATGACAACATCTAGATCATTGTCTAGAATGAAATCTGAAATCACGTCGGCTTTCCCATCTTTGCAGACAGACTGTGCATTGAACAGACACAGTTTTAGGTTGGATGAGGCAGAAGAGGAAGAAGGAGAAGAAACAGACGAAGAAGAGGACGAAGGAGGAGGAGGGTGGGGAGGGGGAAGGGAGGATGGAGGGGGGGAAGAGGAGGGAAGGGGGGAGGGGGGGAGGAGGAAAAGACGGGGAAGGAGAACCGGGCATGAAAGAGGATGCGAGAGGAGGGTGAGGGGGGAGGTTAAAGGGGGCGGAAGGAGAGTAGGAAACGATGAGGGAGGGGGAGGGTGAAGGGGAGGAGAAAGGGGGGGGGGGGGAGGAGACGAGGAAGAGAAAGCAGGCGAAAGAAGAGGGGGTGAGGGAGGGAGGGGGAGGAGGGTGGGGGAAGAGGCGGCCGAGGGGAGTGGTGGATGAGAGGAGATAAAATGGGAGAAGAAGGAAGGGATGGAGAGAAGACTAGGAGGCGGGGGGAGGCGGAAGGCATAGGAAAGGGGAAAGAAGTGTGTGGTTGTGTGTGTGGTGGTGAGTCATGCCTTCTGCTGATTCCACCCCTGCGGCCTCTCTTTCGCAATCGAATGCCGCGTAAGGCGTCTGCAACACTGTCGTAGGCACTGGCCG
The DNA here is from genome assembly GCA_036245525.1 of Semisulcospira habei. Classification (NCBI taxonomy): domain Eukaryota; kingdom Metazoa; phylum Mollusca; class Gastropoda; family Semisulcospiridae; genus Semisulcospira; species Semisulcospira habei. The sequence continues at coordinate 209,031,125 of BTPG01000002.1, read as the reverse complement.
CGCAGTAGGTGGCCTTGCGACGTAAAGATAGCAGTTGTTGGCGTGTGTATCTGATGAGCATGATAGTTTGTGAGGACAAGAAAGAGAAAGACGGGACGAGGGTGCAGTAGGGTGTGGGTAAGAGTGTGTATGTGTGTGCGTGTGTGTGTGTGTGTGTGTGTGTGTGTGTGTGTGTGTGCCAGTGTGTGTGTGAGCGGTGTGGTAGGGGAACGACCTAAAATACGCAAGGGAGATCAAGTACAGTAGGTGTATACAGGGGAAAAAATTACAAGCGGACAATCCCGGTCTGTCAGCGGCGAGATCGAAAGTGGGGAGGGCGAGATGTCGACGGGAGATGACAAATTTGAGGCAGCACATGTAAAACCTATAGGACGGTAGGAACATGAAGCAACAGTAAACACTTCACACACTAGCACGCAACACATAAACAGGGCAGTAACCGGTCAGTAACACAAGTATGGTCACTGAATCATAAGTATGTTTAACAAGGGTAATATCAAATGTCTCATAACAAAGAAAAAGGATTTCGCTAAAATCGGCATAACAATTTAGAACAATACATTCTTGTATGGGCAAGTTAGAGCATGGGACACATGAAGGTTTAACACTTGAAGCCTGAATTTTTTATTTTTGCTGTATGAGTCCGCCAAGTGTCCATGTCTGCATCTATATTTAACAGAGGTGTTCTGCAAATCAGAAGTAGGTAAAAACACGCTGTGCATCATCTGATGCAAACTGTACATAGATTAACATCAAAAACACTAACAACGTCATTTCAAAATTTAGGAGTTATCCTGGTTAAGGAGACAGATCCACCATGATAGTTCAATGGCAGTTCTGTCACCACCCTTGAACTATCATGGTCGACTGATCTATTGTAGTGAGTCAGGGCTGAATGAGTTAAAAGCCTCAACAAAATGTGCAATATCATGTGCAGTTTCAACCTACTTCTGATTCCAAACCACATGTATTCAAAGTAATTTTATTGTTTGCCCACAAGTCATAGTGAATGATGGACAGATTATGCAGACTAGCTTGTAGCACTACCCATAGCTCATTCAGTGCAGAGACCATCTCGTCCATGTTTCCAAATTTGGGATAAGTAGAGTATGTCATCTAGTAATACTATCATAATCATCATCATCATCATCAGTCCCTTGCCCGAACTGGGCGTTGGGGGGACTGAAAGGCAGCAGCAACAGACAGTGCTCTCCACTGAGTTCTATTTTGGGCGGTGGCAAGCAAGTCTGGCATCTCGAGTTCGGTCCATTCTTTTATGTTTGCGACCCAACTCTTTCTCTGACGACCTCGCCGACGACTTCCTTCGAGAGTGCCTTGGAGGATAGTCTTGGACAAGGTGTTGTGTCGGGTCACGTGGCCAAACCAAGCAAGCTTGCGCCGTTTCACGGTTGCCAGAAGAGGTTCATGTGGGCCCACCAGGGAGGTGACGATGCTCCGTACATATTCGTTGGTTTTGTGCTCGCGGTACGAGATGCGGAGCAACTTCCTCAGGCACTTGTTCTCAAAGGCCTGGATTTTCTTTTCTGAGTCTGCAAGCAGTGTCCAAGTCTCACAGCCGTAGAGTAGAATAGACACTACGAGGGACTTGTAAAGCCTGTACTTGATGGTGAAGCTGATGGAGTTATTTACTATCATAATAGTTACAGGATATTCAAGGGTAACAGTTCAAGGGTAGTGCGCCATAAAAGTTAAATTAAAATGAGTCAAGCACTACCCTTGGACTTTCCTGTTTGGTCCACCAGTAGCTGGCACTAGAGGAGAAAGAGGTATCCATGCAGCAAGACTGGTATAGTCACTGACTACTTAACTAGTTTAGTCCTCACTCATATTCAACAACAAGATATGTGGATTGACCAATAGTTCCAGAGCGGTGTCAAAAGTGCTTGGTGCCTTGAGGTGCCAAGCTCATCTATTAAGTTCAACCTGTTTCCTGACTTGTAATAAACTCTTCACAGGATAATTTGATAAAATGGACTTTTGCTTGAAATAAATTTGACTGATAGTTCAAGGGTGGTGCCACAATAGCTTGGCGCCTGAGGCGCCATGCTATTCTGGCACCACCCTTGAACTAAAATGGTGGATCCATCTCCTAATATGCAATACAGCCTTCATAGGACAATAAGCAAAATTTAAAAATTCAGCCTCAGGATGTAATGGGCTAAGGATATGACACTGAGCTCTAGAGGTCACCCACTTATCCTCAAAGCTCTGTCAGTTTATCACCATTCTGACTCTGCACTAAAGCATGATCATTTTCACTGCTTCCCATCACTTTCGAATTTGTAGCATCGTCAACATCACTCACTTTGGTTTCTCTTGGTGCCTCTGTCGTCGGCAAAAGAGACTGTGATTTTTCTGCATCAATGACTGCAGTGTCAACCTCCATTGCCCACGGCTGCACATCCCCACTGCCAAACACTAGGAAGACCACACAGCCAATGACAAAGATGAACGCGGCCAGTAAAAACACCCACCGCCATTCCTCTTGTGTTTGCTGACAACAAACAAAATTGAATTTAATTAATTTCTTCAGTGCCAGTAGACACAGAATTGTGTCTTTGACAGTAGGGCAAATTGAACACCAGAAAATCCCATCAGTCCAAGGAACACAGATTTTCATAGGGTCATCAAGAGGCAAAGAACTTCATGAGCCATTGCAGATGCAGATGCAATATATTGGTACACAGATAACCAAACCTGTTTAATCTTGACAAATAAGGATGTGAGGCATTACATTATTAACAAACTGTGTCTTGGTATCAAAAGCCCCAAAGAGTCCACTGCAGCTCAAGAGTGGTGCCAAAACAGCTTTCTGCCATTAGGTGCCAAGCTATTCTGAAACCACGCTTGAACTGTAAATGCTGCTTCAAATCTTGGAATGTGTGCCTGATGAAAAAATTAAACCCCTATCTATGCAGTCACTAGCAGTGCAAACAACACTGATGGCTGCATGTACAAGCACGTTATTGGACTCACATTTTGAGTGATGACACCTATCACTATAGGCGCCACAAATCCTGGTATAGTGGCCATGGTGTTGGATATCCCATACAGCACACCTGCGTGTCGAGGGGACAGATCAGCGAAGGAAATGTAGAGGCCAGCGCCATACAAACACCCTGTCATGGCCACTCCAAGCGTCAGAAGTGCCACAGCAATAGCAGCATGTGAACAGTCCAAAAATGCCACACCCACAAGTAGACATGCTGGCACAAAAGTACCTGTAACAAGTTCAAATGGAGCAATGTGATTTAATTTTTTACAACAGATAAATATAAGAAAATAACAAAACAAAATAAAACCATAGCTTATAATTTAACAAGTCCTGACACACTACAATACACTCCGTCGACCATGATAAGCTACAGCACCACCCTTGAACTATCATAATATTTCTGTTTCCTGACACGCTACAATAGAAGACACAGCGACAAGGGGTAGTGCCATGCTAGACACTAAGTTCTTCTGGCACCACCCTTGAACTATCAAGGTCCGTCTGTTTCCTGAAATGGTCAGTACTGTTCAGTGGACAAGTCTCAAAGCGCGGAGTTTGGACACTAGGGTTCAATGTGCTAAACAGACACTGACCAACAGTGTTGAACAGTTTTCTTGTGATGGTGGTGTTCATGAGTTGCTTGCGACGGATGATGTCCGCCATTTGTCCCGACATGTTGATGATGAACCAGAAGCAAATATAAGGCAGTGAAGACAGCAAACCATTCTGTAACACACAGGAGTGACAGTCTGAACACTTGACAAAACTTGCAGATGAAGCAGACTGTAGGTCCACTTCATCTGCAAGTTTTGTCAAGAGCTCAGACTACCCTTCAAATGGAGGTTTGTGAGCCGACCACTGCTTTTTTAATCATTCATATATATATAGTACACTTAACCTGTTTGCACATGCAGCCACTGCTGCTGTTAACAGTACCAGTGGCTACATGTACAGGTTTCCGGTAGGATTTAAAATTGTCCATCATGGGGACCGACATCATGACAAAACATCTGTCCCAAGTCCTCTACAGTCCATCAAGTGATTGAAATACAGCAGGGTCATGTTTATTTTTTTTCTCAGAATTTGTCCATCCCTGGGACGGATGGCCATCCTTTGTTTCCATCCTTGTCAAAATTTGTCTGTCAAATGCGGAGAATTCTCCATTAACAGCAAGTCTGATGTACAAGGGGTTGATGACGTCAGTCTCATCTTTACGAAGACATTATGAAAGGTGGTGCACGCATATACTCACAGCTTTTATGTCAAAGTGGAGAACCTCGCGCATGTACGTGGGGATGTTAGTAAGGAATGTGTACTCCCCCCAGTTACAGCATGTGTGACACATGAACGACGCCCACACTGGACCTGATCGAAGGGCCTGGCTCCAGGGGATCTTTCGATGTACGCTCTAGAATCACAAAACTAATTTGTTCAGAGTGAATTAGTTGCCAGCTGATGCAACGAACAACTAGAATCAAATGAATGCAGCCACACTTGTGTTTGTCCAAAATGTGTTCCTAATGAAATTCTTACAAAATTGCTGAATCCATTCAGTCCCAACAAGATGGATCGACCATCAATGAATCAATGAATCTTTATTTTACAACGTTAAAGATATTAACAGTGCCAGAGGCAATGCCATTTTTCAAATATGCCGTTGCTACATCTACAGACAAACACAACAATTACATTACATTAATACATGTATATGACCAAAGCCTACGGGTGTGTTGGGGGAGGGGGAGCAATGGTAAGGAAAGAAAATTCAAGGGTAGTGCCTGACAATTCAAGGGTAGTGCCTGAAGAGCTTGGCGCCTGAAGGCGCCAAGCTCATCAGGCACTACCCTTGAATCAGGTGCCAAGCTCATCAGGCACTACCCTTGAATCAGGTGCCAAGCTCATCAGGCACTACCCTTGAATCAGGTACCAAGCTCATCAGGCACTACCCTTGAATTATCATGGTTGATCCATCTCCTGCAACTGGTACATTGTCATTTGGTAACACCTCCAAAATTTGGGAAATTTGGCTGTGGGGTTACATGGGTTAAATAATATTACATGATTTATATTTAAAAAAAACAACACATTTTCATCTAAATTCATCAAGGCAGAGACGAAGAGCGCAATACCCAAAGCCAGAGCAGCCAGCATCTCCACCACTGGACCCACCCGAATGTGTGAAGGACTTAATAGTTACTTCCATGCCCAGGCTGGCCTCATGAGCCATTTCTGAACACACTGTACCTGGTCACAAATGGACAGCTGACGCTATGGTCATCATCGCCCACAATGGACAGACATCATCATTATATTTTTATCCATTCAGCCCCTACACACTACAAAATATGGATCACCCGTAATAGCTCAAGAGGAACCACAATAGCTTGGCATCTATAGGTGCCAAGCTACCAAAGTATCATGGTATCACCCTTGTACTATCAAGATCTGTCTGTCCCCTTAACGTTTTGTTAGCTATCAAAGGACTGATCATAAATTTGTTAATTTAGTCCTATAGCAATACACCGATGCGACGGCAGAGTGACAGCGAAGTGGAGATGGTAGCGGCAATGAAAACAATAAAAAAAACCACAGAAATAAAGATTGAATGTGTTCATATGCGCGATAAAAAGTGGTACAGACACGGAGCAGCAGGCCACTGCTGCATGGAGCTGATCCACCATGAATCTGCAGTAAAAGAGGTGTAGTTTTCCCCCATGCAGCAATTTAAAAAAACAAAAAAACAATTTACAACTTAAAAAATTATAAATTGTTAAGTTATTGTAAACTGCAACCTGATTCACAAGGCTGCAATTTACTACAACTACTTAATTTTGTTTATATACATGTGTTAAGAAAAAAGTGGAGAAAAAAGGCTAATCACTTTATCCATCGATATTGTTCCTTTGAGACTGGTGACGATGTAATTTTGTTCCTCTGCTGTAATGCGGGGATGATCGACAGGGGAGTCGGTCACCAAAACCATCCATGCTAAACACCACACCAGCACCATGACAGCTGAAAAAGAACCATAACATTAAAACTGTGAACATATTTCAACCCCTTCAGCCCGTATGCATCACAATAGGAGGCAGATTATTGATAGTTCAAGGGTGATGCCAGAATAGCTCAACCCTTTTAGCCACACAGGTGCATTTCCCAAATTTTGGAAGTGTTACTTAATGACTATGTACCAGTTGCAGGAGATGGATTGACCATGATAATTCAAGGGTAGTGCCAGATTAGCCTGGCGCCTTCAGGCACCAAGCTAATCTGGCACTACCCTTGAATTATCATGTTCAATCAATCTCTTGCTGTAGGGTTTTGCACTAAATGGGTTAATATCTCAAGGCAGCAAGTTTTATTGGCATCACCCTTGAGGTATCATGTTTCATCCACCACATGAACTGTCATTTACTTAGTCTTAGGCTACTGAGGTGATATTGGCCGCCATTCGCCCGCGCATGACTGTGCTGACCAACACTGGCTGTTGCCAGCCTAACTGCCTTCTGCACACTGGGTCCAGCTTGCGCAATATTCATCCGTGTAATCAACAAAGTCAATCACATTTGTTCATGATGGCACAGACCTATACTTTTACGTATTCACTGTCTCACCCATGATGTAGAAGACACTGGGCCAGCCCCCATCAAAGCCGTATTCACAGAGCAGCGCGGTGACAGGAAAGGTCAGGACATAACCCATCTGGCAGCCGGCAAAACAGAAACTCCGCAGCTTGCTACTTTCTAAAGGTGGGGCCCACTGAGCCCATAAGGCATGTAAGGCTGGTGAGATGCAACCCTGTAAATAGGTGTGAAATTGATTTAACTGATAAAACCAAGAGGTCGAAATGATACAAATTAGGAGCTGTCTTCATGAGACTACATTATAGCTCAGCAGACAGATCAATCGTGAGCGTTCTACGGTCAGGAATGCTTGGCACCAGGGGTTAACTGCATGAGTTAGCCTAGTCCTGCGCCAGCCAATTTAAGGTGCTCTGCTATAGCTCATAGACCTCACCGAGTGCGCGCATCACAAGCCACGCCCCCTAGTAATTGTTGCTGGGTCCCACAAGCTTTCTTGTCGCTTGAACAATATGGCGGATGGTAGCGCACGTGATTCATTGAATGCATTGCAAATTCTACAAGTCTACATTTTCTGCTCGGATACAAAACTTTGTCATAAATGGTCCTGATTGAGGCAAAGCAAGTTTGTGTCAAGTTTCATTGATGCTGTTCGTATTTATCACACAACTGGCAGTGATGCCGTTCAAGTTGCATCAGTGTATCACTGGTCGCAGATCTACAAGAACGCGCCAATCCACACAAACTGTACGTGGAAATAAGCATTAGCACACACAGCGTCACAGAAGCCTGCAGAGCCAGTTAAGCGTTTTTGTTATTGGTGTTGCTAAAAAAAAAAAAAACTTAACACACTTATCCAAGCCATTTTAGTCCATCTCGTCTCATCGTAGCAAGATGGCAGTGCTGCTCAGGGCTCTCTTTTGCCGGCTGTGTTTACAGTGTCAGGCTGAGCTGATTACTTTCACTCCGAAATAACATTGAAGTGTGTGTGTGTGTGTGTGTGTGTGTGTGTGTGTGTGTGTGTGTGTGTGTGTGTGTGTGTGTGTGTGTGTGAAAGAGAGGAGAGAGAGATAAAGATTATTAATAAATAACCATGCACGTATAATTTATATTTCAGATTGAATGATCACTGTTCTCATTCATGTCACTGGGTTTCAGAAAACTCTTCAGTATTTCAAGGCAGCTAAACTGTTTGACCCATGTGCCTAACAGACTGAGCTGCAGCGGCATGCCACAAGCCTGGGGAGCAGCAATATCAAGAGGCACCAAGATCGCATCTGCTCCAATAATTAAACCATGGCGTGCTGGCCAGGCCATCGGAGCAGCAGACGAAAAGGCTCATAACATGACGTGACACATCAACACAACAACACAAGCAAGATGTAAGAAACACCTAAAATAAAATCAAAACCATTTTTAACTGATAAATTATATTTTATTCTGGAGTGTGAGTGGTTTACATGTCAAAACACAGCACAAGGATAAATAATGGTACAGTTCATAAATTGGCTGATTCACAGTGACACTTACCGGCAATTTGATAGCACAGGAATACTAGATTCAAAACTCATCTTCGCTTTATTATGAAGTCTTCAAAATTTCTCAATCACCAAAGAGTGAGAAACATGAATTTTTCTCTAAAATGTATTTTTTTCGAAAAATACTTACCGATGCCATTACTTTATGGAACCATCCTATAGCTTACATAATTTTAGCCAAAAACTTACAATGTGTACCTATAGGGCCAGGGGAGGCAACCTAGGGGTGCCATGACCCAATACCCTGGGTAGCCTCCCTTCCCACCCATACGGGTAACTGCCTTTGCACAGACACGCCAGTTTATTCGCTGAACTGACAAGCGGCAAGCGGGGCAGGTGGGAGGGCCATCTGAGTAATGGCATCGGTAAGTATTTTTCGAAAATATACATTTTAGAGAAAAATTCATTTGTTTCTTCAAAAACATTACCGATGCCATTACTTTATCGAAGAATAGCGAAAAGGAGGCGGGTGCCGCGTAACCCAGGAACCCGACCAAGCTAGCAAGACCCGCCCTCCCCAGAGCAAACTCCCGATAATTTTAGCTAAATTGATTGATTGATTGTACATTGCTTAACGTCCCGACAGCAACAAGGCTTTCTCAGGACGTGCCTGCACTGCTTGTGAAAAAAACTAAACAGAACATTGAATGTATGTCGCCAGCCGGTCAAATACATTAAATAAACCTAACACATGGGGCCTAAATAAAGCTAAGACCATTTAGCAACACACATCCAATATCAAGAGCTACAGGCAGTGCAGACAGTAGGGAGAGTTTTAAAAAGGCAAATACAGGTGAATGGACAAAGGGTAGACAGAAACACATGCCCCAGAATAGAGAGAAAAACCCACCCTGTGGGGCTGACCTGGGTGACCCTGGGAACTAAAAAATACCTAACCCCACCCAAGTCCCCCAGGGCAGACCCGGGTGGGGGCAATTTTAGCTAAAGGTTTACTGCCGGCACCGGAGGTGCCAGGAGGGAGTGTTGTGCCCCTGCGATGTCCCCCACCAGGGCCAGGCTGTCTCGCTGGCCTGAAAGGTTTCGGAGGTAGAATCGGGTGAAAGTCAACTCAGTCCGCCGGCCCACGGCCGCCACCATGTCTCGGACAGCACAGCTGTGGTCGAATGCGATGCTAGGAGCCATGGCTCTGACCTCGTGCGCCCCTGAAGAGTAAGCGCTTGGCAGCAACAGGGCAGAGGTCCTGGTAGGCGGAGCGCATAACCCATCAGAGCCAGGACGAAATCGTCAGGGTCGAGATGTCTGATCTACCTGGGGACAGAGGGAGAAAGAGGCGGGAGCATCGCTGGCGGAGCGGCTTGGTTCGGCGTAGGTACACACGTAAGGTTCTCACCGGGTCCTGTTGTCTGGCTTCCCTGTTCGGGCTTATCGTCTTCAGGGGCCGGACAGTGATCACCTGGGGGGGCGGACAATGGGACTGCGTATTGGCCAGGAAGGCCGGGTCCATCAGTAGCTGCATAGAGCTGTCCGTCCTGAACTGCAGCAGGAGGAGTGCGTCGGAGGTGCGTGCATCTCCCTCACTCTGGAGGCCGTGGCAAGGTCTTCTGCGTTATGTAGGCCACCAGGTCAGGGATGTCTTAGCACTTGCCGGGGTCCGAACAGCCCAAGGGTCGGGACGTGTCGGCAAACAGGTGAGGTAGCCCCTGATGGTGATCAGCGCCAAGTGCTGCTCAGCAAAGCCAGAGGAAGAACTCGGCCAGCTGGGGGGATGTCCGATCGGTAGGAGTGAGGTGTCAGTCATCGCACCAAGGCTCCAGGATTCGCCACTTTCCTCCGTAGCCTCAAAGGGTCGAGGGTCTGCGGCCTGCAGCGATAGCTTCCACTGCTGCACTCGAGAAGCGGCTAGCGGCGAGGGTGTGCCCCACCATCTCCAGGCGTGTATAGGAGTCGCTCGGGAACGGAAAGCATGGCGCCTGCCATGGTTGCTTGAGCTTTGAGCGTGGTGTGGGGAGCCGCAGAGGGGGTCCGGTGGCGAGGTTCTTCAGGAGGGGAGTTGGGTGGCTCGGTGGTCCAAGACTTGGTCCAGCAGAACGGGCCACTAGCAATCGAATCGCAATGCCTCCCTAGAGCTGGCGCAGGACCTGGGGGACCAGCACCGTGGACGGGTAGGCAGACGCGATGAGACCTTTACAGGAGAAGGGGAGCGCATCTACTGCCCAGACAAGGGAGGGGGGGGGGCGGGATCGGCGAGACGAAGAGGGGCAACAGGCAGTTCCACCTCGTCGCGAAGAGGTCGACCAGAGGAGACTCCCACGCTGTACACATCATCTGAAAGGTGTCCGGACGTAGTGCCGAATCGGTGTCAAGAAGCTGTCCGGGCCGCGAGAGGGAGACTGCGAGGCCAAACCGATGTCCAGAAAACTTCTCGCTCGGAGAGGGAGGTCGCAACCTGCGCCCGACTGGGGAAGCTGGTAGAGAACAAAGCCAAGGGAGGGGAAGCAAGGCCCGCCCTGCTTCTGGGTGTAGGAGACCACCATGGCGCTGTGGGAGGACTAGCAGTTCCCGGCGTCCGAGAGTGGTGTCTCAGGGGAGGAGGGCTTGCCAACACACGTGCAGCTACAACGAATAGAAACATTAGTCTGCGATGTCTGTGGTCCAGCTGCCGGAACCCGGAGAACATCTGCAGCAGGAGCGCGCGCCAGCCAACGTGGCTAGCATTGACACAGAGGGACCACTGTGGGGGCAGAGGGAAGAGAGGAACTCCGGTCGCGAGTCATCAGGATCCGCCCAACGGAGGAGGTGCGGGAGGGGCAACGGAAGCACTGGCCCTCGAGTCTCAATGTCGCCAGCCAGTGAAGAAGTAAATACCGTTGAAGTGGTTGAGAGTAGAGACAGCCACGGGGGAGTAGGTCTGCTGCTGCACTCATCAGGCCCAGGAGCTGCAACCACACTCTGGCGGAGACCGACTGCAGTAGAACACTAACCGAACCAGGTTCGCCAACTGCCGTATCCGTGGTTCCGGTAGTCTCCCAGGTTGAGGTCGGTCCAGAACGCCATGCCCAGGTGAATGAAGCGGCGAGACGGGGCGAGGTCCTACCCGCCCACGTTGACCAAGAAGCCAAGTCTGTCGAGAAGGTCCAGCAAGGAGTCTCCATCCTTCTCCAAGGCGGCCGCCGATTGGTTGCGCTGGGGCAGATCATCAAGGAATTTGAAGGTGGCTCGGGGACGTCCGTCTGGACGCGGCAAGAAGCCGTCCACGGATATAAACCTGTTCCTTGCCGAGAGGTCGAAGATTGGGAGCCTGTGCCTCCGAGATTGGGAACCAGAAGGAGACGGCTGTATAACGCCAAAGGCACTTGGTGTTCCCAGGCTGTCACCCATCCAAGTACTAACCGAGCCCGACGTAGCTTAACGTCGGTGATCAACCGAGAACCGGTGTAATCAACGTAGTGTGGCCGTCTGCTGGCTCCCCGGCGGGGAACCGAACCCCAGTCGCCTGCGGGACAGGCGGGAAGACTTACCACTATACTACCGAGCAGAAGGCCGGGGTGTCACAACGCGTAACCACCTCTGGGGCGTCCTACTGCAACCGCACGGGAATCTCTCCTCGAAGAGTGGCTGCCTGGGCTGGTCCGAAGGGACGGAGACCACACAAGGCTGCGACATAGGGGGGGCTGGGGATGGGGGCGGGCAGGGACGTCCAGTAGCAGGTGTGGGAATCCACGCCTGGAAGACGGGTGAGAGGAGGACCTAACAGTCAGTAGGGAGAGAAGCAGGGCCTGCGGGCGGCAGAACCAGGAGCAGACGAAGCGGGTGGGCAAGAGGTCCCTGTACGCGTCCTTCACCATCTGCCAGGCAGGATCGAAGCGTAGCGGTACGCAGAAAGAGGCCAGACGTGTGTAGGTGTGGCGGCATTGGGCATGGTGTGGACGGAAGCATGGTAAGCCGCCAGGGCGAAGGCGAGGACGTCTCCGAACAGCGGAGTGAAATGACGGGCGCCAGGCCTTCTCCACACGAGAGACGAGGGCTTGCGTAACCATGTCGAGCAATCCTGCCCAGGCGAGGGCGTAGCAGAAGAGGGACTCTGTCCGATCCAAACAGGGTGGGAAGCAACACCGCGATGCTCAATCAACCACGGCAGGCGCTGTACCACCCATGCCCCGAGCGTCTCCTCCTGCACGCCTGGAGGTTGTCCGGCAAGCCCTCACCGCTAGAGGCTTCTCAGGTGCAGCAGTGGACGTGATCGCTACAGCCCGCAGAAGCTCGACCAGACGAGTCTACGAAGGCAAGTGGAGAGTACTCTGCTCTTGGTGTGACGACAGACGCCTCTCCCCCATCGAGTTGACGGTTCCTCAGCTGGCGGATTTCTTCCTCAGGCTGTTCAACGACCAGTGGATAGTGCCCATCACCATCCGCGGCTACATGGCCATGATCGCCGACATGTACCGGCATCTGGGACGACCCGACCCGGGTTCCTGCAAAGACCTTGCCGACCTGATGGCACACTTCGGTCCACAACGTCCCACTCTTCGCTCCCTGGTGCTGCGATGGGACCTGCCTTGGGTGCTTACTTGGCTCAACTCGGCCCGCTTCGAGCCGATCCAGTTGGCGAGACTACCAGACGTGACGCGAAAGACCTGCTTCCTTATGGCCCTCGCGTCAGCCTCCAGGGTCAGCGAGCTGCACGCTCTTTCAGCACGCCCCACCTGTTTGCAGTTCCGGACAGACGGTTCGGTTCAACTGCTACCCGACCCGGCCTTTCTAGCCAAGACCCGATCACCTTTGGCTGCCCCTCAGTTGGTCACCATACAACCATTGAGAGACCCCGGCTCCACCCGTGAGTCCAGACAACAGGACCCGGTGCGGGCCTTACGCGTGTACCTGCGCCGCCCCACAGATGGTCACCATTCAACCCTTGAGGGATTCAGGCTCTGCCTGAGAGACCAGACAGCAGGACCCGATGAGAGCCTTATGTGTGTACCTGCGACAGACCAAGCTGCTACGCAGGGGACGCACCCGCCTTTTCCTCCCTCTGTCCCCAGGTAGAAATGACATCTCAGCCCAGACGATTTCCTCCTGGCTCCAGTGGGTGATACGATCTGCCTACCAGGACCTCACCAGCCAAACGCATGAACATCAGGGTGCACGAGAGCCATGGCCACAAGCCTAGCATTCGACCGCAACTGTGCTGTCAAAGACATTGTGGCCGCCGTGGGTTGGCGAGCAGAGACCACCTTCGCACGCTTCTACCTGAGGGACCTCTCCAGCCAGCGCCAGAACCTTTCGCTGGTGCTGTACATCGTGGTGGCGCAACACTCCCTCCCGGCACCCTAGGCGCCGTAAGTATCTTTGCTAAAATTAGAGGGAGGTTGCTTCGGGAGTGCGGCTCTAGTAGCAGACCTGCCTACCACCAATTTTTTTTTTTATAGTATTCATAATCGCCAAAAATAGTATTCTTGGGGAAAAATTAGTATTTTCATAAAATTGTAGCAGACTATTATCAAAACGTACAAACAATAGAAAAATCAATTTATACTGATAAACTAGACCATTCCGTACAACAGGAAACATTTGCTTAAACATCCCGGACATGGAGTCTGCACAGGACAAAGGAAGATTTGAATCAACTATAAAACGAACCATGCAGATTTCAGCACTATTTGCTTGTCGACTCAAAATTTTGCCTGCTTCATGAGACTGCTTAGAAAACAGCCTGTAATTAAGGCACACATTTCTGGGCATCTGCCAGTCTCTTATGGATATTAGTTGATAAATGCTTTTCAATCTCATTTCGGCCACCATGGACACATGAGAAGTCACAATGCATAGGTTGGTCCATTCTTTGACAGTCGCCAAAATGTCCACTATTTAGCATACTATGGCAAAAAATTCTGGTGCTTCGATTTCTTTGAGCTAGAAAAATCCACTCTCCTCCCTACTTTGCTCTGACATTTTGTATTTTGAGACTTTATTGACTGACACAACACGCCCCCCACCCCCCACCCCCCAACCCCCCAAACCACCACCAAAAAAAAAAAAAAAAAAAAAAAAAAAGATTAGGCTTCAATCGTATTTTTGTATTTTGAAAAAAAAATCGAAAAAATACGTCCAAAAATCATACGGTAGGCAGGTCTGTAGTAGTCTCATTGGCGTGGGTTAGGGGCGTTATAGTGGCACCCGCCTCCTCTTCGGGATTCTTCCTATTAGTAATACCACCGGTAATGTGTTTTGAGGAAAGAAATGCATTTTTCTCTAAAATAATTTTTTACCGATGGTATTACTCGAAGGTCCCTCCCAACTGCCCCGCTTGCCGCTGGTCCGCTAAGAAACTGACTGGTTAGCTAGCGCTGGGCGCATGCGCGGTTGGGTCGGAAGGGAGGCTACTCGGGTTACCGCCTAGCCTATGGCGCCCCTCACCTGCCATCACGGCCATACTCGTACACAACAATTTTGGGCTAAAATTAGTCTAGCAAGAAGCCATTCCTATTAGTAATACCATCGGTAAGTATTTTTCGAACAAATTTATTTTAGAAAAAAATGCATATTTCTATGAGCAACTCAAAGTGTGCGACAGTGGCCAGACAGGCATAATTAAAGTAAAATGCCCATCTGCATCCAGAAATTCCACCATACTGGAGGCATATCAGTTCCCAGGATTTTGTGTGACATTAGCTGACAACACCAAAATCACATTCCTGCTACACACAGGCGCAAGGCCAGCTAAATGTCACAGGTTATTGTTTTCATCCCAAAGGGATGTAAATGTATTGCAAATCACACCAGACATTTTATTCATGGCATCACTGTGTCACACTCTGTCAGCTTTCTACAGAGAACAATGAAGCCTTACTTGGAAAGTGAAATATCATCACAGACTGTAAGTGTTCCTATCTGTACTATCCCCTTTTGTGAGCAGTCTGGATTTGTAGACAAGTGACTCATCTGCTGGAATTGAGAATAGGTGTAACTCACTGGGTTCGCCATCCCAAAAATTGCTGAGAAGACAAACGTTGCATGAATATATACTCATCATAAAGAGAACTCATGAAATGTGTTACTTTAGGACAGATGTGTCTATTTTATATTTGTGCTTGTCATGATTTGTTACAATGAGTGAGAGAGTGCAGACTGAAGAAACGTAAGTGCATAAACCTTTGGTTATGCTGCTTCTGGAGATTTAATTCCATATTTAAAATCACACACACACACACAGCCTGCAGACACACACACACACACACACATAAACACACACATACACACACATACACACACACATTCATCCCAAGTGTGCAGATCAGTGTAGCGGTATTGCACATTATTGAGCAGTACAGTATGCTCCGGTCATGGTAACTCGATCACTGACTTATGTACCACTCCCGCAAGTGAATTGTCACCATTTTAAGGACAAACTAGAAAAATGACACTTACCACATACAAACAGCGCTGGACAGAGAACAGTTAGATCCCCTGCCCCCACCTATCAGGCACCCAATCGCCAGCCCACAGAGAAATACTCAGGTATAGAATAAGACGATCATTTCCATCCTCAAACGAATGGATCAGGTCTCTTATATAACCCTTGGTTTGCATACAATTCTGCCAGCGCTAGCCTCACCTATCTGGTTTGTGAGCACATACAAACAGCTCTGTGTTTGCTCTTGTACTCTAGGGGTAGTATCCTGATGTTGAGATCAGTGTGCGGTCTACAGCAAGTTTTTATTCATCGCGTTGGTTTTGAGAGGGACAAAAGCCAGAAGCTTTTCTTTGATGGTTTCAGGGTACCTTTCGTCTTGATTGCAAGTACCCCAATGGCAATGCCTGACCATTTCAGTGAAATGTATACGCACAAACAGTATCGCACTTCGCCATTTCCTTGCGTAGTTACGGGAAAGCTTGTGGGACCCAGCAACAGGACCGCGTTGCAGCAATTGTTTTCTATTTTCTGATTGGCTGAAAATGCGCACACCAGTGAGGTCTATGCAATTGGCAATTTAGCTGTTATTATATGTGAAGTTGACTGTACATAAACAAATGATGATGTCATTGAAAAGTAAAAGAAACAAAACAGTCAACAACAAATTCACTCACCAAACATATCCCAATCAGAATGCGGACAACCATGACAGCGTACACACTGCTTCGTGCTGCCACAGGGGTAGTGGCCGTGAGTAGTGCTGCACACAGTAATGCGCCACCAATAACGCGTTTCCCTCCATAGTGCGTGGCCACAATCCCAGCAGCAATGTTTGTCAGCATGTAGCCCCAGAAAATTGAGCCCAGCACTAGTCCTTGCTCTTCTTTGTCCCATAATAACTCCCCATCCTGAAATATGCAGAACAAACAAGCTTAACCCTTGGACTCCCAGAACTAAATGACTTCTGTTCTATATAATGGAAATCATTTGGTTTTGGGAGTCAACGGGTGAATAACAAAAATTGTCTATTTTCGGTCTCTCAACAATTTTTCTCATTGGCCTGGCTTTATTCAAATTTGTTCCCTGGTCACCTGTTCTCAAGGCAAGGGGCGTCCCCTTGTAGCATGTTACCAAGGTAACATGTGATAGGTAGATTCCCTTATTACATGTTACAATGACAAAGTTACTCGCTGAGGAAAGTGCTACCCCCCAAACAGGTCTTTGGCCAGTCACATTTCTCGACAAAAATTACGGTCTCTAATCTGGGTCAACCGACTTCCTATATAATAAATGGTTGTTTATGTCTTCAATGAGTCATTCAATTACAATAGGATCTCTTACTCTTAGCCATCTACTTATAAAATGATTTCGCCAAGTTTCAAGCTTGTGTGTACAGAAATATCGGAGATTCTCTTGTTTACATATGATACGCACATACGGCGCTTCGCACGAAATGTACGTTCAGCAGCGAGGTTAGCGTAACTAGACATGTCGTAATTTTTATCTTGTTGCTTCAATGATTAAAGATTTAGCCTGCCCACCTTTGACATCATGGACATGCTATTAAATTTGCCCCACTGCGATCCATCTTAAAAGGTCCCTTCTATAAATAGAAGAGACTTGAAAGAAAACTGAAGTCCAACTGGGATCACATCATTCAAGTGACTGCATGGATATTGCAAAACTGGCTGAAGTGAGTCTTTGTTTTGGGTCATCTGTCCGATGGTATTTAGCCATTGCCTGTCATGAAACTTGCATTGGTATTTCTCTGAGATTAAGCAAGCCACAGTCTTCTGTAATGTTCAGACTTGGCCCAAGGGTACTTTCTAAGACCTATAAACACCAATTTCGGTGACCTCTCTTAAGGTCAACACCACAGGATTCAGTAATCAGACATGCATTTTATTTTCTGATGGTGTGCTGAAAACGGGCACCAAGATCAGCATGTACAGAGCTGTCGTCCTCACCACTCTGCTGTATGGTTTCGAGTCCTGAGTCCGAGTGATACAAAGACTGTCTCAAGAAGTCACTTAGTGCCTGCCAAATCAACCACCGCTTGCTGCGGACCGCAACACCTGGCGCTCCACCATTTACAAGGCAGCTGTCTCCTTTGAGGACTCTCGCAGAGCTAGCCAAGGACAAGCTGCTCAGGAGAAAGAAACAGAGATGCTGCAACTCAGAACCCTGGCCAGACCTCCCCCTGCCGCCACTGCGGTTGAACCTGCCTGTCCCGGATTGGCCTCCACAGCCACATGAGCATGCCTGTAGACGTTGTGGGTAACCCTTATAGAATCTTCGTTCGCGAAGTCAAGCCAAGAAGGTGGTGTGAGAAGGCGCCATGGCAGTGCAACAAACACAGACAAAGACCACATTTTAGCCACATGGCTTACTGAATCAATCGGTCGTGATGGGAATAAGCAGAGGAAGCGAGCACACACACACAGACTGACAGTGATTAGTACAGTTTTAGTTTCTCTGTACGCTGCTTCACCCTCTGGCTATCAGTACTGCCTAACATTGTGATGATTCATGCAGGACACACAGACTGACAGTGATTAGTACAGTTTTAGTTTCTCTGCAAGCTGCTTAACCCTCTGGCTATCAGTACTGCCTGACATTGTGATGATTCCTGCAGGACACAGACTGACAGTGATTAGTACAGTTTTAGTTTCTCTGTATGCTGCTTAACCCTCTGGCTATCAGTACTGCCTGACATTGTGATGATTCCTGCAGGACACAGACTGACAGTGATTAGTACAGTGTTAGTTTCTCTGTACGCTGCTTAACCCTCTGGCTATCGGTACCGCCTGGTATTGTGATGATTCCTGCAGGAATCATCAGGCATCAGAACTGTCCGATTTTTGGCGATTTTCAGATTTTCCTGGCCCCTGTTTAATAACACTTTTGACTTCTTATGTGCCAGGAAATGGCTTTAAATAACTCTACAATTCTTCAAAATCGCCGTTTTCAGATTTTTTTTTGGGTGAACAGTTCTGATGCCTGATCATTGTGACTTATAGTGCAATACAGACAGCCAAAGGGTTAACCATATCTGTTGTCATCAGAATTATCACATTTAAGTAGAATGAAGTGCATGTTTTGTGCTTTTGTGAAAACTCCAATTTCTTTTGTTATGAAACGTTATGAAATATATGTTGTGTAATGGTTATATATGGTATAGATGTCATTTTAGTCTATCAATTAAAAATTGGTAATTAACTTTTTTTCCAGCCATAGCAACATAACTCAAGCAGAGCCCATTAATTTCAACTAAACTGTCTGTGTCAAAAAAATTAAACTAATTCTCATTGCAAATGCAATATTAGGTTTCATTCTGATTCAAATATTCAGTTTTCTACACTGTTATTAGTCAGTCCTGCCAAGATGCTTACATATTGTTTATTTTT
Source organism: Semisulcospira habei (assembly GCA_036245525.1). Taxonomy (NCBI): domain Eukaryota; kingdom Metazoa; phylum Mollusca; class Gastropoda; family Semisulcospiridae; genus Semisulcospira; species Semisulcospira habei. Next base: position 209,012,211 of record BTPG01000002.1, on the reverse strand, counting down.
ACTAGTATAGTCTGCCTCAGCAATTAAGCTTGCCTCGTGGGTTTTTTTGTTGATGCAGATAACATTTTAATAAGACGTGCACATGTTTTGTAATCATCTGTTGCACAAGTGTTTATGTTTGAAAAGTGATGGCAGCTAGTTTAGGGCTTTCAAGCACTGTAGAGCAAACCTGTTTTTAGTTGCAAATCATAAAAATGCTAACTGGCTGCATGCATGATTATGAAGATAATTGTCTTTGTTTGCTGAACTACTCTCTCTCCCCTCCCCCCCCCCCCCCCCCCCCCCCCCCCCAACCACCACATATCAATTGGTATTTCTATTTTGTTTAACTATTGTGCCAATTTCTGGGATTTTTTTTGTTTTGTTGGTTATTTTTTGTAAGCGCCATTCCAACACTCTACTCAGTATATGTCACTGTAGGCAATTTTTAAATACTTTTTTAAAATTCTGTGTTGCTAGAATCAATATGCCAGGTCGTGGTTGCCTGCATATTTACATTTATTATTAATATTATCATAATTATGGTTTCATGGTTACATTTTTTTTATTGTTCCGATGCCAATTGATCAGTATTATGTACATAATGCGAACAGTTACAGCCAGAACTAGAGAAGTTATTGTCCCACTCTACAAAACAATTGTACGACCACATTTAGAGTACTGTATCCAAGCATGGCGACCTTACCTCAAAAAAGACATCGCAGAGTTGGAAAAGGTGCAGAGGAGAGCTACAAGATCGATTACAGGGATTGGTCACCTGCCGTATGAGGAGAGACTGGCCTTTTGCAATTTGCAGAAATTGGAAGAAAGGAGAGACAGGGGAGATCTCATCGAGACTTTCAAGATCATAAAGGGACTTGAAAGTTTCTGCGGACATATTTTTTACTTCATGCCAGTCATCATTTTACCATAGAGGTCACAGCAGCAAACTGTTCAAAGGGAGGTTCAGACTGAATCTTAGAAAAAACTTTTTTTCCCAAAGAGTTGTGAACCCATGGAATGCTCTGAAACAAACAATTGTCGAAGCTGAAACTGTCAACCAGTTCAAGAACCGCCATGATAAAGAGACAGTTAAGGGGGTTAAAATAAGTTCTCAAACTTCCTACCCCGTCGGCCGCGCTCAGTGGCCACTCAGGTAAATTCAGGTAAATTCAGGTAAATACATGAATTTGACACTCTTTTTAACCCATTACATCCTGATGCTGATTTTGTCAGATTTGCTTATTGTCCTATGAAGGCTACATTAATATTACGTGACAGATCAACCATTTTAGTTCATGGGTAGTGCCAGAATAGCTTGGTGCCTCAGGTGCCAAGCTATTCTGGCACCACCCTTGAACTATCATAGTCAATTTCAAGCAGGAGTGTATCAGGATGAAATAAGGACATGTCATATCAGATTCTTTTCTTTTCATAACCAATGTTGTTTGTGCCAAATCCTGTATGTTTAGGAGGAAATTTTGTCTCCAATCGAATTGTCAGTATATTCTGTTAATCTGTAAGAAAGTTAGTCATGGGCACAGTTTAAGAATGCGCTGTATACAAAATCTGTGATGTGTACAGATCCCATTGCCAGAACCTCGACATCTGTGTGTATATTCAGAGATGGTTTTTGTATGTCATGTATCAGAACAATTGTTTTTGTTAATTGTGGGCATGGTTTATTTGTACTTTTTGTGTATTGTTACAGACAGGTTTGGGTGGGTGGGTGGGGGTTAATTAGTCAGTTGAATCCTGCCTGAGGATGATTTGTTTTAACTTCAGATTGCCCTGTGAAAGCTATCTTATGGGTAAGGAGATAAATACATCAACCATTTTAGTTCAAGGGTGGTGCCAGAACTGTGCACAAAGCTGTTCTGTCACTACTCTTGAGCTATCATAGTCAAATTATTTCAGGCAGTAATTATCAGATGGAAATGGTGAACTGATAATCATTGTCCTTAATTATTCATATTGCATTCTTATAATTACTATCGGTATAGTTAGAGTGTTTTCTATTTTTAAAACTGAGAATCAGATTAAACTTGTGCATCACTGTGAATCTATGAGTTCAGGTCTTTTTTTTAAAGTTGTGTTTTGAGGTAGGTGTTACATATTTTGATGAACGTTTGATTTGATCTTGCCATGCAAAGGGAAAATGGCAATTGTCCAGGCCTAGTGTTGGCTCATAATGAAGCTAACTAGCAGATTTATATATGTTTGCATGATGGTCTTTTTCCCTCAGATGACTGAAAGCTGGATTAAATTACCAATATCCAAAACTGGCACAATACTGTACAGGTTGGAAGAAGGTTGGCAGAATATTTGCTGCATGTTGGCACCAGAATGGATTAAGCTTGGCACTATATTGGCAGCCAATATTCACCATACTGGTCCTAGGATGGATCCAGCTTGGCACTATATTGGCAGCCAATATTCACCATACTGGTCCTAGGATTGATCCAGCTTGGCACTATATTGGCACCATACTGGTTATAAGATGGTTCCAGCTTGGCACTATATTGGCAGCCAACATTCACTATATTGGCCCAAGGATGGATCCAGCTCGGCAGCCAACATTTAGCCGATATTGGGCCAACATCGGGCAAATTTGCGCTTCCAATATTGGACCAATATTGCCACCCATATATCGGCCCAATATCTAAGCCAATATTGGGCCAATATTGGACCTATATTGGTGTGCTGGCTGGGTCAGTACAAACATACCCTAATCTTCATTCAGTCAAACCACTAGATACAGAAAGATGCTAATAAATAAACAATTTAGGGGGCTACACAACCAAAAGCACTAGATGTAGGTGTTCTGTAATACCGTTGGTACCAGTTTCAAACAAAACATAACTGAATAATTGGATAAGTTAGATAATATCAACAGCAGGAAACTTCAAAAGACTGTATTCAAAATGGCAAAGAAACAAAAAGCTGGATAAATAAAAATTGAGGGGGTTATGCAACAACCACAAAAACTGTAAGCACTTGTTGTGTGCGGCCTATATTACCAATTTCATACAAAAAATGTGTTAAAAATTAAAACAAATACCTGAGAGAAAAATTTCAAGCGTATGCAGTTCATGTGAGGTTGTGGACTGATTGTCGGAAGTACTGAGATTTGCATCTCCTGCATCTCTACATCACACGTAAAGTTTAGGGTCCTTTGAAGGGTATATTTCACAATTGTACTTTTTACAGTTGAAGACATAACTGTTGTATTATGAGTTAGGCTTTGCCAGTGGTTTTTGTCGCCTCTCGGGTCCTATCAGGGGGGGGGGGGGGGGGGGGGGGGGGGGGGGGGGGTCAATGTCAGAAGCTAAAGCCCTCGACTCTTACCTCTGACACTGACCCCCCTGACTGGACCCTCAAGGCGACAAGAATCACTGGCAAAGCCTAACCCATAATACAACTAATATTATGTGGGTGCTGGTCTGTGATTTAGGACCTTAAGGATCTAGGGCCGTACGGTTCCAAATCACAAACCAGCACACACACCCATGTCATTTAGTTCTGGGAGTCCAAGGGTTAACCAATACATCTCTGACACACTAGGAGAAGGTATGGATTGACGATGATAGTTCAAGGGTGGTGCCAGGACAGACTGGCGTCCAGAGGCAGAAATCTGAGCCTACAGCCAGCCCCTGCTGTGCTTTGTGTTTGTCCCATAATAACTTGTTATCCTGAAATGCATGACAAGTGAACTTCACACAATGAGCCATGTCACACTCCAAAATAGACCATCGACCACAACAGCTGAAAGGTGATGCCAAAATAGATTAGCACCTAACAGCAGAAAACTGAGCCCATAACCACTCCCCGTCATTCTTTGTCCCATAATAATTCTCCATTCTGAGATGCAAAACACAAACGTGACCAATTCAGGCTTGACAAACTGCAAGATCATGATAATTGATAGTTAAAATGGGTGATGTCAAAATAGCTTGGCACCTATAGGTGCCATGCTATTCTGGCACCACCCTTAAACTATCATGGTTGACTTATCCCCTGAAATCTTAGGATATGACAACTCCAAAACATTTCACAACCAAATACAGCTGCCAATAAGCTATTCTGGCACCATCATTCAACTATCATGATCAATCTGTTGCAAAACAGCTGAACTCCCAAAGCTGTGAATTTTGTGCACTAACCCATTGGCTGTCACTGTCAGTGGCATTCTTTGTCAAGTTGATTCCTGTAGGATTCACCTCGATAAAAAGCGCTTCCTACCATCAGCCAAGGGTTAACCCACTTAGCCCCAATGCCCTACAGCAGGAGATGGATTGACCATGATAATGATGGATTGACCATGATAATTCAAGGGTAGTGCCAGATTAGCCTGGCGCCTAAAGGCACCAAGCTAATCTGGCACTACCCTTGAATTATCATAGTCAATCCATCTCCTGCAACTCATACATGGTCGTTAGGTGACACCTCCAAAATTTTAGAAATGTGGCCATGAGGTTAATGCTATCACCCAGTTAAAATACTTAATGAAAAAAAAGGAGAAGGAAGAATAACAAGAAAACTCATGGCAAGTATGATGTGTATAATCAAGTGCGAAATGCTCCATCATCCCACAGCCACCATCTCCCATTCCTCCTCCCCCTCCCCTGCCACACATATGTCAGCCTTCTAACTTTCAAAAATAAGTTACCTCATATGAGACAGATGCGTTGCCCTTCTTTTGGCCACAACTGGATGCAGACTCAGCACTATCTGTCCAACTCTCAGTATTATTAATCTGTTCACTGTAGCTGTTGTTGTGAGTGTGTACCTCCCTGGGCGTGATGGCGGTGTGGTTGACCATGCAGACCACTGAAAAACTGAGGTTGACACGCAGGGAGTAGAAGCAGATGCACCCCAGCATGGCCAGAATAGCAAGGTTCAGGCGGGCTGAGCACCACAGAGGAGCTGTCACAGTAACAATCACAACTAGTACATCACCTCAGCTTTGACATACAAGATAAAACAAGCAGTGGATCGACCCTGATAGTACAAGGTGGTGCCAGAATAACTTGGCACCTCTAGGCTGCCATATCTACTCCAACACAAACCTTTAATCTAACTATGCATCCGCGGTGAGCATACAAACCTGTTTCACAGATTTCCGAGCATAACTTCATGTTTCACTCAAGGACAGATTAATTAATTAAGACACCTGACTGTGACATAACCCCACAAAGGCTGTTATAGCTGATCACCAGCTACTTTCCGTTTTTCTCGAGGACATGGAGTTTGGAGCTATGAATAGCTTCTACCTCAGCTCCGACGCTTGGTGGAGTTGAGCGGCGCATATGCTTCAGTGATAAAACGGACATGAAGTGATGTACTAATCACACAGTTATATACGAAAAAACAACTGTAGCCACTCATTAGCAGGCATTATAACACATTTTTTTATATATCAGGTGTTGATATTCGTCAAGCAGTTTTATGCAATGTTGAGAATGCTCCGGAAGCATTTAGGGCCTTTAACTGTCCACTGTATCAATCTTAAATTGTAATATTTGTCTTCAGACAAATGTGATAATGTCAAGCTAAGTGCTATTATGATCTTATTAATTAGCCCTTTAGCAGTTGGCAGTGCTTTTTGTCATGATGTTTCCAGCAGGAATATCACCCACCTCCCTCCCCCTCCCCCCCACCCCACCACCACCACACACTCTCACGTAATCTCTAATGATAATTAAACGTCGCAATTATTGAACCCAGTCTACAAGATATGGATCGACCATGACTGATAATTCACAGGTGGTGCACCAGCCTATAACTATTCTGAACTGTAATGTACTACTCTGAGGATAACTCCCAAATGCATGAGTTTTTATCTTTGGGCTCGACATGGTTTCCATAGAACACCACTGTCAACTGTTCAATCCTCGACCACACACCCACTTACGCTGAGTTGGTATACCTCGCCCTGTGCCTAGGTTAAACGCACTAGCGGCGCCATTGTTGCTATTTTCACACCAGACCGGTCGCTCGGACTGGTCATGTGCACCCGATCGGTTTAGAGCGTGTGCTTTCTGCACCTGTAATGAGCAATAAGTATCACGTGACCGTCATTTGATTGCTGCAAAATAAAATGAATAAAGAATAAACCCTTTCCCATATGCAATCCGGCAATAATGCATCCTTATGCTAGCACCACGAAACATTACGCGATTTGGCAGATTTGAAGAATAGCTATTTTCCGCAATGGTGGTGATTTTGCGACATCTGCATCGTTTGCGGCAGAAATCACCGTCGTAATTGAAGTTCAAGAGATGAGCACACTACAAAATGCGGACTTGATTCAGGTATGTGGGGCATGACACAAGCCTCCACCATCTCTACACAAAACTGGCGTGTTAGGGGAGGTAAAAGGCGCTAAAAGTAAAACCAGAAAACGAACCATTTTTTGACTGCAATCACAATCTTCCGCGTGAACGTACGAGATCACACTACAAGTGCAGATGCCTATCTGCGCGCGCAGTTCTGGTGCACGTGACCGGTCCGAGCGACAGGTCTGGTGCGAAAATAGCAACAATGGCGTCGCTGGTGCGTTTAACCTAGGTACAGGGCGAGGTATACCAACTCAGCCCTACTTACGGATTTTGATCTCGGTCATATTTGTCCACTGTCAGCCTCCCCAAGCGCTGGATCAGAAGCTAAAACACTCCTGTTAATCAGACGCTCATCTTCATTGCATGGAGAATCTTACGTTGTAGAAATCTTCATTTTGCTCTCCGCACTTCCGTACCCTACCCGCCCTCAAGCTGTCGTACACATAACCTTTCGACCCTTGACCTCACAAAAAAAACTGCCGAAGCCTACTCGGTTAATAATTCCGTTTTCGCTCGGAAGGGTCACTGAGTTGGGTGACGGTCAACTCGTTCATATGTCAACTCGCACTATCAACTCGCCATTGTAGGGGTCAACTCGCCAAAAGTAGCTGCCATCTCACCCAAAGTAGCAATCAACTCGCCCTTCTCGAGTCAACTAACCCAAGCAGTTTTAATCTCACGTTTGGAACCTCACAGGTGTCTGTATCTAACCAGGGATATTTGCGGGTGGTTTATAAAGTATGTGTGTGTACGTGCGTGCGTTAGTGCGTATGTGTGTGATGGCACGTTCTGTCTGCCGGCAATTCGCAGATGCAACCTTGTTTAGAAGTTAGAAAAGACGGTAAGACTACAAGCATCCTTGTGTCGTAAGTCTATTACTAATATTTATAGTAATAAACTAAAATGTTGTGTTGATCCGTCTGCGTGTGTGTAACATGATTTGAGGGGATTAGAGGAGGCGGGTCACACTGCCGCGGCGATGCACGAAACTCAAATAAATTCTGACGGGAACTTGAAACACGGTGCACGAATAATAAAACTTCCTGATACTGAATGATGGTAAGAAATTTGGCATGCAGTATGTACGACTTCACTGAAAAGCATTTCCAAGCAGCGAAGCCACAAGACCGCATAATGTAGACGGCAGAAGACTGAAGTTACACCCACCCAACATAATTAATGAGTCTATATATTTTGAACACGACGCCAGACTTTTAACTGAGATGATGCTGGGGTCTGCGGATGGGTCTAGTCTTAATAGCGACATTTCGCTCTCGTTTTGAAGGCCACAGACGCCAAGCCTATCAGCCGATCGCCTGGGCCACTGTCTGTATACATAGTGCGATTACGTTTACACCGAATGACTCTCAACAAAGAACGAGAGTGACTCGAAGTCACGGCGGATAATCAGCTTGGACCATAATTACAAAAAACACGCAAAAACATCTCCAAGAGATATATCTTTATGAGTTCTCCGGGCTCATGAGGATCTAAGCCTCTTGGAGACGTTTTAAGTGTTATCTATACTTTTAGTAGAAGGTGGTTTATCCGCCATACTTTGCTGTCGTTCGTTGTTGAGAGGCATTCGTTTCACACGTAACCACACAAACACTTCATTGCTTTATGGTTCACACGTAACCACACAAACACTTCATTGCTTTATGGTTCACACGTAACCACACAAACACTTCATTGCTTTATGGTTATGTTTAAGAATTTTCCAAATCCTTATTTTGTTGTTTCTGTTCGTTGTTATTTTTCTTGCTTTAGTTTGATAACTTCTCATTAATACCTGCATGATTTTTCATAAGCAGTGTTTGCATGAGCCTGCTGATTGTCCCGGTCCTGGGGTAGGATTAGGTCAAAATTGGGACCTGTAAGCCCTAAGAATGAAAATCAGCAAGAAAATTGCAAAGTTGATCATCTCAGTGATACGTCAAATGTTAGTACTGCGATGAGTAACGTATAACATCGAGTCGTCACTATGAACACGGCGTCGTGGGACTAATGATGCCATTACGTGAAAAGAAAAGGGGAGACTGCCAGTGCTAATATTTTAGGAAGATTACAAAGTAGGTAAAAGCACTGTCAGGGGAGAGAATTGTGCAGTATCGACCAATGATCATAGATCAAGCACACGCGCGCCAAAAAAAGGAAAGAAGCGCTATGTAAATGACTGGGAATATGGAAGCCTCCCGAAGGGGGGCGTATCACATATTGACTAGATTTCCAGCCCCTTGATGCATAGAAATTTAAATCTAGGTCCCCCAAGGCGGTCCAGATTGTTTAGCCGGTGTGGACAGCTGTTTCGGTCTTGGCGACCTCGTCAGCACACCCTTCGGCATACTGGTGGAAGGCAGAAACTTTTGCCTACCTGCAAAGACATTTTACTGTTGTGTATGCAGGGGCATACATTCCATGCCTCCACCTGGGACTAAATTTCAATGCACCCTAAGAGAGAACCTACTAAAAAAAAAAAAAAAGTGGGGGGGGGGGGGGGGGGGAGGAGGGTTGCAGTCGATATTGTAGTAATAAATGAAAAGAAAAGGGGACTGAGACTGCTGTTGCTAATATTTCTGGAAGATTACAAAGTAGGTAAAAGTAGGCCATTACATGATACTCCTCGCGCTGGGACCATATGGCGTTGAGGCGCGTCCCCTGGGTGGTGGATAGGGGGTCCCTCGCGAGAGGGGTGCACCGAATGAAATAATGTGCCGTGAACCAACATGGTCTAAGGGAAGGTGACCCCGACAGAAAACCCCTGGTCCTCCTAGTAAGGGGGTTGGGCGTGGGGGTAGCTTCCCCACCCTGCAAAAAAGGAGATAGCTACAAAAACGCCGACGAAAAGACAAACAGTAATCCCTTTCCTGGAGGAGGAAGGTTCTTCTACCAGAAGATTTTTGACGTCCTGTGGTGAAAGCCGGAAGTCTTCGGAAGCCACAGGACCGAGCCGCCTCTCTCTATCCAGGGACACAACCATGGGCACATGGAACGTCAAGACCATGTACCAGAGCGGCAAGGCCGCCCAGATAGCAGCGGAATTGCAAAAGTACAACCTTTCCCTGCTAGGTATCAGGGTGAAGCCAGATGGACGCAGTCTGGCCAGAAAAGGCTGTTAAGTGGGGAGATGATTTTGTATTCAGGTCATGAAGAGGAGAATGCCCCCCATACAGAAGGAGTAGCATTTATGCTGTCACCAGTGGCACATAGAGCGCTGATGGGCTGGGAACCTCTTGGGCCAAGAATTATCACAGCAGCCTTTAGAACAAAGAAAAAGCTCAAGCTGAACGTCATCCAGTGTTATGCGCCCACTAATGACAGTGACGAGGAAGAGAAACAAGAGTTCTACGACCGACTCCAGAGTGCCGTGGACAAATGTGCGGAGCGAGACATCACCATCGTCATGGGCGATTTTAATGCCGAAATAGGGGAGGACAACGCCGGATACGAAGAGGTGATGGGGAGACAGGGTAGGGGAGATGAGTGAGAACGGGGAGAGGTTTGTAGACTTTTGTGCTCTAAACAGACTTGTCATTGGAGGCAGCATCTTCCCACACAGAAGAATACACAAAGCAACTTGGGTCTCACCTGACCATACTACAGAAAACCAAATAGACCATATCTACATTAGCAAGAAATTCAGAAGATCCCTTCAAGATGTTCGACTGAGGAGGGGAGCAGATGTCGCCTCAGACCACCATCTGCATACCTTAAGAATAAAGCTCAAGTTAAAGAAAAGCCGCACAGAGACAAGAAGACAGCGCTATAATGTAGGCCTCTTGAGAGAGACTGGAGTGAGAGAAGAGTTCAAACTGGTGCTGTCCAACCGGTTTCAAGCGCTACAGGAGCTAGTAAATGAAGAGGAGGCGGTCACTACAGAGCAGCAGTGGAAGGCAGTTAGAGAGGCGTTGAACTCAACCTGCAAAGACACTGTAGGGTTCAGGAAACACCATCACAAGGACTGGCTGTCGGCACAGACCTTGAAGAAGATAGGAGGAAGCAGAAGAAAGCAGTTGTCAACAACAGTCGCACGAGAGCAGCCAAAGCAAGGGCACAGGAGGAATACTCGGAAGCCAACCGCGAGGTGAAGCGGAGTATCAGGGCAGACAAGAGGGCCTACACAGACAGCCTGGCAGCAGAGGCAGAAAAAGCAGCAGGCAGCGGCAACATGAAACAGCTCTACGACATTACCAGAAGATTGTCGGGCAAGTATGGCCATACAGAAAGACCAGTAAAAGACAAAGAAGGCAAGCCTATTGCAGACAGAGCAGACCAACTTGACAGATGGGCCGAGTATTTTGAAGAGTTACTGAACAGACCCAGCCCACCCGACCCCCCAGACATCCAGCCAGCAGAGACCGACCTACCCATCAGCTGTGGACAGACCCAGCCGGGAAGAGATCAGAAGAGCAGTGGCATTTTTGAAGAACGGCAAAGCAGCAGGGCCAGATGGCATCCCAGCGGAGTCTCTGAAAGCAGACCTAGAGACAACAGTGGAGATGCTGTACCCACTGTTTGGAAAGATCTGGGAAGAGGAGGTGATGCCGGCTGACTGGAAGGAGGGGTACCTAATCAAGCTTCCCAAGAAAGGCGACCTCAGCAAGTATTCTAACTACAGAGGAATCACCTTGCTGTCAGTACCAGGAAAGGTCTTCAACAGGATCATCCTGGAGAGAATGAAGAGCTCCGTTGACCCCCAGCTGAGAGACCAGCAAGCAGGATTCAGAAAAAAACCGATCATGTACAGACCAGATCGCCACTCTCCGCATTATCGTGGAACGGTCTCTGGAGTGGAGCTCCCCGCTGTACGTCAACTTTGTGGATTACGAGAAAGCATTTGACAGCGTGGACCGAGAGACTCTGTGGAAACTCCTACGACACTACGGTGTACCCACAAAGCTCGTCCGCCTGATCAAGAGCAGCTACGATGGCATGACATGTCGCGTGATCCACGAAGGGCATTTCACCAGGGAGCTCCAGGTCAGAACTGGTGTCAAGCAGGGGTGTCTGCTGTCTCCGTTCCTCTTCCTACTGGCCACCCAGGCAGCACGAGATCCTGGCACCATATGGGACCCATGTGTCCAGCCCACTTACACACAGGGCCCGTATAGCCTTCAGGGGTCCATCGTGGTACCAGGAGGCATGCCCACTTACAAGCCCGCTGACCCGACGATCCGCGCTGCCCGCTTACCCCCCACATGATCCCCATTTCATGCTTGCCATACTACATGACTAGCCCCACTGTCTTGCCCGGTAGCTATCACGGACCTAAAAATAGCACAGCCTCGCTCGCTGCGGGCGTGCGTGCCTGCCTGCTGCAGAACACTCAGACATTCAAACTGCAGCCGCTATGTTCCGTTTGATATCATACAGCATAGATCCTCATAAGCTTCCGAGTCCGATGGTTCAAATTAATTTACTTGGTCCGTCCACTAACTTATTTACATCAATATTTTTGGGCGCGACGGGGTTTCTGGAGTTTACCGCGATCAGTTCTAGAAGAGCTCTCTCGCAGGAATCTGGGATTGACCGGCGCCATTTTCGAACGCACGTTTCTCTTCATTTCAGTTCTGCTGATTGTGCTTCTCAAGTCTTCCAGCGCAAAATAAAACAGGTAAGCCTGCATAATTTACTTATTTTCATTATTTGGTGCTTACTAAAGAACATGGCTAGTAGACTGAGCATCTTACGATACAAGGCGAACTGAGATCGTAGAAGGTCAGTGCTACAACACAGATCAGCCGAGCGATGCCAAAATAAGCCGGTGGATGTGTGGGTGCAGTAAGATGGCGATGCGTTAGTTAGCAATAGCGATGTTAGTGCTTCGAAAAGGGACGAGGACACAATAGATTGTTTGCAAGCTACTAGCACTGATTGATAACAGCGACTTTCTGTTTGGAGGAGGCACATCCATCCACTATACAGCCAGTATGAATCAACAGCATTTTTACACCTTCAATGGTATTAATTATTCCTGTCATTCCTGTATACATGTAATGATGTATACATCTGTTACCAGGTACCACATCTGGGAGCAGTTTGGGGCCGAGACCAAAAGGAAGACGACAGCGTGAGGCAAATCCTGTCTGTTCTGCTACAGCCGGCATGAAGGGGGAAAAGTTTGTCTTCCCATCGTGAGGACACTTTGGTAAGCTTTTAATTTTTTATGCATGTCACACTCTGTATTGTCAGTGCTGTATGACTTGTAAGACATTACAGTATGTGTGCGTTATGCATAATATTAGGATTTTGGAACAATGCATGTGATCATAAAGTGGACTGATTTACTGGCATGTAACAGAGATTTGTTTTTATGTTGTGATCCAACTTCTCCTGCAGATTGCATACAGACTGGAGAGTTAGGTGTGATGTGTTGTTGGTCTTCTGTGTCTGTTTCTCGTACAAATAATTTTCTAGTACAAATTACATGGGAAGTGGGCGATACCACATCAGGGATTGGTAAAGTTTGAATAAATAAGCCACTGGAAACTAATGTAGTATCTACTTTTTTTCAGAAGGGGTACAGAAGCACAACCCGGAGTCCACATTAAAACAAGTCCACGACACAACAGCCAGCTGGCAGTCAGGACAGGTACCAAGGAAAATACAGAGAGGTGGAGCAATCTATTTATTACACCACCATTTCAGATTTCTGTCAGAAACAAACAAAAAGCTACAAGCTGTGACATTTTTACAAACAGGTAAACTAATGCTGAAGAGATCAACGTCACTAAATTTATCGCAGACCTATTTAGGCATAATTAATTGTACCCAACTACTTGGATATCAAAACTCTACCACCAAGGGTTTATCCATTTTGTTGGGTGTGAATGTATCCAGTGTAGATTTGTTCTGTTGCTATTCCACTCAGCTTGCAAACTGTATATGCTCATATTGACGCCAAAGTCGAATGTGTTCATGCAGAAGATGCATCACACTGAGTGTGATATGAGGCATAACGGAAAAACTGAGGCCATGATAATTGCTTCCCCGAGGTTGACGAAGACGCTGACACTCCCCCCGTCATTACAAATCTGTGGTGCCACTGTCCCCTTCTCCCCCCATGTAAAAAATCTGGGTGTCACACTTGATAGTAGCCTGTCCATGCGCCTTCATGTGAACAACGTTTGCAGATCCGCCTATACTGAACTGCGACGTATTGCTTCAGTCCGCCACTATCTGACACCTGAAGCAACTAAAGTACTTGTCTGCGCTTTTGTTTTGTCTAAATTTGACTATTGCAATGCTCTTTTGGCTGGCTGTTCCCAGTGTCTGATTGGCAAACTCCAGAAAATTCAAAACTCAGCTGCTAGGTTGATTCTTAGAGTCCCTAGATCAGATCATATCACACCCCATCTGTCTGCCCTACACTGGTTACCTGTAACGGCTAGGATTCAGTACAAAATTTCATGCATGACTCAGTTGTATTACCTGTTCCTGCCCACACTACCTTGCCTCTCTTCTCCAGCTGTATACGCCCTTGAGACAGAATTTGCGCTCTGCTGCCGACTCTCGAGTTTTACGTATCCCTCTTGTCAAAACAAAGTCGTTTGGTGGGAGGTCATTCAGATACCAGAGCCCAGTTGTTTGGAATGATCTCCCACGCGAACTGAGATACGTGGATTCGAGAGAGGCATTCAAGCGTGCCCTAAAGACCCATATGTTTTCTGTCAGCTACAAATGACTTTGTCACACACCTGTCATGTTAAAGTCATCTCTATCTATTTATAGAAGTAGTGTGTGTGTGGGTGTGTGTGTGAATGCCAGTATGAGTCCATGAGCGTAGCACTTTTGAATGGTGACTTCATAGCTTGTTTACAGAGTGCGTTGTATTTTGTTTTTGTACTTTTTGTTAATTCCATTTTTGTAATTAGTTATTTTTTGTACATTAGTTTTTGTTAAGCGCCTAGAGCTCTAATCTGAGGTTAGGCGCTATACAAGTACTCATTATTATTATTATTATTATAACACACCATGTGTGTGTTATGAGTAAGACATAACTCGCCGAGCGTTTTACAAGTTCTCAGTTGTCTTTCTTTTTCAGACGTATATCACACTTATAGATATCTCATTACTCATTTTCACTAGAGGAATGTAATAAAATATACATATGTAATACAACTACAACTGCAAAAATAAATCCAGTGAAGGTTTCTCATTATTTTATGTTTTGTGTGTATGTGACTATGAAGTTTTTGTTTGTGCTCTCTCTCTCTCTCTCTCTCTGATGATGGTGCTGTTTGTGTGTGCGTGCATGTATGCACGTATGTTTATGTGAAGGTTGAAGAACAAGAAGCGATACATGGATATTGTACAAGCACAACATGGGTTGCATCCAGAAAAATCCAGACCAAAATGGTGACTGCCAAGTGTGTAAAATGCAGAAAAGAATCCAAAGGAGAAAGAAACACTCTTAAAAAAGACATTTACACCACAATATGTTAATATGTTGGGTATTTTCAACATAAACAAGCATACAATTCAGTCGCTACTTGTCAGCTACTTTGCTTCTTCGCTGACAAGTATCGATTGAATTGTATACTTTACTGTCTATTTTGAAATACCCAAAATATTAATAAATTGTGTTGTCTTTTCTAAGTGTGTTTTTTCTCCGCTGGATTCTTCTCTGCATCCTGGAAGGATCCATCCTGGAAGTATGCCGGATACATCCTGGTAGTATGCGGGATACATCCTGGAAGTAAGCGGGATACATCCTGGAAGTATGTGGGATACATCATGAAAGTATCCGGGATACATCATGGGAGCATCTAGGATACATCATGGAAGTATTTGGGGGATATCCTGGAAGCATCTAGGATCCATCATGGAAGTACTTGGGGGATATCCTGGGAGCATCTAGGATCCATCATGGGAACATGTGGGGGACATCTGGGATTTATCATGGGAACATGTGGGGGGCATCTGGGATTTATCCTGGCAACATCATGTCAGCCCATATGTAACGCACGCAGACTTGCCCACAGTCGTACGCACAGACTCGCACAACAGACGCATACACCGCCACTGACTCGGACGGGCGCATTCATGCGGTAAAACAACACACGGGCTCCCTTTCTAAAGTAACTTTTATACACTAGTAAACAATAAAAGAAAAATGCTCACAAAACTATCAAGCTATATACATCACTCCTTCCCCACTATCACGTCTTAATATCACATACACACAATATCACGGCCAGGCTAAGCATTAGTTCTCACCGTCTCCAGCCTGTTTGATGTTATTGCCTGGTTACGTTGGTCCTTCTCACGTCTAGGCGTGCAAGTCCGTTGTACGCTCTTTCCTGTCGTCCTGTGTCTTTACCACGGACGTCCTCGTACTCGTACAGTAGCGCAGTTCTCGCTGTGATCCGGGTATCTTGGTCCCGATCCGACTCACTCTGAGTGAAGAGCTGGAGGGATGACCTCACGTTAGGCCCCGCCTGTGACTGACGTCTCGGCGTCCGTCGTTCCACTCTTTACAAGCACTCTAAACACAACAACAAGGATCCAAAACGTAACGCTTGGTAAATACACAACATATTGGATGACATGAGAAACATTACGTAACCTGGCCGATACAAACAACTCACACGTTCATCCACACACACGTGCTTCATAACCGAACTACTTTCATTACACCCCCCATATCTCTGTCACTATCTTGAAACAGACTATAGCCTAACACTCTTGCTATACACTATCGAGTCTATACACTGGAAAAGACTATGCTTAACCAACCGCGTAGCGACTTAGACATACACACCTCACATTCTTTTAGTCATCCATCTCGGTACATGACTGAACTAACTCCCATTCCTTTAGTTATCCATCTCGGTAAATAACTAAACCAAAACACCGGTTACTTCACTGAATTCTAAACCAACATAACTGAACCAAACCGGCCAACACTATACAAGCAAATTACTCTTAGCAACGCATACTGTCTTTAACTAAGCAACTATCAATACTACATATATAGAAACATACCTGAATTCTAGGTTTCAGAGTCTTGGAATACGGGTTAGGTATCTCAAACACATCCGTTTCATACAACAAGAAAGCCCGTACTAACGTGTTCACTGTTCTGCCAGACAGCTTCCGCCTACAACTCACTATGAACTCACTAAAACTCTCGTGTTAACCTAAACGCATGTCTTAAAGATTTCACGTGAACCACGGCCTCACGGACTATCGGCACAAAACAAACCGTAAACAAAAACCGTTCCGTATTTAACCTAATGTGTGAGCACTATGCACGAGCATAGAGCTTCATCACACTATACGGGGCCCATTTGGAACCTATATCCCATGTTGGTCCCATATAGGCAACCCATATCGGCCCCATATGCCAGCCCGCGTGGGACCCATAAGACTGGGCATAGACTGGGTCATGAAGATGACCACAGAGCACAGACGAAGTGGAATACAGTGGACACTGTGGACACAGCTTGACGACCTCGATTTTGCAGACGACTTGGCATTACTGTCCCACACTCATCAACAAATGCAGGACAAGACCACGAGGCTTGCTGACATCTCGTCCCAAGTGGGCCTCACCATTCACAAACAGGAAACAAAGACAATGAGGCTGAACACAACCAGGGAAGAACCAGTCTTGCTTGCTGGCACCCCGTTGGAGGAGGTGGAGTCCTTCACCTATCTCGGGAGCATCATAGACAAAAAAGGCGGCACTGATGCAGACGTTAGAGCACGAATCGGTAAAGCCAGAGCAGCCTTTCTCCAGTTGAAAAAAGTGTGGAGTTCCAGAGAGCTGTCACAACACACCAAAGTCCGGATTTTCAACTCCAACGTAAAAGCAGTTCTCCTATATGGAGCAGAGACTTGGAGATTGACAAAAACCACAGTCAACAGAGTACAGATCTTCATAAACAGTTGCCTTAGAAGAATTTTGATGAATCCACTGGCCAGAGAAGATCAGCAACGTCAGACTCTGGGAGAGAACAGAGCGGTGAGCAGATAACAGCAGAGAATGAAATTGGGCGAAGAAGATGGGGATGGATTGGTCACTGAGAAAGCCAGCTTCCAGTATCACTAGGCAGGCATTGTCATGGAACCCCCAGGAAAAGAGGAAAAGAGGTAGGCCGAGAAACTCCTGGCGTCGAGACCTCCAAGCAGACATCAAGAGACTGGGAACCACCTGGAGTAAAATAGAAGGAGAAGCACAGGACAGGAGTCGCTGGAGGTCTCTCGTCGACGGCCTATACCCGGGTAGGGGTGACAGGCGTAAGTAAGTAAGTAATTACATGATACTTGAAGTGACGTCATTTCGCTGCTCGTGCTATACTTATTCTTCTTCAGAATAGCTATGCTACACCAGACCACGGAGCTTACGATTGGCGGGAATCGCCGTGTGTCCGTCTTTATTTCTGTGTGCCAGTGTGTGTGGATCAGAGGTGGGTTAGAGTAGAAGGAGATGGAATCATGTCGCTACACCAGCCCATATAGCGTACTCATTGCGGGAAGCGCCGTGTGTCCGTCTTTATTTGTGTGCGCCGACGTGCGAGTTGATCAGGTTGGCTTAGAAAGGCCGAGGGAAATGGATCAGCATAATAAACCTAAAAATATGAACTGGCTCTGAATGTTCCTAAGAGATAAATGCATTTGAGTTCCAAACAACTTTCACGGCAGTGACTTTGGGATGAAATCCTCATCTTGTTTTTTGTTGTTTGTCTGTTTTTAGTCGATATACGTGCAGTTTTACTACTTCTGATTCAGAACGTCTATTTTATTCTTATTAATGAATATGCATTTTGATTGGTATGGCTGTGTCTTCTAACACTGCACCCACTCACGCATGCACACTGACGGCATAGGAATGCCTTGGAAACTCTCACGCATGAAAATCACCGACAGAAACAACAACAAAAGACCAAATCCACTTTATTAATCATATTTAAATCTGCACTTAACACAAGCGTTATGTATCCATATGCGGCATGCATACAGGGCGGCCGCACTGTAAAAAACGCATATCCCATTCAACGCGTCTGGAATGCAGTGTAACCTTTTTGTGCATGCAGCCACCTGTACTGCAAACAGTACTGGTGGTTGCATGTAAAAGAGGGTTACCCTTGTCGGGAACACTTTGTGGCCATGATTTCTGCAGGAATCATTGTAACAAAAAGCGCCACCGACAGCCAAAAGGTTAAAGGGGGTGTTTTATAGGGTGGGACAGAACCCCAACCCAACCCTCCTCCTTTTTCGTCCGGGCTTGGGACCGGCAATGGCCGAGTTCCCCCCTTCCTCCCACTTTACGAGGTATGATCAAAACGTCATGATAGTTGGGCTGCATTTGCTCTTATTTACACATTGACTGAAAAATGCCCATAAATCTTATTTTAAGAAATGCCTTAAACTTCCAATTTTGGGGTGGGGAACAGTACAAAGAGTAGTGCGCACTGACCATCGAAATACTACCTCCGATATGAATACCTCATGTTTTGAGAGAGGATCAGATACAACTGCAAGCTGATCGCTCAGACCAAGTACTCAAGATATTTGGCATGGTAGTCCCAAAGGACAATGTGATGTCATCACTTAAGATGATACTTACTTGTCCTGTAACAGTATCAACAACAAACAGTCCAATCATGTGTGGGTGGCCTCTGATGAGACAGTCACAAACCAGATAGGCGAGTCTAGCGCTGGCCGTTCTCCGGTGAGAACAGACTACTGGCACTTTGTCATATTTCCAGAATTAACAGCAACATTTTCCCCATTTTTTAAAACTTAGTGATTAGAGGTCCATGTCATTGTTCATATTTTACCTGTGGAGCGTTCAGTCAATGAAGTCCGGGCTGTTCATGAGCAGCAGCCAACTCTCGGTGGCCAGAATACCTTATTGAAAGTGACAGCAACCAGAAAGCCAAGCTAGCTCACCGTGTCATACAAAAGGAAGCAAAACATTTGTGTTCTTCCGGCGCTCAACCATCATACAGGCCTTGTCTTACAATGCCACTTACAGTTGCTCCCTAAACTGAAAAAAGAGGCTGGCAGCATGGAGTTTTCAGTCATGAATCCAGGACCTAGCAAAAGCTGTAAATTTCTGTCTGATCCTGACCTTCATCAGGATACCATCTTGCCTGTAGTAACTGAAATTTGTGTAAACAGTGGAGGATAGTGTTATTATAACATGTATTTATCATTACTGCACGCTTAAGTGAATTGGGCTAATTGGTTTTGGTTTTACAGTACAACTATCATTACTGTTTGATCATACCTCGTAGACTACGTTAGCTACCGGTAGCGCACACTGGCTTTCTCCCTCGACTGCTGCGCTGATCGGCGGAGCGAATTGATGGAGACGGCTAGTGTGCCGGTAGACTACAAACACAAGCATGGGATGATCGTTGACAACTGGCCACCTCTTAACGCCAGCAGTAGTAAACAGCACCAAGGTAGGTCACATCTGAGAGTCCAGCATGCAGTAGTGTCGCGTTATTTAGATTTCCCTACACAAATCTAAGCGAAACGCACTGAAATTCTAATTTGACGATTCCCAGGACATAATGTTTTCGATTCTCATCACATCTATATTCTTAATCATTGTAAAAACAATAAGTAATTTCCACCCGGAAGTCGAGCCAAACGGTCTATTTTGTGTTTTCCTGTCCCACCGTCCGGGATTCTCAGACTGCGACCTACTTTGGTGCTGTTTACTACTGCCCGCGTTAAAAAGTGACCAGCTACGTAACACTCACCCCATACCTGTGCGTGCACAGAAATGGAACCGGAAAAAGAGAATGAATAAGAAAATATAATGTCTTCTTGTTCATTCTCTTTTCCCGGTTCCATTTCTTTTACACATCATGCGTTATCATCACAAATTCACAATATCTACAACATAACTTACAGTTGTGGCTGTCATACAGCGTAGAAGTGATCTAGGCTGGATTGAAGCGACAGTTTGTACAAGCAGCCATCCGCACTGCAAAACAGTATGGGTGGTTGCATGCACATTGGGGGCTTACAGTAAGACATCACACATCAACATCACAAATTCATAACATCTACAACATAACTTACAACTGTGGCTGTCATGCAGCGTAGAAGTAATCTAGGTTGGATGGAAGCTAGTTAGTTATTGAACTGAGTTGGGTTAACGCCGAGCAGGGCGACAGTTTGACCCCCCCCCCCCCCCCCCACGGCCCCCTTGTGCAAGCAGGCCATCGGCACTGCACGGTAAAACAGGACGGATAGTTGCATACACATTGGGGGTTTACAGTTAGACACCACCACACATCAACATTACAAATTCATAACTTCATAACATAACTTTTTACAACTGTGACTTGTTCTCCTTTTAGTGCGTTTGGTTGTTTCTTAGGGGCTTTGGTGGTTTATGGGGGGTTAGCGGTTTTATGAGGTTTGGGGCTTTAGGGGGTTTGGGCTTTTAGAGGATTTAGTGGTTTGTGGTTCGACATCATCCATTAACATCACAAAATCAAAACATCTAACAATATCTACAACATTACGTACAACTGTGGCTGTCATGCAGCGTAGAAATAATCTAGGCTGGGTTCGGTTGTTTTAGAGTGGTTTTAGGGGGCTTAGTGGTTTTAGGGGGTTCACGGGTTTAGAGGGTTTGGGGCTTTAGGGGGTTTAGTGGTTTATGGTTTTTAGGGGTTTTGGCGGACGAAGGGGATTCAGGGGTTTGCAGTTAGGCACCATCCACTAGCATCACAAAATCATAACATCTTTTTTTTTTCCTTTTTTTTTTTTTTTTGCATCCTGTCTCGGAAGACAATGGAGTATATGCATTTGCTGGGTCAGTCACTGGAGTGACCACTCCAGGGCGCAAGCCTGGGCGAAGTGTATGGAGATCCTGGGATGCCCAGTCGTCAAGATCCCCCTCTCGGCCTCGCTGATGTAGTCCGAAGGAATGCAAACCAGTACGTTTGGCACCAGTTTGGCTGCAGGAGCTGCCAGAACAGTGCGTGAATACAGGCAGCTGTCTGCCTTCGGGGCTCCACTCCTGATTTGAAGGGTTTACTCCCCCCACATTTGGCCGTTGGATCCAACCTGATCTCCTCCGTCCTCTAGCCGTTGGCTGTCAGAAACAGCTCATCCGCCTAGTGGTGCAATGTGAACACCACCCCCTCACGTGGTTTAGCCCACCAGCCGACTGAGGTGGTTTGCCAGGGTGTGGCGCTTGGAGACAGCACGTGAAAAATTAAGGAGATGGATGAGGACCAGTGATGCCCGTCTGTCCTATGTAGGACGCAGCTGCCGAACAGCAAAGGTACTACCTCTATCCAGAGCCCCCTACACCCCGTTTGTAGTTTTTAGGGGTTTTGGCGGATTCAAGGTTTTGCAGTTAGGCACCACCCACTAGCATCACAAAATCATAACATCTACAACATTACTTACAACTGTGGCTGTCATGCAGCGTATAAGTAATCTAGTCTGGATGGAAGTGACAGTTTGATCCCCCCTTGTGCAAGCAGCCATCAGAACTGTAAAACAGAACGGATGGTTGCATGCACATTGGGGGCTTACATCATACATCAACATGCATAATAGGGGTTTACACTTAGACGTCATGCATCAGCGCCACTAATTAATAACATCTACAACACAACTTGCAACTGTGGCTGTCACACATCGAGTAGAAGTAATGTGAGTCTAGGCTGGATGGAAGCGACAGTTTGAAACCCATCCCTTTGGTTGGGTGGGACCAAAGGTCACAGCGGCCGTCGTTGGTGGGATCGCCCTTGCCAACGGCAGTCATGGTGGGGTCGTCACACAAACCACTAAACCCCCTAAAGCCCCAAACCCTCTGACAGCGGCAGTGATGCTGGGTCCGCCCGCCTGACCGCAGCAGCAGTGTTCAGTGTTGGTGGTCGGGGTCACCCGTGACAGCGCTGATGTCGTGGGCCGCCTTTGGCGCAAAGTTGTTATCCTGTGCCTAGGTTAAACGCACCAGCGACGCCAATGTTGCTATTTTCGCACCAGACCGGTCGCTCGGACCGGTCATGTGCACCCGATCGGTTTACAGCGTGTGCTTTCTGCACCTGTAATGAGCAATCTCGGAGAAAGAATCACGTGACCGTCGTTTGATTGCTGCAAAGTAAGATGAATAAAGAATAAACCCTTTCCCATATGCAATCCGGCAATAATGCATCCTTAATTATGCTAGCACCATGAAACATTACGCAATTTGGCAAAATCTGAAAAATAGCTGTTTTTCTCAATGTTGGTGATTTTGCGACATCTGCGTCGTTTGATGCTGAAAGCACCGTCGTAGTTGAAGTTCAAGAGATGAGCGCACTACAAGTACAATGGACTTGATTCAGGGGCGTGGGGCATGACACAAGCCTCCGCCATCTCTACACAAAACTGGCGTGATAGGAGAGGTAAAAGGCGCTAAAAGTAAAACCGGAAACGAACCGTTTTTCGACTGCGATCACAATCTTCCGCGTGAACATACGAGACCGCACTACAAGTGCAGAACTACATGTGAGCGCAGTTCTGGTGCACATGACCAGTCCAAGCGACCGGTCTGGTGCGAAAATAGCAACAATGGCGCCGCTGGTGCGTTTAACCTAAGTACAGGGCGAGGTATACCAACTCAGCGCCAGTGGCAGTAATAATGACAGCAATAGTGACGGTGGGGCCGCCCGTGACAGCGGCAAAATTGATGGGTCCACCATGCAGTGACAGCGGCTGAGGTCGTTGGGCCTGGCGCTCGTGACAGCGGCAGTGTTGGTGGGGCCGTCCGTGACATCGAAGGTGTTGATGGGTCCGCCATGCAGTGACAGCGGCTAAGGTCGTGGGGCCGCCCGTGACAGCGGTAGCCGGTGGGGCCAAGGGTGACAGCTGCCGTGTTGGTGGCCCGCCCGTGACAGCGACAGTGTTGTTGACGCCGCCCGTGACAGCGCCAGTCATGGTGGGGTCGCCCGTGACAGCGGAGTGATGCTGGGGCCGCCTATGACAGCAGCAGTGCTGGTGGGGTCATCTGTGACATCGGCTATGTCGTGGGGCCTCAAGTAACAGTGATAGTGACAGCAGTGACGGTTGGGCCGCCCGTGACAGCGGCGATGGTGGCGGGGTCGCTAGTGGCAGGGGCAATGATGGTATAGCCACTAGTGTGACAGCGGCCCGGTACTGAACTTGTCATATAATGAAGCATATTGGTCTATGGGAGACAACTCCTGTATAGTGGTTGTCTCTCTCTCTCTCTGGTGATTATGTCCCTTAGAGACTGCGCATGCCCAGTGAATACATAGCGTGTTAGCCGCCAAGTTAAGAAATGGCTTCCCTGCATTTGTGAGTGCATCTGTGGTTTGAATCCCAGTCCATCCAGCCCACATAGAAGCCGCGGTAACACGACAGAACTGACTTCCAAGAAACAGCAATGAACAAGTGAAATTAATGTATCAGAAATCTAGCTAACTAACTAACTCTAGTATCTACTAACTAATAAACTAAACTTACCAACAAACTAACTATAACTAATTGTTGATTAGTAACTGTTGATTAGTAGCAAACCAACTGTTGATTAGTGGACCATACCTACGATAAACACTAAACATAAATGATGATGATAATGATAGAACTTTATTGCTATATGTAATAATACATTAGGAAATCGTTGCGGTGCTGCGCTACTTAAAAAGAAGAACATTAAACACATCAAAATATAATTAAGCTACTCACGTGCACACACACACACACACCCCCGTATGCCTTAGTAACTATTGTAGTCTAAACATAAAGGCAATAAACACGATTTCACTTTAACACAAATCACACAGGACATATCATAATATAAAAACACGTCATTTGCATCGTAGACACAGCTGTGTCCGTTAACAGTTAGCCCGATTTCCTACTCATTAGTTTGGCCAGCCACCTACTGCTGTGGTATGCAGCCACTCCCCGCTGCGAGCAGGCTATCTAGGTCACTGTCTGGCATCAACTATTCCTTCTATAATCTCTGTTACGGACTACTGATGTGTGGTGTGTTATGCCTGTGTTTAATGTTCTCTATCTTCTCTTCCTCAGTTTTCTACATACCCAGCGGGATGTTTGACAGCTGATACACACAGTGGTAAGATAATGGAAGAGCATTCCCTTCTAGCACCATGAATGCAGTCTGCCTGACTAGGCGCGCGCTAATGATTAATTGCCTCCACGCCCGGCTACTGCCACCGATGGCTTATCTTGCACTCAGTGGCACCCGTCCGCTCCTAACTAAAAGTGTGTTCTGCACAGCCGTGTAGATGAAGTATTATGCTGATAGCTGGACAATACTACTGGACAGCAGTTGGGTAAAAACTGTTTTTAAAACGACTCGTGCGTGTTCCGATCGCACCCTGATGGCATCTCAACTCATGGGCTGGGTGGGAATCATCTCGGAGGATGGATCTAGCCTTTTTTAGCATTCCTTCGTGGAAGAGGGACTCCAACGAGGGCAAATCGATACCTGTGATTTTCGATGAAGTTTTTACTACTCTGTTTAATTTGGATCGCGCTTTCTGTGTGGTGCTGCCAAACCAAACGGTCAGGGATAAGGACAAAATACTTTCAATAACTGCCCGGTAGAAGTTGGTCAAAATTTGTCTGATGACGCCAAACGTTTTAAGACTGAGAAAATACAGTCGTTGCTGTGATTTTTTCACTAAAAAATCAACGTTTTTCTCCAATTTAAGATGGTTTGAGATGTGGGTGCCGAGAAACTTGAAACAATCAACAATTTCAACATGGCTACCATGAATATAGTGAGGGGAACAATGTCACTTTTGAAACAATGTCACTATCGAAACCAATCTAAACCCTGGCTAGTGTAACGGATCCAGTTTCCTGCGACCATCGCTGGCTCGATGGCCCAAGACACGCCGTCGCTGAACAAAGGCATCTTGGCGCTGCACAAACAATGAACAAAAACGTCCAGTTAACCGTCTTGTGAACGTAGCCGCCGATACTGTTTACGGCTGCATGCACAAAAAGATTAAGTTAGCACGTGATAGCGACTAAAAACAACACGTGAACTGATATCAAAACAGAGCAACAGTACTTTAAAGGGCGAGCAGCACTGAAACAGTCAGCAAATAGTAACATCGGTACAATAAAACCTGCTTTGAGCTAAACACATTTTTTTTTTTTGCAAGCCAAGTGCTCTCTCAAAAGAAGTGTCACCCGTCAGTAAAGATCATCATTTAGGTGGCTGCTTCCACCTAAGTGATTTTCTTTAACTGAGGGGTGAGCTCTCGTAACTGCGATCACTCAAAACGGGCTCTGTTTTATAATCGAACATCATGAAACTAAACATTTCCTATCATAAAATCATAAACGCATACCTGAAAGAAACGTGCGGGTTGTCCGAGCCGCAGGGGACACGCTGCATTTGGCAAGTGACTGGGGGTAAGCTTTAACACACAGGGCTTTTAGGAGAGTTCAACTTAAAAAATTCATGACCAATGATTGGCTAAAAGTTATTCATGGGTCAGTGGCGAAACTGACGAGACAATTGACGATGGACACAGAGCTACGTTGTTACAAATGTACAATACTTACATTCAATTTCAGTCACTCATAGGTCAAACAAATCTGACGGCACAAACATGAATGATTTTCCGCTGTGACGTAGCATGCACGTATACCACGTGAAAAGTGAGTTCACTCACCATTGTTAGAACCAATAATGTTTATTCAACTCCGAAAAGCCCCAACCGTCCAGTGATCATTTACACAAAGCGGGATCAGCACTGTGGAGGCAGAGATCCTCATGCGCCCCCGCAGGTGTGGGGGCTTATGAAGATCTATGTCTCTTGCAGTTGGATTGTGTTCACATTACCTCGGCAGGGAAGGGGCACGTTTGCGTTGTTTGGGGAATTCTCTGGTTTTACTGGTGAGTTTGTCTCAAACCTACCTTCTAGATAATACTAGTCGAGACTGAAACATCATAGATCCTCATAAGCCCCTGCAGAAGCAGGGATACATGTGTATATGTGCTTCTCAATCAGTATTTGGTAGGTCCCGGTCCCAAAATAAACGTCTCCACTACTCTGATATCCCAGTCGTCTAACACGTCAGTGACTGCAGTATACTTGAGCGCATGAAGGCAAAAACGAAACAACAGTATTGGGCAGATAATACTTGAACCAGTGAACATAGATATACAGTGGTGTCAAAAAGAGACATTGATCCTCATGAGCACCCGCACATGCGGTGCTCTAGGGATTTATGGCTCTTGCAGCTGGATCAGGTTCACCTTTTCTCACTATGGCGAGGCACTCGACGTCTGCAACTGTCAAATAGCCACAACAACTAAGAAATGGACAAAATTAGTCAAGTTAGCCTCTGTGTGTGTGCGTGTGTGTGTGTGTGTGTGTGTGTGCGTGCGTGCGACTGAGTGCAACTGATTGTGCGTGTGCATGTTAAGTCCCAAAATGTCCGACGTACAAGGAATAAACAGTTTTTGTGCCTTGTATCTTGTGCCCCTTCTGCTGCCTTTGTTTCTAGTCCGCCCAGTAGACAAGGGTCCTCAGGCCGACGACGGCCGCAATGAGCCCGCACATGACAGGTCCAAGAACGCATCTTGAAATACTCAAAATAAGCTATAATCTGAACTGAAAGAGTCCTACAGCCAAAGTGCAGGCAAAAAGCAGAGGCGGGGATATCCTCTGTCCAACGGCACACACACACACACACACACACACACACACACACACACACACACACACACACACACACACACACACACACACACAACCGAATATAAATGTTCCAGAAACCTGCAGGCTCCTGGATTTGCACCTGGTGTCATCGGCAGGACAGATGGAATTGGGGTCCCGTCTGCTGAGATGTATTATTTACGAGCCTTGTAGTTACCCACTCTTTGCACTTGGCAATCATAAACACTACAGAGTGTAAGACAACTGGACAGCAAAAGTAGGTAAATATCCGTCCATCATATCCGTCCATCATCGGTCCGTCTATTGCCCGTCGTAACATTAAAGGCCCTATAACACTGTTACTATCCCACCCCTCACCAACCCCCCCCAAAAAAAAAAAAAAAAACAAACAAACAAAAAAAACAAACAAAACAAACAACAACAACAAAAACAAACAAACAAAAAACCCTCACAAAAAAACCAAAAACAAAATGAAAAACAACAACAAAAAAAAAAACAACAACAACAACAAAAACAACAACCCCCCCCCCCCCAAACAAACCAAAAACAACAAACAAACAAACTTCTGCAACAGTTGGTTACCAAACACCACATACAGATCTAGCTATGGTTCATTTAGACACAGGAGAATCCAGCTCAGCACAAGTAGACTTCAGTAATATATTGAGAATAGTGAAATTTCGTTGATAAGTTCTTGATCCTTATGGCATCATAAAGCAATTAACTTTACTTGAGATGTTTCGCCGACATTTCAGTGTTTTGAATACTTACTGCAGCAAAGCACAGACACTGATACTCTTTCACGTGGACAGAGCGGCGGATGATGGTGGTAACACGAACTTTGCAGTCTACCTTTGGATCCACCACTGCACACAGACACAGCACTCACTCAAACACACACACACACAAACACGCACGCACGCACACACGCGCGCGCGCACACTCACTCCAATAGGAACAAGCAAGCAAACGATCTTGTGTGACTTCACTTCATGGTTGATCGAGTTGACTCCTGTCGGGCGACTTGACTGCTTATTTTGGCGACTCGACCGCCTACTTTGGCGAGTTGACCCGTACTTTGGGCGAAATGGCGCAAGGGCGAGTTGGCATATGGGCGAGTTGACCGGCAACCACTGAGTTCGCCAGTGCGCACTTGCCTTCTTCAGGACGTACGCAAAGTCTGCTACTTATGCCTCTTGAGGCCGTGGTTGCATGTGCAGTGAAATATAGCTATGGAAGAGGTCAGCGAGAGTCCGCGTGTAGTGTTTTGGTGTTGGCCTTTCGGTTAGCTGTTCATTCTGCTTAAAGTTTATTATTTGACCTTCGCCGTACTGCGATCGTGTTGAAACTTCTGGTGCAATGAATACGGCTCTTATAATAGTGAAGACCCGGCAAATTACCATGGCGCGCTCGCAGCGCGGCCGACCGCTAACACACACCTACACATCACAGACACATTCATAAGCATGCGCGGTCGTGGTTCCGTATGCATTGCGTCTATTTATTTATGGACAGAGCATTTCAGTTTCTCTAAATTTTACATAAAAATACGGACAAGTGTGCATATGGAGTGACGTGACTGCAAATTGTACGTTCATGATAGCAAATACTATCCAACTGCAAGTGGCCGTCATGGAGTCTGGAGTTAAAAAAGAGAATTATACCAGGGTCCAGGTGCCACCTAGGCGCTGGTAAAGGGTACAGTGGAATTTAACCCCCCCCCCAAAAAAAAAAAAAAAAAAAAAAAAAAAAATTTAAAACAAAAAATTAATAGCGGAAATTCGCGGAACCACGGTAAATTATAAGCCCTGATAACAATGTGGGTACATTTTGGAACAAGATCCATGATTGACTTTCTTACTTTGTGGGTGCTGAGGCGGAGTTTCTTCTCCAACTGGATGTAGATGTGCCTCAAATGTGTCTGTCTCAGATGTTGCCTTGTTATTTTTTGTTCATAAAATAAGTAAAAGGTTTAATTTAATTTAAATGAGTAAACAGTTGTAGCAATGTAATGAGAATGTAATGGCACCAACACATATTCCTATGTTTTATTGTTTTAATGACAGTAAGGCAAATGGCAATAAACAATGTCTTATCTTGTCATTCACAGGGTTGTGTGTGTGTGTGTTTTTACCTGCAAAATTCATGTTTTCTCAAAATGTATAAATTATTAACACTTTTGTCAATCTCGTTACCATTGACCTTTTCAAGGGACCAGCCAAATTAGTATGCATACAAGGTCTCTTTTTGTCAAATTTAATTAAAAATTGTGATAAAATACAAAATTCTACTGAAAATATACTTTTGTTTACATATTTGCCGATCTCGTCACCCTTGATCTTTCTGAGGGATCATCCAAATTAGTATGTATATGAAGGCCTTACCATGAGGTATCTGTACCCTGTTTAGGTTTAAGTTGTTAATTTTAATGGAGATTTTTTTTCTTTCTGATGGGTCATCCAAATTAGTATGCTTAGGAAGGTCGTACCAAGTTTGGATTTGGAGGTGTGAACAGTATTGGAGAAAATACAATTTTTGTCAATATAATTATGGCTATTTTGGGACTCATTTCCTGATCCCCTGCGACCTTGACCTTTCAGTGAGGTTACTTAAATTGGTATGATTAGAAAGGTCTTGCCACAAATTATCCTTGGGCTAAGTCTGAAGACTAGTGTGACCTGAATAGCCTCCATGAAATTGCCAGCTTTAAAGTTTACCACGGATGACTAGGCGATGGATAACAGAGGAGAGATACTGACCCATTACATAGACTCACTTTTGTTATCACAAGCGAGCCAAAAATGAATAAATGCATAATTCAATTCGATGAATATTTAATGATGAAAATCATATAATTGCACACACAGCTCACAACATATCACAATCAGTAAAAATAATTTCACAAAAACAATATGGATGGCTATCAACGGAACAATCTTTTTCTCATCAAAATAGCAACAGTAACATACAGCATGTGTGTGGGTGTGTGTGTGTGTGCAAGCGTGTGTGCAGCATGTATGTGTGTCATAGTGGGCCGACGATCAAGCTTTTATTGAATGCAAATACTGCTGTGCCACCACGTGCGCAACTGGCCATTGCACTAATTCATTACTACAACAGAAGGGAGGAAACACGCACAAAAAAAAAAATGGAAAGGTCCCCCCCAAAAACAGCATGCACCAACCTCTTTCTCAACCTCTAGAGTCTAATGCTAAACCCTTTACCAAAGTGCCATGAAAAAGCCCACATTTCTCTACTTTGCATCCATTTTTTTAAACTTTACTTTTTATTACTTTGCAAATTCTTTGGAACGTCATGGCACCCGTTTAGATCTACTTTTATTTGCATTTCACAGGATATGCTAATTTACATGAACCAATCACAAATGAGCATGACACTTATTTCCGGGCCGAGACAGAGTCCAGTGAATGGACGTCTGCAAGAATGATGCTCGGAGGTGTGAAAGCCTTGATACTAAACTATGGTTCTGATCGGTTGACAAGGTTGATATAGATTTGTGGCAGCATATCTACTGAATTTGTTCCTTTTAGAGTTTTAAGTGCATGGTTGTTTTGAGGGTTGAAAACTGTTCTGGAATCACAGTGCATTGCCTTTCCCGATTTTCACACATTTCTCCATTCTGTTGTAGTAATGAGTGGCCAGTTGCGCACGCGGTGTTGTAGCGGTATTTATATTAGTAAAAGCTTGATTGTCAGACCCCTATGGTGTGTGTGTGTGTGTGTGTGTACTAGTCCTACTTATAGGAATCACACTGACAAAAAGTGCTGGGAGAGCCAAAGGGTTAAGAGTCACTTCATACCAACATACGTCATACATGCACCTGTTTGGACGGAAATACCTGCATCAACCCCTTTGTGCATGCGGCCATTTGTATACAGTAGCAATGGTCACATGCACAAGAGGATTAATGCATTTTATATAATATACACATGCACAAAACTATATCGGTGTAAAATCTGGTGGCTTTACCTTGTACACAGTGTGTTTAGAGACATGATTTTCATCATCAGATGCTCTTACCAAATGCCAACAGAAAACATACAAAGAGAGAGAAAAGCGACCTGCTCAAAGGCAGACTTTGCCTGCTAACATTTGCTGATACAGCAGGTTGACAATGCTGTCTTGCCTTAACTATGACTTTTTCTACCTTTCTTTTCACGCTCGGTGAGTTGGTACAAGTCACACAGGTTTAACCCATTTAGCCCCAACGCCCTACAGCAGGAGATGTATTGACCATGACAATTTCGAGCAGGTAATTTTAAGTTAGCCCTTTTGTCCAGCATACTAAGAACATTTATAAAATAGGTATTGCAAACTATTCACCCTTTATTACCTGGAGCTGGTTGCTTTAACCCATATAACCCCATGGCCGCAATTCCAACATTTTGGAGGCGTTGCCTAATGACCATGTGCCAGTTGAAGGAGATGTATTGACCATGATAATTCAAGGGTAGTGCCAGATTAGCTTGGCGCTTAAAGGTGCCAAGCTAATCCGGCACTACCCTTGAATTATCACGGTCAATCCATCCCCTGCTGTAGGGCTTAATGGTTTAATGAGAAGCAGCATAAGGGGTTTGCCAACCTTAAAATCAGTACATGTAATCTCTCTAACTGGTTAAGTCTACTCCATCTACAACATCTTTTTTCCAACAATAATGAACAAGAATGAAGTCTCAGACAAGATGCATGCCCTGTAACTTTAATTCAACAAAGATTATCAAATACTGCTGGATCAAATATGTTCAAGAACTGCCAGTTGATGGATTGATTGCCAGCTATTATTTAATTTACTTTCCAGACATATTTTCAGTCCTCTGGAGTTCAGACGTACCACCAAGTAGTCTGATAAACATAACCTCACTTTCAACTTCAGAGCAAAATGGTGAACATTTTACCATCATCTGTATTACCATGTCCATACCAGAGGGGAAGGATCAACCATTATAGTCAAGGGTAGTGCCTGCTTGACATCCCAACAGGTGCCAAGCTAATCAAGCACAATCCTTGAGCTGTCATGGCTGATACACCTCCTTCGGTTTCTGTTGGAAAGAAGAAAGTGTATCACATTTTACGTCATGACTTCCCACAGCCCAGATATAGTGAACCCATCTTTCAGTTTCTCGATGGCCAGACCAAGTTCTTCAGAGTACACTGGCTCTCTATCCTCTTCTTTGTTGCCATCTGCGAAGTAAGCCTGTAGGTGGCACAGAAATAAAGGTCAAACGAAAAAAAAAAATGATGAGAAAAAGCACAATAAATCAAAGAATGTCTGTAAACAATAAAATGAACAATGGTTATTGACACTAAATTGGTATATATCTCACCCTGTGCCTTAGTCAAACCACTACTGCAGTCACTGCTGCAGTTTTTGCACTATTCTGGTCAATTGTACTGATCAAACGCAACACGGTCACTTGGAACAGTGACTATTTTTTAAATATCCTTTGAGGTCTAAATCCCACTTCTGGAGACAGAGTGACCATTGTGATGAAGCTCTATGCTCGTGCATAGTGCTCATACATTGGGGTTAGTACGGTACGATTTTTGTTAACGGTTTGTTTGTGGTGATAGTCCGTGGGGCCTGCTGCCCACGTGGAATCTGTAAGACATGGTTAGCACGGAGTTTTGGTGAGTTCTGTTTAGTGAGTTCTAGGCAAAAGCTGTGTCTGTCAGAGCAGTAATATATTAGTGCGGGGCTTGACTGTCATTCTGGACAGACGTTATGCGAGATACCTTAGCCCGCATTCCAAGACTCTGAAGCCTAGAATTCAGGTATGTTTCTATATATGTAGTATTGATAGTTGCTTAGTTAATGATAGTATGCGTTGCTAAGAGTAATTTGTTTGTATAGTGTTGGCCGGTTTGGTTCAGTTATGTTGGTTTAGAATTCAGTGAAGTAACCGGTGTTTTTGGTATACAGTTATTTACCGAGATGGATGACTAAAGGAATGCAAGGTGTGTATGCTTAAGCCGCTATGAAGATAGTACGTGGTTGGTTAAGCATAGTCTTTTCCAGTGTATAGAGTAGTGTATAGCAAGAGTGTTAGGCTATAGTCTGTTTCAAGATAGTGACAGATATGGGGGTGTTACGGAAGTAGACAGTTTATGAAGCACGTGTGTGTGTGTGAATGAACGTGTGAGTTATTTGTGTCGGCCAGGTTACGTGACGTTTCTCATTGATCCAATATCTTGTGTGTGTTTAGCAAGCGTTACGTTTGGATCCTTGTTGTTGTGTTTAGAGTGCTTGTAAAGAGGGAGCGACGGACACCGAGACGCCGAGTCACCAGACCTAACGTGAGGTCATCACCCCTCCAGCTCTTCACTTCAGAGTGAGTCTGACCGGGACCGAGACACCCGAGTCAAAGCGAGAACTGCGCTACAGTACGAGTACGAGGACGTCCATGCCAAAGAGACAGGACGGCAGGAAGAAGCGTACAGCGAAGGACTTTCATGCCTAGACGAGAGAAGGACCAACGTAACCAGGCAATAACATCAAACAGGTTGGAGACAGTGTGAAACTAAAGCCTAGCCTGGCCGAGATAGTGTGTGATGTGTATGTGATGTGTATGCTGGGTGTGGGGAAAGGAGTGATGTATATAGCTTGATAGTTGTGAGCGTTTTTTTTCGTATATTTATCTTGTATAAAAGTCACTTTAGAAAGGGAGCCCGTGTGTTGAGTTTTACCGCATGAATGCGCCCGTCTGAGTCAGTGGTGGTGTATGCGTCTGTTGCGTGAGAGTCTGTACGTGTGACTGGGCAAGTCTGCGTGCGTTACACCATGATAGTGCAAGGGTGGTGTCAAATGGCTTGGCGCCATCAGGTGCCAAGCTATTCTGACACTGCCCTTAAACTATCATGGTCAACCCACAACTTGTCTTCTTATGTCTGGGCTAGGAATGATTTTATTAGTGTCCAAATGGATCCAATCTTGCCTCCTCTGAAAAATGAGGCATGGCAGGGCAGATCAAATTAAAATCAATATGGTCTTACAAAGTGTCTCAACTGATATTACATTGTACACATACATTCTCTCTGGTAGAGGAAATGGAGAGAACTGCTGAGCTATTTGAAACTTTCATTTTCGATATTAGCATCGTCTGTTGATACTTACAGCAAAAGCATCAGTGCCCGAGTCATTCTCAATCTCCACATCATCTTGCACAGCTTCAGTTGTCAGCTCCTCGATGCTCTGTGGCTATGACACACAGAGGGCAACACATGTACAAACAGCGCTTAACCCCTTCCCTGCGACTGTATGTACTTTTTTTGTTTCTGAAATCTTTGCTCATTCAACACCCAAAAGCCAAAACCTCCAAAGAAACATGGATACAAATTGGTCTCAGCAAGAGACATAGCTCCTTGTGAGTCCCCACCGTCGCGGGGGCTCTTGAGGATCGGTCTCTTGCAGTTGGATCATGTTCACGTTTTCTTGGCAGTAAAGGGGTTAATATAACCCCTTTGTTGTCAGAGCCTAATGATACATTGTTTCGTATCCCGTGGCAGGTTCACTGCTGAATAACCTCGTTTGCCTGAGGCACATGGACATGAAAGAGGCCAAAATGAGGCACAGGTTCACATGAGCCGCTGCATCTGTGGGGGCTCATGAGGATCTATGCTTCTTGCTTTTCGGTGTGATTCACCATGTTTAGTTCTGGAAGAGAATGAATAACATAAACGTTTACACCAATGTTTTATTTCAGTGTTAGTTCTGGAAGTGAATGAATAACATAAACGTTTACACCAATGTTTTATTTCAGTAAATAAAACACTTCACAGATTTTTTTTGGTTTTCTAACCCATTACATCCTGAGGCTGATTTCGTAAAGTTTGCTTATTGTCCTATGAAGGCTACATTACAGATTAGGAGATAGATCAAATGTTTTAGTTCAAGCGTGGTGCCAGAATAACTTGACGCCTCAGGCACCAAGCTATTCTGGCACCACCCTTGAACTATCAGTCAAATTTATTTCAAGCAATGGATGTATTAGGATGATAAGGGTTAAAGAAAAAGGACCTGCATGTCACTGCATAATTCAAGGTTCTTTCACGGAGTTTTTGCTGAACAGAATGGTTCATATTTTACAATCATCAGCCAAACAGGGACAAGTTGCTGGACATAGATTGACATTTGAATTGAATAAAGGGTAGTGCCCGATTAGCTTGGCACCTACAGATGCCAAGCCAATCAAGCACTGTCCTTCAGCGATCAGTCAATATTTCTGCTGTAGTGTCTGGGATGAAATCAGCCCTGATGAACCACAGTGGTAGATGTATCATACATGAGGGCTTGCGGCGAGCATCCTTCACATCACGATACTAACAAGAAAGACTTTTTGCCTGAAAACATATTACGTATAACATACCTTTTCTTCCGATTCAAACTCTATACCGAAAATGGGACAGGCGCTGTAGACTCGGTGCAAATTTTGTATTTCCTTCGCAATCTGTTGAAGTTTTTCTGGAGGGTCAATGCGGAACCCAAGCACATAGCCACCACTCTGTGAGAGACAAAAACGACCCTACTAAAACACTGAATTTCAAAGTGCTAGTTAACTACATTAACATTTTTTAAATTGTGCAGAGAGTTTTTGTATGGGCATGCAAATGTGTGTGTACAATGTATATCCATTTGGGTGTGTGCATGTGTGTGTGTGTTTTCTCCATGTTACCATCGCATGTACCGTGCTTGATGTTTCCACAACCAAGGCAACACCAAACTTGGAATCTCTGATCTTGACATTTTTCTGTACAAAAAAAGAGCAGAAAACACAATGTAAAAACAGCAAGCAAGACATAATTAAGACACAAAAACTGAAGCTCAAAATAATATAAAAACACAAAGAATTGTGCCTGCAAAGCTCCAAATAGCCATCTTTCAAGCAGATCCCAGTGTTTCTAAAATATATTGTAAGGATTTTGTCATTGCATTAATAATATGCTTCTTCTATTCCCATACAACTGCCTTCATTAATTCTTTTTAACCCATTTAGCCCTGATGCCCTACAGCATGAGACAGATCAACTAGTTAGCCCTGATGCCCTATAGCTGGAGATGAATTGACCATGATAATTTAGGGGTAGTGCCAGACTGGCTTGGTAACATCAGGTGCCAAGCTAATCTGGCACTATCATTGAATTATCATGGTTGATCCAATTCTTGCAACGTGTATAGACCTTGGGCGACAGCTCCAAATTTGGCAAATGTGACTGGAGGGTTACATAGGTTATGCCACAGTTTTTCTACAGCACACACAAAATGTTAAATGTGTTAACCCATATCATACTGAGGCTAAAATCTTCAAATTTGTACACTGTCATATGTAAGTTATATTCTAGTACTTACAGATAAGGATATAGACCAAAAGCTTTAGTTCAAGGGTGGTGCCAGAATAGCTTGGCGCCTAGAGGCGCCAAGCTATTCTGGCACTACCCTTGAACTATTTTAGTCAAACTAATTTCACACACTGGTGTATTCCGAATGATAAGGGTTAAGAACTATTTACCATCTGAAGGTATGGGATGCTGACGTTAAAAGACTCATTGATATTTGCATGCCACACCAGACGCACATTGGTGATGTAGTAGGTCCCTAGATTGCCCTGCACGACACAAAGCATAAATATGTAATACAAATTAAACTACATCAAAAAATGAATTTTTTTTCTAAAATGTATTTTTTTTCAAAATACTTACCGATGGCATTACTATCTGGAATACACTCTATTGCCTATAGATTTCAGCAAAAGTTGTGTATAGCACACAACTGGGGAGGAGACACCGGAGATCCAAGCACTAGGACCCCAGGTGGCCTCCCCTTACTACCCTATCCCGGCGAGCACAGGGCGACCTCGTCAGTTTCACACTTAGCCACAAGAGGCAAGCGGGGCAGGTGGGAGGGCCATCCGAGTAATGCCATCGGTAAGTATTTTTCAAAAAAATACATTTTAGAAAAAAAATTCATTTGTTTTTTTCAAAATACATTACCGATGGCATTACTATCTGGAAGAATGGCAAACAGGCGGAGGGTGCCGTACCTAAACCATAACCCAACCACTCCGCCGGCCCCATCGAGAGAGAACTCCCGACGATTTCAGCTATGACGTACCTAAGACGCCAGCAGCGCTCGGAGGGAGTGCTGGGCCGCTGAGATGTCGCCCACTCGTGCCAGGGAGTCACATTGGCCGGATAGGTCTCTAAGGTAGAAGCATGCGAAAGTGGAGTCTGAGCGCCAGCCACCCGCTGTCACAATATCTTTGACCGAGCAGTTGCGGTCCAGGGCTAGACTGGTGGCTACTGCTCTCACTTCATGCGCCCGGATTTGTAAGAGCTCAGCGCCGCGTGGGGAGAGGTCCTGGTAGGCTGACCTAATCACCCACCGCAGCCAGGATGACACGGTCTGGGCCGAGATGTCGTGGCTGCCCGCGGACAAAGGTAGGAAGAGGCGCGAGCGCCCCCGGCGCTGTGTCTTAGAGCGGCGCAGGTAAAACCTTAGCGCCCGCACTGGGTCCTGTTGCCGCGATCCAGGGGAGAGGTCCGCTCCACGGAGGGGCCGTATAGTCAGCATCTGAGGGGCCGCCGCGGGGTGGCGGTTCTTGGCCAGGAAGGACGGATCGGGGAGCAGCTGTGCAGAGCCGTCGGACCGAAACTGCAAACAGGCTGAGAGCATCGAGAGCGCGTGAAGTTCGCTGACTCGGGACGCTGTAGCGAGAGCCAGAAGGAAACAGGTTTTCCGGGTCAAATCTGAGAACCGAGCCAAGGGGAGGGGTTCAAACCGGTCCGTATTCAACCACGTCAGTACCCAGGCAAGATCCCACCAGGGTACTAGGGAACGTGAAACCGGACGTCGGAGTTCAAAGTGAGCCAGTAAATCCGACAGATCCTTGCAGACGCCTGGGTCCGGAAGACTCAGGTGGCGGTAGGTGTCCGCGATCATAGCGCGGTAGCCCTTGATGGTGACCGGGGCTAAGCCTTGGTCGTCGAAGAGCCACAGGAAGAACTCCGCCAGTTGGTGGGAGGCTAGGTTAGTGGGAGGGAGTCCATGGGAGGCGCACCAGGTCTGAAAGACCCTCCACTTGCCTTCGTACACCTTCCTTGTAGAGAGTCTGCGGGCTGCTGCATTGCCGCCACTGCAGCATCCGAGAAACCTCTAGCGGCGAGGGCTTGCCGGACAACCTCCAAGCGTGTAGGTGGAGGCGTTCCGGGCACGGATGGAAGAGCTGCTGACAGGGCTGCTTGAGCATCGTGGGAGGGGTAGGAAGCTCCAGGGGAGGGTCCGTCGCAAGCGCGAGGAGGTCCGTGGTCCAGCTCTTGGTCCAGTTGAAGGGGGCCACCAGCAAGAGGACCGCCGAGCATCCTAGAAGCTTCCGCAGCACCTTCGGAACGAGGACTGACGGGGGGTAAGCGTAAGCAATCAGGCCGTCCCAAGGGATGGCGAGCGCGTCCACTGCCCAAGTGAGCGGATCCGGGACTGGAGAGACGTAGACCGGGAGCTGGTTATTCCATCTGGTGGCAAACAGATCCACTAGCGGCGTTTCCCAGTGAGAGCAGATCAGGCGAAAAATATCCGGGCGTAGGGACCACTCCGTGTGGAGCAACTGTCCGCGTCGAGACAGGGCGTCCGCAATCACGTTGAGGTGGCCGGGGATGTGGCGGGCTCGTAGAGTAATGCCCCGATCCCTGCACCAGAGGAGAAGGTGGTACAGTAGAATGCAAAGGGAGGGCGAGTGAGTGCCCCCCTGATTCTGTATGTAAGCCACCACCGTCGAGTTGTCGGAGAGCATGAGGACTTCCTGATTGGCCAAGGTCTCCTGCCAACCCAACTGCCTTCAGCTCCAGCCAGTTGATGTGTTTCCCTAACAGCTCCCGAGGCCAAACGCCCGAGGCCGAGAGAAAATCCGGTAACAGGTGCGCGCCCCAGCCGGCCTGGCTTGCATCTGTACAGAGAGACCACCGTGGCGGCGGGGAGTGTAGGGGCACCCCCGAAGCCAGCCAAGCGAGGTCCGCCCACCTCTCGAGGTGAGGACGAGCCAGAGGAGTGACTGGTACTAGATCCGACAGAGCGCCCGAGGAGGGTCGCCAGTGAAGAAGGAGATGTAGCTGGAGAGGCCCAGCATAAAGTCTGCCCAAGGGAAGCAGGTCCGCAGCCGCACTGAGGAGGCCCAGGAGTTGAAGCCAGACCCTGGCGGTGAAGGAGGATCCCATCCCCATCGAAGTCGCTAAGTCGACGATCTTCTGCCGCCTGGCCAGAGGCAGGCGGACAAGGTTGAGGTCGGTCAGGAATTCCATCCCCAGATGTAGAAACCGTCGAGAGGGAGAAAGATCGGATTTCCCCAAATTGAGCAGGAAACCGAGACAACGCAGAAGGGAAAGCAGGGCATCTCTGTCCGTCTGGAGTGCTGCGGAAACCAAGTTGCGCAGTAGAAGGTCGTCCAAGTAATTGGAGGCCGGGCTCAGGGAGCGCTGACGGAAGTAGGCCATCACGGCGTCGAGCAGTCTCGTAAATACCCACGGACTGATGTTGAGGCCGAAAGGAAGGGCGCAGAACTGGTAGACGATCCCCCCAAAGGCAAACCGAAGGTACCGGCGAGACGACGGATGAATCGGGACGTGCAGATAGGCGTCTGACAGATCGAGGCTGATCGCGAAGTCCATCGGTCGGACGGCCGCACGGAGTGTCCTGGCCGTCTCCATCCTGAAACGAGGGGCCAAAATGAACTTGTTTAGCGTCGATAACTGGACGCCACTTGCCGCCTGGTTTGGGGACTAGAAAGAGGCGGCTGTAGAACGCTGGAGAGTCCTGCCGCGAAACCACCTCTGTCGCCGCTTTGGTGAGGAGGGCCGCCACTTCCCCGTGCAGAGCGTCTGCCTGTGTGCCGTCGAGCGGTTCCTGGGTCCACATGGGTGACCTGCGAAGAGGCGGAGGAGACAGGAACGAAAGTTGCAGGCCTGAGGTAACCGTAGAAAGAATCCAGGGGTCGTCCGGGAAGAGCGATCTCCAAAGATCGCTGAAGAGTGACAGCCGCCCGCCGACAGGAGACCCGAGGACTGAGGGCGGGGGCGGTGGTGGGGGCGAGTCAATGAGCCCGACCGCGGCCCGATTTACGGGCGCCGCGGGGCCAAGAAGGGCGAGGGGCGGGGCCAGCCTGAGGAGCCTGGAATGGACGGGCCCGACCTCGCGACGATCCGACTGGAAGAACGGAGGGCCTGAAAGACCGCCGGGCACGACCCCCGGCCGGGCGGGGGGCGCGAAAGCGGGTCGAGGCTGGGGTAGATGCCGGCTTGGGCCACAAGTCCTTGGAAGATTCCTTTACGGTTTGCCAAGTGTCACCGAACAGTTGAGGACCACCTAAGGGGGCTTGACGGAGCTGGGTCTTCACTGACAAGGGAAGGTCCGAGCAGAGGCGCAAAAGGGTATCCCGCCTCCAGAGGTCGCAATTGGCAGCTGCTGCCATGGCGTTGGTGGAGGAATGGTAGGCGGCCCGGTTGGCCGCTATCAGGATGGACTGCACGTCACGGAGTGGGGACTGAACCTCCAGGTCCCAAGTATCCTGTAGGCACTGCAGGGCTGCCTGGGTAGCCAGTTCCAAGAATCCCGAACACGCCAGCGAGTTCCGCGCTAAGGAGGCGATCCTGTCGAGAGGCCGAGGCCAAGAGTTCTGGACAAGTCTGCGGCTGCCCGCCTGCACTAAGGCCGCCGCATCCACCGCTGGAAGAGGTATGGCGAAGGCTTGGGAGGTCCAGCGTACCAGGCCTGGCGGAAGCTCAAGTTGATTCCCACAGGCCATCGAGCGGCGGTAAAGTATCCCGTGTCGCCGAAAGCGTCGTTTCGCAGCTGGGCGGAGAAAGCATCGGTGAGGTCCCGGAAGCCGGCTGGCTGCGGGAGTGACTTGCGGCGCTTGACTTGCCTCTGCGCGTCGACCATGGCCGAAGCCTGTCTCTTCGGAGGAGGCGAAGGCGGACAGAAGTCGGGAGGTAGGTACTTGGCGATAAGCCTGGATGCCTCACCCAGGGCGTGGACCGTCTGCGATCCGAGCGATGGGCCGGCGACGTCTGACGAGACAGCGGAAAGGCGGGACGGAGATCCAGCCGCCGAGTCCTGCAAGAAGATCGCCGAGGCCGAGTCTGTCGGATGAAGGCTGAGGACGTCTGGTTCCAAAAACTGATCCTCTCGCGGAAAAGACGAAAGGGGCGAGCGGCTACGAGAGCGCCGCACCGCCGCGCACGAGGTAGACGTAGCCGCCCGCGACGCACGCAGAGAGGGGCGCCGCGGCGACGGAGGGACCGTGGCAAAACGACGGTCCACCTTGAAGTCGGGATCCACACGCGGAAGCCGACGTGAGTGACATAGCCGCGATCGGAATACCGACGAAGTGGTCTGGTCACCCCTGGCCCGCCTGGGAGAACCGGTGTGGGGGGGGGGGGGGGACCGCAAAGTGTCTCTCCTAGCCCGCTCAGGAAAGGCGGAGCGGCGAGGGGACGAATACCGGGTACGTGGCCCCACGTCCGATGCCTCAGAACGTGGAGGACACGCGACGATGTCACACCGGGCCCGCCTGGTCGATACGGGGCGGGGTGGGGGGGGGGGGGGGGGTGGGGGGGTGGGGGACAGTCTAGGGTCACGCCAAGCCCACTCAGGAAAGGCGGAGCGGGGAGGGGACGATTTATGAGCCCGCGGCCCCAGCTCCGAAGCCTCGGAGCAAGGGGGGGCGAGGGTCCGAGTCACACCGGGCCCGTCTGGTCGATACGAGACGGGGGGGGGGGGGGGGGGGGGGGGGGACAGTCTAAGGTCACGCCAAGCCCGCTCAGGCGAAGCGAAGCGGGGAGGGGACAATTTATGAGCACGCGACCCCCGCTCCGACACCTCGGAGCGTGGGGGGCGAGAGTCAAAATCACCCCGGATCCGCCCAGGCAAGACGGGGCGGGCGGGGGGGGGGGGGGGGGAGGGGGGGGGGGGAAGAAAGCGAAGCATGCCGGGCCCGTTCGGAAAACACAGAGCGGGGAGGCAGCATTATTAACGGTCTCGAGTCACGTTCCGAAGCCTCGGTGCGTGAGCGAGAGCTTTTCTTATCATGTTTTCTCTCTTTCTTATGTTTGCATTCAGTCACCCGCCCCCGCTCCTGAGACCTAGAGCCGGGGGTGGCCGACAAACGCTCAGCTCTCCCAGACCACTTGCCCGAAGCAGAGCGGGGGGTGGGAAACGATATGGGGCTCAAGCCACACGCTAACGAAGCAGAGCGTGGGGAGCGTGACTCCGAAACTCGCCTACCCTGCTCCGAAGACTCGGAGAGGGGAGGGAGAACCTGCGAGGTAACGATACAGGAAGGGGACTTACCTGTGGGCCGGACAGCCCGAACGACGGAGCGGAGAGGAGCCCGAAGCGCCGAGGGAATGACGTCCACCCGTGGAGGATCCCGGGGAGACAGAAGCGGGCGAGGGGGCCGGTCACGTCTGTAGAAGTCCCACATGCGTGACCACCGGTCTTCCGTCCAAGCGGCGCAAACGTCACACGTTCCGTCCAAAGAACAGCCCGAACACGGCAAGCAAGAGTCGTGTGCATCGTCCGGCCACTGTAAGTCCCCGCAAAGGAGGCAAGTCTTCAACACAGAAGAAGCCATAAGGCCGTAGGCCAACTACGCAGGCGAAGAAAAGTCAACCGTGCACAAACACAGCAGGGCACAAGTCACGTGCGTCGTCGAACCCCAAGGCCAAGCCAAGGGTGAAGCTCACAAAGTCAGAGCCGGTAAAAACCGGTCGGCGCACAGTTCACAACTAGTCCAAGCAAAAAAGGAAAAGCCACGAATGTAGTGAGTCCCGGGCTGAATCGAACGACTCCAATTCAAGCCCAAAGTCAAATAATCACTGAAGACGAAAAACCCGTAGAACGGAGAAAGGCAAAAACTCGACCGTCCCCGGTCGAGCTATGAGTGAAACTGACGAGGTCGCCCTGTGCTCGCCGGGATAGGGTAGTAAGGGGAGGCCACCTGGGGTCCTAGTGCTTGGATCCCCAGTGTCTCCTCCCCAGTTGTGTGCTATACACAACTTTTGCTGAAATCTATAGGCAATAGAGTGTATTCCAGATAGTAATGCCATCGGTAATGTATTTTGAAAAAACAATCACAATTAACCCTTTGGCTGTTGAGGTGATTCTTACTAGAATCATCTTGACAAAAAGCACAACCAAGAGGCAAAGGGTTAATGACAACAGATGACAAGTGTGTCCAACTATGGTTCACACACACACACAACAAATGTGTGTTGGTTTGTGATTTTGGAATTTACAGCTCCAGCACCGTAAAGTCGAAACTCACAGACCAGCACACATCCACTTGCATACTGAAATAATAACAATTCCACTTTACCAAAGACAGGTATATAAAAAATACTTGATATGGTCAGTTGTAATTTTGTTCTCCATGACAAACTGCTTCGCTTGTCATATAAACCCTTTGACTGTCCATAGCCTCTTTTGTTAAGGTGATTCCTGCACACATCATCTCAACAAAAAGGACTAACAGCAACCAAATGGTATCTAACGAAGCGTACAATCAAACCTGTCTCAGCAGTGACTTTATACAGCAGTCACCTCCCCTGTGTTTCTACTATACAATGACTTTTTTCTCACCTCCTCCCTGGCGCGACATCCCAGCTGTATGGTACATAGGTCTATTTTGTTTAACCCTTTTAGCCCCATGGTCCCATTTCTCAAATTTTGGAGGTGTTGCCTAATGACTGTGTACCAGTTGCAGGAGATGGATTGACCATGATAATTCAAGGATAGTGCCAGATTAGCTTGGTGCCTGAAGGCTCCAAGCTAATCTGGCACTACCTGTTAATTA
This sequence comes from Semisulcospira habei, assembly GCA_036245525.1. Lineage (NCBI taxonomy): Eukaryota > Metazoa > Mollusca > Gastropoda > Semisulcospiridae > Semisulcospira > Semisulcospira habei. Next base: position 208,968,376 of record BTPG01000002.1, on the reverse strand, counting down.
TCATGGTCAATCCATCTCCTGCTGTAAGGACTCTGGGCTAAATGGGTTAAGGAGAATGTTGATACTATTCCTTCATAAGTATAGTGATCACTGTGTATAATGGTCTCATCTGCCTGCTCCCTTGGTAGCCAGTATAGACAGGTTTGGCTGTGACTGTGATGTCTTATGAGTATACCATAATTGTACATCTGCATCCTCTGTATGTTTACATTTTCTTCTCTTTCTTTTTATGTATCAGATATATGATGAAAAGAGGACAATTCAACACACAATGTTGATTTGGTATGTGTATGATACATACATGTACACATAAGATACTTTCTAGAACAACAAAGTATCCATCCATATTATTGTACCTGGTCGCTCGACAGGTTCCACACGCCATTGACCTTATCATACACCTGTTCTTGTGGCAGCAGTCGCAACTGTTTGTTCTGTATCAGCGCCCCTCGCAGCTTTAGGTCACGGTACAGCTTGGATGTCTCGTATGCTCTGGCAGAAAGATTATGACATTTATCAGATGCTGAGTACACAAAAGGCCTTACTCAGTGATACCTGAAGAACAAGTTCACATCAACCCCTTTGTGCATAGAGCCACCGGTACTGTTTTACAGCACTGGTGGTTGCATGCATAAGCAGCTTAACAAATTTAGCCCTGATGCACTACAGCAAGAGATAGATTGACCATAATTCAAGGCAGTACCAGATTAATCTGGCACTACCCCTGAATTGTCATGGTCAATCCATCTCTTGCAAATGGTACATAGCTGGTAAGTGAAGACCTACAAACTTGGGAAATGAGGCCATGGGTTTAATGGGTTAAACAAGACACCTGCACTCATCAGTGTACTGTCACACTGACCTTTGTGATCAAGACCTTAACCTTCTTAACCCCACAGCTGCATTTCCAAACTTTTGAAGGCATAGCTACCAGTTGTAGGAGATGGATTGATCATGATGATTCAAGGGTAGTGCCAGATTAGCTTGGCGCTGAAGGTGCCAAGCTAATCTGGCACTACCCTTGAATCATCATGATCAATCCATCTCCTGCTGCAGGGTCCCGGGGCTAAATGGGTTAAAAGAAAGTACTCAAATGAGCAACAATGGAGTTCTGCTGTGACTGTCCTCAGTTTTACAATTACTGCAAAGTTGGTTGACTTGTCTAAGAACTATGCTATAAACATCAACAGAAACCTTACAACAAACGACAGCTGGTGGATGTACAGAAGGGCTTATGACTGTACACTTCCTAAAAATAATGTTAAGAATTTCATGCCAAAGCCACGTCATTTGTATTTTGAGACAGTACCTGTGAACTGAAATTACAGATGTGAAAAGGCGAGGTGATCCTGGAACCTGAAAATAAAAAACAGATAATGAATAGTTTATTGCTTTTGAAATACAGATTGTTCATGCTAGGATGAAAAATGGTGATATTTTAGATAAAAAAATTCACAAAATAATCCCCAAGAGCCTAATCTCACACACTAAAACAAGATATATGTTATCCCATTCAGCCCTGACACACTACAGCAGGAGATGGGTCGACCATGATAATTCAAGGGTAGTGCCAGATTAGCTTTTGCGCCTTTCGGTGCCAAGCTAATCTGGCACTACCCTTGAATTATCATGGTCGATCCATCTCCTGCAACAAGTGCATAGTCGTTAGATGACACCTCCAAAATTTGGGAAATAGATGTGTTGGGCTGAATGAGTTAACCATAGTAGTCAAGGGGTGGTACCAGATTATTCTAGCACCACCCAGAACTGTCATGGTCAAACTATGTTCTGAACTGTAATGTAACCTTAAGAGGAAAAATTAATTTTTCTTTAAAATGTATTTTTTCTAAAAATACTTACCGATGCATGACTACATGGGATTACCTATAGCTTACACAATTTTAGCCATAAACTTACGATGTGTACCTATAGGGCCAAGGGAGGCTACCTGGGAGTGCCATGACCCAGCATCCGAGTAGTCTCCCGTCCCACCCCATAAGGGTAACTGGCTTGCGCCGAGACCCCAGTTTATTCGCTTAGCAGACGAGCGGCAAGCGGGGCAGGTAGGAGGGCCGTCCGAGTCATGGCATGGGTAAGTATTTTTCGAAAAAAATACATTTTAAAGAAAAGTTCATTTGTTTCTTCAAAAACATTACTGATGCCATGACTACATGGGAGAATAGCGAAAAGGAGGAGGGTGCCACAGAACTTGTAACCCCACAAGCTAGCCAGACCCGCCCATCCCAGAGCAAACTTCCGACAATTTTAGCTAAAGGTTATCAACAGCACCGAAGGCGCCGGGAGGGAGTGTTGCGCTGCTGCGATGTCACCCACCAGGGCCAGGTGTCTCGCTGGCCAGCCACGTTTCGGTGGTAGAATCGGGTGAAGGTGGATTCAGTCCACCAGCGCATGGCTGCCACAATGTCTCGGACAGCACAGTTGCGTTCGAAGGCCACGCTTGCAGCCATGGCTCTGACCTCGTGCGCCCGAATGCGTAGTCGCTTGGCAGCGTCGGGGCAGAGGTCCTGGTAGGTGGAGCGTATCACCAATCGGAGCCAGGACGAAATCGCCTGGGCCAAAATGTCTGATCTACCTGGGGACAGAGGGAGAAAGAGGCGGGAGTGTCCCCGGCGAAGCGGCTTGGTATGGCGTAGGTACACATGTAAGGCTCGCACCGGGTCTTGTTGTCGGGCGTCCCTGTCCGGGCATATCGGTCGCAGGTGCCGGATGGTGACCTCCTGGGGGGCGGACAAGGGGGATTGCATCTTGGCCAGGAAGGCTGGGTTCGTCAGAAGCTGCACAGAGTCGTCCGTCCTGAACTGCAGGCAGGCGGGGTGCACTGAGAGCGCGTGCAGCTCACTCACTCTGGAGGCCGTGGCAAGGGCGAGAAGGAAGCAGGCCTTTCGCGCTACGTCGGCCAAGCTGGCGAGGGGGAGCGGTTCGAAGCACTTCGAGTTAAGCCAGGTGAGGACCCAGGGCAGGTCCCAGCGCGGGATCAGGGATCGGAGGGCCGGCCGCTGCAGTCCGAAGTGGGCCATCAGGTCAGCGAGGTCTTGCACTTGCCGGGATCAGCCCGGCCCAAGTGACAGAAAGTGTTGGCAATCATAGCGAGGTAGCCCCTGATGGTGAATGGTGCCAAGCGCTGTTCAGTGAAAGCCAGAGGAAGAACTTGGCGAGTTGGGGTAAGTCAGATCGGTAGGGGAAAGGTGACGGTCGAAGCACCAGGACCCTAGCACTCGCCATTTCCCTTCGTAGACTCGCAGTGTTGAGGGTCTGCGGCCGGCAGCGAGAGCTTCCACCGCTGCACTTGAGAAACCTCCAGCGGCGAGGGTGCGCCGCACAACCTCCAGGCGTGGAGTAGGAGTGGCTCGGGGCACGGATGGGACAGCGCCTCGCGTGGTTGCCTGAGCATCATGCGCGGGGTGGGAAGCCGCAGAGGAGGGCCTGTGGCGAGGTTCAGAAGGTCGGTGGTCCAGGATTTGGTCCAGCAGAACGGGGCCACTAGCAACAAGATCGCATTGCATCCCTCGAGCTTGAGCAGGACCTTGGGGACCAGGACCGTAGGAGGGTAGGCATAAGCGATGAGGCCGTCCCAGCAGATGGATAGCGCATCCACTGCCCAGGCTAGGGGATCCGGAATGGGCGAGACGAAGAGGGGGAGCTGACAGTTCCACCTCGTCGCGAAGAGGTCGATGAGGGGGGTCTCCCACGTCGAACAGATCATCCAAAAGATGTCCAGACGAAGCGCCCACCTGGTGTGGAGAAGTTGTCCGCGCCGTGAGAGGGAGTCCGCGAGGACATTCAAGTGGCCCGGGAAATGTCGTGCACGGAGAGAGATGTCGCGAACTTCGCACCACCTGAGTAGCCGGTAGAGAAGCATGCAGAGGGACGGGGAGCGCGTGCTGCCCTGCTTCTGGATGTAGGACACGACCGTGGAGTTGTCGGAGAGGATGAGCAGCTCCTGGCGACTGAGAGTCGGTTCTCAAGTGAGGAGGGCTTGCCAAACCGCCTGCAGCTCCAGCCAGTTGATATGTTCGTCTGCGAGGTCTGGGGGCCAGCTGCCGGAAGCCGTGGCGGATGTCGGCAGCAGGTGCGCGCCCCAACCAGAGCGGCTGGCGTCGACGCAGAGGGACAACTAGGGTGGCGGGGAGGACAGAGGGACTCCGGTGGCGAGCCAGACAGGGTTGGTCCAACGGCGGAGGTGCGGGAGGAGCCGGGACGGGGGTGTGAATGTCGCCCACTGAGGGTCGCCAGTGGAGAAGCAGGTGCAGTTGAAGCGGGCGGTAGTTGAGATGGCCCAGGGGAAGGAGGTCCGCCACCGCACTCATCAGGCCCAGGAGCTGTAACCACACTCTAGCAGGGACCGCCCCCTGCTGCAACATCAGGCAAGTCAGATTCGCAAGCTTCTGTATCCGCGGTTCCGGCAGTCTCACCAGGTTGAGGTCGGTGAGGAACTCCATGCCCAGGTGAATGAAGCGGCGGGAAGGGGTGAGGTCCGACTTCCCCAAGTTGACTATGAAGCCAAGCCTGTCGAGAAGCGACAGCAACGCGTTTCAGTCTGTCTCTAGGGCGGCCGTCGACTGACTGCGAAGGAGCAGATCGTTGCGGTAATTCGAAGATGGGCTTGAGGCCGTCCGTCTTGCCGTGGTGACGACGCCGTCCATGAGGCGGGTGAACACCCAGGGGCTGAGGTTGAGGCCGAATGCGAGAGCGCGGAACTGGTAGACTACGCCGTCGAAGGCGAAGTGCAGATAGCGTCTGGAGGCCGGGTGAACGAGGACGTGAAGGTAGGCGTCCGAGAGGTCCAGGCTGATGGAGAAGTCCAGAGGTTGCAACGAGGCACGAAGGGCTCTGGCGGTCTCCATTTGGAAGGATGGTGCGGAGATGAACCGGATCAGGGCAGAGAGGTCGATGATCGGGCGCCACTTGCCTCCGGGCTTGGGGACCAGGAAGAGATGACTGTAGAAGGCGGGGGGAGTCGGGGCGCACGACAACCTCTGTGGCATCCTTTCGCAAGAGGGCGGAGATCTCTCCACGAAGTGCAGCTCCCTTGAGTGGGTTCGAAGGGGCGGACCTCCACACCGGGGTGCGTCGCAGGGGCGGCGGTGTAGGAGGCGGCCGGGGGTGGGGGGGCGGGCGGGGACGTCCGGTGACAGGTGCGGGCAGCCCCGCCTGGAGCGCGGCGAGAGGAGGGACTACCAGTACGCAGGGAGAGACGCAGGACCTTGCGGGCGGCTGAAAGCGAAAGGAGATAAAGCAGGTGGGCCAGAGGTCCCTGTACGCATCCTTCACCGTCTGCCAGGCAGGATTGAAGCATAGCGGTTCGCGGAAGGGGCCAGATGCAGCTGTCTGCGTAGGTTCGGCGGCACCAGGGATGGTGTTGACAGAAGCGTGGTAAGCCGCCGGGGTGGCCAGGGCTAAGGCGAGGACGTCTCCTAACAGCGCAGTGAAACGACGGGCGCCAGGCCTCCACCACACGAGAGACGACAGCTTGCGTAACCATGTCGAGCAATATTGCACAGGCGAGGCGTTGCGGAAGAGGGACGCTGTCCAATCCAGAGGGTGGGAAGCAACGCCACGAAGCGCGAAGTCCATCCGCGCATAACCGCGCCAGGGGGTCCACAAGGCCAAGGAAGGACAGGCTCCCGGGGGAAGAGACGAAGTGCGCCCCCCAAACCAGGGAGCGAAGAGTCTCCGACCTAGATGTCAGTGGGCCATCAGCGACGAAGGAACATCCGACGAGCGTGCGGGTGGAGAGGCTGAAGTGTTAAGGCGTGCTGAAGCGGAATCGTCCGGGAAGCGCCGAGGGCGTCATCATCCTCGGGAGGCACGAGAGGTCGGCGCTGAGGGTGCAAGGTGGCGGGCTCCGTCGCGACGCGAATCCGAGGAGAGCGACGGCTAGGGGCGAGCGGGAATCCTCCGAGACGTGTGGGGAAGTCCGAGGCCGAGGCGTCCAGGAACAAGGAGCCCGAAGCAGACCTGGTCGCCGGGTGGGGAGCACAGGAATGACAGGCAGAGACCGCGGAGCAGGGTGGGCGACGACGCTGACGTCCGGGACCGTGGAGCTGCGGAACAGCTGACAGGAGACTGTAGTCCGTGAAGGAACGCGTCGACGTGGGCTCCGAACGCGCAAGCGGGTGTCCTAGGTCTAAGCTGTGTCCATCCTGGAGAGTTCCAGGGGTCGCCTGTCGTGGGCCGCCAGACGATGCCGAAGGTCAGGCGTCGGGATGGCGGGAGGTGTACTTCCTTGTCTTGTCATGCTTAGGTTCCACAAAGCGGGGCGAGCTAGCTTGCTGCGGGCCAGGCTCAAGTGAGTGGGCACGCAAGGGTGGAATACATCCCCCAATGTCAGGGCTTGTTAGCTGTTTGTTTTCCACAAAGCGGGGCGAGCGGACTCGCTGCGGACCAGACTCGAGTGAGTGGGTGCGTAAGGGGGGATCCCTGGTAAGCTGTCCCCCAACAGCAGCGTGGGTGCATCTTCGTTGGTCAGGGGCCGAGGCATGCGTGAGGCTGCGGGACGGCGGTGGACGTTCACGCCGACAGCAGCTCCAGAGCTGGGACCAGCTCCTCTACCAAGGGCGCGCAGACATCACAGGTGCGGCTGGAGGCACAACTGGAGCAGGAGAGGCACACTCACGGCTGTGCAGAACCACACTTTTAGTTAGGAGCGGACCCGGGGCCACTGAGTGCAGATAAGTCATCTGTGGCAGTTTCCGGGCGTGGGGGCAATTACTCATTCGCGCGCCCCTCTTCAGGCAGAGTGAAAGAGCTATTCATGGTCCTAGAGAGAAGTCCTCTTCCTATACCCTACACTATGTGTACGTGCTGACAGCCGCCTACTGGCGCACTGCAGCAGAAACACTGAAAAGTGTTAGTAACTGAACATTCACAAAATTCGTTTTTTTTTCTCAAAAATGTCATTATAACATGAGTGTAAATTTGTAGCTGATAAAATTTGCTTTCTTTTCATACTAAACATGCCCATGCTGCTTACTACCAGCACACCTTCAAGAGCAGTTACATTTCATATTTGCAATACAATGAACATGCACTGACAAAAAAAAGCATCAACTTTCAAGCTCAGTCTGTTGTGCATGTCATTTTTATGTGGGATGAAAAGTTGATGTATCTACGCAGCATTCTAGCCTCTATTGTTATCACTTACTAGAATTCGGGTTCCATTCCTGCAAGAGCAACACTAGCGTCAGAAAGTACTCCACTGCTGAGAAGCTGGTAAGCTGGTAATCCGTTAGGTCCATCAAGACGATCAACACAAACATGCCGAGTCCCAGCATTTGTGTACTGTGTTTATGCCGTACACTTCGGTTTACACAATAAACGCATATCCACTAACACAAAGTAACAGGTCTTAAGCACATCACGCATATCCACTAACACAAGTAACAGGTCTTAAGCACATCACACTGGTTCCTTTATGTTAACATTAACACAAATAACAGGTCTGAAGCACATCACACCGGGCCTTTATATCAACACGAACACAAGTAACGGGTCCTAAGCATATCACACTGGTGGTTCCTTTATATTAGCAGTTTTTAGAATTTTGCTTTCAGGGGTGAATACAGTTTTTGTTATTGATTTGAATTACGTCTCCTTTTGCCGGTTCTTCGTTAATTATGTGTCCCTTTTGTTTGTTCCTACGAAAAGGGGAGACTGCTAGTTCAGTGATTCCATCTATTTCCTGAAGTTCAGTTACATACATTTCACAAAGTTTGATTGTTTTTTCATCAAATCTTCGTTTTGACCTTCCTACACATACTCTACATAAAGAATTTAAACGTTTAAAATGAAAGGCTTTTGTGTGTGCAACAGTTTCTTGTGAATGTTTTAGTATTCCCGCCATAACTGTACTGTCTTTTCCTTAGACTGCACCATTTGGAACACAGGAACCACGATAATATAAATGAGCATACAAGAGTTCAGTAGTACCTGATACTATTACTGAACAGTATCACATAGAATACTGGAGGCTAAAAAGCTGAGCATAAAGCACAGGGATAACACAATACCAAAAGTATTCCCGAATAGAGAATGAATGCTCAGAACTACTCAGTACTGTGAGACTCCGATAACTTATTGTTCAGTCACACACAAACACGGTACCTGTCTTTATCCTCGGATTGCACCCTTAATAAAAGCGTAACCCGAATAATACCACTAACACAGGAAACAGCAGACAACAGTACACAAGTGTGTCAAACGGTTTCGTGTAGAAAAGCGCTGAAAAGACGATAGAGACGATTAAACACAGGCAAAAACATCACACATCGGTAGACCATTACAGAGATTATAGAAGGAATAGTTGGCGCCGGCCAGTGACCTAGATAGGCTCCTCGCTGCGGGAAGTGGCGGCCGCACACCACAGCAGCAGCTGGTGGGCCAAACTAAAGAGTGCAAAATCTGGCAGCCTACACAGCCGTGCACTGCATGCATACTCTCGGCCACAGGAAATCGCCACATCGGGTGCAGGTGCAGACTGGACAACTGCAACATCAGATCAGAACAAGCACCTATATAGCATCCCAGTAGTCCATTCTATGGCATCTTAATGGGGACGGCACGTGTCGCCGGTTGCAGCTGCTATGGAAAGTGCGTATAACAAGCCAGGGCCTTCCTATAAGGACGCTTGTTATCATATGCCTAGGCGAAAAGAAGGACTACAGAGCCCCAGAAGGTGCATGTTCATGTATATTAATTATTGAGTTATAGCACTGCCGAATAGGGGCTGACTACACAAAGAAATTAATGGTATAAAAGTGTTATACCAGCATGAAAGTGTGCTGTGCACAGGAGTGCAGTAGAAAACCTTCTCATCTTCCAGTCTAAGGTATAAGAAACACTGTGTATATATCTGAACATGGATACTAGCATGTCAGGATACATGGGTGTGCATGACACAGACATCACCAGTGTGTCTTAAAAATGCGACGAGCACACTGGGTGTCAAACAAACGTGGGTGTATGCATCAAGTCCATAAAATGTGGTTTGTGAACACCAACATATGTGGGCATACACCAGTGTGATCGTAAAAAAAAATATGTGTATCTATAACGTGGGTGAGCACACCAGTGTGTCTACAAGAAAGTGGATGTGCATGCTGGTATGGGTGCGCAAGACAAATAGACACCATCATCACGAAAATGGGTGGTTGTGGCTGCCACGCCACGTCACGAGTGCACCCGAGCACGGAAAACACTGACAGTGATGCCGCCGCCCGGCGCCAGAGGCGCCGGTCACTGGCACACATCGAGACCTTACCTAGCCATCCTGCAGAGGCTGGGGGAAGGGAATAACCTGACACGCAGAAGCGGGAGCGCCACACCAAGGAGCCGGGGGCTGCACACGTCAGGCAAGGGCGCTGAGTCCGCGACGGAAGTCCCAGAGGACCGAAACACTGACGAACTTGTCCGAAGGCATCCAGAGAAGAACCACAGAAGTAACAACAGTTCAAAGCACCCGAGCGCAACACACCGCCGGGAACGGAGGCTCCAAGTCGCAGGCACCACCGGCGCAGAACCCTACACAGCCGTAGGGAAACTGCAGAGGGCGAAAGCACGCCTGCACTACACATCCTGCGCGCTAACAGAGCACCAGAGAAGAAGAAGAAGCACACACGACACAACAGTCCAATGGCGGTGGGCAAGGCTACGAGCACACAGCCGGAACCAAGTCTCTCAGGGCGCAGGGAACACGGCGCACAACACCAGCTGGAAGAAGCACACAAATGGCAAAGGTCTAAGCCTCCGAGGCCAGCAAGAATAACCAAGTCTCGTAGGTACAACCGGTGCAGAACCATACACAGGCGTAGGCTCAACACTGCCGAAGGCTAACAGACGTCTAACTCCATAAGCTAAAGGAATAAACTGGGGTCTCAGCGCAAGCCAGTCACCCGTATGGGGTGGGACGGACGGGAGGCTACTCTGATGCTGGGTCACGGCACTCCCAGGTAGCCTCCCTTGGCACAATAGGTACACATCGTAAGTTTTTGGCTAAAATTGTGTAAGCTATAGGTAATCCCATGTAGTCATGGCATCAGTAATGTTTTTGAAGAAACAACTATAAGATTCAACCTTTGGGTTCAATGTAATAGGCGACTGCAGCATTTCCCAGGGGAACACTAAATTTGCCTATAATATGGAAGTACAACAGCAGAAGCAGCTTTTCTATCAAGGAAGACTTCAATATACTCAAATGATGACTATAAGCCCATGAATGTTCCTTACAAGATTTGTGAAGATGAACTCAAAGCGGGTGTTGTTGCACTTGCACAGCACATACAGAGCCTCCACTGTGCCTCTCAGTTTCTGAAAACACACAGAGAAGAACAGCCTATTTCACATGGTTAGCAAAAAGCAAGCCTATATATCTTCTAAAACATTACACACAGGTAAGAAATTCAAGCCTCTTTACTATACTTGTGTCAGGTAATGCTGACTACCTGATGAAACCTAGTAAGCACGTGGTCATCAGGCCGATATCAGCCAGGTAACATTTTGCGAACTGGGAAGTGACTAGCAAGTAAAATTATGAATTGAAAATGTGAACACAAGTGTCTTGACATTTCACCGAGACGTTTTGTTTTCTCATACATGTACATGTACGTATACAAACACACAGTTGCTCATTTCTGCTTTGCCCATGAAAGTGATACAGTGCTCACACACATACAAACACCAGGCTTTCCGCTAGGATTTGAAATTGTCCGTCATTGGGACAGACAACATGACAAAAAAATCCATCCAAGGCGCTCCACAGTGTGTCTTGTACTTGAAACACAGCCAGGAAGAGGAAATGGACGCTCTTTTGTTTTCAAGATTTGTCCGTCCTGGGGATGGCTGGCCATTTTTTCTGTCCCTGTCAAAATTTATTCGTCAAATACAGAGAATTTTCCGTTAACGGAAAGCATGAACACACTTACAGACTGTGCAGTTCTTGTTGATATGTTGATAACACAGTTGAAACCAATGGCTGCGAAGAAAGAAAGAAATAAAACAGTTAACCCCTTGACAGCTAGTGGATGCAGACTGTACTTTTGCAATGTCAAATGTTCCCAGTCATCAAAGGAACATGGATGTAAAGTGGTTTCATCAAGAAGCATAGATCCTCATGAGTCCCCACAGTTGCCAGGGCTCAAAAGGATCTATGTCTCTTGCAGCTGGGCAGTATTCACAGCTCAGCAGCAAAGAGATTAACTTCTTACAACTGCATCAATTTCCTAACTTTTGATCTAAAAAGTAAAATATATGTACATGTACGCACAATCTGTGTTGGTATATCTTATTTCATGAACTAAGAAACTTTTCATTTGTAAAGGGTACTTATAAGGTGTCACGACACGCCTGACGGAGTCAGGGCGCCGTGGACAATGTGAGTGCTAACACTCGAGAAGCTTACCCACTCTAAATAAATAACACAATGCCAGTGATAAACAACAACAAATCTTTTATTACCCACTCTTACTCTAACCCCCACCCCAACCCACTAACGCCCCACACACTCACACATACCCACGCATGCACTCATAACGTATTAACACTTAAAAAAGATTAACATATAAAAAATGACTAACAAGTGAAAATGACTAACAGGTGAAAATCGGCAATGGCTATACAAGTGAAAAATGACTAACAGGTGAAAATGGCCAATGGCTATACAAGTGAAAAAGACTAACAGGTGAAAGTGACTAATAGGTGATAATGACTAATATGGCCAACGGCTATACAAGGCGGGTAACTTTGTCTCTGTACAGTGTCCTCTGTCCCACACTAGACAGGGTGGCTCGTAACGTAAGAGTACTACCCCTACACCACAGAGCACCGTAGCCGCGCTTGCCCACGCACGCCTGTGACCGACGCTCAGAACGTAGAATCAGCCTGCTGTAGCCCAACGTACTTGTCCAACAGGACCGGCTAGCGAAGGCGTTCCGACTCCCGATGATGCGTCACCGTTGGTCATGGAAGATGAAGAGATCGAAGGACGAAATCTTCGATGCCAGTGCACTGGAAAAGGGCGCATTGTCAGTCAAAGTGCCAACACAGTTAATTCTGGCCTATTTGACACGCACCTACTCACAAACCACGTGAGTTGTGTCTCGTCTCACCCTAATACCCGCCTTGGCCATATTAAATATACAATCATGGATATGAAAGCTTCCTATGTACATTCAACATTCACCAGGTCTGCACTACTCCATTACACTAACATTAAGCTAGCACAACCACTTTTGTATAATAACATTGCCACTGCTAAAACCAACATTATCAAAATATCCACATGTACATACGATATGAAATAATCACCAGCAACCACCCAACGTGACAATCTTATTACATTGCATCTAGGACTTAATACAGATGTATTTGAAAGGATACCCACTTTAATTCATTTTACAACATGGCCCTTTAAATATACTCACTCGGCGACAGCCGACATAAACAACTAAATCCGACACCCACCACATTACAACCCAACCTAAAAAACATGGTTAAAGACTTGATTAAAACATCACTAAAAAACTAGACGAACATACCCTTCCGAACCTATGTACACATTCACACACCCGAGAGCACAGCAGCTAACTGAGGAAAATGGCATGACTCATTACCTGTCACTGGTGAGTCCTCCAGCAGGACGAGACAAACAAGACGAAGACGAACCGGAGGGGTCTTCTGTTGAGTAGCAGCCGTGGTCGCTATAGTCTCTTGGACACCCACACCCAGGAACACTGGCCGTGGTCTTGCAGGGAGGGTAACGCAACCCTCACACAGCTTGTCAAGGGCTCCAAACGAGGCCGCACCCTGACCCAGACTCTCACTTCGCTAGCTAACTCCGCTGACTGACTGTAATATCCCTCTGCTACCTTGCAGTTTAACTTTACTCTGAACACTGTTCGGTTAAAGCTACCCGGCGAAAGCGTGCAACCGCTGTACTCGCTCACTGTTAAGCTTGCTGCACGGGCTTTACGATTACGCTCACACTACATTTATTAACTTCCCTAAACTAAGGCTATTTACAGAAGTCGGCGACCTACATTTATTAACAAGAAAACGACTTGACGAAAAAATGAAACAACATGTCACATCCGTTACGTGACATAAGGATATACAAGAAAGGCAAAGCCCTTATGGCTCATGTGCATTACCAAACCAAATGTGTGACCTTTGTGACAAAAAGTAAAGGGTTGGCTTCTGGAACAGCGAAATCCACGTTTTTTTTTCAAAATGTAGGCATTTTTCACAAATCTCTCAACCGCCCACACCCACTGACCTTTGTGACAGGTCGACTAAATTAGTATGCATAGAAATGTCTTGCCATCAGTAACCTTTAATATGCCAAATTTGATTAAACAGTTTGCAAATAAATTTGATAAAAAATACACTTCTAACAAAAATTGGCATTTTCACACATTTATTAACATCTTGTGATCTTTGATCATCCAAATTAGTATGCATAGATAGGTCTTACCATTAGGTATCTCTGTACCAGTTTGGGTTTGAAGTCAAATCATGGATATTTATTTTTAACCTATTTTGGATCATCCCATGACTCTTGACCTTTAAGATGGGTAAACTAACTTAGTATGCACAGAAAAGCCTTAACATCAGCAAAAACCACATCTATAAAAATTGGCATTTTACACATATTTACCAACCTCTTGTGACACTTGACCTTTCTGAGGGGTTATCAAAATTAGTATGCACAGATAGGTCTTACCATCAGGTATCTCTATACCAAGCTTAGGTTTGAAGATGTGAATAGTCTTTGAGCAAAAAAAATCTTTTATAAAAATATGGCTATTTTTTACTTATTTCCTGATCTCTTGTGACTCTTGACCTTTCCGACAGGTCAACCAGATTACAGTAAAACCTGCTATGAGCGGTTGCCACTGTTGCCAAGCAAAAGTGGCTGTAAACAGTAGGTGACTGCTCGCAGAAGGTACGATAGAAATGGACCCAGAAATGTAAATCTGCACTAACCTAGCCACTACTAGAGTTAGTGTATATGCTAGTGTATATCCCATACAGTGCACGATCGCAGCCTTAGTATGTGTAAAATTGTCACAGTTAAGACAAAGATGTGGAATTATGATTGTAATGCACACGTACATTGTTCTTGTAAAATGCTGAACATGTAAACATTTGCACTTCAAAGTCGTGCTGCTTCATTTTTTTGCCACATTACACCCAATGAAAACGGTTAAAACCTGATCAACTCGCAACTGCACATTAAGTTTCAAGCTTAACAATCAGTCTCCATGGTGTATACCAACAGAGAGATATGGGGAAAAGCAAGTGGAAGCACTGGCATGTTTACGATACTTGCAACCATGACATACCAGTGTATCTTTTATGGACAAAAATCTTCGTCAGTCTTTTGTAGTTTCCGACATTGCGTTTCTGCGCATGCATAGTGATGGCTAAGGCCCTTGTGTCAGTCATTTGTGCATCTACAGGAACATGTGTTCAATACACACACTCACCGACCCTGAGCATTAGAGGGAAAACACACGCGCACACCGCAAACACAATTCACTCAGCCTCTCATAAACATCCCCGATGCCGGCCAGGGTTATGAGGGGTTGGCTTCAATGAATACTGCTTGCATTGTTTGAAGGGGCACTAATCACAGTGAGAAACAAAGCATGGGATGCATTTTACATAAGAGAACAAACAACAGAGGTAAATGGAGTCAAAAGGAGACATCAATTCTCATGAGCCCCTGGGTGCACGAAAGTCTATGCCTCTAGCAGATGTGTGTTTTGCGAATGCGGTGTTCTATTCCCCCAGTTAATTGTCAATCCCATTGATATATAATTATGCCGCCCCTTTCACGAGGTATTTCAACCCAGCGTGAAGCAGATGGCACATGCCCGTCATTGTGTTACGACACGGCGCTCGGCTTTGTCAAGGTGTGTAGTGGCTGGCGAGGTCTTGAGTGGGTCAGTCAATGACCTGTCGCGTGATGGCTGTACCACGCCGGTCTGGCCATGGCCGTATATTCCAGGTATTTTTCTGCATTTTTGGCTCCGATACTCTGACTGTTGGCCGCGTTCAGCAGGTGACCATATAATCCAGGTACTTTATATAGTAAACATCGTCTGAACTTAACAAAAGTGACCGTTAATGGCAGGTGACCGTAAAATCTGGTGACCGTTCAAAACAGGATTTACTGTAGTATGCATAGAAAGGTCTTACCATCTGGTATCTTTGTACCAAGTTGGGGTTTAAAGTTTTAAATAGTATTTGAGAAAAAAATAAATTTTTGGCAAAATATGGCTATTTTTTTAAAACCTATTTCCTGATCCCGTGACCTTGACCTTTGAGAGAGGTCACTCAAATTGGTATGTTCAGAAGGGTCTTGCCACAAAGTATCTTAGGCCATATTTTCAAGACTGTGGCTTCAATAGACAATAGTATCTGAGAAAATGCCAACATTCAAGTTTACCATTGCTGATGGATGACAGATGACCACTGGCCCAGAATACAGACTCACTTTTGCTTTGCACGTGAGCCCAAAAACTTTTAATTTCCAATATTTACCATACTTACAGAGGTTTGCTCGAGGGATTGCCAGAGAATGCCAAATGATCCTTAGGTTGGTGACAATCAAGCGCCCTAAAGAAAAATCAAACAAAACTCACTTCAAAGAAAGCAAGTAACCAAAGTGGAAAAATATAAAAATGCAGACATAAATGCCTTCCAACACTGAAAAACAAAAGAAACAAACATCAAAGATACAATTAATCTGGTAAAAGCGGGCAAGCAAAATGACTTAAAACTGATCAGACAAATCCTTAGTATGTTATGCATATTGTACATAAATGTTAGCTTTTGATCACGCATCAGGGGTCACATTTACTCCAAAAATTATGCGTTTTATATGCAAACAAACTGTTTTCTTGAAGGTATGTGTTTGATGTGCGTGAAAATGTCTTTGGTTAGTATGAAATGCATTTTGCATTGCTAAAATATCAGCCTGGAATGATGACTAGTTTCTATGAAAGCTGACCAACATGATCAATTTTTGGGAACACAGGACATGGCTTCTGCACCATCAAAATCAGTGTTTTCTCAAAATTTTAGCATTTTTCACATGTGTCAACCCCCTGTGACCCTTAACTTTGTGATGAGTTGACCAAATTGGTATGCTTAGGAAGGTCTTATCATCAGCTACCTTTGTGACAAATTTGATTGAAAAGTTTGCAAAAATGTGGCATACTTATCAAATACGACCAAAAATACATCATTTGAAATGAATTCTGCTTAACCCTTATCATTCAGAATACACCAGTGTGTGAAATAAGTTTGACTAAAATAGTTCAAGGGTAGTGCCAGAATAGCTTTGGCCAAGCTGTTCTGGCACCACCCTTCAACTAAAGCCATTGGTCTATATATATCCATATCTGTAAGTACTACTACTATAATGTAGCTTGGATATGGCATTGTACAAATTTGAAGATTTTAGCCTCAGTATGATATGGGTTAACCTACAATGTGTACCAAATTGATATGTATAAATGCTGAGCCTAGATTGGTGACTGAAATACAGTAAACTTCTCATCTCCATATCTCAGCTGGTAATCCATGCCAAAACTTGGTACAAACTGTCTTGAAATCTCTGTTCTTTTGTCTGATTGGCTGCAAAATTAATTTTTCTCTAAAATGTATTTTTTCGATAAATACTTACCGATGACATGACTGTCAGGAAATAGTCTACTTGCTTACCAATTTTAGCCTAAGACCCGAAGGGTCCCCCCAGGAGGCTCTCGGGGATCCCTAACAGTAGCCTCCCATGCCCATCCGGTCATGTGCCACGTGGTGCATCCTTTAGCCAGTTGTCTACGGAGCTACCAGCGGCAAGCGGGGAGGAGGGAGGGACCTCAGAGTCATGTCATCGGTAGGTATTTTTCGAAAAAATACATTTTAGAGAAAAATTAATTTGTTTCCTCAAAAACATTACCAATGACATGACTGTCAGGAAGAATGTCAAAAAGTTGGAGGGTGCCGCACAATCCCTTCAGAAACCTCTCCAGGGATGAAAACGGCCCGTCACTCCTGATCACACACTCCCGACAATTTTAGCGAAGTGCAAACCTAAGGCGCCGAGGGCGCCTGGAGGGAGTGTTGTGCCGCAGAGATGTAGCCCACCAGTGTGAGGTTGTCGCGCTGGACTGTCAGGTCCGAGAGGTAGAAGCGGGCGAAGGTAGATCCAGCCCACCACCCCACTGCAGCCACACAGTCCTTAACAGCACAGTTGCGGTCAAAGGCGAGACTTGCAGCCATAGCGCGAACTTCATGGGCGCGGATCCTGAGCGTCTCAGCTCCCTGTGGGGAGAGGTCGCGATAGGCGGACCGTACGACCCAGCGGAGCCAGGAGGAGATCGTTTGGGCTGAGATTTCAACAACACTTGGTGTTCCCAGGCGGTCACCCATCCAAGTACTAACCGAGCCCGACGTTGCTTAGCTTCGGTGATCAGACGAGAACCGGTGTATTCAACGTGGTATGGCCAATGGCTGTCGGGTCTACCGGTGGTCAGCGGCAAAAGAGACGAGTCCGTCCCCTCCGGAAGGACTGGGAGCACCGCAGGTAGATATGAAGTGCACACACCGGATCTTGCTGCCGAGTCTCCCGAGGGAAGTTGGGCCCTTTAAGCGGCCAAATAGTGATGACCTGAGCCGCCGTCAAGGGAGAACTAGTCTTAGCGAGAAAGGGAGGATCGGGAAGCAGTTGAATGGAGCCATCCACCCGGAACTGCATGCAAGAAGGTCGTGACGAGAGAGCAAGGATCTCGCCGACGCGAGCTGTCGTGGCGAGGGCCACCAGGAAGCAGGTCTTCCGAGTCACGTCCGCGAAGCGGGCCAGGTGGAGCGGTTCAAAACGGTTTGAATTCAGCCAGGTGAGGACCCAGGGAAGGTCCCAGCGCGGAACTAGCGAGCGGGGAACCAGACGCTGCAAGCCGAAATGCGCCATTAGGTCGGCCAGGTCCTTGCAGGCACTGGGGTCGGGACGGCCGAGGTGACGGTAGGTGTCGGCAATCATAGAAAGGTAGCCGCGGATCGTGATGGGAGCCAAACCTTGGTCCTGGAAGAGCTATAGAAAGAAGTCCGCGAGTTGAGGAGTCGTCAGGTCGACGGGGGAGAGGCGATGGTCAGAGCACCAGGTACGTAGCACCCGCCACTTTCCCTCGTAGACACGTCTGGTGGAAGGTCTGAGGGCTGTAGCGATAGCGTCCACTGCCGCACTCGAGAAGCCTCTAGCGGAGAGGGCTTGCCGCACAATTGCCAGGCGTGTAGGAGAAGACGCTCGGGGCAGGGGTGGCAGAGCGGCTGGCGGGGCTGCTTGAGCATCGTGCGCGGGGTGGGAAGTGGGAGGGGAGGGTCTGAGGCAAGACTGAGCAGGTCGGTAGTCCACGATCTGGTCCAGGAAAACGGGGCCACCAGAAGAAGGACTGCGTTGCATCCCCGGAGCTTGAGCAGGACTTTGGGGACCAGGACCATCGGCGTAAGTGACCAGCCCGTGCCAAGGGATCGAAGGCGCATCGACTGCCCAAGCCAGAGGGTCTGGAATCGGGGAGACGAAGAGGGGAAGCTCCACCTCGTGGCAAAGAGATCGATGAGGGGAGACTCCCAATGGTCGCAGATCAGGTGAAAGATGTCCTGGCGCAGGGTCCATTCCGTGTGAAGAAGTTGACCCCGCCGCGAAAGGGAGTCGGCCAGGACGTTCAGGTGACCTGGAATATGACGCGCTTGGAGGGAAAAGCCGCGGTCCTCGCACCAGCGAAGGAGTCGGTAGAGGAGGATGCAGAGGTCGGGGGAGCGGGTCCTTCCCTGCTTCTGAATGTATGCAACGACTGCAGCGTTGTAGGAGAGGACAAGGAGGTCCTGTGCCCGAAGATCGGATTCCCATGCGCGGAGGGCCTGCCAAACTGCATTCAGTTCCAGCCGGTTGACGTGCCGGGAAGCCAGGTTCGCGGTCCAGCGGCCGGACGTTGAGCGAAAACTCGGAAGAAGGTGCGCGCCCCTACCGGCGAGTCTGGCATCGACGCAGAGGGAGAGAGATGGGGCAATGGCGAGGTCAGGGGGATCCCGGAGCCGAGCCAAGAAATGTCCGTCCAGCGAAGCATAGGAGAGATCGGCACCAGGGTAGAGAGATCGCCGGAGGACGGTCTCCAGAGGAGGAGAAGATGCAGTCGGAGAGGACGGGAGTACAGACGACCGAGGGGAAGGAGATCTGCTGCCGCACCCATCAGGCCGAGGAGCTGGAGCCACCCTCTGGCGGGGACAGCCGCTTCCTGAGCTACCAAACGGGCTAGATCGGCGAGTTCTGGATCCGAGGCTCGGGAAGCCGCACCAGGTTGAGGTCGGTCACAAACTCCATCCCCAGGTGAACAAAATGGCGTGAGGGCGAGAGGTCCGACTTGTCTGCGTTGACCAGGAAGCCCAGGCGAGATAACAGGAGGAGAAGTGCATCCCTGTCCTTGAGAAGAGAGACCACCGACTGATTCTGCAGAAGCAGGTCGTCTAAAAGTTGGAGATCGGGCTGGAGGATGACCGTTGGGCTCTGGCAACCACGGCGTCCATGATCCGCGTAAAGACCCACGGGGTGAGGTTGAGACCAAACGGGAGGCCCGAAACTGGAAACAGTCCCGTCGATGGCAAAGCGTAGATATCGGCGGGAAGCAGGAAGCATGGGACGTGCAGATAAGCATCGGCCAGATCCAGACTGATGGCAAAGTCCATGGGCTGAACGGCGGCATGAAGGGCCCTGGCTGTTTCCATGCGGAAGGATGGGGCGGCAACGAACCGGTTCAAGGCGGAGAGATCGATGATCGGCCCCCACTTGCCTCCAGGCTTGGGGACTACGAAGAGACGGCTGCAGAAGGCGGGGGAGTCGTGCCGAGCGACGACCTCCGTCTCAGGTTTCCGTAGGAGAGCGGAGACCTCCCCGCGAAGGGCGTCGGCCTTGGTCCGGTCGGACGGGATCTCGGTCCACAAGGGGGAGCGTCGGGCCAACGGTCCTTGTTAGCTTCCTTCAGGGACTGCCAGGAGGGGCTGAAAAGGAGCGGGGCGCCAACAGGAGCACGGCGGAGCTGCGACTTCACATCGGGGGGAAGGCCAGGGCAGGCATGGAGAGCCACATCAAGCCGCATCAGGTCACAGTTGGCGGCGGCTGCCATGGAGTTGACGGACGAATGGTAAGCTGCTCAGTTGGCCACAACGGCCAAGGAAGGAGATCCGACAGCAGGGGAGGAAGAGAAGGGAGCCAGTCCGCCTCGATACGGTTAATGAAGGCTTGGGTGAGAAGCTCTAAAAACCCCGAACAGGAGAGGGAGTTCCGGATGAGGGAGGCGGTGCGTTCTAAGCCGCGAGGCAAGGTCCGCTTGAGCTGGGAGGGGCCGCCCGCAAGCACAAGCGCAGGTGGATCCGCTGGTGGCAGGGGGCACGAAAAGGATCGCGAGTGGAAAGAGTACCAGGACTGCCGAAAGGCAATGTCGACACCGGAAGGCCAGCGGCGATCGGAGAAGAAGTCCGAGCCAGACGCGGAATCTCATTGGAGGTGAGCAGAAAGAGCGTCAGCCAGGTCACGGAAGGCAGGCGGCTGGAAAAGAGACTTAAACGTCGTAACTTGACGGGCAGTGTCTACAAGGCAGCAGCTTTCCTCTTGAGCGGGGGGGAGGGAGGGCAAGCATCCGCGGGAAGGCAAGCCGCGAAGAGACGGGCCGCGTCGTCCAAGGCATGTAAGGTCTCGCCACGAGGAGTGGAGAGGGCAGCAGGAGACGCCGGGTCATCCACCGGAGAGGGCGAACGGCTGCCCGAGCCATGAAAGCCGAAACGGGATCCTCCGGAAGCAAACATAAGGTCTCAACGTCGACGGCAGACTGAGGCGGTGGACGAGGAGAAGACCAAAGAACGGAGGGCGGAGGCAACCTGACCTGCGGGGAAGGCGGTGGGGGGGCCGAAGGGCAAAGCCGCCGACGCCGCGGGGACGCTGGAGGCGAAGGGCGCCGAGAGCGAGGAAGACGGCGGTCCGGGGGAGAACGACTGCGACGAGCATGAGGCAAAGGAGTCCAGTCGTCCCTACGACTGCTACGGGAGGAGTGCGGAGGGGAGGGGCGCCGAGAGGACACCCGCCGCGGAGAACAACTACGCCGACAACACAGGAGGAAGTCGAGCGGGAGGACGACGAATGCCGGGCGCTGCGTCTATCCACACGACGAGGGCTACGACGTCGATCCACGGAGCGGCGCCTGGAGGAACGGGAAGTGTGGGGACGGACCGTCCCGTCACGAGGTGTACGAAAAGGCGACAAAGTCGCGGTGCCCGGGGCTCAAGGAGGGGGGGCACGAAGCCGGCTTGGCGACTCGCCATAGGAGTCAGCGGGCTTAGAAGCTGGGCCAAAGGCCGACGCGTGTACTAATTGGCGACAACGGTCGCGGTGCCCGGGGCTCAAGGAGGGGGGCACGAAGCCGGCTGGGCGACTCGCTGGAGGAGTCAGCGGGCTTAGAAGGAGGGGCCACAAGATCGACGCGTTCACTAAAAGGCGACAAGGTCGCGGTGCCCGGGGCTCAAGGAGGGGGGCACGAAGCCGGCTTGGCGACTCGCCGTAGGAGTCAGCGGGCTTAGAAGCTGGGGCCGAAAGGCCGACGCGTGTACTAATTGGCGACAACGGTCGCGGTGCCTGGGGCTCAAGGAGGGGGGCACGAAGCCGGTTAGGTGACTCGCCGGAGGAGTCAGCGGGCAGGGTCGGTGCGGACACCGTAGCAGAAACAGTCTTACCAAGAATATGAGGCGTGCATTTCCCAAAGTCCAAGGAGGGAAGCTTGAACAAGTCCCGGTGCCGCGGTAGGTCCCACGGAAGGCGGACAGTCGCGGACAGGCGTGGGCCGCTCGCGCCGGTAGAACTTCCCGAGTTCAGACCAAAGATCCTCCGGCCACGAAGAGCAGACAGCGCAGACGAGGTCAGAGGAGCATTGATTGATTGTACATTGCTTAACGTCCCGACAGCAACAAGGCTTTCTCAGGACGTGCCTGCACTGCTTGTGAAAAAAAAAAACAAAAAAAAAAAACAGAACATTGAATGTATGTCGCCAGCCGGTCAAATACATTAAATAAACCTAACACATGGGGCCTAAATAAAGCTAAGACCATTTAGCAACACACATCCAATATCAAGAGCTACAGGCAGTGCAGACAGTAGGGAGAGTTTTAAAAAGGCAAATACAGGTGAATGGACAAAGGGTAGACAGAAACACATGCCCCAGAATAGAGAGAAAAACCCACCCTGTGGGGCTGACCAGGGTGACCCTGGGAACTAAAAAATACCTAACCCCACCCAAGTCCCCCAGGGCAGACCCGGGTGGGGGGTCAGAGGAGCAGCCGGAACACGGTAGACACACAGTGTGCCGGTCACAAGGCCACTGGAAGTCGCCGCAATGGGGACAGGTGCGCACTTGGTATACTGCAAACATACCCAAACATGAAAGGTGACCGGCGGCGGGTAACTAACCCCACCCTGCAAGGTCCGAAATAGGTAACGAGTGAAACTTACCGCGAAACGCGGAAGAAAACAAAGAGCAGTTCGAGTCGAGACCGATGTCCGGCACAGCCGGGCGAGACGTAGGAAGCGGCCGAGACTTTACCTTTCCATGGCGGAGTGGCGGAGCGTCGAAGCACAAACCACCGCTTGCGATGGGAGTCTAGACGGCTCCAGGCCCAGCAAGCCGAACAAGGCACAGGCTAGGCAGAGAAGAAGGAGGCCATGCAAGGCAGAGGAAGACGGAAGGCAAGGAGACGGATGGCCGGTGAGGGACGGTCGCACCGTACAGTCTCGGGAGGTCAGGGTCTAGGCTCTACAAAACGCGTGCGTCACGGCTGTTTGGCCCAGTGCTAGAAGTGGCCACTTAGTTTTTTCCAGGCGAGCCGAGAAACTGGGTCACAAGTCGTGCACGCGCGCTGCCTCAGCGAGTCTATCAGCTGTCAGGCTAGCTGATAAGCAGGCTTCCTGCTAGGCGCAGTACAGCAGGGAAAATGACTACCTTTTGTTTTTCATGACTTTCTTATTTACCGTTCAAGTGTGTGATGCAAAACTTTGTTTGTTTAAAAGCGGACATTCTGCCCAACACACTGACACCAAACACACTATAGTTGTGACAAACCAGTAGCCAGCAGGATAAGGTGGAAATAAAGAGAGAAAAACAGATTTCACTCTCTGTGTAGTGTTTTTTCACAAAATAGATGAAGTTCCAACATCGATAACACAAATACGATACAAACTACATCAAAACAGACTTGCATGTGCTAGAAGTAACATGCCTAGAGTAAGTATGACTTACCAGATCAGAGATACCGTGAAAGGGGCCGGAGAGCGGAGTGTGATAATGAGGTCACTGTTAGTGCCAGTAGTACTCTCAGACACAAGCACGATGCAGTAGCACGGATCAATGTTATCATTTCTTTCATGTACTTCCTTGTATAATGTTCTTCTTAGCTCTTATCATTCGGAATACACCAGATGAAATAAGTTTGACCAAAATAGTTCAAGGGTAGTGCCAGAATAGCTTGGCGCCTAGCCTCTAGGCGCCAAGCTATTCTGGCACTACCCTTGAACTAAAGCCATTGGTCTATATCCTTATTTGTAAGTATGTACTATAATGTGGCTTGCAGATGGCAGTGTACAAATTTAAAGCTCTTAGCCTCAGTATTATATGGGTTAAAACTTCTATAGCAAAGCTCTTAGTCAGACGTTACATTTTTGTACACAGTTAACAAGACTGCAGACAAACGGCCCACTGACACTAAATGGTCTGGTTTGTTAGAGGCCGAGAGGCCCCTGGGAGCAGAGAAGGAATTAATGAGAACACTGACAGACGATAGCCAGAAGTCAAGTGGTATCCAAGATGCCGCATTCCTTGCTATTAGCATTAGTTTCATCTACAACTAGAGATTCTTGTTGTAAGGTTTTTAGTGGGATAAAAACATTCAGGCAGTCAGTCACGGGAATATGTGTCATACTCTCTTGTGCGTTTTCTGCTTTTAAAGTGTGAGGTTGGAGTGCTTGCTAAATGAACGTGACTTTTTGTTTAGTCCCTTTCTAGCGATAGGATCCATTATCAGTCGTAACATATCTTTATGTGAGAGTTCAGTTGCATCAAATTAAATGGTGTAGATTGTGAAAATGGAGGACACCTCACATACTGTCAGTGTCCATGAATAGAGACTCAATTCTCTGTGTCGAACTGATATGTGGAAGGAGGTCAAGAAAAAGGTATGACAAAAAACAGGCCATATCATGCAGTAAATATGAACAAATTATACAGATGTGTTATGGGATAAATGTCCATGAGGACAGGGCGTTAAAGATAATCCCAAAACAACACATACTTGAGTACCACTGTGCAGACTTTATAATAATAATAAATAATACCGTTATTATATAGGCGCTTTTTCTCAATTTTGGGGAAATCGACTCAAAGCGCCGCGCCTGAAACCCAACACACACACTCACAAAACAGGCACGGATTTACGCCATTTAAGACAAACACAGTACAAGACAAACGAAGGGCCAGTCAGCTACTGAAGTTACAGAGAATTTTTGATCGCTTGTATTTGAAATTTGTAAAGTGGCCTGAGACCGGTACCAAAGTGGGGGGGGGGGGGGGGGGGGGGTGGAAGAACCGGAGTACCCGGAGAAAGAACCCCCGACTTTATCACACAAGGGGGCTTTGGACTGGCACTACATGGTGAGCGGGAGGCGAAGAGACGCATGCAACAGTAAACATTCTAAAGAGCAGGACATACGGCTTACAATCGGAAACAGAGAAGCTCAAATTACTCATAACAACACATGACACTAGTGTCACCTGTGCTGTACTCAGTTATGCCACCTGTGAAGAAAAGGAAAGAGTAAATGGATTGGAAGCAGGTGATTGTTATGCTGTCATTACACACACTACACGCGGCGGTGTGTGTTTTTTTTTTTTTTTTTTAATATCACACCATCGAATTTCTACCGCTTTCTGTCAGACAATTAAGCTAATCTTTTATTTCCTAATCACAAAGTTGGTCGCAGTTGCTGTCGGAGGAAGTTTTGGTGTGCCAAGCAGACTGATGTGCATATGTGTATTAAATTTCTTTATTCTGTGGTGGTCCGTTCATGTTCAAAGCAGACTTTTCCAGATTAAACATTTTCGTCCTGAGAAACTATCCAAGAGTGTGATCATCTTGTTTACCTGACCACACAACAGTTTTCTTTAACCCGTCTAATGCCACGGATGCATTTCCCAAATTTTGGAGTTGTCGTCTACTGAACGACTGAGTAACAGTTGTAGTAGACGGATTGACCATGATAATTCAAGGGTAGTGCCAGATTAGCTTTGTGCTTGATGTCACAAGCTAATCTGGCACTACCCTTGAAATACCATAGTCGATCCATCTCCTGCTGTAGAGTGTTGGAGTAAAACTGAAAGTAGTGCCAAAGAACTGTGTGTCAACGGTTGACAGATTGGTGCTACTGCTATGTGCCTGTGAGAAGACTGGCACTAACAGTGACCTCATTATCACCCTCCGCTCTCCGGCCCCTTTCACGGTATCTCTGATCTGGTAAGTCATACTTACTCTAGGCATGTTACTTCTAGCACATGCAAGTCCGTTTTGATGTAGTTTGTATCGTATTTGTGTTATCGATGTTGGAACTTCATCTATTTTGTGAAAAAAAAACACTACACAGAGAGTGAAATCTGTTTTTCTCTCTTTATTTCCACCTTATCCTGCTGGCTACTGGTTTGTCACAACTATAGTGTGTTTGGTGTCGGTGTGTTGGGCAGAATGTCCGCTTTTAAACAAACAAAGTTTTGCATCACACACTTGAACGGTAAATAAGAAAGTCATGAAAAACAAAAGGTAGTCATTTTCCCTGCTGTACTGCGCCTAGCAGGAAGCCTGCTTATCAGCTAGCCCGACAGCTGATAGACTCCCTGAGGCAGCGCGCGTGCACGACTTGTGACCCAGTTTCTCGGCTCGCCTGGAACAAACTAAGTGGCCAAACTGAAACAGCCGTGGCGTACGCTAACAGCGAATTAGACAACTGGCTAAAGGATGCACCACGTGGCACGTGACCGGATGGGCATGGGAGGCTACTCTCGTCCCTGTTTTGGATCCCCGAGAGCCTCCTGGGGGGACCCTTCGGGTCTTAGGCTAAAATTGGTAAGCAAGTAGACTATTTCCTGACAGTCATGTCATCGGTAATGTTTTTGAGGAAACAAATCTCATTCTGGTAGGACAAGATGTGCCACCTCTACAACACTGCCTTTTACTAATTCATTTCCCAGCCATGCATAATTCATCACCACTGTCACATGTGTGTGTGTGTGTGTGTGTGAGTGCGTGTTAGCCTTTTCCATTGTATCAGCGCTTAGAGAAACTTTTAGAATAAACGCTTAACAAATCTCCTTTACTAATATTATTATTATTACCGTACAGGCTATTTTTAGACACCTAAAGTACACGGTTTGGACCACACACACGCCACGACTGGGCGTCCAGTGCTGTTTAGAACGATAGTTGATCAAGGATCAAAACATATATACAAACTGCTGCTATCACTTGTTTATTCAAAATTACATCACATAAAACTCAAAACTTTGGAGATTGAGGCAGTTTTCTTGTTGAAAATTGTGTTTAATTACATGCAACTGGGCCCTGACCTAGTTTTTCGAGGTTTTTGGCCTGCTCACGTGGGCCCGTTAGTGGTTGCTACAGAAATACAGTGGAGTCCAGTTAACACGAACTCGCTTAACACGAATTTCCGGTTAACACGAACCGTTTTTGCATTCCAGGCCAATGGCCTTCTTATTCTGTATTAAAATTTCACTGATAACACGAAATGCTTAACACGAAATTTCGCTTAACACGAAGCTGTTTTCGGTTCCCAATCAGAGCAATTTCACTATTATTCACCTGTTTAACACGAACACAGATTCCAGTCTCAAACACCGAAAACCAATTCATGAAAGGGGCACTGCACGTGTCACTCTCGTGCTGTAGTACACATGACACATCAGAACGAACTCTAGCCTGTGATTGGCTGAATAGCCTTCAGTTGTTGTAATCCATCTTCTCATTGGCTAGAGTTTCTGAACTGTATTCATGCATCATTCGTGTACCAATACAACCCAACACTCCCTCACTTCAGCTAACCACCGATCGTGGCTACCCCAAGGTAAAACAGAAGTCGATTACGCTTGAAGTGAAAAAACAAGATTAATGAGATCCATGATTGTCTCTCTACACGGGCTGTCAATAACGCAAGACAGACTTCGATCATGGCGTTTTTTAAATGACTTTGACTGTGTTGCTTTTACCGATGCGAGATTGTACTTCAGCCCGTGTTGCTTTTACTTTACTATGGATTTTACCTGATGGATTTTACATTAAATACGTGAGCTGTACATGTCTCCTTGTGTTTTCCTAGCGAGCTGAAGGTGGGGTAAGCATATTTAGTACGATAATGTGCACTTTTAACCTCGTACTCATTCATGCACGCATCTCTTACACACTTTTTCCTTGCTGGGGAGGGCCGTGATCAATTTTGAGGCCATATTGGTTAACACGAAATACGTTTAACACGAAGTGATTTTCCGTGTCCCCAGAAATTCGTGTTAAGCGGACTCCACTGTAGAGAGAACTGACACTGACCTAGATGTAGTAACAAAGAAAACTTGCAGTTATGCCATGATATCGGTTGTAACTGACCATTTTCGGACAAAATTATTCACACATAAGTGAGGCTACCACTTGTACCAGGGTACATCATATGAAGTATTGGGCTAAGGTACAGCATACAAAGTATTTCTGAAGCACTGCGTTTGGCTTATGCAGGTTTTGAAAAGTGGGTGCCACCCCTGAAACACACTGAAAAAAGTCTTTTACCTCTGTCTCCATTGTTGCCCTTGGTGTCCTCCACAGCATCCAGCCTGTCAATCATCTTCTCTCCAGGCCGCAGGCGCATCTGCCTGAAAGATAATATACAGATGGTAACCTCCATAATTAATGCTGAAGGGTCAACTTCACTACATCTATTTAAAAATCTACCCAGCGTGAGTCTACCCAGTAAAAGTCTAATCAATGCGAATCCACTCAGGCATAAAATAAATCCACTGTAAATTTGCATTAATGACCACTATTCAGTATTCTACCCAAGTTCAGCCCAAAAACTAATCAGTTAAGTCTATATCCATTATTAACCAACCCAGTACAGGTTTGAAGACACCCAGCTTAGAAATCTAGTTGAAATAGCAGCAGTACAAATTTAAACTGGATAGTTTACACCTGGGCAGATTCACATGGTTAGCATTTCAAAGGGTAGATTCATGCTGATTTATGCCTAGTTACAGTAAAGTTGACCGCTTCATTGCAATTAACCCCACCAATACTATTCACAGTACAGGTATCTGTGTGCACATTTCTCATACAGTGTGCAAGAGACGTACTATCTTGTTATTGGAGCCTTCCTCCCTCCCGCTGAGTACATTTCGCTGGGCAGTATTACTATTACTTTAGTTACTGTCAGCTAATAGAGAAGCTCTGAGTCTGAAGTGGCATGTGTAGGAATGTGTAGTGAAGCTCCGAGTCTGAAGTGGCATGTGTAGGAATGTGTAGTGAATGCACCTTCAAAGTCCACATAGATCACGTTCAAAATAATCTCAGTTATTTACAATTCTGCACAGACACCTTCAAAGTCCACTGAGATCACGTTCAAAATAATCTCAGATATTTACAATTCTGCACAGACACCTTCAAAGTCCACAGAGATCACGTTCAAAATAATCTCAGATATTTACAATTCTGCACAGACTTCCTCGGTTGTGCTTGCGTATACTTTGAGGACTATAATTAACCACGAAAGTATGATCACTTTGTGCAGTGTGAATGTGGATTCATCATTTTATGTGTAGTCTTGTTAAGATGAAAGGTATCCTCCACAAATTAAGAATCATTAAAATTAAAGCACATTTATAAATTGTATGACTGTGGCACCAGAAAAAAAGGCTTAAATCTTAAGTACTCACTGAGAACTGACATCGAAGCGAACATCTCGATCCTCCCAAAGAGTATCGGAAGCCATTTTGACGCTACTATGCAGATCATCACGCTGGTGCGAGATTGCTAGGGTTCGAAAAAGTTAAATATTTGTATTAATTGCATATTGTGATTGATAATGTCGTACTACGTACACATGATTGAACGAAAAATAACGTTAAATAAATATTTTAAAATGAACCTGTAACGGGAAGCTACTCTCCTTCACTTGAAACCATAAAAAATGGCCGAAGATGTGACGGTTGAACTCATTTGTCACAGATGGATCGCAGAATTTGACTGCAGATTCGTTTGGAACAAGATCCTGGAGAATCGTTCTTTTGACAGTCACATTCAAGACTTGTTATATGGTACGACTACACGAAATTCTGTTATTCTCTCAGTTAGACAAATACCGTATATCAAGAGTGTTCAAACACCTAGTGGACGAGTTCAATTCCATATCCAAACTTTGTGTGCTCCCACTCCCAGCTGCGCGAACTTATCAGAGCAGCTCCTTACCACCTGAAACCCTACTGAGTGAATCATATTATGTGAGCGCGCACTTGGGCATATATACTGATCTGGATGCACTGATTGCATCTGTGTAGTAAATTAAAAAAAACCTTTTACTGATGATTCCCAGCCACGGTCAGCCAACTGACCAATGTTGTTGCTGGTGGTGCGTAGCAAAAAGACAACAACCCCCCCCCCCCCCCCCAAACCCCCCAAAAAAACAACAAATAAACAAAAAAACACCAAAAAAACCAAAACAAAACACCAAACAAACCCACCAAAAAACAACACATCTAATGTCTTACTTCTGATTTCTAAATTGGGGAGGGGTCGTGGGGGTGAGGGGGGAAGGTGTTGGGAGTCAACTGCTGTTTCTGTGCCTCCAGCTAGGCCTGCCTGGCTATTGTAGTGGTCTCCGAAGTTTACTTAAACCCTGACCAAAACGTTTAAAACCATTTAACGGCCGGTTTTTGCATTACTTGACTCAAATCCTAATATATAGTGCTGAGAGTATATGGGTCGAGTAGATTGTAGAAAAATTGTTCACCAAGTATTTTATTTGGTGAGGTCTGGAATGTGAGGATCACCAAGCAAGTGAGTTTTTTTTTAATCTAATCCATGAGAGATCTATTGCCTAAGCAGCTTATTCCTTAGTGTGACTGAGTGAAAGCAGCTTTTAAAGTTGACCCTGTGATGTGTTTAAGTTTGATGCCTCTGATCTAAACCTCTAACCTGTCTCTACCATGTACCTACCTTCAAATCATTGCGGACACAAAATCCCCATGCTTTTGCAAGATGCTACCATTACATTATTAGTGACAAATATAAGCCTATTACTTGACTCAAATCCTAATATTTTAATGTTGGAAATGACGCACTTCCCTTCCCTGTACATGTGTCCTTTTAATACATGGGCTGTGTTACGTCATACATTGACTTTGCTCATGTTCATGGGTTGTTGCAAAATTAGGTCACCAGTTGATTAGGTTAGACGTTTCATTAGTTAAATCGCACATTGTTAACTTGTTCAGCCTGGCGCACGTATTTCCCAAATTTTGGAGGCATCATCTAACGACTATGCACCTGTTGCAGGAGATGGATCGATCATGATAATTCAAGGGTAGTGCCAGATTATCTTGGTGTCAACAGGCGCCAAGCTAATTTGGCACTACCCTTGAATTATCATGGTTGACCCATTAGTGCGTCAGGGCTGAATGGGTTAATCCAACCCTGAATACACCCTACAAGTGGTTTAACTCTCACCGCCAAATTTATGAAGTGCTTGTTCCCAGCATCATTTCTTTTTTAGCCATGTGAACTACCGGACAGTGGGTCTCTTGAATTGCTTGTATCTCAGAAACTATTCCAAATATTGGCTTCAAAATTTTGTGGGTATTGGGGGCAGATGTTGTTTTTATGAGAAAGTTCATATTTATG
Organism: Semisulcospira habei; assembly: GCA_036245525.1. Classification (NCBI taxonomy): domain Eukaryota; kingdom Metazoa; phylum Mollusca; class Gastropoda; family Semisulcospiridae; genus Semisulcospira; species Semisulcospira habei. The sequence goes on along the minus strand of BTPG01000002.1, from coordinate 208,937,326 downwards.
ATTATGACTTTGACTTTGATTGATTACTCAAGCAACCATTACAATGTTTACAATACACGTGGAGCGCACTAGACACAAACATAGTGATAAAGGAAATCACACTTCCCAAATCTGTTCGAGGATTCTTGATGAAATTTTCTGCATCGGGTGACCAGTCTTCCTCAACAGAATCATCAATGTCTTAGAATCATTTTCAGGCTGTCCACTATCTTCATTGTTGAAAATAAGACCAAAATTCAAAAACCTCTGGTGCAGTGAAAACACATTTTGGAACTCACAGAGAGAATGAGAATATGAGAGCCCCAGCCTACCCCTCCCCAAACAATATATTTATTCTAATTAACACGGTAATTAAGCAAGCCCACGTCAACAAAGACACCCAATACCTTTATTACCTAGCCATTTTAGTTCCACTCCAGAAATCATTCAAGCTATGTTTGGGGGAGGGGTAGGCTGGGGCTCTCATATTCTCATTCTCAGAATAATTAATTCTAGAATGAGAATATAAGATTTGAAAACCAATCAAATCGATAAATGCCACATCGATCAACTAATTATTGTAATCAACTAGCCATTTAGACAAACCCATCGCCACCCAATACACCCAATAACTTTATTACCTAGCCATTTTAGTTCCACTCCAGAAATCATTCAAAGCAACGATTTTTGATCAGCTACCAACCCGCGATTATCATAAGCCAGACCCCCCACCTAACCTAAATTATTAATGCTGTCATTGACTACTATCAGCCGTTTTCGGGAAATGACTACTTGCGCAATTGTGGGAATTCCCGTTAGGCATAATTTCCACATCACCCACCCAAAAGTAAGTGACGTCAATGTTGCCAATAACAACACCACGTGTCAACTCGTGACCCTAGTCTCGTGATCAAGTATTGCGTCGTTGAGACGTTCGTAGGGTGTGAAGACGAACATTCTCGATCTTTCCATTACTTTGTGTTGGAGTGCGGTTGTGTTCTCAGAGTAGCAGCATTTTTTATCAGCTACCCGTGATTATTAAGCCAGATCCCCCACCACACCTAAATAATTAATGCTGTCATTGACTTCTTTAAGCAAAGGTACTTCAGTTATTAATCACCATTGTCTCTATTAACACACCACCTTTCAATACAAAATAAAATGCAGTTAAACACACACACACACACACACACACACACGCTCAAACACACAGATAACATGTTTACATGAAAACACACACACACCACCCAGACAGTTATTTGGGTTACAAACTTATCCTATTTCACTGACACACACACACACAGTGCCCTTTGTACAATAGCTGAAGCACATAGTCGTTCTGCGCTACTGAACAAGTATAGGAACCCCATTAAATCTGACTTCCTTCCTCTGAGAACATGAAAAAGCATGTTTTATTTTACAAGAGGCTTTAATTTTCAGTAGCCCACGCCATCACAGATTCTTATGAGCAGTGTGAGATTCTCATTAGCCACCGATTTCATAGAGTTTTAGTCAACTGTAAAGATTGATGAATCTATGCATAACACTTAAACACAGACATGGCAGAGTTGTACTGAGCACGCTTAAACACAGGTATGACAGAGAAGCGGACATTCACCAATGCCAAGGACATCTTATAATAGCATGTTAGGCTTACTACCTTTGAGGACGGAAACACCAGAGGTCTTTTGCAAGAGACTTAGATTCTCAGGAGCCTATGTCTTTATAGGCTTAAATTCTTAAGATTCTTTTTGATTCATATCATGGAGAGCCCTGATTTAATAAGATTTCAGCCAAACCATAAATACGTAAAATAATCTACCTTTGTTTGGGTCTGCTGAGTGGCTGAGAGGATACTTCCGCTGGTTAGGATAGAATAGTTAGCGCAAGCTATTCTGTCTGTGCTGGGTTCGTTTCACGCTCTCGGAGCCAGTTGACACTCTCCACCGCGGAGGCTTTCACAGGAAAAGGTGAACGTGCAACCCCCAGGGTTATAGCCCCCTCCATAGGGGGTGAATTAGCACGTGGATAACCCGGGTTACATCGATTCCTGTGGAAGCAGGTGACAGGCCACTAAGCAGCCCTTTTGTCAATGTTTTTTTTTTTCTATTTTTTTTTTCTTTGTTAATTTTTAATTATTCTTCTTTTTTTTTCTTATTTTTTTTTTTAATTTTAATTTTTTTTTCTTATTTTTTTCCTATTTTTTATGTTAGGGAAAAAAGCAAAATAAGTACATCACTGGACAAAGGGAAATAATCTGGGAAAAAAAAAGGCTAGTTAAAAATATCAATGCTGTCACCCAGACCCCCTACCCCACCCAGCCACCCACCTCGCACACACAAGCACACACAAACATATTAGGTCAAATTATTTCGTTCTGTGTCAATGCTTCAAAAGTGGGTTATTAGGGCACTAGAACAAATTTAAAATATGGAGCGTTTACCAAAATATGGAACAAACCTTGAATATAGGTTTTTTCTCCAAATATAGAGCACTAGGTCATTCCTAAATAAATAGGTCTCGCCAAGTGAGTAGAAAAATAATTTTGTTTTCTGTTTCTTCGTCTGACAAAGTGTGGAGAAAATTTTGTTGTTTCCACTCCAAGCACATCACATCAGCACATCGTGAGTGTTATTTAACAGGCGCAGACCAACCTGTGATGCATTTGAAAGACAAAACCCATTTTATGTTTGCAGCGACAAGAACACATGAAAAACACACCCTGGCAATAGGCTTATCCATCAGGCCTATTCAAAAGGGGTGTTTTAAAATACCCCTTTCACGTCCACAGAGGTATGGACAGATTTTGCACTATAGACCTTTCTTTCCAGGGTGCTATGTGCACACACCCTTATTGTGTAATAAAAAAAATATTCTATTACACTACCGGGCAATCTGAGTGGGAAGTAAACTTAGAAAGTTACTGTTGATGTGACTTTCTAGAATAACATGATTTTACTTGCCAACTAACTTCAAAGATACCTACAACTTTAAAGTTAGTGTCATAAGTTCTTTTAAGTGACTTAAAACAAGTTCTTACAAGAACCTAAACATAAGAATTTGTAAGTTCTTGACCCTAGTCAATAAGACACTCAGACAGATTTCTCAAGTTACAAGGTCAACAAGAAAACTTTTTTTTCTCAATAGTAGTCTGGTGGTGGGGCTGATGGCGTCAAATGAGCATGCATAAAAGGCATGACATCTCTTTGTGAAGAGTATTTCAGAATTAATGAATGATTACCAAAACTGATCTTTACTTGCCTAACAGTCCGTAAACTTTTTTCATAGTTTCTTCTACGCCTATCTTTTTTCCTTCCTCTAAAAAAGATTGCTTTAGCTCTTCAACATTCGCGGGTTGACTACGCATCTTATTCTGTATTTCAGATTTTTGTTGTTTATAGTTAGCCAAATCATCCTGGACTCGCTTAAATTCTTCGTCATCAATTTCATTATTTTCCAAAGCCTTACTAATAATAAGTTTTATACTCGTCAGCTTAGCTGCTGCGAGCGTACTTAATGCTTCATGCTTCTGCAACTTCATATAAAATCTTTTGTTAATGGCTTCCATACCAAAGCATGCTAGACTTGTGACAAGACCAATACCTTCAACAGCAATTCCTATAACACTTCCCACCCCCGTTGCAAAAAGAGTTATACCTCCTACAGATAATCCGGCTGAAACCACCCCCATGGCCATTGATGTGTTGTGTACAGAATTGAAAACCGTATTGTAACGGCGTTTACACCTCGAGTATTTTGCTTGTTCTTCTTCCAAATACTTCAACGCTTCTGTAATATTCATTAAACGGAATGAATCTGCCTTTAATGTTTTATCACGCTCAATAGGCTCAGGTGGTATTTGTGGATACAAGTTCACCATTTTTTATTTACAAATATTTTTTTAATCAGCAATTACATTTTGCAACTCTTCAAAAGTATACAATTTGCTGGCATAATAAAATGCAACAAGATCAATGTGTTCAAGGTTTATGTAAGTTAGACGAACAAAAGTTGTTTTGTCAACCACCACCTTGACAGCTGGAATACTGCTTGAAACATTAATAACATCATTATTTTTTGTAATGGCAATAAAGACCTTTGATGATTCTGTTACTACTTCATTCCATGTAAGTTTAATTCCTTGTGCAATTTGAGCCTCTTTTGCAGTAGCAACAGATTTCATGATAATTTCAAATACTATTGTCGCTTCTCTAGCCACGACTAAGCTTGCTGGCATAAACACAACAGAAGTATCTGATCTACCCTTTCTAGTTGTAAGAAGATATCTTCGTCTTTCATAATCTTGCACCTTCAGTTTTTCTCTGCTATTGTTGTCTAGGGCAAAACTTGGAACAAGGCTTACAATAAGCGGCCCAGAATTAACAACCTTCCTAAACACTAAGGCGCCTTCATCATCAGTGTATACATAAGGACTAATAAATTCAATCTTTATGTCCCAGTCAATTGTGGGTGGTGGTGCCGGTACAGGTGAAACAACCCACTTATTTCCCACATGTATTAAGTTGTAAGGCGCATTATTTACAGGTGGAGTAGGTACAGTAACATCACGAAGCTGACCAAGTTTAGGAATCTGTTTTTCACCGTCTTTTATGTCAACAATTACTTTTCTCTTGTACATGCCATAGGAATCAAGTTCAAAACCATATATTTCTCCAATTTCCCCTTCCTTCTCAAAATCCTGTACGTCTGCCAAATCTTTCAACTCTGTTACTGGACATGCAACTGGTATGATTCTAGGCTTTGGACCAAGACCACTCATTTTTTTATAAACAAAAATAAAATTATTTAATTTCTAACACAACACTAAAATCATGCATCACAACTGGTTTACCATTCTGATTAGTTACAGATATACTCAGTGACTCAAAGAAACTAGAACCTAATTTCTTAAACTGTAAATTAGGAAATCTAACAACCACAATTTCACAATAGGGTGCAGTTCCAGTTGGTAAGCATCTCAACAAAGTTGATGGTTTTCCATTGTGTACATTTTCAGTCGTGTTTAGTTCTTTCAAATGAACATTTAGAAATGTGTGTACTGACAAATGAACAGGATATGTTCCAGTTATTTTAGTTACATCTGGTGTATAATACCATCCACTAGTACCATTATCTGTAAAACCCATTACCCAATTTACAGGCATTGTATTTCTGTCTATTAAACCAAGTAAATATGCAAGTTCAGTTGAAAATAAAGGTATAGTGCCTGTAGGAATTTCTAATTCAACAAACAAGTTAGCCTGATTTAAAGTTGCTTTAATTTTTAAATTATTTTGAAACCATGTAGCTAAAGTACAAAAGTCATAATACCCAGATGGTATAAAGTGTGTATTAGTGTCCAAGCCACTATTACCAGCATTAAGATAACTTATATAAAAACTTGTATTATCCGTTACATTAAACCACTTTACTGTGTAGAACATTTCATGGATAGCTACAGCCTTGCTACCATCACGATTATCAATCCCATTAGTTAACCACACTGGTTTGCTTGTGTCAAGATTTGTTAAGGTAATAAACATTTTTATTATCTCATATAAAAAAGGATGGAATTTAAATCACCAACCATTACCACAACAAACGCATTTCAATTTAATGTGGATGCCAAATATAATGTTGCACCTACTTATGAACAGAAAATAATTCAACTAAATCAACTCGACATAGCTGTGTCTGTACAAGATCTATTCCAAGTCAAAGTACCAAATCCGTTTGACCATTACCTAAACCCTCCAATAACAGACGACTCAACTGCAAGAAAGTGGTCTTCAAGTCCACTACAGATGTTTCAAAACCAACTCAACTTTGCTATACTATGCTCAACTACAGGCTGTGGTGTTTCTTTTACAGACCATTTGAATCACTCAAACAAACTGATTAGGTCTGTGTATCGTTTCCACACATATTACCAATTAAGACGTATTCTGTCAGAACTGCATACACCACTACCAACTGAATCCAGTTTTAATCAGTTTAACAATCCCATGGATTTGAAAGCATTTGAACGGATCTGTAATGAATTTAACATCAGTACAAAGTATGACTTTACACAAAAACTTGATGATCACAATGGTATGGGAACATTGTATTATGCTATGAGTCACAGACAATACCCACAAGATTACTACCCTGGTTACACTTCATTCTCATCAAAATCACAAGTCTGGTTAGGATCAATAGAGCAGAAGCAGACTAATGCGTGGACCACATTTATTTTAGATAAATCTGACGGGTTTACTCAAGCAGGAGTCGAGCGCGTCAATGAGTCTATCAGAACATATGTCTGGTGTTTACTAGGAGCACAATCACTAACAAAATCAAACATTTTGAATGGAAGTGGTAAATTTGAAGCACAAAAACAGTTTTTAGCAAATTTAGAAGATTCTATTAACTCAGTTGTTGATCTTCCATCTAGCATACAACGTTACCAAAACGTTCTCAGATATGCCAGATCAAAAGTTGACTTTGTAGTAGGCATTGGGTTATACATGTTGCCTTCTGATCTTCAACTACAAATTGGAGTAATAACAAATTATAATAATGAAATAGTTGTTGCAGGGAGTAATCAGAAATTAGGACTTAATCAATCTGTAAACTTGAGTCCAACAACCTCTCACATACAACCAGTAACACCACCAGTAACACAAATATCAACACCACCACCTGAACAGATAGTAAAACCAGTAATGTCAATAACAGCCCAAGCATCGGCACAGACACCTGAACCAGCACCAGTACAGTCAGTAACAGACCAAGAAAACACACATGAGTCAGAGAGAACTGCATTGGTAATAGGCCTTACTGGATTAGGAATATTACTTCTTTACCTGTTTCATTAAGTATCCTATAATTAACCCTCCTACTGTTACCAAAAATATCCATACATGCTCTGCCATAAACCCTACTACCTTTGCTGTAGTACTAATAAGCCAACTGACAACACTACCTATAATACCTGGTAAAGCATCTGCTGCTTTTACAGCTAATTTTTTAAGCAAGTCTGATATGTGAGACAACTGTTTTTTTACCCACGTCTGTAAATCTTTTGGGTCTGATGGAGTTGGAGGAGCTGGAGGTGCTGGACTACTACCACCACCTGTTACAGCTAACACTACAGTACTAATAATAAATCCAAGAGCAGTAACTAAACTTGCAATAGTGATACCCTGCTCTCTGAAAAGTGTTTTTAATCTCTCAGTCAAAGTTGTATCCTCATTAAGTATTTTCTGAATAGTTTCTCTAATTCTGTTGACCTGTGTTTTCAGTTTTTCTTTTCCATTTTCAATCACTTCTAGTCGCGCTGATCTTTCTGTATACAAATCTTTTAATCTGTGTTGTATTCTTTCTTTTATTTCAATGTCATAATTCCCATTGTCTGCAGTAGCCAGTTTCTCTTTTTCTTTTTCAATATGATTATCAAGTTCACCCAGTTTAGCTACATTATTCAAAAGCTCACCTCTTATTGTCTGCAGTGTTTTATCCAACGCAGCTAACTCCCTCTTTGTCAAAGGAGAGTCACCAATTGTTTTTAATTCCTCATTTATTTGTCCTTCTGTAAATGATGTTTCTTGTATTACTGTGTTTGCTATTTCTGGTAGGCTTGTTACTGGTGCCACATCAATTTCTTGTCCTGTTGGCAACCTTGTTTGCGCATCATGAAGAGCACTAACAACTCGAGGTGGCAACCTTTTATCACCAACACCAAGTTGACGCAAGGCACCAACACCACCTTCTTTTTTGATTGTACCTAAAGCTCTAAACTTAGTAGGGTCTTTTTTGTTAGTCAATTGTATTTTTCCTTTGTCAATAGTTTTTAAATATAAATGTCCTTTTTCATATTCAAACTGATTAGGATCTATTTGATATGGACGCTCATTAACACTATCATAAAACGAGTTAACTTTACTTTGTAAAAGTTCTTGTTGTAAAAAAGAAGTATTACTCGACATATCTGTTACACTATTATCAGAGACATTTATGTCATCCATTTTAAAATCTTCATGATTAAATCCTCCCGCTGCCATTGTTTTATTAATTTATTATTTTTTATTGTGCATAATAAAAATGACACAGTCTTACGGATCAAAGTTAGACCCATACAGAAAACTACGTGAGCCCCTGGGTGTTAAGGGCATTCGACAAACAATAGTCATCACAAACAATCCTAGTACCATAGACCAGAATCAAACACTTACAGTCAAGTTTCCAAACCTAGGTCCCAGTGACGTTATTGTTCCTGGCACTGCACGCCTTGCATTTAATATTGAACTATCATCAGAGGCAGATGTAAACAGAACACTAGTTGACAATCTTGGCAGAGCAATTGTTAGAACTATTAAAGTAAAACTTGAAGGACAGGAAGTGTTTAGTCTTGATGACTCAGATGTATTCTACTGTTACAAAGACCTTTGGCTAACAAGAGAAGAACGAGAGGATCGTATTTATCAAGGCATACAGCCAGATAATGTTGGTAAACTTCGAATCAATGCAGCAGATAAGGTAACTACTGGGGTACCAAAGGAAGTTATAATGGCTGAAACATATGGATCCAGATTCTACATTCCACTTGAGTTTGAAATCCTAACAGCTCATCTGCCTTATTATCAAGGAGCACTGAATGACCGTCTGAGTTTTGAACTAACCTTCAATGACTACTCCAAAGTAATTAAATCATCTGCCACAGATGCAACATACAAGATCTCTAACATTTCCTTGGAATATGAAATTGTCACACACACTGAACTAGCCAGACTCATTCAAAATCAGTATCAGTCAAGACTACCAATTTATTATGACAGGGTGATTAGACATAGTTTAATACCCAAAGACAAGAGTGACCCGATGTGGAACATAAACTTAAACACACCTGCTAGGTCACTGAAAGGTATTCTTATGTTGTTTGTTGAACCAGCGGCTCCATACAAACGGGATTCAGAAAAATTCTACAATCCTAAGATTACACATTTGTCTTGTACAATCGAAGGCCGCCCTAATCAAGTGTACGCTTCAGGAATGTTACCTTATCAACACTACGATGAGATCACAAAGTATTTTGCGGGTGGAAGGATTAGAGATAAACCTGCAAACATTGCGTGCAAAGATCTACATCTGTATGATGTTAGGATTGGTCAATACCTGACAAACAAGTATGCACTGTGGTTAGACCTTCGTAGTACAGATGATGACTATCTTCATGGGTCAGGACGAACTGTCGAGAACGGTAGTGATGGAATAACAATTCAGATACAAAAAAAGGTTGAAACTGCTGCAGCCATAAACATATATTTGTATCTAATTTATGACGCACAACTCAATATTGCAGAAAGCAGACTAAGTGGACACATATATTAAAATTATATTGTGTATTAAAATGAACCTGAGCTTAATGACACTCGACCCACACTGTGGATTGTTTTGTGGTGCCACAGGGTGTGGGAAAACTGAATTTGTACTTAACCTCTTACAAACAAGATACATACACCACTTTGAAAACATTGTAATATTTTGTCCAACAATAAAACACAACAAAGCTTATCACAACCGTTTATTCATTTGGACTGACAGTAATATCTATTTAGTCGACCCTGAGAAAAAACTGAATGACTACCTGCTGTATTTTTTCAAACAATTTGAAGGACAGTCAACTTTATTTATTGTCGATGATTGCTCTGCAGAGAAAGACATTGTCAAAAAGAGAAATACTTTAGCAGAACTTGCCTTCAGTGGCAGACACGCAAACATCAGTGTTTGGATTCTCACTCAGAAATATAATGCTGTACTAAAAGATTTTCGAGAACAGTTAAAGTTTATCTGTTTGTTTTACTGTAAGGACCGTGACAGCTTTGAAGACTGTCTCAGAGAGAACGATGTCATTCCAAATAAGCAAGAACGGGATGATGTAAAAAATAAACTGAAATCAACTAAGCATCTAAAGCTCATTTTGAAGACAGATCAGCCCACAGGGTATGGGTTAGTAAATTAATTTATCTTTTTGGTTTGTCTATAAAAATGACGGACGGACAAGAGGATCAAAATTGGCCTATTGGTAAATTCATGAATATTACATTGAGTTTCAGGGATTTTATGCTTATTAGTGACTTAAAAACACAAGTTAGACGCCCTTTTTCAGAACTCCCATCACCGATGAAGATGTACATGACATATAGTTTTTATCTTGGATATTCTAATACTTTTCCATGTTATAATAATAGGACAAATGATTTTTTAGTTTATGATGCTAAATCTGACTGGTTTAAGATTATGTGTTTACAAATACACCATCAAATAAAAAAAGAAAATAAAAATGTTAAATTTATTACTGTTAATAAAACTATCGGGGAATTACCCTGCTGTCCATTGCTGGGAAAATCCTTGCAAGGCTGCTCCTGAATCGGCTGGTACCTGCCATCGCTGAAGACCAACTCCCAGAGGGCCAGTGTGGCTTCAGAGCAAACAGGAGCACCACCGATATGGTCTTTGTGCTGAGACAGCTACAGGAGAAGTGCCGCGAGCAGAACAAAGGGCTGTACGTAACATTTGTCGACCTAACAAAAGCGTTCGACACTGTGAGCAGGCAAGGCATGTGGCAGATCCTGGAGCGACTTGGCTGTCCCCCAAAGTTCCTCAACATGATTGTCCAGCTACACGAGGACCAGCAAGGCCAGGTCAGACTCAACAATGACCTCTCAGAACCATTCCCTATTCTCAACGGCGTAAAGCAGGGCTGCGTGCTGGCACCGACCCTCTTCACCATCTTTTTTAGCATGATGTTGAAGCAGGCCACAGTGGACCTTGATGATGACGATGCAGTGTACATCAGGTATCGTCTCGATGGCAGCCTGTTCAACCTCAGACGACTGCAGGCCCACACGAAAACCCTAGACCAACTGATTCGTGAGCTGCTTTTTGCTGATGATGCTGCCCTCGTTGCACACACAGAGAGAGCCCTGCAGCGCATCACGTCTTGCTTCGCAGATGCTGCCCAGCTCTTTGGACTCGAGGTCAGTCTGAAAAAGACAGAGGTCCTCCATCAGCCGGCACCCAAGACAGTGTATCGCCCTCCTCACATCACCATTGGCGAGTCTGAACTAAAGTCAGTGCACCAGTTTACTTACCTTGGCTGCATTATCACGTCGGACGCCAAGCTGGACAAGGAGCTTGACAGCAGGCTGGCAAAAGCGAACAGCGCTTTCGGGCGACTTTTCAAGCGGGTGTGGCACAATCAACAGCTGAAAACAGGCACCAAGATCAGCGTGTACAGAGCTGTGGTCCTCACCACCCTGCTGTATGGTTCCGAGTCCTGGGCCCTCTACCGCAGCCAACTACGACTCCTCGAACGCTTCCACCAGCGCTGCCTGCGTACCATCCTGGGCATTCACTGGAGTGACTATGTCACCAACGTCGAGGTCCTTGAACAGGCTGAAACTGTGAGCATCGAGGCTTTGCTGTTGCGGACACAGCTCCGCTGGGCGGGGCATGTCTCCAGGATGGAGGATCATCGCCTACCAAAGATCACCCTGTTCGGCGAGCTTGCTACTGGACACCGTGACAGAGGGGCACCAAAGAAGAGATACAAAGACTGTCTCAAGAAGTCACTTAGTGCCTGCCAAATCGACCACCACCAGTGGTCTTCGCTTGCTGCGGACCGTGACACCTGGCGCTCCACCATTTACAAGGCAGCTGTCTCCTTTGAGGACTCTCACAGAGCTAGCCTTAAGGACAAGCGGCTCAGGAGAAAAAACAGAGATGCCGCAGCTCAGAACCCCGGCCATACCTTCCCCTGCAGCCACTGCGGTCGAACCTGCCTGTCTCGGATTGGCCTCCGCAGCCACGAACAAGCCTGCAGACGTCGTGGGCAACTCCTATAAAATCTTCGTTCGCGAAGTCAAGCCACGAGAGAATAAAACAATATTACACATGCAAAAGATTGAACATGATACAACAGAAGACATACCAGGAAAGTGGCTTATTTGTTGGTAATTAATTTTGTCTATTATATAGGTTTTTGTCAATAAAGTGCCATTTTACACTATATAATTTTCTATTTATTTTTTTGTCGGACAAATAAAAAAGATGGACAACCATCAAAGATTAAGAAACGTGTTTCACACAACTGACTTACCTATATATAATATTTACAATGTCTATGAATCAATAGAAAGATCTTTTTTAGTCATACAAAATAACCTTCTTTCTGATAGTGTAAAGATTCAGATTGTTGCAAAAATAGAATTTGCCAGAGATGTTGGTGAAGTTATTGTAACGTATATCTCGACAAGGCAGCACACAGTTAATTCGAGAAGAGAACTAGAAAAAGTGTTTAGAGAAAGATTGTTGCCTGACTTCCATGAAGCAATTGACAGAGCAGAAATGCAAGGGTCTGGCTGGCATGAAGGCCTTGTACTTGAACTACAACTGAAGCAGTCAAGATATCATCCTATTTTAGGTAGATCTTGGATACCACTACCAATAGAGGTTGCAAACAAAAAGGCTGTAGTCAATATTCAAAACAATGACAACTATTGTTTCATGTGGTGTGTGCTTGCTAAACTTCATTTTGTAAAAGCAAAACCTGATCGTGTATCTAACTATATCAAATTTGTAAATGAACTCAACTTCAGTGGCATTGAGTTCCCTGTTAAAATAGAGGACATAGACTTGTTTGAAAAACTAAATCCTGGTATATCTGTAAATGTGTATGTGTGGGATAATGAGTCTGAAAATAAGTTACAGCCAATTAGAGTGTCCCCAATTGCCCCAACCTATGGTCAGTCAGAAGATAAACATGTTGACATGTTGCTAATTGGTGATAACAATAACTTCCACTACACAATTATCAGAAATATGTCACGTCTAATTCATAATCATACAACAAAACACAATGGCAAACAGGAAGTTTGTAAAAAATGTTTACAAAGATTTTCCTCCATAAAATTAGCAGACAAACATGTTTTACACTGCAGATCAGCTGATGACATACAAACTGTACTTAAGTATCCAGATCCTGGCAGTCAAGTGTATTTTAAGAACTATGGGAATCAGCAAAAGCTGCCGTTTGTAGTATATGCTGATTTTGAATCACTCGTTGTTCCTTATGAAGGTCCTGTTCCAGAGTCATTACCAAAGACTATAAAATTGAGTGACCAAGTGGTGTGTTCTTTTGGATACATTATTGTTAGGTCAGACGGTCTTCATTCAGAACCTGTTATCTACAGGGGTGAAAATGCAGCAGCTGAGTTTTTAACAGAAATGAGACATCTGTATATTCAGGTAGTAAGGTATTTTGAAAACTGTCAGATGCCTTTGGTGATGACAGAAGAAGACAAACAGAATTTTGATGCAGCAGTGATGTGTTGGATTTGTGAAGACGTCCTTGATGGTGATAAAGTTTGCGATCATGATCACATAACTGGTCGTTACAGAGGTGCCGCTCATAACAAATGTAACTTGTTATTAAAAATAAATCCTAAGACATATAAGTTACCAATCTTTTTTCACAATCTGAAGGGATATGATTCACACATTATCATGCAGGCTGTAGACGAGTCTTACAAAAAAATTAGTTGTATTGCTCAGACAACTGAAAAATACTTGACTTTTAGGTTAGATAAATTAGCATTTTATGACTCCATGCAACATTTGTCTTTAGGGTTGGCTAGTCTGGCAGAAGGACTGAGTGAGTATCCAATAACAAGTAAATATTTTGAGCCGGACTTGATTAAAAAAAGGTGTTTATCCATATGAGTACATTGATCACTGGGTTGTGTTTGAAGAAACAAGACTACCACCAAAAGAGAAATTTTATTCTACACTAATTGGTAAAGGTATTTCTGACTCTGAATACCAACACGCACTTAATGCATGGGAAAAACTAGGGTGTAAAACTATTGGTGACTATCATGACCAATACTTAAAGGCTGATGTCTGTTTGCTAGCAGACGTATTTGAAAGTTACCGTGAAAAGGGTTTGTTACACTACAAGCTTGACCCTGCTTGTTACATAACTAGTCCTGGCATGACATGGGATGCATTTTTGAAATCCAGTAAGATATTTATAGACCTGTTGTCTGATCGTACGATGGGTGAAATGGTGGAACGTGGATTGAGGGGAGGTATTAGTCTAGCAGCAAACAATTATGGTAAGGCCAACAACAAATATCTTGACGACTTTGACCCCGTCAAAGCCAATGTCATTTATTACATACTTGGATGCTAATAATTTGTATGGATTTGCAATGTGTGAATTGTTGCCATTAAAAAACTTTTGTTTGTATAATTTGTCACAGTTTGGCATAAAAAAATTAACAAAATATATTATGGATCGAGGTCAAAATGATGAAAAGGGTTGGATCTTTGAAGTAGACCTGGAGTACCCACACCGCCTACATGATTACCATAATGATTATCCATTAGCAGTTGAGAAACTGAGTTTAACGGGGAAAAAAGAAGACACCAAACTTGTACCAAATTTAAATGACAAATTCAATTACGTTTGTCACTATCGATTGTTACAGTTTTACATCAGACATGGTTTAGTACTAAAAAAAGTTCATAGAGGAATTCAATTTGATCAAAGTGCTTTTATGAAAGATTACATAATGAAAAACACAACATTGCGTGCAAGAGAAGGTAACACTGCATTTGACAAAGACTTCTTTAAGCTTATGAACAATGCCTGTTTTGGTAAGACTATGGAAAATCCTCATCACAGAAAAGATGTGAGACTGGTCACAACTGAATCAGGTGCAATTAAACTTACAGGTAAGCCTCAGTACACAGGGTATAAAGAATTTCATTCATCATTGTATGCAGTGTCACTCAAAAAAAAGATTGTTAAACTAGACAAGCCAGTATTTATTGGTATGGCAATTCTTGAATTGTCAAAACTGTTGATGCTTGAATTTTATTATGATTACTTCAAACCAAAGTATCCTGAGTGTCGATTGTTATACACTGACACTGACTCTATGATCATTGATGTGCCTACTGAAGACTTTTATGAAGACATGAAAACAGAGTTACACATGTATGACACGTCTGATTATCCTAAAGATCACCCGCTGTTTAGCACACAAAACAAAAAAGTGCCTGGTAAGTTTAAAGATGAACTGAATGGTGTGCCTATAGTTGAGTATGTTGGACTGAGATCAAAAATGTATTCTATACTGCACCAGAAGGGAAGTCAGTCAAAAGCCAAAGGAATAAAAAAAACAGCAATAAAAAATAAAGACATACGTCATGAACATTACAAGCAAGTGTTAGATGGTGCATTAATGCCTGATTATCCAAACAAGACACTAAGATCAAACAAACATAATATTGAAATGATTCAAACATATAAAAAGTCTCTAGCAGTTGGAGACACAAAAAGAGTGTTTCACACTAAGGAAAAAGCTTATGCACCAGGTCATTACAGGCTCAAGTTATCTGAAGAAATAGCTGATAATCTGCTTGATAAACTAATTGATGAATTGAAATTGTTAAAAGTGGGTAACAGTATCTGTGGGAATAATCTGTAATTCTTCTCTTACAAATGCCCTCTTTGGTGCAGGCTCATACAGATAATATATTGTTGCATTAGCTGAAGGAACTATTTTTTTTATATTATGAACAGATGTAGACCAAATTGGATCAGTTGCCCTACGTCTAACGTCATTTTCAGCTTCACCTGGTTGATACAAATATCTCACCTGTTTTGTAAACAAGCTAGTGTCTGGAGGTGTTGTTGTTGTTTTTATTTCTGACGGTATTGTTTTCAATTTAATAGAATCAACAGGTTTAGGGTGACCCTCATTATTCATTGCTTTTATTACAGACGGTAATCTTTTAACCCACTCAGTGTTACGTGTGTCATGCATGAGTTCCTTAGAATACTGATAGCTAAAAAGTCTCTCCGATAATTGCTTGTTAAAGTTTTCTACAATAGCCTGTGATCTATGCAAGCCTGGTATGCCTCGCCGCACTAGCACTCCATGCTTTGCAAATAACTGATTAACAGCGCCTTTAAATTCACTCCCATCATCAACCTGCACAAGCCTAGGGTATTTTAAAGAACCTCGACTATATATTTTTGATAATGCAGTGGCCACTGTTACAGCTTTTTTGTCAGTTATGGGTTCTGCATCCTTATACCTTGAAGCTATGTCAACAACAGTTAATGCATACTTGTATCGTTTCTTTTTTATTGTGTCATGCGGAAGAAACAGGAGGTCCATTTGGTGTGTGTCATTAGGGATAGTGTTTTCAAAATGAGGCCTTGTTATTTTTCTTGGAGCAGGAAGATATATTTGCCAAATTGCCTGTTTTTTAAGCCACTGTTTTATTTGGTTAACATCTCCACCCACAGCAGCATGTAATTTTTTTATTGCAGTATTCCCTTTCCAGTAGCCAATTGGGGAGTAATATATTTTTGATAGTTTAGCGTCTGCCATTTTTTCTAGCAATATAAACTCCTGTAAAATATACTAATGTCATTCCTACTAAAACAAATATTATTTCTCCATTTCTTTGTTCTGGGCTTGGTTGGTAGTAGTCACTAAGTTTTGGTTGTGGAATAGATATGTCTTCACCAGTAACAAGATAGTATTCTTTGATCGCGTCATCAACGTTTGAAAATGTATGCTGTGCGTGACCCTCAAGTTTTAGTTTTTCATTAATAAAATCAAGTTTCTCAATTCTTTGCTTTTCGTAATCTTGTTGAGCTTGAGCTAGTTTTTCAGATGCCTCATTGTGTCGCTTCATTTCTTCTGCTGATTCTTCTTTACTAACTTTTGAAAAGAAATAGTTTGATCCACTAAAAGCTAATGCGTTAATAACTGCACCACCAATCATGACAGCTATAGTTGCCATATTTTTATTTACATAGAAATATTTTCTGGAATAATTCCTTGCTTGACTAGAAAATCTTTTGTTGCAATCGATGCTGTTATAACAACTACTAGTTTAGCACTGTCTTCGAAGTCTAATTTACTAAGGTCTGCTGATTTCACTTTGAGAAGACTTTTTCCCAGCATAGAATAAGCTACTGCTAGTCCACTTATTACAGCAGAGTGATAGACAAGGTTCATTAAGTTCTTTGTGTCGCTCATTTTCTTATACCATAAAAATTAAAATAATAAATTTATTTACTGCATGTAAAATGGGTCCAAAGGTTTTGGAACTGCTGGTAATGTGGAGACTTCTTCTTTTGTTTTTGGAGTGTTTGATTTTTTGGACACTGTTTGAGTGTTTGGTTTGTATTTTTTATATAATTGGTAACCTACGTAACCAAATCCGACAACAAATCCAGCAACTATATATTTTGTAGTTTCAGGTTTAGTTGTTTGTCTCTCACTTTGTGGGGGGTGTGACGGTAGTGACACTGGTGCTGTTGATGGTGTGTCAGTCTTTTCTGTTAATGCTTGAAGCTGTAATTTCTTTTGTCTGTTATATTCAGCTAATCTTTTTCCAGCCTCTATTCTACCTGGGCTTTTAGTCTTAGTCACTGTTTGAACCTGTGTCAAGACATGGCTCTGTTGTGGAGTCGTCTCGTCCATTTTCTTCTAATTTAAAATTTATTTTAGAAAAATCAATATGACTACTAGTAACAAGTAAGGTTACAGCAGGCGCAAGGTAATTCCCAAACTTGTAAAACATAAGGCATGCTAATTTACCTATTGAACTTGAAACTATGGGGTTGCTTTCTAGATCATGTGAAAGGCTGTCACTATCAACAGGTAGGAAGTGACTTACAGCTTTTGTATATAGACAGACAAGAGACCGGCTTAAATCACGTGTCATTAGTGAAGGAATGTGATTTTCATATTTAGAATGTAGTTTAATTAGCTCATCAGTGGTAAGAGATTCTATGTCTTCTGTCATGTATTGTTTACCAAGAAAAGCTTTTGATTTTCCAGAAACAACAACAGAAAGAAGGCGTTGTTTTTTAAAGTCTAAGTCTTTGTTCTCTACAGCACAGATATCGCTTAGAAGAAGTAATTCGTCTTGGTTCATTTTAAAACGTAATATAATAATTTTGTTTAAAGAAGTCAATGACAGCATTAATAATTTAGGTTAGGTGGGGGGTCTGGCTTATGATAATCGCGGGTTGGTAGCTGATAAAAAATCGTTGCTTTGAATGATTTCTGGAGTGGAACTAAAATGGCTAGGTAATAAAGTTATTGGGTGTATTGGGTGGCGATGGGTTTGTCTAAATGGCTAGTTGATTACAATAATTAGTTGATCGATGTGGCATTTATTGATTTGATTGGTTTTCAAATCTTATATTCTCATTCTAGAATTAATTATTCTGAGAATGAGAATATGAGAGCCCCAGCCTACCCCTCCCCCAAACATAGCTTGAATGATTTCTGGAGTGGAACTAAAATGGCTAGGTAATAAAGGTATTGGGTGTCTTTGTTGACGTGGGCTTGCTTAATTACCGTGTTAATTAGAATAAATATATTGTTTGGGGGAGGGGTAGGCTGGGGCTCTCATATTCTCATTCTCTCACAGCCATTGGAAACACTATACTGTGGGAAAAACGGTTCCTTTGACGTGACCCCTCTGTGTCGACTGTAGTTGCCTGTGGTGGTCTTTGGGTAAGTCGACTATGGCGGTGAAAGAGGCAAGCGTAACAAAAATTAACAATGATTGAAAGAAGTTAAATTCCAGATGGATTAAGTATTCGGCATGTCTGCCACTCTCCATACTTGCTGTTCATTGATTAATTAATTAACAATAACACAGCAAAGGAACACAAATAAGAGAATGAAATAAAGTTTATGTTGAATAGTAGAACACCTGGACACACATTGATACAGACGGCCCTTCATCTGTACATTTGCAGTTATGCACACTATAAGCATAACAGCCCCACACATGTATTGCACTAAAAATGCACAAATTAGCTTTCAGCAGCAACAGAACAAACTGGTGTGTCTTGTTAACACTCTCTCAAAACACACGCGTATGCATCTACACACCCCTTCATAACTTATATAATATACACACCAATTGGTGTGTAATTTTTGCTTAGTTGCAATTCTGTCCGATGGTATTCATGCAGAAGTGACTCAGGCAATGAATACGGCTTAGATGAGATTGACAGATCTTTACATTACAGTAATCGATATCATGTGCTTGAACAACTGTCATGGTAAAAACTAGACTGCTTATGGTAATGCTTTATTTTTCTGGACAGTTCTAGATAGCTTTAGAGGCCCTGATGTTTATTATTTTGTGCAATAATTTGTCACTGGTGTAGGGGTTGATGGATTTCTGTCCCTTGAGCCAGAACATGGTGTCTACCCCTCAGTCACTCAAAATACACCAGTATATCTTGTTTTTATATTTTAAAGGGGCAGTCCTGACCTTTTTTAATGCTTCAGTTCACAAAAAGCTTTTACTGGGATTCAGTATACACACCCACTTAGACAATGACCACCCTATTGTCCCACCAAATGCTTTCTTTCGTCCGTTCAAAGCGAAAAGAAGTCACAGAATCTTGTGGTTGGACCAAGTCAAAAGATTGCTTCTGATAGGCGATGGTAGCTGACATCATAACTATTCTATACGACCTTAGGTCATTTGCATGATTATAAAATATAACCAATCAGAGACAAGATGGCGGATGAACCAGCGAAGAAAAAAAGAAAGTATCAGTCAACTCGCGCCGGCCGACAATGACAGACTCGTAATTGAAGAGAAGAAAGAGAAAGAGAGACAAGATACCCCTAAGTAGAAATGACAACGGACAAGGGAATATAGAGCTTGGCTTGACCACCCATCTGGAATTTGTCGCTTTCTTGATATGTGAATCAGTAAGTAATTCGGCTACGGTCTTTATCGATCTTCCTATAGGTCTGTGAGCGCTAGTCAGTGATTTTCAGAATTCATGATCTTCAGTAGATTTTATCTCTTACCTATTTTGCAAGATTTTAAACCTGTTTTATCATAAAGTTACGAGCTAGTTCATCAGATTTTATGCTGCAAGGATCTGAAAACTACGATTGTGTGTCCAAATTCCGGCACTGACATCGGTTTTCGTGACACGTTTTTGTCTGTGCAGGCTGCTCTCATTCACTTGATTCACAGAGGTAGTGTTTCTGCTGCGATGGTGCTTTTGTCGTTTCCAGAGATGCTTTCAGTTATGTAGACTTCGATGTGTGAGATGTAAAATTGCAGTGCAGAAAGTGGGTATAAATACCACTGTTCTGTTTTGTGACGCTGGCTCAGTCGCTTCGCGCGGAGACCGAGTCGAACAAGCCGCGCCCCCAGCACTATCGTTACTCAGGGTAGCAGGTCAAGCGGAACCCGCATTGATTTTGACAGCATAGCGAGTATGGAAGGTTTATTTTACATTCTCATAGAAAATTGATGCCGGAGAACATCAGTGCATGTTTACACTGACACGTGTGTACCCACACCGATGACCTCGTCTGCAGTATTGACCGGGTTCTGCCTTGTGACGTAGACTAGTAAATATGCACAAATTCAAAACGAGGCCGATGCACTAAGCAGACGATAATTTGTGCTCTCGGGTACAAAAACAACACACCCACCAAACGATGAATTTCGACATTTGGCATTGTATTTACATCATAAAGCTCTAAGTTAGTACACAAAGGACCCATACATAATACTGTCAGCAGTATCTGTTGCAGACAGTTTTCGGACTGTGTTGAGATGCTTGATCCTGGGGAGAATAACTTTAAATATTTCCCAGACACATGCACACTTCAGCTTTCCACATAAGAATTCACTGCCAGTGGTCACAGATTGTAATTTCTGAAATTGTTAATTAAAGCCAAAGAACCCATCTGTCCAGGAAACACAGATACAAAGTGGTTTTAGCAAGAGACATATATATATTATCATGAGCCTCCACAACTGCGAGAGCTGATGAGGATTGATGTCTCTCGTTTATGAATGCTCTTGATGTTTTATTTTCAGGTCTTGTTAAGAGATATGCCCTGTCAGGACTGCAGAAACACCCATTATGGGTCGGGAGGGAAGCCTATTTCATGGCTCTCCTGGCAGCTTTGGCAGACATGCAGTCACAGAACTCCATCCCAGAGAAGGACTCTGTGTTCAGCATGCCAGACGGGGAAAAAGAGGAGTCTGTGTTGGAGCATGTGCAGAGCAAAGTGGTTCTGTTCCTCGACAGGCTGACAGACATCTGTTCTACAGACTCCATCAAAGATGCTTTGCCAGAAATCAGACAGCAAAGTCTTCTTCAGGTCTGAAGAAAACCAAAATTCACTTGTTTGTAAAACACTGTATTACTATTAGGTCCTTGTTTCTTAAGAATATACAGGGTTATACAAGCAAGTGGGATTTACAAACAAGTAAATTTTTGGGCTCACATGCGAAGCAAAAGTGAGTATGTTTTGGGCCAGTGGTGGTCCATCCGTTCGCCGTTGTCCGTGGTAAACTTTAACGTTGGCATTTTCTCGGAGACTATTCAAGCCACATTCTTCAAACTTGACCCAAGGATACTTTGTGGTAAGACCTTTCTAAACATACCAATTTGACTTGAGTGACCTCTCACAAAGGTCACAGGGGATCAGGAAATAGGTCAAAAATAGCTCAATTTTGACCTAATTTATTTGTTTCCTCAAAAACATTACCGATGACATGACTTTATGGAAATGTCTACTTTTAGCTCAATTTTAGCCTACTTACCCGTTGTGTGCCCACACAACCCGGGAGGCACTCGGGGAACCCCCCCTAGAGGGGCCGAGAGTTGTCTCCCGTTTCCCGCCTTACCAGCTCCGGTCACGAGACCGGCCAGTTTTGCTACTTCGCTCGTACAGAGAAGACGTGTCTGGCCTTGCTCGCGCGCCGCTTCGACCGGTCCTTCTCTTGCCTACGCTCGTTGCCTCTTCGTGTGCTCTGCGCCTCCTAGCGCTGACCTGCCTTCTTGTGCCCTGCTTCTGCTGGCGTCGTTCTGCTGCTCTCCTCTAGGCTGTGGAGGTGTATGACTACCCTTCCCCCTGTTCCCGATTCGTCTCGGAGGTAAGGTAGTGGTAGTTTCCCACAGCCGGCCCTCGGGCCGAGAGCCGGCTACCGTTGGGCTTTCCTTTCGGCTTTGCTACTACGTGGGCGCCAGTTGTTGAGCTTACGCTTCGGCGCCTTGCACGACCTTTTTTTTTTTACGAGTCTCCTCGAGGGACGTCGCCTTCTCTCCTTTGGTATTTCACTGTTACGAGAAGACGTTGCTTTGTAGACTAGGGTTTCTGTTCTCGTAGGGCCTTCGGGCACCCACACTCAGTGCGTCTACCTTAAAGGCCCTTTAGCTCTGGGAGACTGTAGCCACTAGTTACGCGCCGGTGGTTACGGCGCTTGGAGTACCTTGGTGTGGGGCTAGGCTCCCTTGTCCGCCTTTGCGACCTTGTGCTCTTTGTCTGTTGCAGGAACCAAATGCTTACCTGCGCTCAATGCGGCGACTTCAATTGGCCGACGGACGACCATGCGGTCTGCCTCCCTTGCTCGGGCTGCGCCTCGGACCATCTCTGCGATGTCTGTGCGACTTGGCCGGAGATCCGTTGGTCTGACCTCTGGAGTTTTTACCGGCGAGAGCGATATCCGTCTGCTATCTCTCGTCCCACTCCTGTTGACGTCGCCCCTGTGGTAACGACCGCTCTTCCTCGCCTCGGCCTCTCGGAACGGTTTGATCGTCGGGACCCTGCGTTGTTCGCTGACCAGAGGACTGCCACTGCTGCCACGCCCGCTGACCCTTCCGGAGGGTCTGTTTGCCGGCAAAGCGCCCGCCTCACTGAGCCCGGCCTGCAGCAGTTCGCCACGAGCCGTCCCACGTTGACTGGCCTTGCTCCTCTCTCTCTCCACGATAAGCCCGCTGATCCTTCCGGAGGATCTGTACACCGGCATAGAGCCCTTCTCACTGAGTCCGGCCAGGAGAGACGTCAGCCTCAACCTACGCGACACAGTCGCGCCCCCGACCTTTCCCGTTCCACCGTCAGTGCTAGACACTCGCGCTCGCCCCGCGAGCGCCGCCGGAAGGATCGTTCCCCCCGCCGGGAGCGTTGCCGCTCCCCCCGCCTCTCCTCGTCGCGCGCTCGGTCGCGCTCGCCTTCGCACCGTTCGATGCGTTCGCCGCGTCACCGCCATCGTCGACCTTCTTCCCGTGATCGGCACTCCTCTTCGGTTGTCCGCCGTACTTCACCCAGACGTCGTTCCCGCGCACCGGACAGGACCCCTCCTCGCTCCTTCCCGCGTTCGCCTCGGCGATCCCCGCCTCCGTCGTCGCTGCCGGCTCATGCCCGGGCTTCCCGCGAGGTTCGAGATGCGCCCCCGCCCAAGCTTCGACCTTCCGTGGTGCCTCACCCGCCTTCTCGCCACCCCCTGGACGAAGAAGCCCTCAGCTTGCTGCCCGAAGACTCCGTCTCAGCCCTGTTGGAGGAGGATGCTCGCTCCCTTTCGCCCTCCGACGTCGGTGCTGATGTCCCCTCGACCCTTCCGTCGTCGTCCCGGGCGGAGACCCTCCTAGCCTTGGATGAAGCCGCCAGGATCATCGCGGCCACTCTGCCAGCGGACTCCTGCCCAGCCTCTCCCCCCCTGAAGAGGAAGGTCTCGGCCTTTGTGGATGCCGAGCGTCAGGTGAAGAGGTTCAAGTCGCTTCCCCAGCCGCCTGGATTTAAGGAGCTGCGAGATGTCTTCTCAGCGCACCTGCAACTTCCAGCGTCTCGAGAGCCGGTGTTCTTCTCCGATCATCGCTGGCCGGCTGGCCTGGACATCGCCTTCCGTCGGGACTGGTATGCCGGTCATTCCCAGGCTTTCTCCATCCCTCTTCCTGCGATCGACTCCCCGGCCGTGTCGCAAGCTGGCGGCTCCGCCCTCCTTCGCCGTTCTTTACCTCGTGGCCTGGATTTGACTGCGTCTCTGGTGCGGAACACCTTAGCCTGCGCTGGGTTCCTGGAGCTGCTCACTCAAGCCCTGGTTCGTCGTGTGGAAGACGCTTGGCATCCTTCTATCACGCCTCTCCTTGGGGATTTACTCGTCTTAGCAGAAGTCGCCAACCGAGCCGCCTACCACTCGTCCGTTAACGCTATGGCTGCCTCCGCCAACTGTGACCTGATGCGTCGAGACGCCCTTCTGCTTGCCTGCCGAGGGATACCACCTGACCTGCGTGCGCAGCTTCGTCGTGCTCCGCTGGGTGGCCCCCTGCTTTTCGGCGACACCTGGTCATCCGTTCGAGCCTCCAACCCCGACCGCTGGCCTGTGAGTGCTCCTCCTCCCCGCCGCTTTCCGTCCTCCCGCCAGGCTAGGGGTCGCGCCTCGCGGTCGGTTAGACCCGCTGCTGCGTCAGCCCCTGCTTCGGCCCCTGAGCAGGCCCCCGCCTTTGGCCGTCCTAGACCCTCCAGGGCCCGTGTCCCCGCCTGGCCCCGTCCCGCCCGGCGACCGGGTCGCGGGCGGGCTACCTGACTGCCCCCCAGCCTTGCCCCCACCGACCACTTCGGGGTCTCCGGTCGGTGGGAGGCTAGCCTTTTTCAGAGGAAATTGGCTCACACTCTTTCCCGACGACCCCTGGATTTGCGACACCGTCTCGGCCGGCCTCCGGATCGCCTTTCGCAGCCCGCCTCCTTTGCGTCACTCCCCCCTTTGGACCGAGATCCCCAGCGATCCGTTGAAGGCCTCCGCTCTTCGGGGAGAGGTCTCCTCCCTCCTGAGGAAAGCCGCCACGGAGGTGGTACGCGTCCCCTACTCCCCAGCCTTCTACAGCCGCTTGTTCGTCGTTCCGAAGCCTGGAGGGAGATGGCGACCGGTGATCGATCTCTCGGCCCTGAACAAGTACATTACGGCCCCCTCCTTCCGGATGGAGACTGCTCGAGCCCTGAGAGCCGCGGTCCAGCCTCTGGACTTCGCAGTCAGCCTGGACCTTTCAGATGCGTACCTGCATGTCCCGATGCACCAGGCCTCCAGGAAGTTCCTCCGCTTTGCGATCGACGGTGTGGTATACCAGTTTCGCGCGCTCCCGTTCGGTCTCAACCTCAGCCCCTGGGTGTTCACCCGACTGATGGACGCCGTAGTCGCCAAGGCCCGACAGTCCTCCTCCAGTCCGACGTCGAATCACCTAGACGACCTCCTCCTACGCAACCAGTCAGAGACCTCGCTCGCGTCGGACAGGGATGCGCTGCTACGGCTTCTGGCACACTTGGGCTTCCTAGTGAACGACGGCAAGTCGGATCTCTCTCCGTCCCGCCGCTTCGTGCACCTGGGCATGGAATTTGCGACCGACCTCAACACGGTGCGCCTCCCAGCCCCTCGGATCCAGAAGATTGCGGACCTAGCCGGTCAGTTAGCACGACAGGACGTGGCGCCCGCCAGAGTCTGGCTCCAGCTTTTGGGCCTGCTGAACGCCGCAGCGGACCTTATCCCCCTAGGTCGTCTCTACTCCCGGCCGATCCAGCTGCATCTCCTACTCCATTGGCGCCCGTCGTCAGGCGACTTAACGACGTTGGTTCCGGTGCCCCAGATGCTGCTGCCTCATCTTCGTCGGTGGACCGACCACTCTTGGCTAGCGTCGGGAGTTCCCCTGGCCGCCCCTCCTCCCCAGACCTCGCTCTGTGTCGACGCCAGCCTCACTGGGTGGGGCGCTCATCTCCTTCCTCGGTTCCTCTCGACTTCGGGGCCCTGGCCCACGGACTTAGCGCACACTCACATCAACTGGCTGGAGATGCAGGCGGTGTGGCAAGCCCTGCAGTTCTGGGAGGATCTCCTCAGACACCAGGAGCTACTCGTCCTCTCGGACAACACGACTGTGGTGGCTTACATCCAGAAACAAGGTGGCACTCGCTCTCCCGACCTTTGTATGCTCCTCTACCGGATGATGCGTTGGTGCGAGGACCGGGGTATTACCATTCGAGCCCGACACATCCCCGGACACCTGAATGTCTTAGCCGACTCGCTGTCTCGCCGCGGCCAGCTCCTGCACACGGAATGGACCCTTCGGCAGGACATCTTTCGGATGATCTGTGCCCGGTGGGAGACTCCCCAGGTCGACTTGTTCGCCACAAGGTGGAACCATCAGCTGCCGCTCTTCGTCTCCCCGATTCCCGATCCACTTGCCTGGGCTGTCGATGCACTCTCCATTCCCTGGGACGGCCTGGTGGCTTACGCCTTCCCCCCGACGGTTCTCGTACCCAAAGTCCTTCTCAAGCTTCGGGGATGCTCGGCGGTCCTGCTGTTAGTTGCGCCGTTCGCCTGGAACCACTCCTGGACCACCGACCTTCTCAGCCTCGCCACGGACCCGCCCCTGCTGCTTCCCGCCCCACGC
This sequence comes from Semisulcospira habei, assembly GCA_036245525.1. Taxonomy (NCBI): domain Eukaryota; kingdom Metazoa; phylum Mollusca; class Gastropoda; family Semisulcospiridae; genus Semisulcospira; species Semisulcospira habei. The sequence continues at coordinate 208,911,051 of BTPG01000002.1, read as the reverse complement.
ACCATGCTCAAGCAACCGCGTCAGCCGCTGTTCCACCCCTGCCCGGAGCGGCTCCTCCTTCACGCCTGGAGGTTGTGCGGCAAGCCCTCGGAGCTAGAGGCTACTCGGGTGCAGCAGTGGAGGCGATCGCTTCGGCCCGCAGACCTTCCACCATCCGAGTCTACGAGGGAAAGTGGCGAGTCCTGTGTTCCTGGTGCTCTGAGCACGGCCTGTCACCCACGGAACTGACTAATCCTCAGCTGGCGGACTTCTTCCTCTGGCTCTTTCGAGACTTAGGCCTGGCCCCCATCACCGTGAGGGGTTACCTGTCCATGATCGCTGACACTTATCGACACCTTGGACACCCAGACCCGGGCGCCTGCAAAGACTTAGCCGACCTTATGGGTCACTTCGGCATCCAGCGCCCAACACACCGCTCACTCCTTCCCCGCTGGGACCTGCCCTGGGTGCTAACGTGGTTAAATTCTGACAGATTTGAACCCTTACCTTGGGCCCGTTTCGCAGATGTGACACGAAAGACGTGCTTCCTGCTGGCCCTTGCTACCGCCTCTCGGGTGAGTGAGCTACACGCACTCTCGGCGCGGCCTACCTGCCTACAGTTCCGAGCGGACGGGTCTGTTCAACTCCTCACTGACCCTGCCTTCCTGGCCAAGAACAGGTCGCCTCTGACGGCACCTCAGGTTATCACCTTACGGCCGCTAAGAACCAACCCTCTGTCTCAGGAGACCAGGCAACAGGATCCCGTGCGCGCCCTTAGAGTTTATCTGCGACGATCTAAAGCCTTCCGCAGAGGGCGTTCGCGCCTCTTCCTACCTCTGAGACCCAGCAGGAATGACATAACAGCCCAGACGATCTCGTCCTGGCTTCGCTGGGTTATACGCTCCGCGTATCAAGATATCTCCCCGCAGGGAGCGAAGAGGCTGCACATTCGCGCACATGAGGTACGAGCCATGGCCACGAGCCTCGCATTTGACCGAAACTGCGCTGTCAAGGACATCGTGGCAGCCGTGGGCTGGCAGACTGAATCTGTATTCGCCCGCTTCTACCTCAGGGACCTGGCAGGCCAAAGAGAGAATCTCGCACTAGTGGGGGACATCGCCGCGGCGCAACACTCCCTCCCGGCGCCACCGGCGCCGTAGGTATGCACTTCGCTAAAATTGTCGGGAGGTTGCGACTGGGAGGACGGCGCTGTTACCATTAAGAGTTGCGCGGCACCCTCCTCCTCATCGCAATTCTTCCATAAAGTCATGTCATCGGTAATGTTTTTGAGGAAACAAATTCATTTTTCTCTAAAAGGTATTTTTTCGAAAAATACTTACCGATGACATGACTCGGAGGACCCTCCCTCCTACCCCGCTTGCCGTTTTCGAGCGAAGTATCACAAAAAACTGGCCGGTCTCGTGACCGGAGCTGGTAAGGCGGGAAACGGGAGACAACTCTCGGCCCCTCTAGGGGGGGTTCCCCGAGTGCCTCCCGGGTTGTGTGGGCACACAACGGGTAAGTAGGCTAAAATTGAGCTAAAAGTAGACATTTCCATAAAGTCATGTCATCGGTAAGTATTTTTCGAAAAAATACCTTTTAGAGAAAAATGAATTTTTTCTCAAATACTTTTCATAACTTCAAACCTAAACTTGGTACAAAGATACCTGATGGTAAGACCTTTTTATACGTACTAATTTGGTTGATCCCTTGGAAAGGTCAAGGGTCACAAGAGCTCAGGAAATGGGTCAAAAATAGCCATATTTTGATAATAGATGTTTTTTCTCAAATACTATTCACAACTTTAAACCCAAACTTGCTACAGAGATACCAGATTGGGAGACCTTTCTATGCACATTAATTTGGTTGATCCCTCGGAAAGGTCAAGGGTCACGAGAGCTCAGGAAATAGGTCTAAGATAGCCATATTTTGACAAAGATGTTTTTTCTCAAATACTATTCACAACTTAAAACCCAAATTTGGTACAGAGATACCTGATGGTAAGACCTATCTATGCATACTAATTTGGATGCCTCATGGAAAGGTCAAGGGTCACAAGAGGCAGGCAAATGTGTCTAAAATGCTGATTTTTTATAAAATTGTAGGTATTCCCAAATTTTTGCAAATTTTTCAACCAAATTTGGTACAAAGATAGCTGATGGTAAGACCTTCCTATGCATACTAATTTAGTCGACTCATCACAAAGGTCAATGATCACGCGGGGGTTGACAGATGGTCAAGAGTATGACTGGGTGTCCAAAGAGTGTGACATTGGTCTCTGATTTTGAACTTAAACATATGAGCATCATTTTGCATGATTGTGATGTGTTTAGTCATAAGTAACATGCCCCCCAAAAAGAATTTCCCCATGAGCAGTTGTTTGGGTGTAATTGGCGAAAAACCGTTATGGTTTTTACATAACATTTACACCGTCACACATTTATAAAACACATTTTCTAGCTTTCACAAAGTAGATTCATGCTGTATAAATTATCATGTTGTTCTTTCCTTACAAGGCTATGCTTAAACTTCAAAGAAAGTTTGATGGGGTGAATAGATACACAATGGTGCAACACTGAAATTGTTTGAACATAACTTTACACTCAGCTATAGATACATTTATACAAAAAAAAATGCATAAATTATATTAAAAAAATTGTGTGTAGTATTAAACACACAATTTCAATTGCACAGTGATTGATTCCAAACTATCCTAATTGAGATAAGTGTGAACATAGTAGCTATAAACTTTAAAGAAAATTGGACGACTTGCTTATGAACAAAAATTTTGAAATCCTTGACAACGCAACAAAGAAAGTCAATTAAGATGGTGTGTTTTCCCTTTATTGTGTACTAAACTCTTGTAGATTACAGAATAATTTAGGAAAAAAACACTATTCACAACATAGAATGAAATGAAGGCTAAAAACAAGAAACACACAATGCTTGAACATAACTTTACACTGTGATGAACAAACTTGAGGCTCTTTAACTAACATGCATAAATCCAAAAATAACAAAACACTACTCAAGTGATGTGTTTTTAACAAATACACTTTTATTTCTCCCAAAATTGTGTCTAAAAGAGTAATGAAAGCAGCAAATACATATTGTAATTGTTTGTACATAACTTTACACCACGAGATTCAAATTTCAGCAAAAAAGTGCCTCCACAAATGGACAAGAACCAGAAAATAAAAATCACAATCACCTGTAGCTTTCTACTACACTACAGAACAGCAGTGATGTAATTACCAGGTTTGAAATTGATAATACAACTCCAAGGGAATAATGTGTGAAAATGGCAAGTTTGAACATAACTTTACAACCGAACATGTTGGTATTATCAACACTGAAGTCAAAATAAAAGATAAAAATGGGAAATTACATCAAATTCTGTGGTCAGTAAACCCCAACATTTATCAGCTCTAATAATTGTATCTACAATGTTTAAAGCGAGTAGCAAAACAAATCTGTACATGTTTGTACATAACTTTACAACATGGGGTTCAAATCTCTGCACAATGTGGTTCCACAATGTGAGAAAGCACCAAGTGAAAAAAGTTTAAACTTTCAATACATTTTAGAACACCAACAATAATTTAACACTCTTGAAAACTGACGTTAGTTAGCCATTGTTCATGCTAGCTATGGGCCGTGTGACATCGGAGCCTACTTTTGCCCAAATACTTCCGCAAAGAAACACTTTTTTGTACCACTTTCAAACAAATATAATTTAGCACCAATTGACCTAAGTTTACCACGACCGATGGTTTTCAGCAGACCACTGGCACAGAAAGTACTCACTTTAGGTTCATACTTGAGCTAAACATGGCAGAAACAATTAAAAATTTATCAAACCCAACCACTCTCCACTCGCATGCACTGTTGGAGAGTGGCAGGAAATCTACAGCTGACGCTACAATCATACCATTCCCTACTTCTTGGATGTCATCTGTTTCAGGGTAAACAAATACTCCCTTGTTTTGTCTGGTGAGGCTTGAGGAATTTGACCCTCAGAGGGTCTACTCCGACAATCACTCCTGAAACAGAAAAAAGAGACTGCTTTATTTATGTTGCATGATGATCACAGCGCTTTCTTGAAGCAACCCATAACAAGCTTCCTGCTGATCAAGTTTCCTAAGGAAACTTCAAACTCCTTTTCTTTATTGGCCAGTGACAACCATTCCCACTTGTTTCTGCCGTACCTTTCAACCTTTTGTAATTTTTCAATGTCTCCATCTCAAACTTAAATGGAGCTAAAACATGTTCAAAATCCACATTTTTCTGGTTTCAAATACTTTAAAAAGATTTATGGCTGCTATCATTCATAAGCACAAGTATGCTGACATAATGATGATAATCTTGCTCACCAGGGTATAACCTGTCAGGGTACTGCATTACCACACGTGTTTAGCATCCATTTTCTGGGTCCTTTCACGGCTGGGAAAGACCCTTCAGCCTCGAAAACTTTCGATTCAGGAACAAATCCCGAATAACTGAAACAGAGAGGGTCAGATAATTTCAATTTGTGTCCATGTTTGCGATTTATTTTGAACTAGCAGAAGCTTAATATGTCTGGTTATTTGTTTCCTCAAAAACATTACCGATGACATGACTACATGGAAGTGTCTACTACTGGGCTCAATTTTAGCCTACTCACCCGTTGTGTGCCCACACAACCCGAGAGGCACTCGGGGAACCCCCAGAGGGGCCGAGAGTTATCTCCCCATACCTGCCTTACCGGATCCGGTCACAAGACCAACCAGTCTTGCTACTTTGCTCGTGCAGAGAAGACGTGTCTGGCTTGCTCTCGCGCTGCCTCGACCGGTCTTCTGCCTGGCCTACGCTCGTTGCCGACTTTGTGTGCTCTGTGCCCTTCTAGCCCTGTCCTGCCTTCTCTCTTCCTGCTTCGTTTGGGCTGCATTCGGGGGTCTGTCTGCTCGCGGTTGGACGGCGGTTTGGCTGCCCATTCCCCCCGTCCCCTTCGTTGCAGAGGTAAGGTAGCGGTAGTTCCCCCAGCCGGCCCTCGGGCTGAGAGCCGGCTGCCTGTTGGGGCTTTCCTTCTTAGCTTTGACATTAGTGTTTGTCTTACGTGCCGGCGCCTTCGGCAGCCGTTCTTGCGATTCTCTCACGGGACGGCCCCTCTTGCGCCTTAGTGCCTGATTAGCTCTCAGTCGGCTTTGCCGTTTTCACGCCCATTTTTCTCGTGGGCCTTTGGGGCGCCATTGTTCGTTAGCCCGGTTAAAGGCCCTTTAGCCCTCCGAGAGTTTTCGCGGTTTCACTGGGAGCCCCTTTGCTCTTAGCCAAAATGCTTTTGTGCTCCCAATGTGGCGACTTTCAGTGGCCGACGGACAATCATTCGGTCTGCCTGCCTTGTGCGGGCTGCTCCTCGGACCGCAGGTGTAAGGTTTATGCGATCTGGTCTGAGTTGCTTTGGTCGGACCTCTGGTCCTTCTACCGCCGAGAGCGTACTCGGCCGGCAACCGCGCGTCCGGTGCCAGTTGAGACCTCGGCCGCCCTTGCGGTATTGACTGACCACTCCCGCACGGAACGGAACTCTCGTCGGGGATCGCGTTCGTTGACTGACCAGAGGACCGCCACTGCTGCCACGCCCGCTGACCCTTCCGGAGGGTCTGTTTGCCGGCAGAGCGCCTGTCTCACTGAGCGTGGCCTGCAGCAGTCTGCCATGCGCCGTCCTTCGATGACGAGCCTTCCTCGCCGGTCTCTCCACGACAAGCCCGCTGATCCTTCCGGAGGATCAGGAAGCCGGTATAGTGCCCTGCTCACTGAGTCAGGCCAGGAGAGACGTCAGCACCGTCCTACGCGACGCAGCCGCGACCCCGACGCTCACCGTTCCTCCACGAGACACGGACGCTCCCGCTCGCCTCACGAACGCCGTCGGGGGGATCCTTCAGCCTGTCGGGATCGCCGCCCTTCTTCCCCTCGGGCGCGTTCGCGCTCTTCGCCGCGCCGTTCGTCGCGTTCGCCGCGGCACCGCCGTCGTCGGCCCTCCTCTCCTTGTCGGCACTCCTCGCCGATTGTTCGCCGGACTCGTTCCAGTCCTTGTCCTCGCGTGATGGAGAGGTCCCGTCCTCGCCGTTCCCGGTCGCCTCCTCGTTCGCCGCCACGTTCGTCGCTGCCCTCGCGTCCCTTGCCTTCGCCTGAGGTTCAGCGCAGTCCTTTGACCTCGCTGTGGTCGGTCGTGGTCCCGGTGGCTCGCTCGCCTTCTCGCCGCTCCCTGGAGGACGACATGCTCAATTTGCTGCCCGAGGACTCCATCTCGGCTCTGTTGGACAAGGAGGGTCGCTCGCCCTCGCTCGCGGCCCTCGAGGATGCTGCCCCCTCGGCTCTCCCGTCTTCTTCCCGGGCAGAGACTCTCCTAGCACTGGACGAAGCCGCCAGGATCGTGGCCGCGACGCTGCCGGTGGACGCCTGCCCAGCCTCCCCACTCATGAAGAGGAAGGTCGCCGCCTTCGTAGATGCGGAGAGGCAGGTCAAGAGGTTCAAGTCTCTTCCCCAACCGCCCGGCTTTAAGGACCTACGAGACGTCTTCTCGTCGCACCTGCAACTGGCCACGTCGCCGGAGCCGGTCTTCTTTTCCGATCGTCGCTGGCCGGCGGGCTTGGATATGTCCTTTCGGCGGGATTGGTATGCCAGCCACTCCCAGGCCTTCTCCATCCCTCTGCCTACGCTGGACCCCTCTGCCGTGTCGCAAGCTGGCGGCCCGGCTCTGCTTCGTCGGTGCCTGCCACGGGGCCTGAACAAGACAGCGACCCTGGTCCGGAACACCTTAGCCTGCGCCGGTGTCTTGGAGCTCCTCACGCAAGCCCTTGTCCGTCGCATGAAGGAATCCTGGCATCCTTCAATCTCTCCCCTCCTAGGAGACTTGTTGGTCCTCTCGGAGACCGCCAACCGCACCGCCTACCACTCGTCGGTCAACGCTATGGCTGCCTCCGCCAACTGCGACCTGATGCGTCGAGACGCCCTGCTCCTCGCTTGCCGAACGATGCCTCCGGACCTGTGCGCGCAGCTTCGCCGTGCTCCTTTGGGTGGGCCCCTGCTGTTCGGCGACTCCTGGTCCGCCGTTAGAGCCGCCAATCCCGGCCGCTGGCCCAGCAGTGCCCCTCCTCCCCGCCGCTTTCCTTCCGCCCGCCAGGCTAGGGGTCGCGCCTCGCAGTCTGTTAGACCCACTGTCCCCTCGGCCCCCTCTTCGGCCCCTGTGCAGGCCCCCGCCTTTGGCCGGTCCAGACCCCCAGGTCCCGTGCCCCCGCTTGGACCCGTCCCACCAGGCGACCGATTCGCGGGCGGGGCGCGTGACGGCCCCCCGACCCTGCCCCCGCCGACCTCCTCGGGGTCTCCGGTCGGCGGGAGGTTAGCCTGTTTCCGTGGAAACTGGCTCTCTCTCTTTGGCGACGACCCCTGGGTCTGCGACACCGTTTCATCCGGCCTTCGGATCGCCTTTCGCAGCCCGCCTCCCTTGCGTCGCTCCCCACTCTGGACCGAGATCCCCAGCGACCCGCTGAAGGCCGCCGCTTTGAGGGGAGAGGTATCCTCCCTGATGAGGAAAGCCGCCACAGAGGTTGTATGGGTCCCTGACTCACCGGCCTTCTACAGCCGCCTGTTTGTCGTGCCGAAGCCTGGAGGGAGATGGCGTCCGGTCATCGATCTTTCGGCTCTGAACAAGTTTATTTCGGCCCCCTCCTTCCGGATGGAGACTGCCAGAGCCCTGAAAGCCGCGGTCCAGCCTCGAGACTTCGCAGTCAGCCTGGACCTTTCCGACGCGTACCTGCATGTCCCGATGCACCAGGCCTCCAGGAAGTTTCTCAGGTTTGCGATCGACGGCGTCATTTACCAGTTCCGGGCGCTGCTGTTCGGACTCAACCTCAGCCCCTGGGTCTTCACCCGGCTGATGGACGCCGTAGTCGCCAAAGCCCGACAGTCCTCCTCCAGTCCGACATCGAACTACCTCGACGATCTCCTCCTGCGCAACCAATCGGAGACCGTGCTCGCCACGGACAGGGATGCCCTACTGCACCTCCTGGCACACTTGGGCTTCCTAGTAAACGAGGGCAAGTCGGATCTCACTCCCTCCCACCGGTTTGTGCACCTGGGCATGGAATTTGCTACCGACCTCAACACGGTACGCCTTCCGGCGCCCCGGATCCAGAAGATTGCGAATCTAGCCGGTCAGTTAGCTCGGGAGGATGCAGCCCCCGCCAGAGTCTGGCTTCAGTTGCTGGGTTTGTTGAACGCCACAGCGGATCTTATCCCCCCTAGGGCGTCTCTACTCCCGGCCGATTCAACTGCATCTTCTACTCCATTGGCGCCCGTCTTCCGGAGACTTAACGACTCCGGTTCCGGTGTCCCAGATGCTGCGTCCACACCTCCGTCGGTGGACCGACCCCGCGTGGCTAGCGTCGGGAGTTCCCCTGGCCTCTCCCCCACCCCAGACCTCTCTGTGTGTCGATGCCAGCCTCACTGGGTGGGGCGCTCACCTCCTTCCTCGGTTCCTCTCGACATCGGGGCCCCTGGCCCTCGGACTTAGCGCGCACCCACATCAATTGGTTGGAGATGCAGGCCGTTTGGCAAGCCCTTCAGGTCTGGGAGGATCTCCTCAGACACCAGGAGCTTCTCGTTCTCTCGGACAACACCACGGTGGTCGCTTACATCCAGAAACAAGGTGGCATACACTCCCCAGATCTGTGTATGCTCGTCTACCGGATGATGCGTTGGTGCGAGGACCGGGGCATTACCATTTGAGCCCGACACATTCCCGGACACCTGAATGTCTTGGCCGACTCTCTGTCGCGCCGTGGCCAGTTCTTACACACGGAATGGACCCTTCGGCAGGACATCTTTCGGATGATCTGCGCCAGGTGGGAGACTCCCCAGATCGACTTGTTCGCCACAAGGTGGAACCACCAGCTTCCCCTCTTTGTCTCCCCGATTCCCGACCCCCTTGCTTGGGCTGTCGATGCTGTCTCCATTCCCTGGGACGGCCTTGTGGCCTACGCTTACCCCCCCCCCCCCCCCACGGTCCTCGTACCCAAAGTCCTTCTCAAACTTCGGGGCTTTTCGGCGATCCTCCTGTTGGTCGCACCGTTCGCCTGGAACCGCTCCTGGACCACCGACCTACTCAGCCTCGCCACGGACCCGCCCCTGCTGCTTCCCACCCCGCGCACCATGCTCAAGCAACCGCGACAGCCGCTGTTCCACCCCTGCCCGGAGCGGCTCCTCCTTCACGCCTGGAGGTTGTGCGGCAAGCCCTCGGAGCTAGAGGCTACTCGGGTGCAGCAATGGAGGCGATCGCTGCGGCCCGCAGACCTTCGACCATTCGAGTCTACGAGGGAAAGTGGCGAGTCCTGTGTTCCTGGTGCGCCGACCAGGGCCTTGCGCCCACGGAACTGACTAATCCTCAGCTGGCGGACTTCTTTCTCTGGCTCTTCCGAGACCAAGGCTTAGCCCCCATCACGGTGCGGGGATACCTGTCCATGATCGCGGACACTTATCGTCACCTTGGACGACCAGACCCGGGCGCTTGCAAAGACCTAGCCGACCTATGGGACACTTCGGCATCCAGCGCCCTACTCTCCGCTCGCTTATTCCTCGCTGGGACCTACCCTGGGTGCTCACGTGGTTGAATTCCGCCCGCTTCGAACCCTTACCTTTGGCCCAGTTGGCAGACTTGACCCGCAAGACATGCTTCCTGCTGGCACTTGCTACCGCCTCGCGTGTGAACGAGCTACATGCGCTTTCGGCAAGCCCTTCCTGCTTGCAGTTCCGAACAGACGGGTCCGTCCAACTGCTTACGGACCCGGCCTTCCTTGCCAAGAACAGGTCTCCTCTATCCGCGCCTCAGGTTATCACCATAAGGCCGCTAAGAGACCGACCGCGGTCCCAGGAGACCCGGCAACAGGATCCCGTGCGCGCCCTTAAGATTTATCTGCGGTGATCTAAGGCCTTCCGCAGGGGACGTTCGCGCCTCTTCCTACCTCTGAGACCCAGCAGGCAAGACATTACAGCCCAGACGATCTCTTCCTGGCTCCGCTGGGTCATACGCTCCGCCTATCAGGATATCTCTCCACAGGGAGCGAAGAGGCTGCACATTCGCGCACACGAGGTACGAGCCATGGCCACGAGCGTCGCGTTTGATCGAAACTGTGCTGTCAAAGACATCGTGGCAGCTGTGGGCTGGAAGACTGAATCTGTATTCGCCCGCTTCTACCTCCGGGACCTGGCTGGCCAGCGAGAGAATCTCGTACTTGTGGGGGACATCGCCGCGGCGCAACACTCCCTCCCGGCGCCACCGGCGCCGTAGGTAGGCACTTCGCTAAAATTGTCGGGAGTTTGCGACGGGGAGGACGGCGCTGTTTCTCCTAGGGAGTTGTTACGCGGCACCCTCCTCCTCATCACAATTCTTCCATGTAGTCATGTCATCGGTAATGTTTTTGAGGAAACAAATTCATTTTTCTCTAAAAGGTATTTTTTCGAAAAATACTTACCGATGACATGACTCGGAGGACCCTCCCACCTGCCCCGCTTGCCGCTTTCGAGCGAAGTATCAGACTGGTTGGTCTTGTGACCGGATCCGGTAAGGCAGGTATGGGGAGATAACTCTTGGCCCCTCTGGGGGTTCCCCGAGTGCCTCTCGGGTTGTGTGGGCACACAACGGGTGAGTAGGCTAAAATTGAGCCCAGTAGTAGACACTTCCATGTAGTCATGTCATCGGTAAGTATTTTTCGAAAAAATACCTTTTAGAGAAAAATGAATTTTTCAACAGCTTTGTACTAAAATGGCTGGTTATTATTAAATTATCATGGCAGCTATCAAGCTTGGCCAGCACAACAAAGAGTAAAAGGCATGATCTGACTGTAACATTTCCCTTGGGGGAGGAGACATCGGCCCCCCGGCTGTCCCTGGCGTGGGTCCACTCCAGCCAGGCGTGACACTGCCTTCTTGCACTTTTACGCCGCAACGTCAACAATTGTCGTCACATCACGATTTGTTGCACAGCGCTTCGGCCCACCCAAGCCGGTCTCCGCGCATGCGTATCACACACGGTACGTCCTCTCGGCGTCTATCTCACCACTCACGTCAGATAACTTCTCTTTCGTTGTCTCCTCCTTCGGCCTTGCCCCTTCGGGGTCATACACACTCACTAGCCAGCTGCCACCGTGATCCCTGCATTTCTTCTGCCTCCCGTCGTTCGCGGCACCCCTCTCTTGGAAGGGTGGATCTGCTTCACGCCGAGCGGCCTTCACAGTCACGTCGCAGCCACCGTCATCGTGCCCCAGAGCGGGGACAGTCCATGTCCCGTTCCCATTCTCTTTCTCACCATGGTTCGCGCCGCCACCCACTTTTACTGGTGAACCGCCCGCCCCGCCCCTCTTCCTTGCAGCGCTGTTCTTCTTCTTCTTCGGTTGACAGTCGGAGCTCTTGGCGACCTGGGCCTCTAGACTCCTCCTCTGTCCTAAGGCGGACTTTACATCGGCCGTAGCGCGATTGTCGCGCGATCCCGTTCTCCCCGCCGTTTGGCGGCGCCTTTTGCGGAGGACGTTCTTAGCCTTCATCCGGCAGATTCTGCTTCTGACTTTGGTGCGTTGGAGCACCTTTCCCCATCCCTGAGTCCCTTACCCGCGGACACTCAGCGCACCGGTTCCCCTTCTTCGTCCCGTTTCGCTACGGGTGTCGAGACTCGACGGTCCCTGGATGAGGCCACGCGTCTCATTCTCCGCTTTCTTCCTCCAGAGGCTTGTCCGCCCGCCCCTCCTCTGAAGTGGAAGGCTTCAGCTTCGGTGGATGTTACCCTTCAACCTAAGCGTTTCCGCTTTCTCCCACAGCCACCTGGCTTCCGGGATCTGGCGGATGCGTTCTCAGCACAGTTACCTCTCGGCAATTCCAAAGAGCCTCTCTTCTTTTCCGATACTAAGGGCATCGACATTCGCTTCCACCAAAGTTGGTACGCGGAGCACTCTCAGGCGTTTTTGTGCCCTTTACGTTCTCTCGATGACTTAGCGGATTTGCAATCGGGTGGTCGCCGCTTAGCCATTTCCCGGGTTCCTCGCGGTTTTGACAAGACTGCTGTCCTGATCCGCAATACACTGGCCTGCTTCAGCTTCTTGGACCTCGCGACCCAGGTGATTGTACGAGCGCTCAAAGACAATTGGGACCCTCAATCTACTGCTCCGCTACACGAGATACTTTCTCTGGCGGTTGTGGCTAATCGGGCTTCTTACCATGCTTCTACCAACACGATGGCTGCCGCTATCAACTGCGATTTAATCCAAGGGGGTGCAGTTCTTGCTGCTTGTTCCGGTTTACCTTCGGCAGTCAAGTCTCAGCTCCGACAGGCGCCCATCGGTTGTTTGGCTCCATTTGGCAGGCAATGAAGGATACTCACAAGGACATCTGGCCCTTGGCTCACCAGCCCTCTTCTTGCTTTCGTTCGGCCCGCAAGGCCGTGGGTCGCGCCCTGCGGTCCTTCAGACCCACTTCCCATCCAGTTGCCAGTGTCCCTCTTGCCCCCTCCCGTCAACCCCACTTTGGACATCCCCGCGCCCTCCCGGCCCCGGCCTCCTCCTGGCCTGGTCGCGGCAGGCGACCAGGACTGGGGAGGGCCCGATGACTCTCCTCCCATCCTGCCCCCGCCGATTTCTCTCCGGTCTCCAGTCGGCGGGTGGCTATCCCTATACAGCGACGCGTGGCGGTCGCTGTTGCCAGACGACCCTTCGATCCTTTCTACCATCTCGGAGGGTCTTCAACTCTCGTTTTTTCGCCCTCCTCCTCTTCGACGCTCTCCGCTTTGGACTCGGGTTCCAAGCGATCCCGTCAAGGCGACGGCTTTGCATGGCAAGGTGGCCACGTTGCTTCTCAAATCAGCCACGGAAGTCGTCCAACGACACGATTCTCTGGCTTTCTACAGTCGTCTCTTTGTCGTCCCCAAGTCGGACGGAGGTTGGTGACCGGTGATCGATCTCTCAGCTTTAAACAAGTTTTTAGCTGCCCCTTCCTTCCGTATGGAAACGACCCGAGCCCTTCGGGCCGCTGTCCAGCCCATGGATTTCGCTCTCAGTCTGGATCTGGCCAATGCCTACCTTCATGTTCCTATACACCCTTCGGCTCGCCGTTACCTACTCTTTGCCTTCTGTGAAGTGGTGTATCAGTTCCGGGCCATGCCCTTCGGTCTAAACCTCAGTCCCTGGGTCTTCACCAGGATTATGGATGCGGTGATCTCACACGCTCGGCGGTTGTCTCTCAATCTGACCTCTCACTACCTCGACAATCTTCAGCAGTTCATACATTGCTTTTTTAAAAAACATTTATGGTGCTCAGTCATCAGTTTTGCATTTACAGCCAAAACTTACCTTCAACTTTGTCGCTTCCCTGCTCCATCGATGTCACCTGTAGGTATACGGTACGTAGGACTGACCAAATGCAAATCTCAAAATGGCTGCCGATTTCAGAAAATCACGTGCGTTGATGATTGCGAGATATTTTCCTGTGTTTGAACGTAACACAAAATTTACAACTTTTGGGTTGAAGTTTAAAACGCAGCCTTTTTTCAATTCTCAAAAGGATTTCGAATTTGTTTACGGTAATCAAAATGAAGAGTAATGTTGTCTAGGATATGTTAATTAGGTGCCTCACTGTAAATTTTTTGTGTTCTGGTTCACAGTGAGATTTGCATGTGTAAAATTGACGACGCACGTTATGCTCATGCTAGCCTTTACTTGCCCTCAAACTACTTTAAACTTAGACACATGTAAAACTCGACGAAATGGTAACAAAATAGTAACTTGCATTGGCTCTAAACTTGGTTTTGAAATTCTATTTCATTCCCCGGAATTTTTTTATCTGAAAGCGAACACACGTGAGTGATGTCACGTTTCAAAATTTTGGCTTCGGCCGCTCGATCGCACAAAACAATGAATAACTCTTTTATCCCATCGGGCGTATGCAAAAATAACACAGGATTAGAAGGTATGTTCAATTTCTAACCAGTTGAGATATTGTTGTGCGAGATGCATGCCCGATTTTGAGTTTGAAGGCTTTGTTTTGTCAGTCAGGTAGCGAAACAGGCACTCGACGCCTAGTTGTACTCTTGACCAGATGTGTGAAAAATGCTTACATTTTCAGAAAACATGGATTTTCCTCCTGCAGAAGCCAGCCCTTGTCACAAAGGTCACACATATATGTAAATCGGTCATACGTGTGAGCTATAATGGCTTTGCCTTTCTTGTTTAGAAACAATTTGGTAAACTTGTATTTTGTTTCTTCAGGTTTGTTTGACTTTCCTAATCCTAAAGAGCCAGAGTAATTTATCACTGCAGGTTAGAAGTTTAATAATGAAAATTCTTAAGGAATAGGCTGGTTGTGATTTCCCGAGCAGCGCGAGAATGCTCACTAGATTACGCGAGCCGAGACAGGACTTGGCTAACCACGAGATGCATGCAACTCGGCTGGCAGTTACGTTCAGGCGATACTGTTTTGCCGTGAATCACATACAACATGTAGAACGGTCAACAATTGCTTCCTGACCATACAGTTGTTACAATGCAACCTTTTTTATTTTTGTGGAAATAATGCTGAGCAAAACAATCTTGCAATATTCATGAAAACTGCATATACTCTGTACGAGCACCTTGAAAAACCAAATGCTCATGCTAAAATTCTCTTTGCAGATTTTTGTCTGATTTTCAGACAATCCTACCTCATATCCTCACTTATCCAGGCCACTAAACTAATTTCAGATTTTTTTTCTTGAAAACAGGCTTTTCCTTTGGATCACTGAGTTCTTGACTCAAAAGTCACAAACTGTGTATTCCAATGGCCATTTTTCAAGGTGCTTGTACACGAGCACGGGTGCCTCTCAGGGTTGTGTATTATCTTTCCTTTTGTACATTTTGTACACAAATGACTGCAGAAGTGTGCATGAGAACCCTCACCTTGTCAAGTTTTCAGATGACACTGCCCTACTTAGTTTGTTGTTTGGCTCTGAGCAGAGTCATGGTCCTGTGTTAAACGAGTTTGTTGACTGGTGTGATAGATCATATCTTGAACTAAATGTTTCTAAGACGAGGGAGTTGCCTGTTGACTTTAGACGAATTAGTCCTGTCCTGGTGAACACTGATTCATGGCCAAGAGGTTGAAATAGTTGGCCAGTTTAAACACCTTGGTACAGTCTTTGATGAAAAGTTGAGATGGTATGAAAACACAGACACAATGGTGAAAAAATGTAACCAAAGGTTGTACTTCTTCAGGAAGCTAAATTCCTTTTCTGTTGACAGAACATTTCTGAGGCTCTTTTACAAATCATTTGTGGAAAGTGTTTTGACTTTTTCTTTTATCTGCTGGTTCAGGCTCTTTAAATGCCAAACACGAAAACAGGCTTGAACGGACCGTGAAAATCTGCTCTAAGATCATTGGTGAGCCTCAGAGAACTATGCAGTCTTTTGTTTTCTCAAAATACATTCCCGATGACATTACTATTAGGAAGATTACCCAATTTCAGCCTAAGAACCTGTTGTGTTCCTACACAACCAGGGAGGCAACTTTAGGGGGCCGTAACCAGGGACCCTGAGTAGCCTCCTGTCCCTGCCCATCCGGTCACGTGCCATGTGGTGTCACGCCAGTCTATTTGTTTAGCTTACCGTGAACGGTTGTGTTCTAGCCTACAGGACCTTTGGCTGTGTATGGTGTGACCGGTCGTTTTTGGATTACATGTGTCCTTGGATTACTTGTGGTTCCCCTTCGTGGCCTTGGATTTACATGGTTGCGGGTGTGGTTCCTCTGGGATTACTGTGTGCCTTCTGGGACTTATCCGTCCCGCCCGGTGTTTTCTAGGGACTTGTGGCAGGTTCCCTCCCCCCGTCCCCGCAGCCATGCAAGGTAAGGCCTCGGTTCATGCCCTCGACTGGCGCTTGGTGGCCGGGCGGCGGCTTCGGCCATGGGTGCTTTCGTTTCGCTTGATTCGAATGCGTGAACGCATTTGGCGGGGCCACGGGGAGCCCACACCCGGTCGCCTTTTACGTCTGATATGTGTTGCAGAGCTGCCAAGTTCGCACCTCCACTGCAGTGCGGCGACTTCCAATGGCCGTGCGATACCCATGCGGTCTGCCTCCCCTGTTTCTGCTGTGCCTCCGACCACACTTGCGACACCTGCGCCTCTTGGCAGGAGGAACTATGGTCGCAGCTTTGGAGCTTTTACCAGCACGTGCGCCCTACGGACCGGCCGGCATTGCGCCCGCCCGCTTGACACGGCGCCCCCCCCCCCTCCCCCCCCCCCTCCGTGCCAGGAGAGGAGACCAGATGTGCCCGTTCGCACCTTGGGGAGAGGACGACACGTCGGGCCCGTACTTACTCTGCAGGTCCCAGGACTTTGTTTACCACTGGTTCCACTGCTCCCCCTCGAACCTGGCCCACCTGCTCCTCGGAGACCAGCCAGCAGTGCACCCGTCTCATTGAGGCCGGCCCACAATTACCCCGCATGGCGGTGACTGACACATTGGGCTCTGACGCATCTCACGGGAAGAAGCTCGCCCGCTCCCCCATGGAGTCCGGCTGGCAGTGCGCCCGCATCATAGAGGCTGGCCTGCAGCGACTCCCGTCGCCCAGTCCCACGACCGCTGACGGGAATGAAGAAGGGCCCGCCTGCTTCCCCAGGAAGACTGGCAGGCAGTGCGCTGCCTCACTGAGGCCGGCCCACAGACACTTCAGTCACCCCGTCCCACTACCACTGGCAGACCTGGTAAGCCGCATGACGCTAGGAGCTCCTTGCGACCAACGGCCATACCACGTTGAATACTCCGGTTCTCCCGTTCTTAAGCAACGTCGGGCTCGGTGAGTACTTGGATTGATGACCGCCGGGGTACTCCAGTGCAGTTAGCGCGCGCCCCTCTGCCTCTAGGGACCGTGATGTGCAGCGCGATGGCCGACGCAGCCCCCGACCCTCCTCGCCCTCCGCTCGTTCGGCCACTTCTCACACCTCGAAGCCTCGCCCACCCACACACTATGTCCTGGCACGCCTCTCCCTGCCGGCCCCGGCATCCGTCACCTTCCTCCTAGGGGCGCTCTGGGAGGAAATCACCCGGTCGGACCCGACAGACTTGCTCACTTCGTCGCAGTCGCTCCCCCCCCCGGGACAGGCGGCCTGCTCACACCACCAGCACCGTCTCGTCCAGTCGTCCCCCTCGGCGCGCCTAGCACTCTGCTCCTCCCCTCCATCAGCGAAGGAGCTCCCGGGTGAGTCGTTCCCGCCTTCCCCCACCCCCAGACGTAGAGACGATGCTAGCGAGGCCCTCGGCTCCTATGCCTCCTCCCTGCGAGTTTCCGCTCTACTACAGCGCGGCTGGTAGTCGTCTTCCCCTCGCCCGGCGGTCCTCCCGGAATGGTTCCCGGGCTGGTCGACTCGCCCCCCTCGCATTGCTCGCGTTCCCCAGACAGCCCCTCGTTGCCGGCGGCCCTCCTGGCTTCGAGGGCGGAGCCTCTCCTGTCTTCGGATGAACGGCTCATCTGGTTGTGACCTGTCTTCCCTCGGAGGCCTGCCTGCCGTCCCCCCCCCCCCCCCCCCCCCCCCCAGCCAGAGGAAGGCCTCCGCCTTCGTCGACGCCACCCATCGGCTCAGGTTCAGTCGCTCCCACAGCCCCCGGGCTTCCGGGACCTCGCGGACGCCTTCACCGCGCAGCTGCAGCAGGGTGCCTCCCGCGAGGCCCACCCCACGCACGATGCTCAAGCAACCCTGCCAGAGGCTGTTCTACCTGTGCCCAGAGCGTCTTCTCCTACATGTCTAGAGATTGTGCGGCACGCCCTCGCCTCTAGAGGTTTCTCGAGTGCAGAGTGGAGGCTATCGCTACAGCCCGCAGGCCCTCGACCAGGCGCGTCTACGAAGGGAAGTGGTGAGTCCTACAGTCTTGGTGCGCCGACCAGCGCCTCTCCCCCACCTCTCTGACTATCCCTCAGCTCGCCTAGTTTTTCCTCTGGCTCTTTGGCGAGCAGTCCTTATCACCCATCGCCATCAGGGGTTACCTGGCCATGATAGCTGACACTTATTGCCACCTGGGCTGCCCGGACCCCGGCGTCTACAAGGACCTCGCGGACCTCATGGCCCACTTCGGCCTTCAGCGGCTAGCCCCCCGCTCGCTGATCCCACGCTGGGACCTACCCTGGGTGCTGACGTGGCTTAATTCGGACTGATCCAAACTGCTCCCCCTGGCCCAGTTCGCGGACGTAACTCGGAAGACCTGCTTCCTGATGGCCCTCACCACGGCTGCCCGAGTAAGTGAGCTGCACGCGCTCTCCGCGCGCCCTGCCTGCCTGCAGTTCAGGATGGATGGCTCCGTGCTACTCCTCACCGACCCTTCCGTCCTCACTAAGACTAGGTCTCCCTTGACCGCGCCCCAGGTGATCACCGTTTGGCCGCTGACAGGTTGAGCTTTCCCTGGGAGACCAGGCAGCAAGGTCCAGTGCGTGCCGTGCGCATCTACCTGCGCCAATCCTAGCCCGTCCAGAGGGGACGGTCCCGCCTCTTTCTGCTGTTGTCCCCAGGCAGAACAGACGTCTCAGCCCAGACGATATCCTCCTGGCTACGCTGGGTCATCCGGTCTGCCTAAAAGGACCTCTCCCCGGAGGTAGCTAAGAGGCTCAGGATCCGCGCACACGAGGTTAGAGCCATGGCCACGAGCGTCGCCTTCGACCACAACTGTGCTGTCAGAGACATCGTGGTGGCTGTGGGCTGGCGGACGGGATCAACCTTCGCCCGATTCTACCTCAGGGACCTGGCAGGCCAGTGAGAGACCTGGCCCTGATGGCCCTGGCCATCGCTGCAGTGCAACACTCCCTCCCGGCGCCGGAGGCACCGTAGGCAAAGCTTAGCTAAAATTGTCGGGAGTTTGCTTCAGGGAGCACGGGTCTGGCTAAGCCCTTATGCAGGGGGTAATATTGTGGGCGGCACCCTCCTCCTCTTCGCTATTTAACCATTCCACCTGTTTGGTCTTAGTGAGACGCGACTTAACTCCGACATAAGCGATGAAGCCGTTCACATACCTAACTTTAGCATCACTCGACGTGACCCTCGTGTACTTGGTCAGACTGGGCTTGCCGTTTACATCCATAACTCAGTCCAACATTTAGTAAAAAGGCGTGAGGACATAGAAACTCCGGAAGTTGAGTGCATTTGGTTGGAATTTAGGGCTCCAAAAACTAAACCCGTCTTCATCGGCTTTTGTTATCGTAACCCATCAGCCAAGTTTGAATGGTACGACGATTTCTTGCATGCAGTAGAAAAAGTTGGCCTACCTAACTGTGATGCGTTGCTACTAGGCGACTTTAACATAGATATGTTAAAGCCCCATACCGCGTGGGATTGCATCACCACACAAACCGGCTTAGAACAATTAGTTTCGGCCCCTACTAGGATCACAAAAACAACCGCAACACTCATTGATCACATTTACACCAACCGTCCCCTTAGTGTGTTCAATGTTAGTGTTCCTGACCTCAGCATCAGTGATCACTTTCCTACTGTGTGTTCCTGGTCAACAAAACTGCCAGTGCATCGTAAGAACGGGCACACAACTATAACGTACCGCTCATTTAAACAGTTTAATCAGTCTGCTTTTCTAGCAGACCTTGATCAAACACCATTTAATGTCGTTAATAACGAAACTGACCCTGAAAAGGCTGTGACTATTTGGTATCGACTCTTTACAAGAGTACTTAACAAACACGCCCCTTTACGGCAAAAGCGGGTAAAAAACCACACGTTACCGCCTTGGCTAACGCAAGGAATAATTGAAGCTATGAAATTGAGAAATGACTTAAGAAGACACAAGCTATTTAACGAATACAAAAAACAACGTAACCGTGTCAAGTCTATGGTACGCAGGGCTCAAAAGTCTCTCTTTGAACGAATGATTAAAGAAGACAGAGATACTGCCGCACTCTGGCGCGCAGTTAATCTCATCACCCGAGGTAACAGCAAGAAATCGTCAGCCATTCCTTCTAGTATTACTGCAGACATCTTTAACAAACATTTTTTGTCTGTTGCCGAGTCAATCATACCCTCAAGCGGAAAAACGTCTTACACATGCCCGGAGTCCCTGCTTAACTTCTGTAAGCAGAAGACTAAGGACAAACCCCCCTTCTCTATACCGCCTCTAGCTGTGTATGAAGTAGGAAAACTGATCGGGTCACTGAAAAACAAAAAATCATCGGGACCTGACGAGATCAGTCCTAAAATCCTGAAACTGTCCCTTCCATATACAGTAGAATCGTTAACGTATATTTATAACTTATGCATCCAACAAAATATATTTCCATCAGAACTGAAGCAAGCCAAGGTTATCCCTTTGCCTAAATCAAAAGATCTGTCTGATGTTAATAACTATAGACCCATCTCAATATTATCCAGCCTTTCCAAACCTCTTGAAAGACACGTGCACAAACACCTTTATCAATATTTGGAGAGTCGTAGTCTATTGCACGTATTTCAGTCCGGCTTTCGCCCCAAGCATTCTTGCCACACGGCACTAACAAGACTTATTGATGCGTGGCTAGCATCCATAAATAACTCCCAAATAACTGGGTCGATCTTTATTGATTTTAAGAAAGCTTTTGACCTTGTAAATCATAACATTCTTTTGTCAAAACTTCAAGCATATCTTTGCAATGCAGGTGCTGTCTCATTGTTCACTTCATATTTAAGCGGAAGGAAGCAAAGAGTACTGTTAAATGGATCCTACTCCTCGTATGGTCACGTCAAAAGCGGCGTGCCTCAGGGCTCTGTCCTCGGGCCATTGCTGTTCTGCATATTTATCAATGACCTTCCACTACATATTAGTTGCCGCGATATTTCTTGTGACATGTTTGCTGATGACTGCACACTACACACTCCTCACAAAAATGTAGCTGCAATTAACACGCGTCTGCAGGAAAGCCTGCGCGAGGTCACCGACTGGTGTCATTCCAACTCCATGTCCCTGAATCCGTCAAAAACAGAATGCATGGTTATAACCACACGTCAAAAGCACCAGCTATGCCCGCTCTCTCTTAGTCTGTCTATAAACGGCAGCCCAATTGAGCAAGTATCACACCACCGCCTCTTGGGGGTCACTATAGATGATCAGCTTAAATGGCAACTGCATATTAATAATGTGTGCAAAAGAGTTTCCAGAAGCCTGTATATGTTGTCAAAATTGAAAACAATTACTGATACAGATACGCGTCTTCTTTTCTACAATGCTCATGTCAAGTCGCACATAGACTATGCATCAACAGTGTGGGATGGTTCTAGTGATGTACATTTGAAGAGGCTGAACTCCCTACATAGGAGAGCTGCTAAGCTTATATTTCCCGATCCCGAACTCTCAACTGACGAAAAGCTTAAAACTTTAAAAATTCTCCCTCTATCCCAGCACTTTCAGTTCAATAAAGGTGTATTGATGTACAAGCTGTACAAGCAATCATGTCCACTGTACTTGAGTTCTTTTTTCTCAGAACGGACATCTGTAGCTTCTAGACATGGACAACAATTCAAAGTACCCCTGCCGCGTATTGATTTATTCAAAACCAGCTTGTCATTCTCGGGAAGTTCATTCTGGAATTCTATTCCTGCAGAAATTAGAAACGCAAAGACGCTCACCTCATATAGGGACAGCCTCTTCAAACATCTAGAATCTCTGACGTAATCAAATCATTACAGTATTGGGATAACTTACACGTGTGTTCAGATGTGTACATGTGCGTGCTTGTGTGTGTGTGTGTGTGTATGTATGTGTGTGTGCATGTGTGTGTATGTGTGCGAGAGAGAGAGAGAGAGAGAGAGAGAGAGAGAGAGAGAGAGAGAGAGAGAGAGAGAGTCCCTTTTTCCCATAGCCGTACCATAATATTTGAATGCCAAAGAGTACCTTTGAATACTGCATGTACTGTGTATAATGTTTTTGCCTTCATATGTGTGTGCTCGATATGTTGGGCGCGCGCTCGCGTATGTGTGTGTGTGTGTGTGTGTGTGTGTGTGTGTGTGTGTGTGTACTATATGTGTGACTCTGTGTGTGTGTGTGTGTGCGCGTGCGTGCATGCTGTGTGTGTGTGTATGTGTGTGTGTGTGTCGGCGTGAGAGAGAGAGAGAGAGAGAGAGGGGGGGGGAGAGATAGCACCTGCATTCATATTTGCCCTTGCTGTATGAACTTTAATATACTTAATGATTCTTTGTTTATTGCTTTACTTTGTATTTTTACTCATTTTATACTTTTGTGCGTACGCGTATGCGGGTAGGTATGTCTGGAGTGCGTGTCCGAGAGCGTGTGTTTGTTTTTGTGCGTATGTGCCTGAGTGCGTGCGTGTGTAAGTGTGTGTGTGTGTGTGTGTGTGTGTGTGTGTGTGTGTGTGTGAGTGTTCGTGCGTGTGTGCATGCGTACTGAATTGCGGTGTACATGTGTGTGTGTGTGTGTGTGTGTGTGTGTGTGTGTGTGTGTGTGCGTGCGTGCATGCGCGGGTTGCGATGTGCATGCGTGCGTACCTGAGTGCGTGTGTGGGTATGTGTGTGTGTATGTGCGTGGTGCGTGCGTGCGTGAGCGAATGTAGCAGTGCATGCAGCAGTGTGTGGTATGTGTATGTTTACATGTCTATGTCACTTATGTAGTAGATGTAGCAACGGCAAGTTTGAAAACTGGTCCTGTTACCAATAACTTCTACCGTTGGAAAATAAAGGTTCATTGTTCATTGTTCATTGTTCATTATTCTTCCTAATAGTAATGTCATCGGGAATGTATTTTGAGAAAACAAATGAATTTTTCTCTAAAATGTAATTTTTCGAAAATACTTACCGATGGCATTACTGGGAGGACCCTCCCACCTGCCTAGCTTGCCGCCAGTAAACTAAGCATTTCCGACTGGCGTGACACCACGTGGCACGTGACCAGATGGGCAGGGACGGGAGGTTACTCAGGGTCCCTGGTTACGGCCCCCGAGAGTTGCCTCCATGGTTGTGTAGTAACACAACAGGTTCTTGGGCTGAAATTGGGTAAGCTAGGCATATCTTTCTAATAGTAATGTCATCAGTAAGTATTTTTCGAAAAAATACATTTTAGAGAAAAATTCATTTTTTGACCAGCAGACATTAAAGAACGCAATGTCCATTATTAGCCGAAAAGACCATATTTTAAATACAAAATTGGAGCTGCTGCCCTCAGCCTGCCGGTTTAGATGTCACAGCTGTAAGACAAACAGAAGGAAGTTCTCTTTTATTCCCACCGCTGTTGTTCTTTTGAACAAAGTGGCATAAACTTTTATTAAATCTATTCAGCTGTGACATCTGTACTTGAGCAATGAGGGGGATGGAAATGTGCCAGTCTTGTTCTTGTCTGTCAGTATTAGTATAGCTGTCAGTATTAGTATAGTTTTTAATTCTGCGTGCATGGGTGTATGTGTGTGCGTATGTCTGTCCTATCTTTTTTGGCTCACGTGCAAAGCAAAAGTGAGTCTATGTTCTGGGCCAGTGGTTGTCCCACCGCCATCCGGTGTCGTCCGTGGTAACTTTAATGTTGGCATTTTCTCAGAGACTATTGAAGCTACAGTCTTCTAACTTGGCCCAATGATACTATGTGGCAAGACCTTTCTAAACATACCAATTTCAGTGACCTCTCACAAAGGGTCAAGGTCACAGCAGCTCAGGAAATATATGAAAAATGTTTTTTCACGAATACTATTCACAACTTCAAACCCAAACTTGCTACAGAGATACCTGATGGTAAGACCTATCTATGCATACTAATTTGGATGACCCCTCGGAAAGGTCAAGGGTCACAAGAGCTCAGGAAATAGGTAAAAAAATAGCCTTATTTTGACAAGAAACGTTTTTTTTTCAGACATGTGGATCGGTCGATACATGTGAGCCATATGGTCTTTGCCCTTCTTGTTTTACTTCACTTGATATATTTATATGCTTCTGTCCAAACTGGAATTGCCCCTTCGTGGGATAAATAAAGTTTTTAGACTTTGACTTTGATATGGCGATGAAGCTTTGGAAAATGGTCTGCCATGTTGTTTCAATAGCTAGTAATTATTTAACTTTATTATGTCAACACTAGATGCATTTCATTCTAGTAAAATCTGCATATATAGGGCAATTTTATGGAAATAATATTTGTTTTCCTGCTCGCACTGCCGATCATTCATTGTGACACGCTGTCTTGACCACTGCGCTTTCTTGCCTCTCGCACTATATAGCGGGCTAGTTTGGGGGAACGCGTGACCTGTGTATTCACCCATTACAAATTACAAAAAGGTATGGATAAACCATGATAGTTCAAGAATAGTGCCAGAGTTGCTAGATCTCTAGCCTCAGGGAGCCACGCTATTTTGGCACCACCCTTGAACTGTCATAGCTTTGGAATGTGTGTACAGTAATTTCCTTAATGCTAAACTAGCAGTCAGCTTTTTGTTCTGTATTATTATATCTGTATGTTTTTGTTTCTTTCCAGTGTGTTTATGTTTATTGCCGGAATGGCAGGTACAAAGAGGCAGAGATGTTCTTTGAGGCAAACAAAGCAGAATTTGACAAGGTAATAAATTTAGTAGGATAGTTAGTTAGATACTGTTATTTGTGTTAAGATTCTGACTGATTACTTTTTGCAGCCCATTTCCATTAGTCAAATCCATTATCCATTCATGTCATTCTTTGTTGGGAGCTTGAGTTTAACCCTTATCATTTGGAATACACCAGCGTTTGAAATAAGTGTGACTAAAATAGTTCAAGAGTAGTGCCAGAACAACTTGGCGCCTCTGGGCGCCAAGCACCACCCTTGAACTAAAGCCATTGGTCTATATCCTTATCTGCAAGTACTATAATGTAGCTTATGGCAGTCACCAGTGTACACATTTGAAGCATTTAGCCTCAGTATGATATATATGTGTTAAAGACATGCAGAAGTAAACGTGTCTCATAGAATCCTTATCCCCTCTTGCACATGCAGCCACTGATACTGTGTTTACACATGGGGGTTAACTGTTAAAAAAATTAAGAAAATTATAATATCAAGCAACTTGCACTTAGAGCAGATGTGTCACTGCTTGATGTTTAGCTGTTTGCATGCATTTTACAGTACATTGTTATGTGAGTGCTGTTCATCTGTATGGTTGTTGATAGGAAGCCAACAGAAAAGCTGAAGCAGTGATTCATGCCAAGAAGAAGCCACACCGATTCCTGGAATCGGAGACCTACGAAAACTACCTTCAAATGATGATAAAGTTTCTTGAAGCAGTGCGTGAAACATTCCCGGATCCACCTTTTTTGCTACAGGTATTTGTTTTCTCAAAACACATTACCGATGGTATTACACTTAGGAAAATGGCTCTTAGCTAGCCTAATTTTAGCCAAATTTTGGTTGTGTCCGTATAAGGGGGGTGTTGGCAGGAGTGGGGCGCCATAGACCATGCCAAACCCGAATAGCCTCCCCTTACTCACATCCGGTACAAGGTTACCCAGCATACCCCAGTTTTAGTTCTTAGCTGGCAGAAGTAGGTTGTGTCTGTTCGAGCTCCGCTTGGTTCTTGACTGTTAGTTCTTGGAACTTGAACTGTGGAGATTGTGGCGTGACTGGGGTTGGTAGTGCTCACGCCTGTGATACCTCGGCGACCTGTGGGTTCTACGGGCTGACGGGTTGTTCCATGGGGACTGTGACTTGCGGCTTCCGGACGCTGCTTCGGCCTGCGTTCCTACCCGGTCGTGCCTTGCGGCGTGCTGTTACGATATGGTGATACGTGGGTTTGCTCCTTTTTCCGCCATGGCCAGGTAATATCTCGGTGAATGCCCTCGACCGGCGCCCTTGGGTGGGAAGGAGCGCCGAGCGTCGGCACGCGCTGTACACTCGTTTGATTCGACTACAATATTCAATTATGTCCGATTCTCCAGCGCGCGCGCGTTGTTATTGCGTGACCTTAGAGGCCACGCTCGCTCTTTCATCTTGTACCCTCTTGTTGCAGTAACTAGTTTCGTATCTGCACGATGTGTGGCGCCTTTCAGGGCCCCTCGGACGAGCATGCGGAGGGCCTTCCCTGAGCAGGATGCAAGTCGACCCGCACTGGTGATGTGTCCGCCACATGACTGGAAGAGAGATGGTTAAAGCTGGAGAGGCCCAAGATTAACGAGGAGGGACCCAAGTCAGAAGCAGGGACTTCGTTGTCCCACAGAGAGCGTACGACAGGGACTTCGTTGTCCCGCAGAGAGCATACGACGCCTATCAGAGAGCGCCGGGCATTGATGTCCGAGATTAACAAGGTGGGACCCAAGTCAGAAGCAGGGACTTCGTTGTCCCACAGAGAGCGTACGACAGGGACTTCGTTGTCCCGCAGAGAGCGTACGACGCCTATCAGAGAGCGCCGGGCATTGATGTCCGAGATTAACAAGGTGGGACCCAAGTCAGAAGCAGGGACTTCGTTGTCCCACAGAGAGCGTACGACAGGGACTTCGTTGTCCCGCAGAGAGCGTACGACGCCTATCAGAGATCGCCGGGCATTGATGTCCGAGATTAACAAGGTGGGACCCAAGTCACAAGCAGGGACTTCGTTGTCCCACAGAGAGCGTACGACGCCTATCAGAGATCGCCGGGCACTGATGTCCGAGATTAACAAGGTGAACCCAAGTCAGAAGCGGGGACTTCGTTGTCCCACACAGAGCGTACGACGTCTATCAGAGATCGCCGGGCACTGATGTCCGAGCTAACAAGGTGGGACCCAAGTCAGAAGCAGGGACTTCGTTGTCCCACAGAGAGCGTACCACGCCTATCAGACCGCCGGGCAGTGACACCTGGCAGTGACAAGGTGGGACCCAAGTCAGAGCAGTGGCTTGTTGCCCCACAGAGCGTTCCACGCCTATCAGATTCCGGGCAGGGACGCCTGACAGTTACAAGGTGGGACCCAAGGCACAAGCAGTGGCCTTGCTGTCCCACAGAGAGCGTGCGACGCCTATCGGGGATCGTGGACACGGAAGCAGTGGCTTGGTTGCCACATCCCTTCTACAAAAGAGATAAGTAGTGGCTGATTCTCTGTTGTTTGTCTATTGACAAGGGGTATTTACCTAAAATATTACTAAATTGGGTTGCTACCTTAGTGGCTTGGTTGTTCAGACCTGTTTACCATACACATTCGGCGTATTGAAGTACACAATTTTGCTTTGGGGTACACATACATGTACACGTTTATACACAAAATGCACATTTTGGAGAAACTGACAACTCACTGGCTTGTGCATAAATACACATGTGAGTCCAAAGTACACAATTAGTCAGTTCAAATACACTGACTGCACCCAGGGGGTAAACAGGTCGGCAAGTTGTCACTCAGAGAGCGTTCGGCGTCTATCAGAGCTCGCCTGGCAGAACAAAGGGGACCCAAGTCAGAAGCAGTGACTTGCTGTCCCACAGAGAGAGTATGACGTCTATCAGAGATCGCCGGACAGAGACGCCCAAGAGTAATACAGTGGGACCCAAGTCAGTTCAGTGACTTTGTCCCGGACCAGTAAAGCACAAGATACCTTGTTCTTGGCTCTTGTCAGCAGGAGAGGTAACTGACAACCTCTACTTGAATGGCTAAACCAATGATTCTTCCGCCGGCCCTGTACCCGTACTCTCACGGGACCCGGCCTCGAGAGTTGCCCGCTCCACTGTCCTTCCGCAGGCCAGAGTGGACAAGCAACAGGTGGACAGAGCAACAAGGTGGGACCCATGTCAACGACAGTGACCTAGGCATCCCGGCCCAGTAAGCTTGTAGTCGCTGACTGCGGAGGGCTGGCGTCGGCTACCGAACCTATGACGCTTCCAGTCCCGGGCCAGACGACAGTTCATAAACAGGACATGCAGAAGCAACTGCTCGGCTTCTCAGGACAGTGACTAGTGTCTGTGAGAGCATGTTGGTGCGGTAGCGAACACGTATGAGTATGTACGTTTATCGTGGTGCGACACAGGGGTTAAAAGGCTGCTTCCCAGCGGCTCAGCGGTTCGCCAGGCCGCTGGGACGCAACACCTCTTATCCTTAGAAGGTTAGATTCCTGGAACCTCTCAACCGATTACTTTAGTTCGGAAATGGAGACGAGAAAACAGAGGGGTATTCTGTCTCTCATATTTTAATTTAATTAAATAACTTGATTATCCCTTAAGGGCAATTACAATCAAATAGTACTCATGCATTAAGCATTGATTAATTTATTTTTTGTTATTATTAGGTTGGGCGGCCTCGCCCGGGCTATTCTCCGGCTTTCTATGGCTTGTGGCGACTGCAAGGGCTACAGGACCGCTACACTTCGCACTACAAGATCCCGGTTCAGTGATGTTGGGCCACGCCTCGCCCCGACCATGCAGACGAGAGCCGCTCTAGATGCAGTGCAGAAGAGACGACCTCACGATGGGATCCGGGTTCCGGCATTCGCTCACGATCTTCAGTTCCCCTTCGGAAGCAGGTGCTCACCTCACAGAAACCAGGGGTACGAGAGGAACAGGAGACGCCGTCCCAGTTCCTTGGCGCGCTACGCGAGGGAAAGACAGGCGCTCCGAATTATCGCCACCGTTCGGGGGAGCGGCCCCCTGAGACTACGTTGTTCCTTCCAAGTGCGGGGTCCGCCTTCGTTGGATCGCCGCCGGCCGGAGTTCCCCGGACTTCGGAGGGGTTGGACTTCCCTTCTCCTGCGTGCGGGACAGACGGTTCCCGCTGGACGCCAGAGGACGTCTTCGCTGTGGCTGGACGAGGATAGCTTCTCTCCGTCGTTACGCTCGCAGTTCCGAGAGGGCTTGCGATCGCCGTCTACTGCGGGGATTACAGGAGAGTCTACTCGGGCCTGGGACGAAGCAGGTCCCCTCATCGTGTCCAAGCATTTCAAGTCCCTTCCCCTCCTGGTCGGCTTCTGTCTCCACTTCAGGGCGCCGGGATAGGCGCTGGTGGCTTCAGCTTGATCCTACTTTTCTTCCGCTGCCGACGGTTGCTGCGGCCGTCATAAACGATTACGCGCGACCGAGTGGGAGAGTCGGCCACGCAGGGCACCGCGCAGTGGAGAACTTCTTGGCCCCCTGGGCAGACCGACAAGGAGGCTTTCAAGGACTGTTGCTCAGCTGATTCACGCTGCTTACACCGCCGGAGGTAGCAGTCTTCTTAGAACACTGTGGACCGTCAGACGGGATTGGCAGGGACCCCTCTTCCGCGGAGGCGCGGTTTGTCTGCTGCACCGGATTGGGTGACTTACATCCGAGAGACGGAGGCGACGTTGTGACGCCAACGGCACAGTACTGTGAACGTCAGTGGCAGCATACTCCAGGCGAGCGAGCGATAGAGGTCAGCGCGGGTGGAGGACTGGTCCGACAGACTTCACGGCGGGCGCCGTCTTCATCGGGGGTATGCACGCAGTTCAGATTTAGCTCCGGCTGAGATGAGTTGCAGCTAGTCGCATCATTCTCACGACGGGGTGCTACTCTTCGCTTGGGCCTGGCCGTAGTCAGCGGTGACCATGCACTCTTCTCGCCTCCTTAGACGACAGCTTCGGGACTTAGCGGAAGTGTTCGCTTCCCTGGGTGGAGGTGACTTGGAGTTCCGGCAGGCGGCGGCGCCGGACCGGAGCGTATGGACTTGCCCTCGGTAGTGCCTTTGTGAAGTTACCCATTCGGCGCTGTGGATCCTGCGGCCGGGGGCACAAGTACCGGGAGTTAGACGGGACAATTTGGCAGGAATTAGTTCCTGAGAGGTCGTTGCGCTCGGGCCTGTGGCAGTATGGTCGACGCAGCTCTTACACTAGACGGTGGATTGGGGCACGATCTTCGTCCTTCGACTCTACACAAGTGCCTCGTCATCTTGGCAGATGCCAGACAAAGACCTGAGAGCAGCGGTGCGTCTCCAGGACCTGGGACAACTCGAGTTTTCGAAGTCGTAACCAGTTGGCAAGCCGGGCGGTAGGCTGGGATCATGCCCACTTCGCTGTCGACTAGAGGGCCTACGCTACGGGACAGGTTCTACGTGTTTTCTTCGCGGGGATTCCGTCGAGGATGGAGTGCGTGGTCGTCCTGTTCGAGTGGGACTCCCAGTAGACGGGAGCAGGGCAGTGTAGGAGTGACTCTCAGTACCTTCTTCAGCTCTCTTAGGACGGATGACTTGCTAGGGGATCACCGTTCAACCGGACACCTCTTCTGCGTGGAGAAGGAGGGCGTAATTGGGCGAGGCTAGTGCGCGGGAGGCCTGCCGCGCGGGGAGGCGTCGCTGTGGCCAGATCTTCCAACTTCACTGCTCGCCATCAAGATTGAATGCCGAGTTATACGCTTGGTTGTCCGCCATTACTTGTAGTGCAGGTTGGTGGATGTAGGGCGCACCCGGAGATTGGGCAGCAAGCCCTCTTCCACAGAGGCCTCCTACGGCGGCCATGGGTGCTACCGAGACAACCCGCAGACCCTCAACCAGGCGAGTTGCGAGGGTAGATGACGAGCGCGGTGTGACGGGAATGACGTCAGCCTTCTTCCTTCCGAACGACGAAGCCCCAGCTGGCAGGGTGCGTCCTCGGGGTTTTTCATCTCCTAAGGACGGCCCCCCTTTCACCGTTCAGGACTATCTAACCACGATCGCCGACTCCTACAGGCGATTCGCTCATCAGACCCGGGTAGCTGCAAAACCTCACTTTCAGAGGCTCCCTTCGCTTTGGAATGCCCAGCTGTGCTGCGCAGGGACCAAGCTCTACCTTGGGGGCTTACGGGATCTCAACCTCGTCCGTTGGAACCCGGCACATGACGCGCCTGACGGATGTTTCAAGGAGGAGAGCTTCAGGGCAGTCCTTGACTCAACCTCCAGGCTCAGTACTATGCACGCTGTCCACACACCCGGGTGGCTGGCAGTGCCAGTTGACCGGTTCATGCTACAGCTACCTGAAACATCGGCCTGGACGAGACGCGGCCTACATGACGGCGACAGTGTTTCGCCCTGCGCGTGTTTGGACGCCACCCGGGAGAACAGACTTCAAAACCCGGTGACGGCCTTACCTCTTCCAGGGTCAGTATCCATACGCGCTGTTGTCACACACACACAGATGGCTGGCAGTTACGGCCGGAAGGCGCCGTGCAACTACTAACGGTACCAGCCTTCAGGGCCAAGTCGTGGTCGCCTTGGCTGCCCTACAGTCGATGTCTGTCCGCCCGTACGAGTGTCAGATTCCACTCAGTAGACCAGACAATAGGAACCGGTGAGAGTCTTACGTGTGTACCTGCGCCGGACCAAGCTGGCGCAGGGGACGCACACACCTGTTTTCTCCCTCTGTCCACAGGTACACGTGATATCTCAGCCCAGACCTGCTCCTGGTTCCGGGGAGTTATCCACCCGGCCTTCCAGGACGTTGACCTGTTGATGCCACATGTTGACCATCGAGGCGCACGAGGTCAGAGCCATGGCCGCAAGTCCCGCTGCGACAGCACCGGTGCAGTCAAAGACTTGGGGCGGCTATGAGATGGCGAGCGGAGTCTACTTTCGCCCGCTTCTACCTGAGGGACCTCTCCTCCCAGCGACAGATCCTCTCGCTGGTGGGAGACACCGCAGCAGCGCAACACTCCCTCCCGGCGCCCTAGGCGCCGCAGGTATCTTAGCTAAAATTATCGGGAGTGTGCTGCAGGAGGGTGAGTTTGTGGGCAATGTTGTTGGCAGTAGGGGCGCTATAGCGGCACCCACCTCCTCTTTGGGATTCTTCCTAAGTGTAATACCATCGGTAATGTGTTTTGAGAAAACAAATGAATTTTTCAATTAAAATGTATTTTTTTGAAAAATACTTACCGATGGTATTACTCGAAGGTCCCTCCCTCCGGCCCCGCTTGCCGCAGTTCGCTAAGAACTAAACTGGGGTATGCTGGGTAACCTTGTACCGGATGTGAGTAAGGGGAGGCTATTCGGGTTTGGCATGGTCTATGGCGCCCCACTCCTGCCAACACCCCCCTTATACGGACACAACCAAAATTTGGCTAAAATTAGGCTAGCTAAGAGCCATTTTCCTAAGTGTAATACCATCGGTAAGTATTTTTCAAAAAAATACATTTTAATTGAAAAATTCATATTTCATTAATATAATTTTTATGATCAAACTCCAAGTCAAAAGTCCAAGATTTGGGATTGTGAAATGCCGCTTTTGCAGATTGCAGCAGTAGATGATGGCATACCTCCTGTACAGGGCAGAAATGTGCTTAGATGTATTTGTGTGTGTGTATTCAGTGTCAGGACATATTTTAACCCATTTAGCCCTGATGCACTACAGCAGGAGTCAAAATGACCATGGTAATTCAAGGGTAGTGCCAGATTAGCTTGGCACCTTTAGGTGCCAAGCTGATCTGGCACTACCCTTGAATTGTGGTTGATCCATCTCCTGTAACGGGTACAGTCACTATATGATGCCTCCAAACTGCAGCCATGGGGCTAAATGGGTTAATCCCGGTTTTACATCTTTTTTTAAATACATGTATACATTATAGTTACTGTGATAGTCAATTTGTGATACAGCTTTAGACCACGTTAGACCAAAGAGAATCTCCATTTTGGATGTTTGTGATGTATTTATCTCCGCTGCAGAGTGCCTTGGGGAAAAGGTTTAGCAGGTGGTACCTAATTACTTACCATTTTCCGTTTTTCTTCCGGTAAAGAGCCTTCTCAAGGCATACAGTGTCTTCCAGAAATCATATGTATAACAAGAGTGAGAGTCACAGAAATTATGTACTACAAGTATACGACGATTTTTCTTCAGGACTCCCCCGCCGGATCTCCCGTTGCCCACTCGGCTGATTCTTCCTCTTCTTCGTCTTCCCCGGTGGACGAGCTTACGCTTGGCTCCCAGACCGTCTGCTCCCTCGAGGAGGCGGTCCGCCTTATCTCCTCCTTTCTCCCACCGGACTTCTGCCCTCCGTCCCCCCCTCGCCCTCAAGAGACAGGCGTACATCATGGTGGACGCTCAGAGGCCGGCCAAGCATCGCAAATCGCTGCCGCAGCCAGCCGGCTTCCGGGACCTCCACTCAGCTTCGCCAGGACAGCTTCGGTGACAACAGCTTCTTTGCGGACTCCCGGTGGCCCACCGGTATCAACATGAGCTTTCGCCAGGAGTGGTACGCCGGGCATTCCCAAGCCTTCTCCGTGCCGCTCCCCACCCTGGATCGTCGGTGCTGACTCAGGCAGGGGGGGCGCAGGTTGCTCCAGCAAGGTTGGCCTTGCGCACTGGACAAGATCGTGACCCTGGTTCACACCTCCCTGGGTTTTTGGAACTGGCGACGCAGGCAGTGCTGCGATGTTTGGAGGACACCTGGGACCTGGTGGCTCGTTCCCCTCCATGGCATCCATTCCGTCTTGGTGGCAGCTAATCGGGCCGCCTATCACTCGTCGACTAACGCCATGGCGGCGGCGGCCGACTGTGACCTCTGGCGCCGGGATACCCTCCTTCGCTACTGTGCGGATCTTCCCAAGTCAGTGAAGTCTCAGCTCCGCCAGGCCCCGCTTGGGGGCTCGCAGCTCTTTGGAGACACTTGGCAGACTGTCAAGGAGGCATCGAAGGACCTGTGGGCCCGGCCCACCACCACCCCCCTCCGCCTCCCGCTTTCTTGCTTCCCGCAAGGCTGTGGGTCGCGCCCTGTGGTCCGCCAGACCCTTCCCTCGTCCCTCCTCTGGCTCCCGCGGTAGGGCTCGCCCCCCCCCCCCCCACCCCCAGGGGCCCCAGCGGTCCTTCCCCGCCGCTAACCCCTCCTGGTCCCGTGGCGCCCGCAGGTCGGGGCACGGACGGGCCTGCTGACTCCCCCCGCCCCCCCCCCCCCCCCTTGCCCCCGCCACTTCCAGGGTCGCCAGTCGGTGGGCGGCTGGCCCTTCACAGCGAAGCTTGGCGCTTGCTGTCTGGATCCTCTCGACCGTTTCCGAAGGCCTTCAGATCTCCTTCCAGTCCCCACCACCTCTGTGATGGTCCCCTCTCTAGACCTAGTTACCGGGCGACCCGCTCAAGACAGATGCCCTTCTCGGAGAGGTGGGTGTCTTGCTCCGCAAGGCGGCCACAGAGGTAGTCTTCTGTCATGAATCCCCGGCCTTCTACAGACGTCTGTTCATCATCCCCAAGTCCGGCGGTAAGTGGCGCCAGTCACTGACCTGTCGGCGCTAAACAAGTACATTTCTGCGCTTCACTTTCGGATGGAGACAGCCAGGGTCCTTCACTCGGCAGTCCAGCCGATGGACTTCGCGATCAGCGTCGATTTGGAGGACGCGTATCTACATGTCCCCATTCACCCGGCCTCTCGCTGATATCTGCGCTTTGCCTTTCGCGCGAAGTCGTGTACCAGTTCCGAGCCCTCCCCTTCGGCCTCAACATCAGCCTATGGGTCTTCACGAGGCTCTTCGACGTGGTGGTGGCCAAGTTCCGGCAGAGGTCCTTGAGTCCGGCCTCCAATTACCTAGACGATCTGCTCCTTCGCAACCAGATCTCCGCAGCCCTGAAAGACGACAGGGACTCTCTCCTCTTCCTTCTCCACCGGCTCGGTTTTCTGGTCAATCCGGGCAAGTCGAATCTCACGCTGTCTCGCAGGTTCATCCACTTGGGCATGGAATTCCTGCCCGACCTCAACCTGGTGCGGCTCCCAGTGGTGCGGCGGCAGAAGATCGCCGAGCTCGCTCGTCAGGTGGAACTAGGGGACTTCTTCACGGCCAGGGTCTGGCTACAGCTCCTGGGACTCAGTGCAGCAGCGGATCTGTTACCCCTCGGCAGGCTCTACGCCCGCCCACTGCAGCTTTACCTTCTTCTGCACTGTCGCCCGTCCTCCGGCGGGTTGGCAGACCCGGTCCCTGTTCTTCCTCTGGTCCGACCCCACCTCCAGCGGTGGACGGACCTGTTGTGTTTGGCGACGGGCGTGCCCCTGCACTCTCCCCCCCCCCCCCCCCCCCCCCCCCCCCCGCCCAGGTGGTCCATCTGCACCTACGCGAGCCAGTCGGGTTGGGGAGCGCACCTGCTTCCGGAGTTCGTCTCTGCCTCGGGCCTCTGGCCCCGGGAACTCACCGGCAAGCACATCAAATGGCTGGAATTGAAGGCGGTGTGGTTAGCCCTCAGCGCCTGGCAGGAGACGCTGGGACACCAGGAGGTCCTAGTTCTCTCGGACAACACGACGGTGGTGGCCTACATACAGAACCAGGCCATGATTGCGGACACTTACCGCCACCTGGGCCTCCCAGATCTGGGCGCTTGCAAGGACCTCTCGGAACTTATGGCTCACTTTGAGCTCCGACGGCCAGTCTCCCATTCGCTCATCCCTCATTGGGATCTCACCTGGGTGCTGACTTGGTTAAACTCAGACCGCTTCGAACCCCTGCCCTTGGCGCGGTTCTCTGACCTGACCCGGAAAATGTGTTTCCTCCTGGCCCTCGCCACTGTGTCCCGGGTGAGCGAGCTACATGCACTCTCGGTGCGTCCCGCCTGTTTGTAGTTTAGGTCCGATGGCTCGGCGCAGCTCCTCACCGACCAGTCCTTTCTGGCCAAGAACCGGCCTCCCTCGGCCGCACCCCAGGTGCTCGCCATCCGTCCGCTCAGAGGTACGGATCAGTCCTGCGGGTTGC
This sequence comes from Semisulcospira habei, assembly GCA_036245525.1. Classification (NCBI taxonomy): domain Eukaryota; kingdom Metazoa; phylum Mollusca; class Gastropoda; family Semisulcospiridae; genus Semisulcospira; species Semisulcospira habei. The sequence goes on along the minus strand of BTPG01000002.1, from coordinate 208,875,501 downwards.
GCCAACAGGACCTGGTCCGGGCTCTGAAGATTCACCTGCGTTGCACAAAGCCGCGCCATCAGGGGCGCATCCGCCTCTTCCTGCCGCTATCACTAGGCAGGCCTCATATCTCAGCACAGACGATTTCGTCCTGGCTGCGGTGGGTCATTTGGTCGGCCTACAAAGACCTCTCCCCTGACGGGGATAAGAGGCTGCATATTCGGACGCATGAAGTGAGAGCAGTAGCCACCAGCAACTGCTCCGTTAAAGACATTGTGGCGGTGGTAGGTTGGCGGGCCAACTCCACCTTCGCCCGCTTCTACCTCCGCGACCTATCCGGTCAGCGTGCCTCCCTGGCCCTGGTCGGGGAAATTTCAGCGGCCCAGCACTCTCTCCTCGCGCCACAGGCGCCCTAGGTAACTCTTAGCTGAAATCATCGGGAGTGCTCCGTTGGGGGCCTTCGGGGCTTATAATTCGCAGGGTGGTAGGGGGCGGCACCCTCGTTCTCTTCTCTATTCTTTCATATAGTAATACCATCGGTAATGTTTGTTTTTTCAAAATACATTACCGATGGCATTTTTATATGGAATACACTCTATAGCCTAACGATTTCAGCCCAAAGTTGTGTCCCCTACACAACTGGGAGGAGACACCGGGGATCCCAGAATAGGAGCCCAGGTGGCCTCCCCTTACCAACCTATACCGGCAAGCGTGTGGGGAACTCACCTCAGTTTCACTCTTAGCTCGACCGTGGATGGTCGGGCTTTTGCCTTGCTACGGTTTTTGACCGGTTCTTCAGTGGTTTACTACTACTTGGCTTTTTTGCCTTGTTTTTGACTTCTCCTTGGACTCAGTGTACTTCGTTGGTGTGTTCTACACTTCAACGTTTTTACTGTGTGTGGACTTAGCGCCGACCGGTTCCGACCGGTTTGACTTTCAGTGAACTTCGTCCTTGGCTGCAGCCTTGGGGTTTCAGCTTGTGACTTTACTCACGTGGCTTTTGCCTCGCGGTGTGAGTTCGGCGCTTGAGTGTGTTCCTTCCTGTGAACAGTGTACAACGAACGCTATGGCGGCTTCTGTTGAAGTTTTGCCTTTTGTGAGGATTTCTGTGGCCCTCGGACGCCCTTGTCGCCTGCCGGCCGTGCTCTACTGCTCTTCCGACAGGATGGGTGACGTGTGTGCCGACGGGAGTGAGGACCGGAGGTCTCAGGTGCGGTGTGCCTCATGGGATCCTACAGACGTGTCCTTTCTTCCTGGTCGCAACGTTCTCCCCGGACTTCTCCGCAGGAGGGCGTCGCTACGTCGGCTTCTCGGGCCCCACTTCACTACGGCTTCCGGGCCTTCCAGCCCGCAGGTAAGTCCCCTTCTTTTACCTTAGCCGCGCAGAAACTCCCTCCCCTCTCCGAGTCTTCTGAGCAGGGCAGGCGAGTATCAGGGTCGTGCTCCCCACTTTGGCGTGTTGGAAGCTCCATTTTTTTTGTACTAAAGAGGTTACCCGCCCACTCTGATTCGTCCCGAGCGGACCCGGTTTCCTACGTTTACGTCACCCACCCCAGGCGGGCCTGGTGTGACCATGGTCATGCGCACCCCATGCTCCGAGGCTTCGGAGCGGGGGTCGCGGGCCACAAAATTGTCCCCTCCCCACTCTGCCTTCCTGAGCGGGCTTGGCGTGACACTTTTCTGTCCCCCCCCCCCCCCCCCCGCCCCGAACTTTCCAGGCGGGCCCGGTGTGTCGCGGACTCTTTCTCTCAGGTGCAGATTTGCGCGCCCCAATCGTCCCCTCCCCGCTTCGCTTTTCCTGAGCGGGCTTAACGTGACACCTCTCAGTCCCCTCCCCACCGCCCCGATCTTTCCAGGCGGTCCCGGGGGGACTCAGATATTTACTCTCAGGTGCGGTTTCGCGCCCAGGTGTCCCCTCCCCGCTCCGCCTTCCTGAGCGGGCTTGGTGTGACACTTTCTGTCCCCACCACCCCCGCCCCGAGCCTTCCAGGCGGGCCTGGTGTGACTCAGACTTTTACTCACAGGTGTGGATTCGCGACGAGCAGGTTGGGGGTGCCTGCTTTTCCCCTTCCGCCTCCCCTCTTACCTTCGGAGTGTGGTCTCCGGCTCTCGCTTTCCCCTCCTCCTGTGCGTGCTTTTCCCATCACTAGTAGCCCCCCCTCCCTCGCACTTCGGCGAGTCGGGGGCTTACAGAGCCTATTTAGCCTTTGGCCGCGCGACGCCGCGACTTACGGGCTTCGCGGTCGCCTCCTCCTTTACTTTGGGCTCGCCCTCACCAGTCGCTGCGACGGTCCCGCGCTCTCGGACGCCCTCTTTGCAGCTTAGCTTGGTAGGCGGAGGTGGAGGTAGACCCTGACATTCTAAGCCTGCTTTCAACGGTTTCGGCTTCAGCCATCTTCTTGCGGGATTCGCCCTCTGATCTTCCTCTTGCTTCACAGCTGTTTCATCGGCCACCTGCTCGTCTAGGATTTCGGCTCTTTGCTCAGCTCACAGTCGGTTTGTGCGTGGAAGAGGCCCCCGTCTGTTCGACTACTTCCTCCCTCCGGACTTATGACAACCTTCGCCTCCTCTGAAGAGCAGGCTTCTGCCAGGTTGTTGCTTTGCGGCGGGCTAAGGTCGCAAGTCTCTCCCTCAGCCACACGGTTACGGGATCTCGTCGACGCTTCTCGACCCGGCTTCGCCAGGACTCAGTCGGCGATGAGGACTCTTTCGCAGCTACGCGTTCACCAGGCTTGGTACGCTGGACACTCTCAAGCCTTCACTGTCCCTGTTCCTTTGGCGGATGCGGCAGCCGTCTTCCTGGCGGTGGGCTCCGGCTACTCCAGAATGCTTGTCCTCGCCCTCTTGACGGATTCGCTTCCTTAGTTCGGATTGGCGACGCAAGCGATGCTTCTTTTACTTGGAGGACTCTTGGGATCTGGAATCTTCGTCTCCGCTCCGTGACTTTCCGTGGTTGCTGCTAACAGGGCCGCCTACCTTCCTCAACCATCCCTGTGGCGGCGTTCGCACTCAGCACAGATCTCCCCTAGACGGTGAAGACGCAACTCCTCCAGGCTCCGCTCGGTGGTTCCCTCTTGGTGAGACGTGGCAGACTGTATAGGAGACTCCGCCCCCGCTGCGTCTCCTCGTTCGGGCCCTCTGACATTCCCCTTCTCTAACTCCGGCGCCAGTTCTTGGGTCTCCAGTCGGTGGGCAATTGGCCTTCTTCAGCGACCTTAGGAGATTGCTGTTCCCAGCCGACCTTGGGATCATCTCTATGGTCGACCAATCTCTTCTCTGCACAGTAAGGTGAAGGCCTGGCTCAACAAAACAGCGACAGTAGCGGTCTCCCGACACGACTCGCTGGCGTTCTACGTCCGTCTCCTATCGTCCCCTTCCTTGGGACAGGTGGCACCCAGTTATCGGCGCTATACAAGTCTTCTTTGGGAAACGCCTGTTCAGATGGAGACAGCCAGACTCTTCACTCAGCTGTCCGGCCGATGGATCTCGCTGTCAGCCTCGATCTTCTGGCACGTTCACGAGCCGATCCTTCCGTCTTCGCGCCGGTGTTTACTTGCCTTGGCGGGATCGTCTAACAGTTTCCGAGTCCTCCCCGGCGTCCTCAACGTCTGTCCGTGGGTCTTCATGAGGATCCTCGACTTGGTGATGGCCAGCTTTTGCCAGCGGTCGCTGAATCTGTCCTTCTCTTCCTGGACGTTCTTGATGCTGCGCAACCTAGTCACCGCGACTCTCAGAGAGGACAGAAACGCCCAACTTTCTCTCCCTCTAGGACTGGGTCTGGCTTCAGCTCCTGGGACTGCTCGGCGCGGCAGCAGACTCGTCTCCCTTCGACCGGCGCTAAGGGATACGAAGAGTGAAGGCTCGCCGCGGCTACTACACCTCCTCCTACGCTGGCGCCCCTTCGTTGACACCCTGTCGGTTCCGTTCTGTTTCCCACTTCCTGCCCCCGCTTCGCTCGTGGGCGGATCTGGCATGCTGGGCGTCGGGCGTGTCCCTGTGTTCCCCTCTGACCAGGTGATCATTCTCCACTGACGCAAGCCAGTCCGGTTGGGGCGCTCTACTTCCCGGACCTTGCCTCGGACCGGTTACCCGGGGACTTCGCAGACAGTCACTTTGACTGGGAGTTATAGCAGTTGGGATGGCCCTCAACGCCTGGCCAGAGACTCTGACCAACCGGGACGTCCTCGTCTGCCAGACAACTCGACAGTGGTGGCCTTGATACAGAACCAGGAGGCACTCGCTGGCCCTCACGGTGCTTCCTCCTTCCTTCCTACTCTGGTGGTAGGACCCGGACCTTGCTTTCGAGCCCGCCACTTCCCGGAGTGGTCCCTGCGCCCAGACGTCTTCGTCTGTTCCGCTCGAGATGAGAGATGCCGCTAGTCGACCTTTGCCGCCAGATGGAACATCCAGCTACCTCTGTTTGCCTCTTTAGTCCCGGACCCTCTCACCTGGGCGGTAGACACGCTCTCCTCCTGGGTACGGACTGATCTTGTTTACATTCCCTCCGTCGGTGCTGGTGCCGAAGATCCTGCGGAATCTGCTGGTTGCTCCGCAGTTATCTTCCTGGTGACCACCCCTTCAATTGGACCTAGAGCTGGATCATGGATCGGCTCGTTCTAGCAACAGACCCGGCCCGAGAGCTCCACCCCTTCCACGACGCTCGAGCAGCTCCGCCCGGCTCTGTTCCACCCGTGCCTGGAGCTCCTCCCCCTTCTCGCCTGGAAGTTGCCAAACTAGCCCTCGCCGCTAGAGATTGTTGGAGGCGGCAGTGGCGGCCTTGGCCGCAGCCTGCAGACTTTCTACCGGGAATGTGTGCGAAGGCAAGTGGAGGATCTCTCAGTCGTGGGGCGCCGCCCAACGGCTCCCGCCCCCACGAGTCTCACTTCCCCTACCGGAGGAATACTTCATTGGCTCCTCGACAAACAAGGATTAGCACCTTTTTACCGTCAAGGAATCCGTTCCGAGATCACACACACTTCCCGCCTCCTGGACTTGTCGGATCCGGCCCTTCGAAGACCTTCGGACCTGTTGGCTCTACTGAACTCTAGAGGTCCTCTCTCCTGGTTTCTCTACCTCGGTGGGACCTCCCTTGGGCACTGACGTGGCTAGAGACAGCCCGTTTCGAACCCCTGCATTTGGGATGGTTCACCGTTCTGGCCCGGACACGTGTTGCTTCCTGCCGCTCGCCATGGCTTCCGCGTGAGCGAGCTGCTTGCACTCTCGGCTCGCCCCGCAGGTGGGCAGTCGAGCCTTTGGCTCAGCGCTTCTTCTCACCGGCCCGTCCTTCAGGCCAAGAGCCGGCCTCCCTCGGCTGCGCTCCAGACGCTGACCTTACGTCCGTTTCAGAGGTCGACCGACCCCTCGGGTCGCGTCCACAGGACCCAGTCCGGGCACTGCAGAATTCCTGCGTTGCTCACAACCATGCCGTCGGAGGCGTCCCCGCCTCTTCCTACGTCCTTCCCTGGGCAGGCCGGGTCTCGGCCTAGACAGTTCGCCCTGACTGGGGTAGGCGGCTCATTGGCCTTCCAAGATCTCTCCACAGACAGGGATAGATGGTTACAGTTCCGGGCGCATGAAGTATGAGCAGTAGCTATCAGAGTGCCCTTGACCGCTACGGCTCGGTTAAAGTCATAGTGACGGCGGTAGACGGTGGTGCAGACTCCTCCTTCGCCCTCTTCTACCTCCGCAACCTATCCGGCCAGCGTGACTCCCTGGCCACGGTGGGCGACTGCTCCGCGGCCCAGCACTCCCTCCGCGCGCCGCAGGCGCATAGGCACTTCTTAACTGAAATCGTCAGGAGTGCTCCTTGCGGGCCGGTGGAGGGTTTAGGTACAGGGGGTTGGGTGTCGGCACCCTCCTCCTCTTTGCGATTCTTCCATATAGTAATGCCATCGGTAATGTATTTTGAAAAAACAAATGAATTTTTTTTTCTAAAATGTATTTTTTAAAAAAATACTTACCGATGGCATTACTCGGATGGCCCTCCCACCTGCCCCGCTTGCCTCCTTGGCTAAGTGTTTTGGCTAAGCGTGAAACTGAGGTGAGTTCCCCACACGCTTGCCGGTATAGGTTGGTAAGGGGAGGCCACCCGGGCTCCTATTCTGGGATCCCCGGTGTCTCCTCCCCAGTTGTGTAGGGGACACAACTTTGGGCTGAAATCGTTAGGCTATAGAGTGTATTCCATATAGTAATGCCATCGGTAAGTATTTTTCAAAAAAATACATTTTAGAAAAAAAATTCATATTTTGAGAAAACAAATGAATTTTTCTCTAAAATTTCTCTAAAATGTATTTTTTTTTGAAAAATACTTAACGATGGCATTACTCGGAGGACCCTTCCTCCTGCCCCGCTTGCTGCCTTTCGTCTAAGTGTAAAACTGGCGGGCTTCTGTCCAACACGTGACCGGATAGGGAGGGAAGGGGAGGCCACCCGGGGCTCCTAGGCATGGATCTCCGGTGTCTCCTCCCCAGTTGTGCAGGGGACACAACTTATGCTTAGGCTGAAATTAGTAGGCTAAAGGGTATCTTCCATATTATAGTAATGCCATCCGTAAGTATTTTTTAAAAAAATACATTTTAAAAAAAAATTCATTTTTAATATATGTAATTCAGCCATGGGACTTTTCCGAATTTTTCCGGAAATCCAAATTTTTTTCCTGAATATTGGTTATTTTTTAGATCAGTGCAAATTCGTTGAGAAATTTTTTTGAATTATGATGCATGTTTACATGTTGAATGTAGGTGTTATGTGAAATTCCCCCACATGAAAATATACTGTTGCGAGTCCTAGACTCTTTGCTTTCCTAGGATTTGATCTCAACCTGGTCTCATGTCTGGTAATTACAGATGTTTATGAAACCAGTTTGTTTAAGAATGATGTTTGTCTTGTTTTGTTTCTCCATACTTGAGTGGAACTAATTTTATTATTTTTGTATCCTCACAGCTGGCTGAAGATTTTGAAACACTGCCTCGGGGTTATCAGAATAGGTAAAGAGAGCCTGGCTTTCATCATATCTGTTGTTTGATAGTTTGGTCATGAGTCAATGTATTGGTTCTAAATTTGAAAAGCAACAGTAATGCAACTTACTCATTTTTTGATCATTGAGCTTTTCTTTTTTAATTTGCTACTGTTCATAAAAAAATCATGTGAACCTTGTTTAGTGTAATTCTTTGAATCGCCTGCAAGTACGCCATATTGTGATTATTTTTAGTATTTTCATGGCATCATTTTACAAAATTGTTGATTATGTCACAGGACGACCTCATCAAGTCATGACATTGGACCTGTTTCTGATGGCGACTCAGATTCACTTGAACTTGAAGAGCAAGTGGCCTCCATTCGCAAAAAAGTGGGTAGTTGTCTTGGCTCATTTGCAATAACAAGAAATCCATTGTTTGCCTGTAGAATAGCAGGGTTTAATTTAAATGTGGACCTTTTCTCAAACCAGAGACTTTAAACTGAACCCCTTCACTGGTGAGAAAAATTGAATTTCACCCAATTCCAAGAGGTATATATCCTGATGAGGATCTACACCTCTTGCTGAAACCACTTTGAATCCATGTTTTTTTGATAACTGGGAATCTGTGAATTTTTATGTTAAATTTCTATCTGTCTATCTATCTATCCCGTAGTCTTGCCGACCGTTAAGGAACCACTGATGACTTGGCAACCAGATCCCTCCATTCCACTCTGTTCTCTGCCATTCTTAGTGTGTCTCAGCTTCAGTCCTGTCCACTCTGAGATATTGTCCTCTCATCTTTTTCTCTGTCTTCCTCTCCTTCGCCCTCCTTGCACAGTGCCTTGCAGGATTGTCTTGGCAAGCCCTGCTGAACGCGTGACATGCCCATACCACTTCAGTTTGTGTTTTTTCACAATGGCTAATAGGTCTTCATAGGGCTCGATGGCTTGCCTGATTCTGCTTCCCACTTCCTCGTTCGTGATGTGATCTCTGTACGAAATGCCAAGCAGCCTTCCAAAACATCTCATTTCAGTGGCTTGTATCCTCCTTTCGAGGTCAGGCATATAAGAACACTGAGATGACTAAGGAGCGCATCAGTCTGATCTTGGAGCAGAGTGTGATGTTTCCGTCCTTCCATAATTATGGTCTTCAGTCTTGTCAGTGCTGTTGTTGTCTGCGCAATCCTGGACAGTATTTCTGGTTTTGATCCCTCATAAACTTACAGTGCTTAAAAAAAACAACAACCTGCATACAGGAATGAGGACATGAAAATCTTTACTGGCTAATGCTACCAGAACAAAAATGGTATTTTGGGGAGCTGTACACAAAGTCTTGTGTGATGTTGCAGGTGAGACAACAGGTGCAGCAGAAGATTGGCCGGTCTCCCAGCAGATTGGTCAGCCCTGCAAATAGAGGACTAGGTGATGAGATATTTGGCATCAGTCTAGACCGAATGTGGTTTAACCCATTACCTGAGCTGATTTTTTATAAATTTGATTATGGTCCTGTGAAGGCTACATTAAAGATTTCAAGATAATCATCCATTATAGTTCAAGGGTGGTGCCAGAATAGCTTGGCGCCTCAGGCGCCAAGCTATTCTGGTACCACCCTTGAACTATATCAGTCACATTTATTTCAGGCAAGAGTGTATCAGAATGAAAAGTGTTAAAATGTCTGAAAAGATGTTGGTACAGATGTTCTGTGCATCTCGGGATGTGATCAAAAGCACTCATACCTGTTCACTCAGGCAGTGTAACCCTTTGGCTGTCAGTTGCTTGTTTGTCATGATGATTCCAGCAGGAATTATTGTGACAAAAGCATTACTGACAGCTGAGGGGTTAATCTATTTCAAAAGGAACAGTTCTCAGAATGGACTGGCACTAGTGGCAGTGCCCAGTGAAACATTACAAATTTCTGCTGTTTGCCTGACATTGGATAGGAAAAGTTGTCTGTCTGTCGTCCAGCATCTGTCATCTGTCTGTGGTACAAAGATACCTGATGGTAAGACCTTTCTGTGCATACTAATTTGGATGACCCCCTTGGAAGGTTAAGGGCAAATAGAAGTCAGCATAATTATGTGTGAAACAATGCCAATTTGTTTCCTCAAAACACATTACTGATGACATTACGGTATGGAATGGTTCTTAGCTAGACTAATTGTTTCCTCAAAACACATTACCGATGGTATTACTGATAGGAAACGTTACCTAGCTAGCCTAATTTTAGCCAAAATTTGGTTGTGTCCGTGTAAGGGAGTGTTGGCAGGTGAGGGGCGCCATAATCCAGGCCGTAACCTGAGTAGCCTCCCTTTTGCCGCGTACGGGTACGAGCTCACCCGATATTCCTCAGTTTAGTTCTTAGCTAACCTGTAGACGGTTGTGTTCGTACATCGCTCTTCGGTATTACTGTGTGGATGTGACCGGTCGCCTTGTGGCTTACTTCAACTGTTCTTGCATCGTTGGGACTTGGCTGTGTGGGTTGTGCTAGCTTTGAGCCCCTTTGGATTGTGCTAGCTTGGAGCTAACTTGGATTAGGACTTGGACTTAGCGTGCCTGTGGACGGCCTTGACCGGGGTGGTGACTGCAAGTCCCATGGCACCTCAGGACGTCGTTTCGACTGGCGTGGGTTTGCTTCTCGCACTGTTGGCCAGGTAAAATCTCGGTTACTGCCCTCGACCGGCACTCAAGGGAAGGGAAGAGCGCCAGGCGTCGGCACGCTATGTGCACTTGATTGAGTTTGTTCTCACCCTCGCACGCGTAATTATTGGTGCGCGGCCTCGGAGGCCACGCTCGCTCGCTCGTTCTTCATTATGGCCTCTGTGTTGCAGTTACCAGGTTCGATGTGGCGATTTTCAGTGGCCCTGTGACGAGCATGCAATCTGCCTGCCCTGTTCTGGCTATCAGTAAACTCATCCCTGTGCTGTATGCGCCCCCTGGCTGGAAGAGAGATGGTCCCAGCTGTGGGGATTCTACTGCTGTGAACGTCCGACACCTACCCGAGAGCAGCCATCAGTTCCGCTCAAAGTACCAAGGATGGGCCCAGTAAATTTCCCATGACCGTGATGAATTGGACCAATAGAACGACTAATGCACAGAATACCACGGATGGGGCTATTAAGTTACCCATGACCGTGACGAATTGGACCAGTACAACTACCACCGCGCAGAATACCACAGATGGGGCTCTTTAAGTCGCCCATGACCGTGGCGAATCGGACTGATCCTACTATTTCCGGGCAGACGTCGGCACACGCGCTTACGACGATCTTAGCCCTGGGCCGGACAGCGGAACGCAGACTTGACAGAAAAAGGTGTCACGCTCGGTGCTTCGGGAAGAGAGACACGAGGCGCACTTGTGACGGGATCCCACCCCTAGAGATGCTCAGCTTTCCGATCGCAGGTCTGTGATGAGTGTCCACGGCCAGACAAGCTCCCGACATGCATTGGCGCCAGCTCCTGACACAGGATAGACGGGCACGAGCCTGCTGCATCCAGGGACCGCGTACGCCACGTTATGATCCCAGGTCAGTGATGATGTGCCACGACCACACGCCCCGATCATGGAGACGAGAGCACGCTCCAGACACAGTGCTGAGAGCGAGAGACGACCCCACGACGGGACCCCGACCCCCGCCCTCGGCCACGCTCGGACAGTTCGCCTGACTCCAGAAGCGCTCTCTCGCTACACAGAGACAAGAGACACGAGAGGAGCATAAGACGACGTACCAGTACCGATGGGACGCTATGCGATGGGGAGACCGGCTCAACTACGACTCTTCGTCGCCGTTCGAGTTCGCGGGACCGGCCGCCGAGACTGCACTCTTCCTCCCGGACTTCGTGGGACAGCCTTCACTCAAGACCTTCGTCACGGACGACGGGAGACAAGGTACGATCTACCCCCATGGCCCGGGCTGTAATGACGAGACGCAGTATGCACCGAGACGCCAGTTTGAGAACTTCCGTTCAACACGTCGCAGCCGCACCCCTCGGGACCGCCGGTCTGCCCCTACCAGTTCGGCCTCTTCACGCAGGATACCGCGGGATTCCCCGGCGCTTCTCCGCTCACGCCGTCGCAAAACAGTGGAAGACGAACCCCTTCCAGCGCTGCTTCCTCTTCTCGTCGGGCCGCTGCGGCGTCTGAGATCACCGGTCGTTCGGAGGAGTTGGACGCCCCTGTTCCTCCCGTGCGCTTGACGTACGACTCCATCAGCTTGGTCCCAGAGGACTCCGTTTCGGAGTTGCTTGGCGATGTCGGCGCCTCTCCTTCACAACGCTCGCAGTCCCAAGATGAGGTGATTTTGCCGCCAGCTACGCTGAGCCATAGAATGGAGACTCTTCGGGCCTTGGACGAAGCTGCTCACATCATCGCGTTGTGTCTTCCCGCAGAAGACTGCCCTCCTTCTCCCCCGCCAAGAAGAGAGCTTCGGCCTTCGTGGACTCCGAGCGCCAGGCCAAGCGCTTCAAGTCTCTTCCTGAACCGCCTGGTTCCGGAACCTACACAACCTGCCTTCAGGGCGCCTTGGGAGGCACCGGCATCTTCGCTGACACCAGGTGGCCGGCGGACCTGTCTATGGCCTTCCGTCAGACGTGGTACGTGGGACATTTGCAGAGCTTCGCCTGCCCACTCCCGGCGGTGGACCCTCCGGCGCTGTCCTGTGATAGTTCTCTTCGACGACGTGACTCCACTTCTGGACTTACACAGACTGCTTCCCTCTTCCGCATCTCCCTGGCCTCTGCGGGTTCCTGGACCTGGTGACGCAGGCCATCATCCATCGTGTTGAGGAGGTCTGGAATCCTACCATCTCACCGCTTTGGCCGACATCCTCGCCTTGGCAGTTTCCGGCAACCGGGCCTTTTTCCTTGCTGCTATCAACGCCATGCGCCGAGATATCATCCTGCACGCTTGCTCGCTGCCGACCGAGTTGATGAATCAGCTACGCCGGGCGCCTCTTGGTGGAGAACTCCTTTTCGGTCCTCCTGGCAGACCATCAAGGAGGCTAACAAGGCCTTGTTCCCCAGCCACGTCGCTCCGACCCGCTTTCAGTCAGCCCGCAGGGCCGTGGGTCGAGCCCTGCGTACCGCCAGACCCGCCTTCACGACTTGGTCCAGCAGAAGGGGGCCACCAGGAACAGGACCATGTTGGATGGAACCGCCTTCCAGAGACACCGACGCAGGCTGTGTCGCCGGACTGCAGCCGACCTTTGGGCCGGTTGGCAGGGACCACTCTTCCACGGAGACGCAGTTCGAGGTCAGCGCCGGCGTCGCGCGGTTCACAGCGTTGGCCATAGCAGCCTTCCAGGGACACTGACGCAGGACGTGCCGGCAGACCGCAGCAGATCGTCGGGCTGGATTGGCAGGGACCACGCTTCCACGGAGGCGTAGTTTCGTCCTCTGCGCTGGATGGACGGGGTGACGGTTCTGTGACACTGACGGCGCGGTCCTGGGAATGACAGTGGCAGCCACTTTCCAGCGTGCAGCAGATGGCTAGGAAGTAGGCAGTCTACCTTCATAGGATTAGGTGTCAGCGTGGGGAGAGGACGTTGTCCGACTGACATCACTGCATGGGCTGACATCGCTGTCCATCGTGTTACTGGATGCAGTTCAGACTTACGCACCTGGTTGGACGAAGTGTCTCGTCTCTTCGCATCCTTCTCCCGGTGGAACGCTGCTCCCCGTCATCGCATTGGCTTTGGTCCTCGCTCCACGGCGGCCAAGCACTACAAGTCTCCTCCTCAGCCGACAGGTTTGGGACCTAGCGGAGGTGGTCCGCACTTCTGCATGGAAACAACATGGAGAACTGTTGTTCTTCTCGGGCACCTGACCAGAGAAGATGGATGCACTCCCACCGGCTTTGCTATGCAAGTACACGCCCGGCGGTGGACGAGAGCACGCTGGTGCAGGCAGGGCGCAGCCAGTGGTCTGACAAGGATGAAACAAGAGCCTTCCTGGTTCCGCATCTCGCTGGTGTGAACGGGGTTCTTGGATGTGACAGATGACACTGTGGAAGCACGTAGCCTGGGGCGCGATACCGGGAGAAGAGACGAGACGACAGCGTGGCAGGACCTTACAGTCACAGACCTTGGAGCTGGTCCTGCGTTCTGACTCCATGGCAGTACAGTCGACTCTTGCTCGTACCCAAGCCGGCAGATATGGCGGCCGATTTTCGACCTGTCGGCACGGAGCAAGTCCTTTCGGTGTCGCGGCAGAATGGAGACAGACAGAGCCCGGAGGGCAGTGGTGTGTCTCCAGGACTGGTTGCAGCTGTATGACCGACTATTGCGGAACCAGTTGGCAAGCACTTGGCGGATGGCAGAGGTTCCTGCGCGCGATTCTTCGTCGACTAGGCTACTCGGTCTACGGGGCAGGTCCTACATGGTACCTTCACACGGATTCCAGCGAGGATGGAATTCTTGGCCGTGCTGCTCGAGTAGGACTTCCAGTAGGATGGGAGGAGTGCAGAGTAGGAGCGACCCTCAGAGCCTTCCTTTCGGGTTGATTGTTAGAACTGCTAGCACGCCAGCGGATCGTCTTCCCCAGGCAGACACTTCATCTGGTTGGAGAGGAAGCGCTACGGCTGGTTCTGGGGAAGATTGTTGTACACAAGGGATGTGCTAGTGCTCTTCGAGGCTGGTTGCTCTTGGAGTCGTCGCTACAGCCAGATATCTTCCAGCTACCCTACTCGCCATCAAGAATCAAAATTCTGAGGTCCTACGCGTGGTTGTCCGGCATTCCCTCTTGGCTAGAGGCTTCGTGGGCGCTATGGTGGAAGCGAGGTCTGCAGCCACAAGGAACGCCTCTCGTTATGTCTACGAAGGTAGGTGGGCATTCTCCAGGCTCGGTGCGCCTCGTCCCTTCACCAGTCATGGTCATCTCTTACCCACGTACCCTCCTCTGCAGCTCCCCATTCCACGCACGATGCTCAAGCGGCCGTGACAGGTGCTGTACCATCCGTGCCCAGAAAGTCTCCTTCTCCATGCCTGGAGATTGTGCGGCAAGCCCTCACCAGCAGAGGTTTCTCTAGTGCGGTAGTGGATGCTATCGCTGCAGCCCGCATACCCTCAACCAGACGAGTTTACAAGGGAAGATGGCGAGTGGTGTGTGACTGGTGTTGTGATAACCTTCTCTTCCCCACGGACTTGACGATGCCCGGGCTGGCGGAGTTCTTCCTCTGGCTATTCACCGACCAGGGACTGGCTCTAATTACCCTTTGCCATGATCGCCAACACCTACCGGCACTTGGGCCGGCCCGACCCTGGTAGCTACAAAGACCTCGCCAATCTGATGGCCCACTTTGGTCTGCAACGCCCGGCGCTGCGTTCGCCTTTGCCGAGATGGGATCTACCATGGGTGCTTACGTGGCTCAACTCAGTCCGTTTTAAACCTCATTTGGCACGTATGCTGGACGTGACTCGGAAGACGTGCTTCCTCTTGGCCCTAACCACGGCTTCCAGGGGCGGTGAATTTCACGCGCTGTCGACACGCCCAGATTGCTTGCAGTTCCAGACGGAAGGCTCCGTGCAACTGCTACCTGAACCGACCTTCCTGGCCAAGACGCGGTCGCCTTTGGCTGCCCCTCAGATGATGACTATTCGCCCTTTACGAGTGACAGACTCCAACCGGGAGACCAGAGAACAGGACCCGGTGAGAGCCTTACGTGTGTTCCTGCGCCGGACCAAGCCTCTGCGCAGAGGACGCACCCGCCTGTTTCTCCCTCTGTCCCCAGGTAGACGTGACATCTCAGCCCAGACCATCTCCTCCTGGCTCCGATGGGTGATTCGCTCTGCCTATCAGGACCTCGCCCCTGATGCAGCCAAACGTATGAACATCAGGGCGCATGAGGTCAGAGCCATGGCCGCAAGTCTCGCATTCGACCGCAACTGCACTGTCAAGGACTTTGTGGAGGCCGTGGGATGGCGAGCTGAGACTACCTTCACCCGCTTCTACCTGAGGGACCTCTCCGCCCAGCGGCAGAACCTTTCCCTGGTGGGAGACATCGCAATGGCGCAACACTCCCTCCCGGCGCCGTAGGTATCTTGGCTAAAATTATTGGAAGTTTGCTTTGGGAGGGCGGGTCTGAGGGCCAGTGTCTTTGGTGTTAGGGGCACTATAGCGGCATCCACCTCCTCTTCGGGATTCTTCCTATCAGTAATACCATCGGTAATGTGTTTTGAGGAAACAAATGAATTTGTTTCCTCAAAACACATTACCGATGACATGACTAACTGGAAATAGTCTACTTGCTTACCAATTTTAGCCTAAGACCCAAAGGGTCCCCCCAGGAGGCTCTCGGGGATCCCTGATAGGGACGAGAGAGCTTTCGGGGATCCCTAACAGGGACGAGAGTAGCCTCCCCTGCCCATCCGGTCAGGCGCCCGGTGGTGTCTCCTTTAGCCAGTTGTCTACTTCGCTGTTAGCGTTCGGACGCTTTTACCTGAGCCTCTGACCCTTGGAAAGACTGTGTACGGTTCGACCGTCCCTTACCGGCCTGCCTTCGCCTAGCCTCTCGTCTACCGCTTCTGGCGTGGCCTCCGTCTTCTCTGCTAGCCCTCGTCTGTGCCTCGTGCTCTTGGCTGGCCCTGGAACCTTCTAGGCTCCCGTCGTCGTCTCCCTGCCATTCCGCCATGGACAGGTAAAGTCTCGGCCGTTTCCGACGTCTCGCCTGGCTGGGTCGGACGTCGGGCTTCGCTCGAGCTACTGTTGGTTTCTCTCCGCATTTCACGGTGAGTTTCGAGTGTTTCTTGATTTCAAAGCTTTATATGGCGGGGTTCGTTACCCGCCCCCGGTCGCCTTTCATGTTTGGGTATGGGCTGCAGTTATCTAGTGCGCCTCTCCCCAGTACGTCGACCTCCAGTGACCTACTGTCTGGTACTTTGTGCTTCGTCACTCTGCCGTTCCGCCATGGAAAGGTGGAGTATCGGCCACTTCCTACGTCTCGCCTGGCTGGGCCGGACGTCGGGCTGTGCTCGAGCTCCTGTTTGTCTTTGCATTCACCGTCAGTTTCGCGTGTCTCTTAATTTTCGAAGCCTTAAATGGCGGGGTTTGTTACCCGCCGCCGGTCGCTTTTCATGTTTGGGTTTGGGTTGCAGTTGCCAAGTGCGCCTCTTCCCCGTTCGGCGACTTCCAGTGACCTAGTGTCCGGTGCTTTGTGCTTCGTCCCTCTGCAGTTCCGCCATGTAAAGGTAAAGTCTTGTCCGCTACATACGTCTCCCCCGGCGGGGCCGGACGTCGTGCTTGGCTCGGACTTCTGTTTGTTTTCTCTCCGCATTTAACGGTGAGTTTTGCTCGTTAATTCGGAGCTTTATCTGGCGGCGTTAGTTGCCCGCCGCCCGTCACCTTTCATGTATGGGTATGTGTTGCAGTACCAAGTGCGTTGCTGCCCAGGACGGCGGCTTCCAGTGGCCTGGTGTCCGCCATACTGTAGACCGGGTGCCACCTGCTCCTCTGTCATCGGCTGCGCTGGCTGCCCTGCTTGACTGGAGGTTCTTGGTCTCTACTCCGGTGTTCCACCGCCGAGCGACCCGCGACTTCCGCCTCCTTGGGACCTTCCGCGGCACGGCGGAATTGTTCCAGCTGCCCTCGGACATGGGATAGCCACTCCTCTCGTCCCTGGTAAGTTTGTAGCTTATTCATAGACGCGTTAAGCCCGCTGACTCCTCCGGCGAGTCGCCAAGCTGGCTACGTGCCCCCCTCCCGTAAAAAGGAGCCCCGGGCACCGCGACCATGTCGCCTTAGTTCACGCGTCGGCCCCTCGGCCAAACCTCAAGCCCGCTGACTCCTCCGGCGAGTCGCCAAGCCGGCTACGTGCCCCCCTCCTTGAGCCCCGGGCACCGCGACCTTGGTCGCTAATTAGTTAAGCGTCGGCCTTTGGCCCTTCTTCTAAGCCCGCTGACTCCTCCGGCGAGTCGCCTAGCTGGCTACGTGCCCCCCTCCTTGAGCCCCGGGCACCGCGACCTTGTCGCCTGTTACATACAAAAAAAAAAGAAAAAAAAAAAAAAAAAAAAGAAGAAGTTGACGCTTGGCCTCGCGGCCCCTCTTGAGCCCGCTGACTCCTCCGGCGAGTCGCCAAGCCGGCTACGTGCCCCCCTCCATGAGCCCCGGGCACCGCGACCTTGTCGCTAATTAGCTTAAGCACCGGCCTTCGGCCCATCTAAGCCCGCTGACTCCTCCGGCGAGTCGCCTAGCTGGCTACGTGCCCCCCTCCTTGAGCCCCGGGCACCGCGACTTTGTCGCTAACTAGTCTACGCGTCGGCCTTCGGACCTGCTCAGCCCGCTGACTCCTCCGGCGAGTCACCAAGCCGGCTACGTGCCCCCCTCCTTGAGCCTCGGGCACTGCGACCTTGTCGCCTATTGTTGACGCGTTGGCCTCACGGCCCCTCCTAAGCCTGCGGACTCCTCCGGCGAATCGCCGAGCCGCTTTGTGCCCCCACCTTGAGCCCTGGGCACCGCGTCCTGGTCGCCAATTAGTTCGCGCGTCGGCCTTCGGCCCCAGCTTAAGTCCGTGTGCCCCCCTCCTTGAGCCGGGCACCGCGACCTTGTCTCCTTCGTTCTCACTTCGGCACTTCGACCTCAGTCTCTGGGCCCGCTGACTCCTACGGCGAGTCGCCTAGCCGCTTGTGCCCCCTCCTTGAGCCCCGGGCACCGCGACCCTTATCTCCTGTTGGTACCCTACGTGGCTTATGGCCCCTCCCTCCAACCCGCTGACTCCGCCGTCGAGTCCCCAGCCAGCTTCGTGCCCCCTACTTGAGCTTCGCGCACTGCGTCTGGATCGGCCTTCGTGTACCTCGGGACTTCGGGCCGTTTCCCCTGGCGCCTACGGCCTTCCACGTTTCACCGGTTCTCGTCTGTTCACCGAAGTGAAGCTACGTCGCGCTGTTAGCGCTTGGTTGGGTGCCCCTAGGGGTACACCCAGTGCAGTGGGGTTCGACTTCCTCGCCCTCGTCGCCTGGATAGTTGCGGCGCCCGACGGTCGTCGCCCGCCCCTCGACTCCCTCCGGGGTCCCTGTCGACCTTTGCCTGGTGCGGCGCTGTCGTTCTCCTCGGGACATCCTCTTCCCCGCTCCCTGCACCCTTCGCCTCCGGCGTCTCCCCGACCCTCTCCGGGGGATGACTCGGCGTCCTGCGTTCGTCTCTGGCCTGCTGGCGTCTTAGCCTTCGGCTCCCCGGTTCGCTGGCCTCTCGCTCCCTTCGTGCTCGCGGCCTCCGGTGGTTCCACCGGCGCCCGTGCTTGCGGCAACCCTTCCCAGCTCTAGCGGATCTTCCGCGTGGCTTCGAACCCTCCGCCCCTTGCCTTCCTTCGTTCGTGGCGGCCTGGCTCCTTCTTGACCATCTCCCCTGATGCGACGTTGCAGCTCTACCGTGCTCCTGTGGGTACCCGCGCCCGTCGGCCCTGCCTGGCAGTCTCTGAAGGAACCCTTCTAGGCCTGTGGGCCCAACGCCACCCTTGTGGATTGGGTTCCCGCCCTTTCGGACCAAGGCCCTCGCCCTTCGCGCGCAGGTCTCCGCTCTTCTTTGGGAAGTTGCGATGCTGCTCATCGCTCGGCACGGCTCCCCCGCCTCGGACCCTTTGCATCGCCTTCAGCCCTTGGTTGTCGCCGCCAGCCTGGACCTACCCGTTGCTTCTACGCGTCCCCATGCCTCCCGCCCCCGCCTTTGTCTTCGCTTGCCGTCGACGGGACCGTTTCCAGCTCGGCCTCCTTGGTGTGGTCTCCCCTCAGCCCTGGGTCCTTGCGTGGATCGTGGATGCCTTGGTTGCCCGGGACCTTCGATCTTCCGCCAGCCATTCTCCTCCTTGGTCGACCTGCTTCTGCGGTATCAGTCGGTGGTTCCTCCTCGTAGGGCAGGGATGCTCTCCTCCTCCGGTTGCTCGCCTGGTCGCCCTGGTCAGCGCCTACGGTCCGACCTCTCGCCCTCGCCGTCTGTTCACCGGGGAATGGTTTTGGTGACCGTCCGCAACTTGGTGCGTCTTCACGAGCCTCGGATCCAGTCCTTGCCGTTCTAGCCCGTGGGTGGCTGCGGGCGCGGCGGTCCCCTCCTGACTGCGGCTCCAGCTCCTCCTCCTGATGAGTGCAGCGGCTGATCTCCTTCCCTCGGTCTTCTGTACTCCGCCTCTGGAGGCTGTCCTCCGGCGATCTCTCTACCCTAGTGCCGATCTCCCCTGTGCTGCGCTACATCGGCTTCGCTGGACGGACATTCTTAGCTCGGCTCCCGGATCCCCCCTGACCTCGCCACTGCCCCTCTCTCTCTGCGTGATTGCCGGTCTCGACGGTTGGGGCGCTCTTCTTCTCCCGAATTTCACGCCACTCTTGCCCCCTCGGCGGCCGCTCCGCGCCCCCCTCGCGAACCCTGATCTTCGACGCGCACAGCTCAATCCGCCTGGGACACCTGGCCGTTCCGCCTACAGTTGGCCTCCCCCGCCCCCGCGACATCCCTCGCGACTTGGCTCGACTCGATCTTCCTGCGGATCACTCCAGGACTCCATCGTCCTTCTACAGAAACACCCCTCATTCGAGGGCTTAAGCACTTCATGACGCAGGCACAGCGCTCACACCAGCATCTCCCAGCAACCTTCTGCCTTCTCCCTCACATCTGTATCACGCACCCTCTCTTCGCGCGCTGCCCTGCCCCCCCCCCGCGGACAAGCACGACTCGGTCCTAACCTCACCAGACCCGCCTCAGCTCAGCGCTGTGTATCACCCTCGCTTCACGTACGGGCCAGCTCCACTGCTCTACCTCTTGCAGCTACCGGATGGCCGAGCATTTCTTCACACGAGCACTCCGCGCACCCTACGACTGGGGACCCATCTCCTTCGCTGGTTCATCCCGCCATCTATCGCCTAAGATTCGGTGCCAGGACTCCACCACCCAGCTCGTCTCCTGTTCTAGTGTCGATATCACACGAAGTCAGAGACCCCCCCCAACATACCCGGCTTCCACTCTTCATCTCCCATAGTGTATCCCGAACCCGCACTGAAAGATACAAACAATTGGGGATAATAAATACGCTCTACGATGCGCTTTCGCCCCCACCCCATTGGCGCCACTACACCTGGCGAACTGAGATACCCTTTCTAAAACACTACCCCCCTCACCACCGCCGCCCGGTCACTTAGACGATCAATCAGAAGCTCACCTGCTTCAAGCCACTCCCCGGGCATAATCGCTAGAACGCTCAGTCCATCTCGTCTCCCCGCCCCGCGTCCCCAGCACCGTGTTCTTCACCGGATACCTGTATCACATGTAATGTGAGAGACGACAGATATTCCACACCCGATACACATCTTGTCATGTCACTCAGATGTCTCGCTCTCCACGGTCTCACATACTGCAAAAGACCTGTCACTTCTACTTGTCTGCCCCTCGTCACTCGCATGCCCTCTAATTTCCCGCCAGGATCGAGCCCGCACCCGACAAGAACAGCTGTCTCTACATTCCACCACATCCTCGCCACTTTGTGACAACGAGTAGTCTTTTCCTAACGCTAATACCGCCCTGGCGCGATGTTTGTCGCGTAGATGATTATGAAGTCACAACCTTATGTTGCCCCACTGGTAGTCTATGTGTTCCCGACCATGATCGACGTCCACTGCACAGGGACCCCCCAGTCAGCGGTTCGCTATTCACCTGACACCGCTGAGTACCCCTATCTAAGATCCGTGTTCGCTGTGACATCTCTCCAGAGTGTGAATAAGTTGCCGCTAGTCTCTCGTGCCCTGGTGCCTGTTTACTGATTCCCCCGCCGCCGAATCTGTCTTTGTCTCTGCCTGCACAGATCAGACCCAATCATCTCTCCGACGTGTACTCCTCAGCTTCAGCCGGATCACGTTCTTCACTCATGCCCTGATCCATTCATGTGTGCGTACTCGCGCTGTGCCGACGCGCCCTGTCTGAGGTAATGCTGAGATTGTCCCCTCCGCTGACATCACGCCCCCCGCAAGCCGCCTACGCTCATCACTTGCTCGGTCCGTTCGCCGCTACGACCACTAGCGCCGTGCATACAGGTATCTGCCTCGTCTCCTCTGGCCCTATGGCCGCTGGTTCTCGCGGATCGCTGCCTTGTCGTCTGCGCTCTCGGAGAGTCTGCCATCTTCTCGTCCACTGTGGATACTCGCTCGCTAGATGGATTGAGCCTCTGCATCGTGTGACTTCGTTGTACACTATGGGAGTAGCCTGCTCGTTCGATGCTATTCCGTTCTAGAACGACTCCCGTCTGCAGTCTGGCCACCGTTCAATTGCGTGTACGATGACGGACCCGCTCCCGTCGTATCGCGATCACACCCGGGCCATGACATCTTCTCCAACGCCGGAGCCCCGTGGAGTCGGTGTCCTCTCTGACAGCAGACTCCTTGTGTCGGACGACTCCCTTCACCAGCGTCTACGCTCCGCCTTAATCGTCGACCCGTTGACGAGTATCGGCCTCGTTGCATCCGCTTGACACTCTGTCCGCGCCTTGTCTCCTGCTCGTATATAGCACGTGTCCAGCGTTTCCTCGCTTCGTTGAAACTCCTGCAGCAGACGCTCAGTCTGTCGGCACCATCTCTTCTTGCGTCGTACAGATACCGTGCTCCAGAGCCATCACCCTCATCGTCATGTTATCCAGAGTCCGTGATCCGGTGATCTCCATTACGCGAGAGCCATCTTCCTGCACAGCCGCCTGCTGTGTGTTCCTGCCGTTCCACAGACGATCACACTACCTCACCGTATACGTGCGTTCCTACGACTCTCCTAGCGTTCCGTGTCAGGGGGTGAAATTTGGGCAGCCCACTGTAGGTCATCGTCCCCTCCTCTCTTTTGTCCGCACCACTCCAGCTCCTTGTGTCTAGTTGATGAGAACGGCTTTTCAGATCAGACTGCCCTTCAATCGTTTCATCTGCTACAATGTTGCTATACTCGCACTCCTCTCACGCGCCTCCCACTCACCGCGAATGGAGCACCTCAATATACTTTCACTATCACGCGATTATTATTATGAACTTACTCGCCCAGACTGGACTAACCTAATTGGTAATCTTTGCGGCCACTGAGTGATCCCGGCTACTCTGCTGAGATGTGCTATTGTGAACTCGCTTGCCACGATCTCGCGCATTGATGACAGTACTCGCAATCCTCCGCGGCACGCGAGCTCCTGTGTGAGACTACAGGACTACGCGCGCACCCCCGGCATGTTCGCTCGTTTCCCAGACGTGACGTCTTCTCCGCGCTCGAGCGGCAGGTATCAGGTCACATTGTTACTCATGAGACGCGGGTCTAGCAATCTCGCACACCAACAATAGCGCTTTCCTCATTTTACTATACGCTTTCCACAGCGGACTCACTGTATCTCATAATCATTCTCCGCTGGTATGTGCGCTCAAGAATAGTCCACTGCCTGTGTAGACATAGACTTCTCTCTCCCCTCCAGGGCGCCCCGCCTCCATCAGCCCGCCACGACGAGATTCGGCCAAAAGCGTAATCATGAAACGTACACTAGTCAAGTATAATACGAATGAGAGTCGTTGTCCTACCCCCGTCGGACGCAGAAGATAGGCTCAAACGCTCGCTAAGAGCCGACGCGTCTCACGTCACCTAGCATCCAGGAGTCTTGTAGATATCTAAATCAGTGTGCTATTTCTGCTCGCCCCGACACAAGCACATATATCCTCATCTCTTCGCTCCTCGATAGATCTGATCCTGAGTGAAAGTATGTCCTCTTCCGGAGTAGAAATGTGTTTTGAGGAAAATCCAATCAGGAAATGAGGAATGGTTATATCCGCATCTAGTCATTAATCTCGTGTCCTAGGTTGTGAGCGTAAAAGACCGTGCATACAATACTTACACGATGAATATCTACTTGAGACTACGGAGGGTATCATACATCACTATCATCCGAGCTGTGTCACCCACAGCATGTCCTCAACCCGGCCTCACAATGATGAACGTAGATAGTAATCGGCACTAGTAAGCGACCCCGGCGAACCACTAATCCCTAAACGGGCGACCCCCCTAACCACCCCACCCCCAACCCCCTGCATCCCCGCGCCCTTGGGCCACAGCGCGGAGGCGTGGGACTATCACGTCATAGTCCACATGCGCTCCGGGCTATCCCAACCACGCTCTAGACTCTCTCCGTCCAGAATACTCCCGCGCGCATCCAACCACCCCCGAGACCGCTACTAACTGCCCGCGGAGCGCCCATATATCATCTCTCGGAGCTCACTTATGAGATAGTACTATACCTGGGCTAAGACAAGGTCAGATCACCTCTTTTTCCAGCTCCTGCTATAATGAGCTTACCATAGTCTCATCAGCGTGCTAAGCTCTCGCCTCGTTTCACGACTAAACTCATCACATTTTACGAGACCTAAACTCTTTACCTCTTCTCGCACACTATAAAATGATATCCGTTTTCAATATCACTCTCACTATACCTCTCACACACCAACCAATCGGCTATCTTACTTCGGAAGGTTCCCTACACACCCACCCTGCGACTCTGCGATGCACTACGTTCGCCTAAGCAACAACTATCTCTGAGGACCCTCTACGTCAGACGCTCGCTAACTCCGGATCCCACATATCTGGGCGCGCGCTCTATAAGCGGCGAGGGATACCCTACGGGGTATCCGCACCCATGAACCTACTGGACAGCCACCCTCACCCACTGCAACTACTCCCCACCTTCAATACTCGCGTCACAACCAATCTTTCGCGCGCACACTATCAACTATTCTCGCGCCTCATTTCGCATCGCGTATCACCGTTCTTCATCTATCCCAAGCCTCACTCTACACCTTCACACCGCGTAACGCCTATATTTTTCATCTAATCAAAGCTTCAATCGGTCTTAATACTAGTCATCATACCTTAACTTTTATATTGCCACTACCAAATTATCGTCGTACCGTCCTCCTTGGCTCGTCTTCTGGCACTCGGTGCTAGGGCGCCCGCCTCTAGCCTAGACACACAGCCTAACCCCAGTGTCGCCCTCC
Organism: Semisulcospira habei; assembly: GCA_036245525.1. NCBI lineage: Eukaryota > Metazoa > Mollusca > Gastropoda > Semisulcospiridae > Semisulcospira > Semisulcospira habei. The sequence continues at coordinate 208,851,601 of BTPG01000002.1, read as the reverse complement.
ATTCCCCATCCACCATCTCGGGACCATTCCCGACATCCACACCCCTGCGGAAGCATACACACCCTCGCGATAGCTCTCATTAGATAGCCCCAGCTCGCGCCCTTAAGGCTTGTGTAACACGCCCGACACCCACGCCGGTCACCTATAGAATTCTCGGTCTCGTCGTCTTAACCTAGTGTGGCATTCCCCCCTCAAACCCCCCCCGCCAGGTCGTTCGTGTCTCTACGACCGTCTGGCAGCGGTCCGTTACTCTACGCACTCGTGCCATCTGTGTTCCCACGGCCTTGGCCCTAACGCCTTTCACCCACTGTGGGTCACTCTTCATCAGCTCGGTGTTTGCGCTACCTTAGCACTCCGCACTGCTTGAGCACCTCTCCACCAGCGTTCATTGTGCTGCTCTGCTCCGACTCACACCCCCGCACGCTCGCCCCCCACCCGCCGAGGTCCTGATCATGCAGCGCCTTCACGTTGACCGCCTCTTTGCCACGAACCTCGTGTCGCCATTGTCCTGAACTTCTGCTTCAGGAATAAGGAGAAGAGTACTGAAAAGAAAGAGAGACTCTCCTGCTACTCTCGGAGTGCCTGTGTTCGGCTTGGACGCTGCCTGTGTTTCGCGGTGCTGTGCCCAGCTTCAGGGACCAGTCGGGCCTGTGATGCCTGTGCCTACCCGGCACCGGCCTCCACGTGGCGTGGGTGGGTAGTCCACTCGGTCCCTGACTGAGTGGGCTAGCAGACGGGTGCCATCTTTGTCCAGGATTAGGACTTGATGTCAGCAGATATGTTGTTCAGTCTTTTTCACTGGTCCGGTTTTTAAGGAGCTGTGCTTACCCAGGTCTTACCATGTTGGATTGGTCCTTAAAAATACGCGTGAGCTTTTGGTCCTTTGGATCCCAAGTGTTTGCCGTGCTTGGAGACCCGTGTCGGGGGAGAAGAGGATCCTGGTGGCTGAAACACTCCACTTTGGCCTTGACTTCTGCCTAAACGGGAGGCTAGTCGTACCGGCCTAGTCAATCGGCTCTTGTCACGTCGAGCCCTATCCCCCTGTTGACATGCGGGTTGTTATACGGAGCACCATGGTATAGCCTCTGATGCTGATTGGGTGCTTTACGCCAGTATTCCCCTGTATTCAACAGTGTGATAGAAGGCGGTGGCTCAAACGGTTCAATCGGGCTTACCCCCTTGAGTATATCTTTCGGGCAGTCTCCATTGTGCGTCAGCTGGAGACCCGCCGACAATTGCACTTTCCCTTGTTGGGCTCGGTGGCGGGCGGGGACCCCCGGGGGATGAATATCTATAATACTATAATATGGAAAATATCAAAAAACCAAAACTGGCACCAAAGCGGCACATAGCCACTGACATTGACCTTGAAAATGATAGCGACTCTGATTGTGGGGAAGCGACGCCTCAGGTTTCGGCCATCTGGCCTCGCTTTCTCATTATCCACAGCAAAGTTAAAGAGAAGCCTGTTTCCAAGCTGCACCCTTTCCTGGTGGGGGAGACCCTCAGGAGCCGTGTTGGCAGGCCTGAGGCCCAGCGCCTCAGGTCTGGTGACTTGTTGGTAGAGTGCCGTACCCGGGCACACTCCAATGGGCTACTGAGGCTCTCCTCCATCGGAGACACTCCAGTGGAGGTCACTCCCCACAAAACAATGAATTCCTCTAGAGGAGTGATTAAAGATCAAGCATTGGCCGAACTGTCTGAAGATGAACTTGTACGGAACCTTAAGTCACAGGGGGTGACCTACGTCAGGCGCTTCATTTCCAAACGAGGTGGTAGGGAGATCCGTCTCCCTACCATCATCCTGACGTTTGGCACCCCCACAGCTCCTACTACCATCTGGGGAAGTTACTACTCCCTAAAAGTGAAAAAGTACGTCCCTCTCCCCCTTCGGTGCTTTAAGTGCCAAAAGTATGGCCATGGGCAGAAGACATGCCGCCAGGCAGAGGCCCTATGCGCCCGTTGCACTAAGCCCGGACACTCTGCTGAGTCCTGCACAGCCATCCCCCTGTGTGTGAATTGCCAGGGGGCGCATATGGCTTCGGACAAGAAGTGCCCTCGTTGGATCTCCGAGTGCAGGATTCAGCAGGTGCGTGTGGAGAAGGGGCTGTCCTTTGCGGACGCAAAAAAACTGGTTGACGGTCCTGGTGCAGCTGAGGCGGCGCCAAACTCAAATAACAACTTTGTGTATACTTTCAGTGCTGCGGTGGCAGGCAAGCGCCCCACCAAAGACTTCTCTTGTCAAACCCCAACTTCTTGGTTGGGGGCGGAGCCTCGGATCCTCTCACCCCTGGAGAGTAATCCTCCTCCGGTGGTGACGAGGAGCCAGGGAACGCAGAGGGCGGACGCTACCGGTCCGGTGGCACCGCCTTCTGCTGCCCCTAAGCCTCAGCCCCCACCCAAACCTGCTAGTTTGTCAACACCAAAGGTTTCTGGCTCTGGTCAGCCTTCTAAGGCCGCTAACTCTAGCGGCAGGAACGCTGCCCAGGACCAGAAGTCAAAGAAATCTATGGGACCGCCGTGCGCACGGGCCCAGAAGGGGAACATTGATGTCCCCCTTCAAAACAAATATGCTGCGTTGGAGGAGCAGATGGAGGGAGTGGAAGTTGTCGATGCTGCGGCAGCTCCACCCCCTTCATCTCCTAGGAACCAGAGGAGGCCCGGGAGCCGGCCCCCCTCTGTTTCTCCGACTCCTTCCAAGGCAAAGGACAAAGGGGGGAAAAACTCCGCACCCCCAGATAAGACATAATCATGGACTCTCTGCTTCAGTGGAATTGTCGTGGTTTTCAAGCTAACTTTGAGGAATTACGTCTTTTAGTCAAGTGCTATAACCCCTCAGTAATATCTCTTCAGGAGACTTACCTGAAGACTTCTGACCCTGTGTCCTTTAATGGTTTTAACGCTATACATAAAGGCTCTGATTCGGAGAGGCGCTCGGGTGGAGTGGCTCTTCTCATTAGTAGCCAAATTTTATGTAGCCCCGTTAGCATCGACACCTGTCTTCAGGCTGTCGCAGCTCGGGTTACCTTGAAGAAGACCATAACTATATGCAGTATTTACCTGCCACCATCCCTGCGGGTCTGTAGTAATGATTTTTTTAATTTAGTTGATCAACTGCCCCCTCCCTTTATTCTCATGGGGGATTTTAACGGTCACGCTCACCTTTGGGGTAGTGACCACTGTGATGGCAGAGGTCAGATGTTAGAAGATGTTTTTTCTCAACTTAATCTATGTGTCTTTAACGATGGTTCACCTACATACTCTAACCCAGGTTCAGGATCTAGTTCTGTTCTAGACCTCACTGTGTGTGATCCTTCTCTCATGCTGGACTTTGACTGGAAGGTTCACGATGACCTGTGTGGTAGTGACCACTTCCCAGTAGTCCTGTCATCGGTCAGCTGTGGGGAGGATCCGCCGGTGGGGCGCTGGAATCTTAAGAAAGCTAACTGGCCTCTGTTCGCCTCCCTCTGTCAGTCTCGTCTTACAGAGGAGGTGGTCATGTCATCTGAAGAACCTATTTCTTCTTTTACTACTATTTTGTTGGACGTAGCGGGTGAAACCATCCCTAAAACTTCCGCATCAGTCCCTCGAAAGCCGAGAGTACCATGGTTCAACGAAGAGTGCCGCAAGGCCCAAATAGTGCGCAAATCTGCTCAGCGACGTGCTTTCCGTAATCCGTCGCGAGTAAATATTTTAACCTTTAAAAGACAGAGGGCGAAAGCCCGTTACATTTTTAAACGTGAACGCCGTGCTTCCTGGAGACGCTTCGTCTCATCTTTAACTTCTCGGACTCCGTCCCAGAAAGTATGGAAGGCTGTTCGGAGAATTAGGGGCAGAGGTGGCTCGGCTTCTGTTGGCCATCTTAGAGATGGTGTCAGTTTGGTTACAGATAAAAATGCTGTGGCCAATTTGCTTGCCTCCACCATTGCCCATAATTCTTCAACGGAGCATTATTCACCTTTCTTCCAGAGAGAGAAGGAGAAACGAGAGTCTTGTATTTGTGATTTTGAGTCCGATAACTCAGAAGACTATAATGTCCCGTTTACATTATCAGAATTGCAGCAAGCTTTGCAGAAATGTAATGACTCTGCTGCTGGCCTAGATACCGTCCACTATCAATTCCTAACGCATCTGCCTGAGAGGTCACTCCTTGTACTTCTCAAGGCCTTTAACCATATCTGGAGAACTGGTCATTTTCCGCCGTCTTGGCGCCAGGCTGTGGTTGTACCGATCCCCAAGCCGGGTAAGGATCCTTCCGACCCGGGCAACTACCGGCCTATCGCTTTGACATCATGTTTATGTAAAACTATGGAGCGCCTGGTCAACGCCCGCCTGGTGTGGCATCTTGAGTCACAGGGTCTCCTCACAGACCTCCAGTGCGGTTTCCGGCGCTTCCGTAGTACAACTGACCATTTAGTCCGCTTTGAATCATTTATTCGAGATTCTTTTGTCAACAAGGAGCATGTCTATGCAATTTTTTTCGATCTTGAGAAGGCGTATGACACTACCTGGAAGTATGGCATAATGTCTGACTTGTTGGACATGGGTTTTAAAGGGCACCTGCCCGTTTTTATTCACAATTTTTTGACTAACCGGTCGTTCCATGTCCGTGTGGGCTCCACCCTCTCCGACTCCTTTGAACAGGAGATGGGTGTCCCACAGGGCAGCATTCTATCTCCTGTTTTATTTAGTATTAAAATTAATAACATTGTAAAGGCCGTCAAGGATGATTCTGAATGCTCTTTGTTTGTTGACGACTTTGCTTTGTGCGCACGTGGTCGAGGACTTGCGTCCCTTGAGAGGCGCTTGCAGCTGTGCGTTGATCGCATCCAGCGGTGGGTGTCTCTCAATGGATTCAAGTTCTCGCCCTCCAAGACTGTTTGTGTGCATTTTACTAACCAGACGAAATTTTTTCCAGAACCTAGCCTGAGCATTGCTGGAGTGCCAATTAAGGTGGCCGAGGAGGCAAAGTTTCTGGGGGTCATTTTTGACAAAAGACTTACCTTCCGCAACCATATTAATTACCTTAGAACCTCTTGTCAGAAGGCTCTCGACATTCTTCGTGTCGTCGGTCGTACTGACTGGGGTGCGGACCGTACTGTCTTACTTCGTCTGTACCGGGCCCTTGTTCGGTCCAAACTGGATTACGGCTCTGTGGTGTATGGCTCAGCTTCCAAGTCTGTGCTACAGCGTCTGAACACAATTCACCATCAGGGTCTGCGGATATGTCTTGGGGCCTTCAGGACGTCTCCAGTTCCTAGTCTGTATGCCGAGGCAGGGGAGCCTTCTCTCAAGCTCCGCCGCATCCGCCTCATGCTCAGCTACGTTCTGAAACTGAAGGCCCATCCAGACAATCCTGCCTATGATTGTGTTTTTAAACCATTGTTTGCAGAGATTTACGATACCCATCCGGGAGCTGTCCGTCCACTTTCTTTCCGTGTCCGACCTCATCTGCAGGCGGCCGGATTGGACCTGGACAGAGTTTCGGAATCCCTGCAACACATCACTCCACCTTGGCTCTTACCAGTTCCTGACATCTTGCTGGACTTGACTGCCCACAAGAAAGACTCTACTCCACCAGCCATATACCAACAGAGCCTCAATGAACTGCTTTCAATTTTTCCTGGCTATTGTCGCATCTATACCGATGGGTCAAAGTCTGAGGATGGGAGAGTGGCTGCGGCCGCAGTATCCTCTCGCCATCCTAGACGCCCATTTAAGCACCGCCTCCCAGACCACTCATCTGTATTTAGTGCGGAACTGCAGGCGGTTCTGCTGGCACTCAAGCATGCTTATCGATCTAGAGAAAGGAACTTCCTGATTCTGTCTGACTTTCTTTCTGCCCTGCAGGCCCTTCAGGGCACGGGAAATGACCACCCACTGCTGGTGCAGATCAGAGAGCTCCACGCGGACTTGATGAAGGAATATTATGATATCATTTTTATTTGGGTGCCAGGGCACGTGGGCATCGAAGGCAACAGGATCGCAGATTCTGCTGCCAACGATGCCCGCAATGACCCTGTCCCTGACACACAGACTGTTTATAGTGATTTTAGACATGTGGCTAGTGCGTACATAGCCCGTGAGTGGCAGTCCGAGTGGGACAAAGAGGAAGCTAACAAGCTGCATGAAGCCCTTCCTAAGTTGTCCGACGGTCTACCTTATCGCTGCGGCAGCCGCCGTGAGGAGACTGTCCTGGCTCGGCTCCACATCGGCCACACGTATGTTACGCACTCTTATTTACTTAAACAGGAGGAGCGTCCATGGTGTTATGCCTGCGACGAGCAGTACTCTGTTCAACACTTTTTGTTGTCTTGTGCTGATCTAATCGACACAAGGTATAAACATTTCACAGCAGACTCCTTGAAGGTTTTGTTCCGGGATGTGCCCCCGGACAAGATCTTCAGTTTTCTGAGAGAGTGCCATATTTTTAATAAGATTTGAGCGTTTATAGATTATGATGTTTCTATTATTTTGACCTTTTTGAGAGTCTTCCGACGTTTTCTTTAAAGACCTGTGCGACATTTTAGCCTGACATATTTTTAAGGTATATTTACATCATGTCTTAAGACCTTTCTTTTAGTCTGGCTGACCAGATTTTTACCCTTCCCGCCGTGAGATGGCCTTAGTTGCCTGCTCGGCGTTAAACCCAAATAACTAACTAACTAACTAACTGTGATGCCTGTGTGGTCTCCGCTCACGGACAGTGGACTGGGTCGAGTCTACCTTCGCCGCCATAGCTATTGTGCTTCTCCGCGGTGCGCCAGTTGGTCTGTGACCTGTGTGGGTTCCCCTGCTTCTCCATTATCAAGGTAAAACCTCGGTTATTGCCTACGACCGGCGCTCACGCCTTACACTTAACTTCGTCTGTACGCGTCGTTGCGCGGATTCGTATTGCGGGCCCGCGGGGGCACACTTGCTCGCATTTCTTTGTGCACTATGTTGCAGTTGGTGAAGCCGCACCTGCTCACGATGTGGACAGTTCCAATGGCCTAGTGACCAAACATGCTATTTGCCTTCCCTGTTCTGGCTGTGCCTCAACTCACCCATGCCTGGTCTGCGCCCCTGGCTGAAAAAACAGTGGACCCAGCTAGGGAGCTTCTACCGCCGACTTCGGCCGACGCCAGCACGGGTAAGGGGTCTAACACCGGTAAGCCCCACAGACCCGACAAGTGGCCCTTACCAGGTTGTAGAGCCTTCAACGCTGCAGCTTAGGTCGCGAGCCCGAGCTCTAGCGCCGGCAGCCACCACAGTCCCGTCGAGTGGTCTCTGCCCAGTCACATAACCTCCAGCGCAGAGAGCTAGGCCTCGAGACAAAGCCCCTGCACCGGTAGCCACCACAGTCCCGCCGAGTGGTCTCTACCCGGTTGTGCCTCCTGTTCGGCGCGAGATGAGACTCGAGAGCGAGCTGCAGCACCGGTGACCATCACATACCCGACGAGTGCTGCTTAGCAGGCTGTGGAGACTCGCCCGCCACACGATGCTTCAGTCACTGCCGCCTCCTTGGCCAAGGCAAGAGGCCAGCGCAGGCACAGGGATTCGGCGCCCCGCTCGAGTTCGGAGACCACGACCGGACAAGTCTGCTGGCCTGATGCACTCCCGCTCCCCAGTAGGAAGTAGGAGACCCAGCACGGGCGCGCAACGAGACGACATGCTCCGTCTACCCCCCGGCGCGGCCAAGCCTTGCTCAGTGGGACGAACCAAGCGGACTCCCGTAGCTTGACGACGTTCGCGCTCAAGGGACAGGTGGACTCGCCGACGGACTGCTTCCGCGCCTTGGAGGCATGCCGGCACCCGCTGATCGTCTTCCCACAGCGCGTCCTCCTGAGACCTCCCTCCAGGCTGACGTCCGCTGCAACCTGGGGTTTACGCCAGCACAGACAAGATAAGATGTCCCGCCCGCGGTCAGTGACTATACCCTCGGCGGGACGAGAATGCTGGACCTTGCGGCGCTTGCGTGACTTAGGCCGCAGGATGGGGGACTATGCCCGCCATCTCGAAGTACTGACAGGCCCACTATGTGAATGGCCCGCGACGTGCGGGCCCCCCATTCCTCGACTCTAGTCCAGCACAGACGTTCGGTGCCGCGCTCATAGGCAGTGACAGGGGACCACGAGTGGACAAGACTGCTGGACTAGTGTGCTCCTGCTCCTCGGGGAAGGGTAAGCGACGAGTCGGGATCTTGTTTGATTGCTTGAAGCTTCGGCGTCCCACTCCAAGTTCAAGTAATATTATTGGTTATCTCCACGGGCGACTAAGGCTGTCTCGCGGCGGAGGGTCAGTGAAATGAGTTCATGACCGGACAAGACTGCTTGGCTTACGTGCACCCGCTCGCCAGGTTAATTAGGGATGAGCCGGGTTCACGTCAATTTCGCACAACCGTCTACCCTTAGTATGGTGTGGACGGACCACGAAGTGGTAGAAGAACCAAGCGGACGTCCGTTCCTCTATGGCCGCCGCGCTTGCGGGACAGACCGCCGCTACTGCAGACTGGGTCCCGCACTTGGATCCTGCCAGTCACCCTAGGCCTGCCGTCGAGACTAGACTTTGGCCGACCGATCCTGCCACAGTCCAACAAAAGTGTTCCGCCTCAAGCCCGTTACAAGTTCCATCGCCACGGGCGAGACTACAGGAGCAGCGGTGGCCGCTTGCCTGACACTCGGGGACAGGTCATCTAGGCCTACACGGGCTACGCTTTATGCCTTCCGGCCCAGCACAAAGGTACGGCGTCCAACCCAGGGACGGTGCCTTACTCTGGACAGGATGAGACTGCGGGCCGTGGGCGTCCGCGCGGCGCTTAGACTTCTCCGAGCGTGGCCTCGACACTCCGCCTTCGGTGCGGCATCCAACCACTAGCAGGGTTTTTGTGGCGTGTACACATTGTAAGCGCTTACGGCTGGAAGGTAAATTAAGCGCTGTAAGCTAATGATCCGTTTTTATTCCTTAGTAGCTTTGGCGACGACACAGGGTATCTGCCGGCGCTCCTGGACATTAGCTCGGTTATCTACGGCTCTGGGTCGTGGTGCATCTGCCTGCGGAGACGGCGCTTGCCTACGCATGACTGGGCCTCTATTGTTCCGAGCTTCGATGATCAGAGACTCCCTCCTGTAGCCACGGTTATAAGCTTCCTGGCTTGCCGGTCTTCTCCTACCCCGCTGCGTACCACTCCTGGGTCAACGCCTTGCCGGCTACCACTTTGTGTGAACGGGGACTTCAGGATGCCCCTGGCGCTTCGACATCCCGACCTGGGTAGCGGCTACGACAGTCGACGCGCGCACTACGCTGTACAAGTTCGTCACCAACCTGTCCTTCGGCGGGGAGACCACCCGAGACTTCGCTTCGCAGTGCAGACTTGGACTGGGTTTTCAGCCTGGACTCGGCGACTTCCTAGATGATACGGAGCCGGTCAGTGACCTCCTCGGACTCCGTTGTGTTCTGGTCGTCCCCAGATAGAGAAGAGGACACCGTCTCCAGCCATTCCCTCCGCTTTACCTTCTACGGCGTGACCTGCCAGGGTCGCGCTCTTCCTGCGGTGGCTTCGCAGCCTCTGGGAGTTCTACTGTGGCTGTACTCCGTTGCAGACAGGACCAGTCGGACGTCTTCATGCTCCACATCGACATCCGTAGACGATCCCCTCTCGCCTAACCGGTCGGAGTCCTCCTTGGAGAAAGATCGAGATGCACTTGGGATCCCCTTGGCGGGCGTGGTTCCTGGTCTACGTGGGCAAGTTCAACCTCTCGTCTTCGCGCCGCTCCTCTACCTGCAGATGGAACCTTGCACGACCTCCTGAAGGGCAGCTTCCGAAGCGGCGAACCCAGCGCGGCAATTGTCTTTAGAGCAGGCGTTCTCCATCAGACGTCTTCGGCTGCGGGGATTGGTGAGTACCACAGCGGACCTTCTTCCCCTCGGACGTCTCTACTGCCCCCGCCTCAGCGGCTCCTACTTTGCCCCGGGCGACCCTCGACAAGCAATCTCGAGTCTCAGGTTCCGGTGCGACCGTTGCTACGCCCTCACCTTCTTCCACGGGGCGGATCCAGACTGGCGCGCGACGGGAGTTCCCTTTCCTCTCTCCTCCCAGGATGTCCCACGTGTCAACACAAGCCTCGCCACCGGGAGCGCTCCCCTGTTACTGAGATCCTACCCTGCCTCCGGCGGATGGCTTCCTGACTTCCTTGTCCAGCTTCGGGGGTCACGTTCCCGATGCCAGGAGCTTCTTGTTCCCTCTGTCAGTGCCACGGTGGTCGACTACTTCAGAAGCGAGGCGGGGCACGCTTCCTCTCCCTGTACTACCTTCGCTGCCACGGGTTCCATTGGTGCGAAGATCGTGACGTCGCTTTTGAGCAAGAGCCTTCCAGGGGCGTCTGCATGACTGGCCGACTCCGTCGCGTGTGTCGCGGCCAGCTTCTCCGCACAGAGTGGACGGGCCGTCCAGACATCATTCGGGTGATCTGCGCAGCGGACACTTCCCCATGATCGCGCCAAGGTGGAAGCGACAGCTTTCCCGCTTCGTCTCGCTGATTCCAGACTCGCTGGCCTGGGCAGTCGACGCTCTCTCCATCCCGTGGGACAGCCGGGTCGCCTACGCCTACCCGCCGACGATGCTTGTTCCCAAAGTCCTACTCAAGCGCAGAGGGTGGAACGCTACCCTGTTCCTGGTGGCCCCGTTCTGCTGGACCAAGTAGTGGACCACCGACCTCCTGAGCCTCGCCAGGGCTCCATCGCGGCGGCTTCCCACCTCGCGCACGATGCTCAAGCAACACAGCATGCGCTGTACCACCCGTGCCCTGAATGGCTTCTCCTTCCTGCCCGGAGTTGTGCGGCAAGCCCTCGCCACTAGACGCTTCTCAGGTGCGGCCGTGGAAGCTATCGCTACAGCTCGCAGAATCTTGAACAGATGAGGCTACAAAGGGGAGTGGCGACTCCTGTCCGACTGGTGTGACGGCATGCGCCTCTCCTTCACGGATTGACGGTTCCTCAGCTGGTGGACTTCTTCCTCTGGCTGTTCACCTACCAGCTTTCAGCGCCGATCACCTTCGCGGCTACCTGGCCATGGTTGCTGACACGTACCGACACTTGGGACGATCCGACCCTGGTAACTGCAAAGACCTCGCCGACCTGATGGCCCTCTTCGGTCTACACGTCCCGCCCTTCGCTCCCTGGTGCCGCGATGTGACCTGCCTTGGGTCCTTACTTGGCTCAACTCTGACCGCTTCGAACTGATCCAGTTGGCGAGGCTACCAGACATGACGCGGAAGACCTGCTTCTTACTGGCCCTCGCGTCTGCTTCAAGGGTCAGCGAGCTGCACACCCAGCACGGGTAAGGGGTCCAACACCGGTAAACCCCACAGACCCGACGAGTGGCCCTTACCAGGTTGTAGAGCCTTCAACGCAGCAGCTTAAGCCGCGAGCCCAAGCTCTAGCGCCGGCAGCCACCACAGTCCCGTCGAGTGGTCTCTGCCTGGTCGTGGAACCTCGAACGCCGCAAAAAGGAAAATGACTATCAGCACGCCCCTGCTTGTTCGCAGCTCTGAATGGTCGGCTCAGTCCAACTGTTGCCCGACCCGGCGTTTCTCGCCAAGACCCGATCTCTTTGGCTGCCCTGCAGTTGGCCACCATGCAACATTGAGAGACCCAGGCGCCACCCGTGGGTCCAGACAACAGGACCCGGTGAGGACTTCACATGTGTACCTGCGCCGGACCAAGCCGCTCCACAGGGGTCGCACCTGCCTTTCCTCCCACTGTCCCCAGGTAGAATGACATCTCAGCCCAGACGATATCCTCCTGGCTGTGATGGGTGATATGCTCTGCCTACCAAGATCTCTCCCCTGATGCAGCCAAATGAATGAACTTCAGGGCGCACGAGGTCAGAGCCTCGGCCGCAAGCCTTGCATTCGACTGCAACTGTGCTGTCTAAGTCATTGTGGCGGCCGTAGGATGGCGAGCACAGATTATCTTCGCCCGCTTCTACCCGAGGGACCTCTCCAGCCAGTGCCAGAACCTTCGCTGGTGGGAGACATTGTGGCGGCACAACACTCCCTCCCGGCGCCCTGGGCGCCGTAGGTATCTTAGCTAAAATTATCGGGAGGTTGCTTAGGGAGGGCGGTCCTAGTGACCAGTATTTGGGGATTAGGGGCCTTATAGCGGCACCCGCCTCCTCTTCGGGATTCTTCCATACCGTAATGTCATCAGTAATGTGTTTTGAAAAAACAAATGTATTTTTCTTTAAAATGTATTTTCTTTTCGAAAAATACTTACCTATGACATTACTCGAAGGACCCTCCCACCTGCCCCGCTTGCCGCTGGTCCGCGAAGAAACTGACTGGTGAGCTTCCGCTGGGCGCATGCCCGGATGGGATGGAAGGGAGGCTACTTGGGTTACCGCCTAGGCTATGGTGCACCTCACCTGCCAACACTGACATATTCGTACACAACAATTTTGGCTAAAATTAGTCTAGCTAAAAACCATTCCATACCGTAATGTCATCGGTAAGTATTTTTCGAAAAAATACATTTTAAAGAAAAATACATTTTTCGTAGAATTTTAGGTTTTTTATCAAGGTGTTTGCAAAGTCTTCAGTCCAATTTGGTGCATAGGCAGTTGATGAGACTGTTCTATGCATACTAATTTAGTTGATCCCTCACAAAGTTCAAGGGTCGCAGTGGTTTGACAAATGTGTGAAAAATACATACATTTGGAGAAAACATGGAATATGCTGGTACATAAGTCAACCCTTTACTTATTTAACTTTAAGACACTTGAACACGTGTTCGTTGAAGTGAGCGGTTGGAAAGGTCAATGTCACAATGGTCAGGCTTATTATGTGGCTCAGTCATACATATGAGCCATAAGGGCTTTCTCATTCTTTTTGTTGTCTTTTTCTTTCAAGGATAGGTTTTGAACCACCAAGACAAAATGTCTCCGTCTGTCCAGTGGGAATGGCTGACATGTACATAACATTCTCTATCCCCTTGCATAGTGAAGGGAGAGAGGGGTCCAGTTTGTTTACACAGAGTGTTTTCCCCTGGTGTGTAATGTGCACTACTTGACTGTGGGAAATGAGTTGCATTGCAAAATTCAGGTCTTTCTTTCATGTTGCAGATTTTGGTGATGTGGCCAGATCGCACAGGTACACATTTCACACTCGGTATCTTATAATGTTAACTAAGAAGCGGAAAGGTCTGTGGGTTGAGATCAGCTTTAGCTTGCCTTTGCACAGCTGTGTGCAGGCGAACTAAGGCTGATGTTGGTGGTGATTGATTAGGGTGCGCTGTGACACAGACACGGCTATTCTCATGTGTTTGTGCACATTGTGTTTGTTTATTTGATAGCGAGTATTGTTTTTTTTAAACGGCATTGTGATCACAACACACGCATAACAATTGTTTGGGCATGTGTATTTGATTGCAATTTCATTGTTCTGTTTGACTGGCATTAATTTTGCTGCCCATCTTAACCCATTTAGCCCCAATGCCCTACACCCAGAGATGGACGGACTATGATAATTTAAGGGTAGTCCCAGTTTAGCTTTTGAGCTTTCAGGCGCCAAGATAATCTGGCACTATTCTTGAATTATGGTCCATTCATCGCCTGCAATAGGTATAATCATTAAGTGACACCTCAGAATTTTAAGAAATGTGGCCTTGGGGCTAAAATGGGTTAACTGATTTTGTTTAAAAACAAAAGCAGAAAACACTCAGTCATGTGTTTTGCCATGCACACACACAGATATCATTTATCCGTCCAGGTTTGGGAGATAGATGTGTGTGTGTTTTAACCCCATCACATTCATGGCCAGCATACAAATTTTGTACAAACGTAATAGATTCACTGCATTGTCAGCCTGAGCAATATGTTTGTGAATGAGGTCAGCAAAAGGCATAGATCCTTTTGCCAGAATCACGATTATTTCTTCCAATCCCCTCCCCCCCCCCACCTCCCCCCCCCCCCCACCCTTCCCCCTTCCCCCCCGCCCCCGCTTCCTCCCCCGCATAATAGTGCATTTTTGCGAGGTCTCTGTATACACCTCCTCATCTTCGATACAACACCCTTTCTGCATCAGGGGCCAGTGATAGGTCAGCTACACTGCTGTCACTATGGTGACTCGGTCAGCCAGTCGACGGGAAATATTTTTGCAGCCAGAGCTGACGGGAATGCCTATCTTTTGAAGTTGGTAACTGTTGCAGTATGATGCATTTGTTTCGTGTCGTACATACTTTTACAGACCCTGTTTGTACATGCATGCAAGACTGAAAAAAACCAATGACTCCTGCTTATAAGCCCTCACAGCTGTGGGGGCTCATAAGGATTTTTGCCTCTTGCATTTTAGTGTGTAGGTGTGTTCTCATTTTTGTCTGTGAAGTGATAATGTGAGTTTTCTTTCCGCCTGCACTAGTTTATCGTGAAGATCTGCTTAGGCACTTCAATTTCACTCTTAGGAATCATAATAATTTTACATTGTTTTGTTGCTGTTTGTGCAGTCCTAGGAAAAGGGTTTCCCACAGCCGACAGAATGGAGAAAGTGATGAGTCGGTGAATGTTTCAGTCTCCAGATCAGCTTCAGATGATGAGAGCCACATGCAAGGCATCGACATAGATGACTTTGATTCGTTCGAAGCTGACAGCACCATTCAGAGAGGTTTGTCCCATGATACTGATAGTTCAGTTGTGGTGCCAGAATAACTTGACAGCTTTGATATCACTTGTTTGTTTTTTCAAAATACATTACCGATGGCATTACTATATGAAATACACTCTATAGCCTAGCGATTTCAGCCCAAAGTTGTCTCCCCTACACAACTGGGGAGGAGACACCGGGGATCCCAGAATAGGAGCCCGGGTGGCCTCCCCTTACCAGCCTATCCCGGCATGCGTGTGGAGAACTCACCTCAGTTTCACTCTTAGCTCAACCGTGGACGGTCGGGCTTTTGCCTTGCTGTGGTTTTTGACCGCTGTCTTCTGTGGTTTACTACAAACTTGGCTTTTGCCTTGGTTAGACCTCTCCTTGGACTCTGTGTACTTCGTTGGTGTGTTCTACACTTCAACGTTTTACTGTGTGTGGACTTAGCGCTGACCGGTTTGACTTTCAGTGAACTTCGTCCTTGGCTGCGGCGTTGGGGTTTCGGCTTGTGACTTTACTCACGTGGCTTGTGCCTCGTCGTGTGAGTTTGGCGCTTGAGTGTGTTCCTTCCTGTGGACAGTGTACAACAAACGCTATGGCGGCTTCTATTGAAGTTTTGCCCCCTTTTGTGAGGTTTTCTGTGGCCCTCGGACACCCTCGTCGCCTGCTGGCCGTGCTCTGACTGCTCTTCCAACAGGATGTGTGACGTGTGTGCCGACGGGAGTGAGGACCGGCGGTCTCAGATGTGGGGTTTCTACAGACATGTCCTTCCTTCCTTGTCTCGACAGTCTCCCCGGACTTCGCCGCAGGATGGCGTCGCTCTGTCGGCTTCTCGGGCCCCACTTCGCTCCGGCTTTCGGGCCTTCCAGCCCGCAGGTAAGTCCCCTTCTTTTACCTTAACCGCGCAGGAACTCCCTCCCCTCTCTGAGTCTTCTAAGCAGGGCAGGCGAGTTTCAGAGTCGTGCTCCCCACGTTTGCGTAACCCGTGCGGGCCCGGCGTGACTAGCGCAAAGTACTAAATTAATTGGTTACCCACCCGCTCTGATTCGTCCAAGCGGACCCGGTTTCCTACGTTATGTCCCCCCCCCCCCCCCCCCTGCCCCGTTTCAACCAGGCGGGCCCGGTGTGACTAGCGCAAAGTACTAAATAAGAGGTTACCCACCCGCTCTGATTCGTGCGAGCGGACCCGGTTTCCTACGTTTGCGTCCCTTTCCCCCCCCCCTCCCCGCCCCGTTTCGACCAGGCGGGCCCGGTGTGACTCAAACTTTTACTCACAGGTGCGGATTCGCGCGCCCCATTTGTCCCCTCCCTGCTCTGCTTTTCCTGAGCGGGCTTGGCGTGACACCTTTCTGTGTCCCCCCCCCCCCCCCCCCCCCCTGCCCCGAACTTTCCAGGTGGGCCCGGTGTCGGTGTGACTCGGACTCTTTTTCACAGGTGCGGTTCGTGCGCCCCGTTTTGTCCCCTCCCCGCTTCGCTTTTCCTGAGCGGGCTTGGTGTGACACCTTCGGTCCCCCCCCCCCCCCCCCCCCCCCCCCCCCCCCCGCCCCGATCTTTCCAGGCGGGCCCGGTGTGACTCAGATATTTACTCTCAGGTGCGGATTCGCGCGCTTCGATTGTCCCCTCCCCGCTCCGCTTTTCCTGAGCGGGCTTGGTGTGACACTTTCTGCCCCCCCCCCCCCCCCCACCCCGGCGGGCCTGGTGTGACTCGGACATTTACTCACAGGTGTGGGTTCGTGACGAGCAGGTTGGGGGTGCCGGCCTTCCCCTTCCGCCTCCCCTCTTATTCGGAGCGCGGTCTCCGGCTCTCGTTTTTCCCTCGTCGTCCACGCGCTTTTTCCGTCACTAGTAGCCCCCCTTCCCTCGCATTTTGGCGAGTCGGGGGCTTACAGAGCCTCTTTTGCCTTCGGCGGTCCCGCGCTCGGAGCAGGTCGCCCTCCTTGCGGCTTTGCTTGGTAGGCCGACGGTGAATGTAGACCCTGTCATTCTAAGCCTGCAGCGGATTCGGCTTCTGCCATCTTCTTGCGGGATTCGCCCTCTGGCTCTCCCTCCTGCTTCTCGGCTGTCGTCGGCCTCCTCCTCGTCTAGGATTTCGGCCCTTCGCTCAGCTCACAGATGGTTTGTGCTTGGAAGAGGCCACCGTCTGTTCGCCTACTTCCTCCCTCCTGACTTATGACCACCTTTGCCTCCTCTGAAGAGACAGGCTTCCGCCAGGTTGTTGCCTTGCGGCAGGCTAAGGTCGCAAGTCTCTCCCTCAGCCACTCGGTTGTGGGATCTCGTCGATGCTTCTCGGCCCGGCTTCGCCAGGACTCCTTCGGTGATGAGGAAATTTTGCAGCTATGCGTTCGCCACGCTTGGTACGCTGGACACTCTCAAGCCTTCACCGTCCCTGTTCCTTCGGTGGATGCGGCAACCGTCATCCAGGTGGGTGGGCTTCGGCTACTCCAGAATGCTTGTCCTCGCCCTCTTGTCGGATTCGCTTCCTTAGTTCGGGTTTGGCGATGCAAGCGGCTCTATTTACCTGGAGGACTTTTGGGACCTGGAAGCTTCTTCCCCGCTCCGTGACGTACATTCTTTTTGGTTGCTGCTAACAGGGCCGCCTACCTTCCTCTACCATCCCTTTGGCGGCGGCCGCCTAATGTGACCTTGGCCGCGTGTTCACTCCTACTACTCGGCACGGATCTCCCCTAGACGGTGATGACGCAACTCCGCCAGGCTCCACTCGGTGGTTCCCTCTTTTGGTGAGGCGTGGCAGACTGCAAAGGAGACTCCGCCCCCGCTGTGTCTCGCTTCGCTCGGGCCCTCTGACTTTCCCCTTCTCCACCACCGTCGACAGTTCTTGGGTCTCCAGTTGGCGGCCAGCTGGCCTTCTACAGCGACCATAGTTCCCAGACGACCTTTGGATCATCTCTAAAGTCAACCCATCTCAACTCTGCACAGAGAGGTGAAGGCCTGGCTCAACAAAACAGCGACAGTAGTGGTCTCCCGACGCGACTCGCCGGCGTTCTACGTCCGCCTCCTATCGTCCCCGTTCCTTTGGGCAGGTGGCACCCAGTCATCGGCGCTATACAAGTCTTATTGAGAGCCGCCCTTTCGGATGGAGACAGCCAGACTCTTCTCTCAGCATTCTGGCCGATGGATCTCGCTTTCAGCCTCGATCTTCAGGCACGTTCTTCACGTGCCGACTCGTCCGTCTTCGTGCCGGTACCTACTTGCCTTGGCGGGATCGTCTACCAGTTCCGAGCCCTCCCCGTCGGCCTCAACATCATGCCTTGGGTCTTCATGAGGATCCTCGTCTCGGTGATGGCCAGCTTTTGCCAGTGGTCGCTGAATCCGTCCTTCACTTCCTGGACGACTTGATGCTGCGCATCCTAGTCACCGTGACTCTCAGAGAGGATAGAGAAGCCCAACATTCTCTCCTTCGCTGCCTCGGGTTCTTAGTCCACCCGGACAAGTCTGTTCTCACCCTTTCAAGCCGTTCTGCTCGTAGGGACGGAACTCCTGACCGACTTCATGCTGTTTCGCCTGTCCTTGGCTAGGCGGCAGAAGATCGCCGAACTCGCTCAGCGTTTGATGTTAGGGGTCTCTTTCTAGGACTGTGTCTGGCTTCAGCTCCTGGGACTCCTTGGCACGGCAGCGGACTCGTTCCCCTTCGGCCGGCGCTAGAGGATACAAAGTGAGAAGGCTCGCTGCGGCTACTACGCCTCCTATGCTGGCGCCCCTTCCTTGGCACCCTGACGGTTCCGTTGCTGTTACCCCACTTCCCGCTCCCACCTCGGACGTAGGCGGATCTGGCGTGCTGGGCGTCGGGCGTGTCCCTGTACTCCCCTCCGCCTCGGTGATCTCTCTGCACTGACGCGAGCCAGTCCAGCTGGGGCGCACTACTATTCCCGGACCTTGCCTCGGACCTGTTGCCGGGGGACTTCGCAGACAGTCACATCAACTGGGAGGTATAGCAGTTGGGATGGCTCTCAACGCCTGGCCAGAGCCTCTGACCAAACACGAGGTCCTCGTCTGCCAGACAACTCGATAGTGGCGGCCTTGATACAGATCCAGGAGGCACTCGCTGGCCCTCCCGGTGCTTCCTCCTTTCCTTTCCTGCTCTGGTGCAAGGACCTGGACATTGCTCTTCGAGCCCGCCACCTTAGTGATCCCTGCACCCAGACGTCTTTCGTCTGATCTGCTCGAGATGGGAGATGCCGCTAGGCGACCTTTGCCGCCAGATGGAACATCTAGATACCGCTGTTTGCCTCTCTAGTCCCGGACCCTCTCACCTGGGCGGTAGACGTGCTCTCCTTCCTGGGTACGGACTGATCTCGTTTACTTTCCCCCCCGTTGGTGCTGGTGCCGAAGATCCTGCGGATTCTGCTGGATTGCGCCTCGGTTCTCTTCCTGGTGACCACCCCTTCATTTGGACCAAGAGCTGGACCAGGGATCGGCTCGTTCTAGCAACGGACCCAGCCCTAGAGCTCCCCACCCCGACCTCGCCGCTCGAGCAGCGCCGCCCGGCTCTTTTCTACCCGTGCCTGGAGCCCTCCTCCGTCGCGCCTGGAAGTTGCCAAGCTAGTCCTCACCGCTAGAGACTTTTCGGATGCGGCAGTGGCGGCTTTGGCCGCAGCCCGCAGACTGTCTACCAGGTATGTGTGCGAAGGTAAGTGGAGGATCTCTCAGTCGTGGGGCGCCGCCCGCGGCTCCCGCCCTTACGAGTCTCTCTTACCTCTACTGGCGGAATTCCTCATTGGCTCTTCGACGACCAAGGATTAGCACCTATTTCCGTCAAGGGTTTCCGTTCCGTGATCGCACACTCTAACTGCCACCTGGGCTTGTCGGATCCGGCCCCTGGGAAGACCTTCGGACCTTTTGGCTCATTTGAACTCAGATGTTCTCTCTCCTGTTCTCTCATACCTCGGTGGGACCTCACTTGGGCATTGACGTGGCTAGTTACTGCCCGCTTCGAACCCCAGCCTTTGGCATGGTTCGCCGGTCTGGCCCGGATCACGGCTGTGCAGAACCACACTTTTAGTTAGGAGCGGCCGGGGGCCACTGAGTGCAAGATAAGCCATCTGTGGCAAGGCCGGGCTAGTCATTAGCGCGCGCCTCTTCAGGCAGAGTGACAGAGCTGTTCATGGTCCTAGAGAGGAGTGCTCTTTCATTACGCTACGCTATGTGTACGTGCCGATAGCCGCATTCCGGCGCTCGGCAGCGGAAACGCTGAAAAGTGTTAGTAACTGAACATTCACAAAATGCTTTTTTTTTCGCAAGAATGTCATTATCACATGAGTGCAGATTTGTAGCTGATAAAATTTGCTTTCTTTTCATACTAAACATGCCCATGCTGATTACTACCAGTACACCTTCAAGAGCAGTTACATTTCACATTTGCAATACAATGAACATGCACTGACACAAAAAAGCACTAACTTTCAAGCTCAATCTGTTGTGCATCTAAGTTTTCTGTGGGATGAAAAGTTGATGTATCTACGCAGCATTCTAGCCTCTACTGTTATCACTTACTAGAATTCTTGTTTCTTTCCTGCTAGAGCAACACTAGCGTCAGAAAGCACTCCACTGCTGTGAAGCTGGTAAGCTGGTAATCCGTTAGGTCCATCAAGACGATCAAAACAAACATGCTGATCACAGCAGTGTTTATGCAGTACACTTGGGTTTACACAGTAAATTCATAACCACTAACACAACAGGTCTTAAGCACATCACACTGGTTCCTTTATATTAACACCAGAACAGAGAATGAATGTTCAAACCAACTCGGTACTGTGAGGCTCAGATAATTTACCAGCCATGTTTAGTCACACACAAACACGGTACCTGTCTTTATCCTCGGATTGCACTCTGAAAAAAAACGTAACTGGAATAATACCACCAACACAGGAACCAGCACAAAACAGTACACAAGTGTGTCAAACGGTTCTATGTAGAAAATCTTGGAAGAGGAGATAGAGAACATTAAACACAGGCATAACTACCACACATCAGCAGTCCGTTACAGAGATTAGAGAAGGAATAGCTGATATCAGACTGTGACCTACATAAGCCTGCACGCTGCCGGAGTCGGCTGCAGCAAGCATTTGGCTGGCTAAACTAAAGAGTGGAAAATCCAGCGTTCTGCACAGCCGTGGGATACGTGTTGCCTCCTGGCGCTCGCCATGGCTTCCGCGTGAGCGAGCTGCTTGCGCTCTCAGTACGCCCCGAAGGTTGGCAGTCGAGCCTTGGCTCAGCGCATCTTCTCACTGACCCGTCCTTCAGGCCAAGAGCCGGCCTTCCTCGGCTGCGCTCCGGACGCTGACCTTACGTCCGTTCAGAGGTCGACTGACCCCACGGGTCGCCTCAACTGGACCCAGTCCGGGCACTGCAGAATTCCTGCGTCGCTCACAGCCACGCCATCTGAGGCTTACCCGCCTCTGCCTACCTCCTTCTCCAGGCAGGCCGGGTCTCAGCCTAGACAGTTCGCCCTGACTGGGGTGGGTGACTCGTTGGCCTACCTAGACCTCTCCCCAGACGGTTACAGATCCGGGCGCATGAAGTACGAGCAGTAGCTCCCAGAGTGGCCTTTGACCGCAACTGCTCGGTTAAGGTCATTGTGACGGAGGTAGGCGGGCGTGCAGACTCCACCTTCGCCCTCTTCTACCTCCGCAACCTATCCAGCCAGTGTGACTCCCTGGCCATGGTGGGCGACATCTCCGCAGCCCAGCACTCCCTCCGCGCGCCGCAGGCGCCATAGGCACTTCTTAACTGAAATCGTCGGGAGTGCTCCTTGTGGGCTGGCGGTGGGTGTTAGATACAGGGGGTTGGGTGTCGGCACCCTCCTCCTCTTTGCTATTCTTCCATATAGTAATGCCATCGGTAATGTATTTTGAAAAAACAAATGAATTTTTTTTCTAAAATGTATTTTTTTGAAAAATACTTACCGATGGCATTACTCGGATGGCCCTCCCACCTGCCCCGCTTGCCTCCTTGGCTAAGTGTTTTTGGCTAAGCGTGAAACTGAGGTGAGTTCTCCACACGCATGCCGGAATAGGTTGGTAAGGGGAGGCCACCCGGGCTCCTATTCTGGGATCCCCGGTGTCTCCTCCCCAGTTGTGTAGGGGACACAACTTTGGGCTGAAATCGCTAGGCTATAGAGTGTATTCCATATAGTAATGCCATCGGTAAGTATTTTTTAAAAAAATACATTTTAGAAAAAAAATTCATTTTTCCTGCTGAATATCGCTAGAGTCAGGGGAGGTAAAAATGAGTGAAGAAAGGCCTATCTCGATGGTTTTCACGTGCAACCTTTTGGCTAACAATTTTTTAGGTTCTGAAAAAAATAGTAAACGCTGTTTACATTTTGGTCAGAACATGTGATCTTCACAAAGCTGTTCTGAGCATTTCCTGTTGAGCTAGCTGAAGGTTAGAGATTTCAGCAGAAAGTGTTAAAAATAGCCCTGGAGGCAACTACGTCAAAACATGATTTTGCACCACATTGTCATCTACAAGGTTGCATGTAAACAGCATCACTTTGCTCACAACGTAAGTTTTCTGACATACTGTGGTTCAAGCTGTTGTCAAACTTGGCAGTGGTTTAATCCAACTGACCTTTCAAAAAGGTAAGTTTAACAGAAAGTCAGCAAAACCTTTTTGCCTATGAGCCATGAGTACGTCCAGTTTTGCCAGTTTGCTTTTGACACAGCGTCACGTCAAATACAGTGGTGAAGGGAAGCTGTACATGTCTGGATTCTGGAAGAGTCTTGTCCCTTCGACTGAATTTAATTGTTTATCTTTTTATGAACAAATGTTTGACCCCTCATCCAGCCTCTTCCATCTACAGGAAACATTGATTCCCATGAGCCCCTGCAGGTGCAAGGGCTTATGAGAATCTATGCCTCTTTGCTGACTGAGATCAGCTCAACTGCTTCTCAGATGATGATGTTTACGTAAAGCTTACAGCTGTTCAGTAGTTTGTGTTTTTTATCACAGGGAGTCCAAGTAAACCAAAAATCCTGCCCTCTGTGAAACTTCGACAGAGCCTGGCTTCGCAGCAAAAAGTCCGGCTGCGAGTGAAATCAGCGTATCGACAGAGGTGGACGGATCGAGAAGAAGAGGAATTGTACCTGCTTGTACAGAAATATGGCGTGGGTGCCTGGGCAGACATTAAGAGTGTGTGGCCCACTACTCGCACTGGGGTCATGCTGAAAGACAAGTGGCGGACAATCTTGAAAACTTCCTACAAAGAGCTGTGTAAAAAGTTTGGACCGGCTGACCTTCCCCCTGAGCAGAATGATTGAAAATTTGAAAATTCAGCAATGTGCAGGTGCATTGCTGTGACTATATATCTGACTGCAGACTCACATACATTGCGTGAAGGGCACGGCATCATGAAAATAATTTGTCCAAATTTCCAGTACCTCTCGTGCTGCATGCACCAGTTGCAGGAGATCATTCAACTGATGGCTAGAGGGTACTGCCCCAATTAACTAAGGCCGACGTCAGCGACAGTGGGTCCAAGGACCTTTGCTTACTGGGGCTTGATTAGCTGAAGTTAGGTTACAAAGTAAAGTAGGTTATAGCACTACTGTCAGGGGAGAGAAATGTGCATGATCGACCAGTGATCATAGATCTACTGTGGCCAAAGCACAAAAAAAAAAAAAAAATAAAAGATAGGAAAGAGAGGGGGCGCTAAGAAAGAGACTGAAAGCAATGCATATGGAAGCCCCCCCCCCCCCCCCCCCCCCCCCCCCCCGAAGGGGGGCGTATCACATATCCACTGTTCCAGCCACTCAGTGCATGGAAATTTAAATCTAGGTCCCCCAAGGGGGGTCCAGATATTTAGCCGGTAGATATTATATATTAGATATTAGCACTGGCAGTCTCCCCTTTTCTTTTCATTTATTACTACAATATCGACTGCAACCCCTTCCCCCCTTTTGGTAGGTTCTCTTTTAGGGTGCATGGAAATTTAACTCTAGGTGGTGGCATGGAATGTATGCCCCTGCAGACACCACAGTAAAATGTGGTTGTCATTGCAGGTAGGCAGAATTTCCTGCCTCCTCCAGTATTGCCGATGGTGTGCTGAAGAGGTCGCCAAGACCGAAACAGCTGTCCACACCGGCTAAATATCTGGACCCCCCTTGTGGGACCTAGATTTAAATTTCCATGCACTGAGTGGCTGGAACAGTGGATATGTGATACGCCCCCCTTCGGGGGGGCTTCCATATGCATTGCTTTCAGTCACTTTCTTAGCACCCCCTCTCTTTCCTATCTTTTTTTTTTTTTTTTTTTTTTTTTTTTTTTGTACTTTGGCCACAGTAGATCTATGATCACTGGTCGATCATGCACATTTCTCTCCCCTGACAGTGCTATAACCTACTTTACTTTGTAACCTTCCTAAAATATTAGCACTGGCAGTCTCCCCTTTTCTTTTCATTTATTAGCTGAAGTTAGTTTGGCTGGGCAGATTGGTCTTTCCTTAAGTTAGCGTCCACAGATGCTCATGACAATTTATGACTCTTGCTGGCCTTGGATTATAAATGGGACAAGATCAGTGGACTGTTTTCAGTCATTTAAATTTTTTGCACTGTCATCCATGAGGTCAAGATGTTGCATTGAAATAACCAACAAGGAAAGAAATGTGCTGACAGGACAAGCACAAAACAGTTGACCAAATTTGCGGGTTAAGAGTACAATTTTAAAAACAGACAAATAAGGACAATGTGTTACTAATCTTTCGGAAGCAATCGAGTAACAGAAGAAATGATGTGAAAATATACTTGAAGAACTGCATGCTAGCCGAGTGCCTAAAACAAAACCTGCTAAATACCAACACGGAGAAGTTGTGAACAGGATAAATGTACAAGTAAATGGTTGTAGTTTAAATTACTTTAGTGTGTGCTTACTGGAATAAACAAGCATCATTACCTGAATAATTCTTTGATTTTGTGAGAGTGGTTGTCGGAAGAACAAGGCAAAAGGCCTAAGGGCCTCCACGTTGGGTTCATGTTTTGCTTGTCTAATGTACAGACGTGCGATGGCAACAACCATCCGCATCCGAAAGTTCGTGCTAAATTGGATCGTAGATCTGTCAGCTGTGTGTGAAGCATGTACACTGACCCCAGGATGGCTGTGAGAGTGAGAGACGCCTCATTGATGTAGACTAATACTAGCAGAAGTTTTGTTTCTTCAAAAACTTTACCGATGGTATTACTGATAGGAAGATATACTTAGCCTGCCAATTTCAGTCTCCAAAATTGTTGTGTGTTGCTACACAAACCAGGGACGTACTTCTAGCCAGCAGATACCCCATCCCATGAGTGGCCTCCCTTCCTCCAGATAGCCTCCCTTCCCGATCTCGCGAGAGGGCGTTATTTCCAAGTTCATTCTTAACTGCCATTTTTGTCGGTTTAGTTTTTACGGTCTCCGTCTTTCTCATTGTCTTTCTCATTCGTTTACCGGTCTCGAACTTCCCCGATGGCCAGGTAAGGCCTCGGACATTGTCTCGCCCGGCGATTACTGCCTTTTGAGGCAATTTCCGTGGAATTACGGCGTTTCTGGCCTTTTCTTTCGACTTCGTATTCGGTCGTTACATCGGTCATTCCAACGGTTGCCCGAGTGGCCTTCGGGGCCCGACCCGCGCGGTATCCCCTATTTGCATGACTTGTTGCAGTGGTCAACTACGAACGTGCACATCCTGCGGCGAATTCCAGTGGCCGTCAGATTCGCATTCGCGCTGTCTTCCGTGCTCGGGCTGCGCTTCTGACAGAACCTGCACTACTTGCGCTGCCTGGGAGGAAGACCGCTGGTCGCAAATGTGGAGCTTTTACCAGCGCAAGCGCCCCACTTCTTTTTCTGCACCAGTCCCACCAGCCCCTCCCAATTCGGCCGCAGTCGACGAGTCTTCCCGTTCTCAGTCCCCGGACTACGTTCGCTCCCCCAACCTTCCCTCCCATGTCCCTTAAGGCCCCGCCACACGGGCCGGTTGTGCCCCGATTTTGAAGCCGATTCCGATCCGTTTGCGATCGGATGACGTCAATTATCCGATCCGGTCCCAATCGGCTGGGAATCGGCTGACTAGAACCTGCTCTATATTTCCGATCCGAATCCGTCCCGATCGTAAGCTTCAACCAATCAGAGCGCGTCTCGCAAAGCATGTCGTTTCAACACGGTTTGCAAATGGCCGAACATGCCTGTTGTGATCAGTACTACCGCCGTTGCCCCGCTGATGTTTCGCACGCCTCTTCTCGAATATGATCCAAAACTGCTGATAATGCAAGCACATCATCATCACTGTCAAAACTAGCAGTCATTTTGCAGAACAGGTACGACTTTGATCTTCGGTTCAAACCGGTCGGCTAATGACTTGACAAGTCGAGAAATGTCAGTGTGGCACTGCACACGTTTTTTAATCCGGCCCGATCACCTACCGATTCGAAAACTGATCGGGAATCGGCCTCAAAACCGGGCTCGTGTAGCGGGGCCTTTACACGTCTCTTCTTCTGTCTCATTGGACAAGGTCACAGACGCTGTCCCTTCAGCGGAGGGAGGTAAGTTTGTTTCCTCTCATACACGCTCTCCGGTCATCAGTTTACTATCGGTCCCTCGCACCCGATCTACAGTTTACTATCGGTCCCTCGCACCCGATCTACGAAGATCCATACCGCCCTACCTCGGGGGACGGGACACCGGTATCCGATTTCCTCTACTTCGATTCACGATCAGTCCGACGTGGCCTTGCTCCCTTCCGCCTTTTCACATACGCGCCGCCATAGATTGTCACGTCATGACTCTGTGCACGGCTTGGCGAGGCCACAGGTGTTCACTAGCGTCCCGGTTGGTACCCGGTCACCGCACTGCGCCCCGGCATTTCCCCGGTCTCCGCGCTTACACCGTTCTGATACTGTTCCGCATAAGCGTCGCTATCGTCCGTCACTCCCTGACACTTTACACGGCGCAGGTAGGCTCCCGGTGTCCCCTGGCGCCCCGGTCTGTCAAAAAACCCGGTCACCGCGCTGCGCCCTGGCTCGTCGCCAGTCTCCGCGCTCTCACCGTTCGATCAATTGTCCACCTCAGCGTCGCCATAGTCCGTCCCTGTCTGACACTTTGTACGACGCGGTGTTGCACTCGGTACCCCTTAGCGCCCCGGTTTGTACCCGGTCTCCGCGCAGCGCCCCGACTCGTCGTCGGTCACCGCGCGTTACACATTATCCACCTCAGCGTCGCCATAGTCCGCTTGAATCTGGCTTACTGTCCCTATTGACTATTTCTAGTATCAGGGACTAACTAGTTTGACTTATATGGGTGGGATTATGGGGGATAGGACCAGGGTTAAAAATTAGCTAAGAGGGTCGGTGGACAGAGCCACACGGCCAATAAAAATTGAAATTCTCACTCATTTTCTATATCGAATAAGTACAGCTGAAGGTCTGTTATCGGTGGCCCTAGGCCAACCGAGCCCTATTTCCAGAAAACAACGGTCCTTTTCATCAAATGGACAAAACTAAAAATCTTTATTTCAGACTAAAGTTAAAACTCCTTTAAAGAAGGCAATATATACATATAAAAGGACTATCTAAGACTGGTTAAGAACGATAAATCAGGAGAATAGTCTTTACGCATTAAGATGGTGAAGCTCGGTGTATGATGGTTTGTAGCTCGTGTTGGTTATTATTGCTATTAAGTAACCTTGGATGATACTTCCAAATGCACTCAGGGCTTGTTTAGTATCATTAATACCCTTTTTATGCAAGGCTTTCTCAAGGGAGTCCATGCATTTTTTCATATCGAGTAGCATTTTGGCTTTACTCTCATGGAGTTTAGGAAGACTGTCCTCCTCCATCATCACGCCACCCACGGGCTGACTGTTGACCGGAGGGGAAGAAAAGTTATCAGTTTGTTGACCAACATCTTTGGTCATTTTATCCTGTACTATGATCTGTATAGGCTCAGTCCCTTTAACCTGAGTAGTATCAGTTTGTTGACCAGTGTCTTTAGTGACTTTGGTCTGCAGTACTGTCTGTTTAGAGACAGTTTCTTTGGCCTGTGTTCTTTCTGCTTTGGAAGCAGGTACAGTTATCTCTAACTCTGAATTTTGAACGAGGCTGTGAAAAGATGTAACTGAGATCGAGGAAGTTTGAGGCCGGCCGGGCCAAGTAAAAGGCTTGGCCCAGGCGGTCTTATCCAGGTTAGGAGAGGCAGGCCTGTGGAGATTGTTTTCCTTGGCTACTGCTCGTTGATTAATATTTGTTTGTGCTCTATAGAGCGCTGCTTTGTATGGAATATAGCTCTGATTTCTGATTTTATTTGCCTCACGAAACAAAATTATTTTCGGGCATTTTTGATAGGCGGCACTGTGTGGGCCGCCACAGTTAACACATTTTGCCACCGCCGTGTCAGGACAGTCCGCACGACGGTGTTTTTTACTTCCGCAGCGAACACAGGTCGCATGCTTTGCTCTGCACGCTTTTGCCGTGTGCCCCAATCGGCAACAGTTGGCACAGTGTGCCGCCGTGGGTGCATACGGCTCCAGCGGGCAGAGAAGGGCTCCAATTTTAATTTTAGGTGGTAGGCTGGTTAGGCCTAGAAATTCTATTTTGATGGCTCTGGAGGCCGTACCATCTCGGTTTTTAAGACGAGTGATAGTGGCGTTAAAGCCCTGCTGTTTAAGCGTGTGGGCGATCTCCACGGGGTCCTCAACATGGGGGACACCGTGGACAACGCCCACCACTCTAGGAGTGGGGACAAGACACTCAACGTGCGCCCCACCTATGTTAGTTTTTGTACTGAGCTTTTGTTGTGCCCGTAAACTCGGGCAAGAAACTATCCATAAATTATGGCCTATCGATCTCAGAGAGATTTCCGACGGGGTTGCCCCGGCAGCCTCACAAATGTGGGGCTGCTGCGTCCCATGGTTGCGGATAAGAGTGGCGCCGGTCCCTAAGTCCCGTAGTCGGACCGGGAACCTACACCACTCCTCCGCCACCGGCTCGGCTAAGATCCCGTCAGGCCTCTCCCCGCCTCGATAGGCTTTTTTGTTTTTTCGACGACGGTCTCCAGAGACAGTTTGAAAATGATGGTCGTCCCCCTCCGCCTCCTCCGACACAACACCATCCATGACCTGGACAGGTGTGCCAGTATAGGCTTCGGTGGGGGCGTCCTCTTGATTAACGGTCACAGAGACTGATTGACTAACTTGACTAGCAATATCGTCACTAGTTTTAGGTTCTGCACTGCTAGGTTTAGGATCTTGTGATAGGGTGTGCACACAGGACAGTACACCTGCCTGTGGACTAACACCCTTAGAATTAATCTTCTCAGTAGAAGGTGCCATAGCGGCGGGTGGGGGAGGAGACACCCTATGCTCCCCACGCCGTAACTGGCGGGGTGATTTTGGCGGTGTAGAATTCCGCTTTCTATTTCTAGATTTAATTTTTGGTCTCTTTTTCTTTGGGGGGTTTTCTTCCTCAGAGGAAGACAGTGATCCAAAGAGATCATCCATCATGTCAACAGACACTATGCCCGGTACAGCGTGACCGAAAATTGGGCACACCGCCGGGCAGTATTTTATAGTCGGCTAAGCCACGAACAATTTAACTGGTTATCCAAGTATCACCACGGTCTAGTAAGCTAGGCCGCGCGTCTTGACCTTTGCAGCGCCGACTGGGTGAGCGAAGCTGACCCAGTTATGACGCTATTGACTATTATATTCCGCAACCAACCAGGTGGCGCGGTAAAACACTTCAGGTTATCTAGTTATAAAAGTTTAGTTTAGACTACAGTCTATGCTAGAAATAAGCCAGACTCAAGCAGGGTATACCTTCTCTAATTTCGCTCTTTTTTTTTAAATTTAGAGGCCGACCGAAAGTAGACCCGTAGGCGACTGACGACAGGCGCTGGCGTTGTGTATGGCTGTGGCGGTGATAATGCTGGCACTGGCGTGGTGGTGTTCAGTGACGACAGCGTAGTGAGACGGGAAAGCGTAGAAAGCGAGGGTAGTTGAGGCTGTAGGCAGCTGAAGCGTGGTAGCAGGTGACGCCGGTACTGGCTGGCATGAAGCAGGTAAGCAGTGCTCAAGAAGGCTTGTAGCGTGGCTGTGACCAAACCCCACAAAACAACCTTCTAGCTGTAAGGCTGAGTGAGTCGATGATGAGCCATAGTCCGTCCCTGTCTGACACTTTATACGACGCGGTGTTGCACGCAGTGCCACATAGCGCCCCGGTTTGTACCCGGTCTCCGCGCAGCGCCCCGGCTCGTAGCCGGTCACCGCGCGTTACACATTATCCGCCTCAACGTCGCCATTGCGAGTCTCTTCATGGCTCTCTGCCCGGCGCGGCGAACTCTGCGGTGTCCCATTGCGCCCTGGCGGGTAGCCGGTCTCCGCGCAAACACCGTTCCGTCCTTCACAAAAATACGACTGCACTTCACCATCGCTCCGTTCGTCCTGATCCTGCACTCGGCATGGCGGGCCCTTCGGTCCCCCCTAGCGCCCCGGCTCGTAGAGTTTCACCACACGTACATCGTTCCGGCGAACATTCTTCTCGGCGCCTCTCTCGTCTTTCGAGTCTACTGCGTTCCCCTTCATCCTGGGATCTTCCGCGTTCTTCTCGACTGGTCCCGGAGACTCATGCCGTCGACGTACTCAGTCTCCCCCCGGAAGATTCGACCTCCATTGTGGGTGTCTCTGGTGACCATCATGCTTTCCCGCTTTCCCTCTCCGCGGACTCTCCTGGTGAAGATTCGGACTCTTCCTCCCGCGTCGCCCCAAATATAGAGACCAGGCGGTCGATCGAGGCGGCATCGGACCTTATTCAACGTTTCCTTCCTACGGATATTTGTCCTTCCGCTCCCCCTCTCAAGCGTAAAGCTTCCGCTTCCGTGGACGCGCTCCTTCCTTCCAAGCGGATTAAATCTCTCCCTCAACCGCCGGGTTTCCACGATCTCTCTAATGCGTTCTCGCCCACTTACCTCTCGCCACTTCTAAGGAACCGGTTTTCTTCTCGGATGCCAAGTGGCCCACGGGCATCGATATACGTTTCCGCCAGAGTTGGTATGCGGGCCACTCCCCGGCGTTTTCCTGTCCTTTGCCGTCACTGGACCCCGATGCGGAATTCCAGGTGGGTGGCCGCCGTAACGCCTTCTATCGCGTTCCTCGGGGGGTGGATAAGACTGCTGTCCTCATCCGCAACACTCTAGCTTGCTCCGGCTTCCTCGATCTCGCAACACAGGCAATTGCTCGGGCATTAGAGGATAATTGGGACCCTCACTCCTCCGCTCCACTTCGGGAAATTCACTCTTTGGCTGTGGTGGCAAACCGAGCCTCCTACCACGCCTCCACCAATGCGATGGCTGCTGCCATCAATTGTGATTTAATTCGCCGGGATGCTGTGCTCGACGCGTGTGTGGGATTGCCCGATCCTGTTAAATCCAAACTACGCCAGGCTCCCATCGGTGGTACTTTACTTTTCGGCCCCACCTGGCACGCTGTGCGGGAGTCGCACAAAGATATCTGGCTTTCGTCTCGCCCCTTCTCGCGCTTTCGTTCGTCCCGCAAGGCCATGGGTCGCGCCCTGCGGTCCTACAGACCCGCTCCTCGTCCAACCACCAGTATGCCTTTCGGCGCTTCCCGTCCCAAAGCGTTTGGCCGCACCCGCTCCCTTCCCCTCACCGCCCACACCCCCTCTTGGCCTGGTCGGGGCCGACGGCCCGGTCAGGGGAGGGCCCGCTGACTCTCTCCCGTCCATGCCCCCGCCACATTCGCTCGGGTCTCCAGTCGGCGGGCGGCTATCCCGACACAGCGCGACTTGGCGCTCACTTTTCCCGGGCGATCCTTGGATCCTCTCTACAATTACGGCAGGGCTCAGACTCACTTTTCAGCGCCCTCCACCTCTGCGGCGCTCACCACTTTGGACTCAGGTACCGCAGGATCCGGTCAAAGCTGCGGTTTTACAGGCGGAGGTGACAGCTTTACTTAAAAAATCTGCCACAGAAGTGGTCCTCCGTCACGACTCTCTGGCTTTCTACAGTCGCCTCTTTGTCGTCCCCAAATCGGACGGCTCATGGCGTCCCGTGATCGATCTCTCCGCGTTGAACAAGTTTCTGGCCGCTCCGTCCTTCCGGATGGAAACTACGAAGGCCCTAAGTACCGCGGTCAGGCCCATGGATTTTGCGGTCAGCCTCGATCTGGCCGATGCTTACCTACACGTTCTTATGCATCCTTCAGCCCGCCGCTACCTTCGCTTCGCCTTCCAGGGAGTGGTTTATCAGTTCAGGGCTATGCCATTCGGTCTGAACATCAGTCCCTGGGTCTTCACCAGGATTATGGATGCAGTGGTCGCGCACGCCCGGCGGTCTTCTCTCAGTCCGACCTCGCACTACCTCGACGACCTACTACTCCGCAATCAGGCCGCGTCCCGCCTATCCACCGACCGAGACGCTCTCCTTCGCCTTCTTCACCGTCTGGGGTTCCTGGTCAACTTCGGCAAGTCCGATCTCTTACCTTCCCGCAGTTTCATCCACCTGGGCATGGAGTTTCACACAGATCTAAACCTGGTTCGCCTCCCTCCGTCTCGGATCGAGAAATTAGCGAAGCTAGCACTTCAGGTTTATCGAGCCCCGGACGCTTCTGCACGGACGTGGTTACAGTTGTTGGGCCTCATGAGCGCGGCGGCGGATTTGCTTCCTCTAGGTCGGCTCTACACACGTCCGATTCAATTACATCTCCTTCTCCTATGGCGCCCGTCTTCCGGGGATTTAGAGGCACGGGTCCCGGTATCTTCCTTGGTCCGGCCTTTTCTCCTCCGGTGGACGGAACCTCTCTGGTTGACCTCCGGGGTTCCCCTTTCATTGCCCCTACCCTACCTGTCGATATGCACAGATGCCAGTCTCTCTGGGTGGGGTGCGCTTCTTCTCCCGGAGTTTCAGGAGACATCGGGCCTGTGGCCAGCGGAGTTGGTGGGAAAACACATCAACTGGCTGGAGTTGAAAGCAGTTTGGCTCGCTCTCATCGCTTTCGAGTCGCACGTGTCTCACCAGGAGGTCTTGGTCCTATCCGACAACTCGACAGTCGTGGCTTACATTCAGAAGCAGGGCGGAACCCGCTCTCCTTCCCTGTGCATCCTTCTGTTTCACCTTCTGGTGTGGTGCAGAGATCACGACATCAGTTTACGGGCCCGTCACATCCCGGGTCGACTCAATGTGTTGGCGGACTCTCTGTCCCGTCCGGATCACATTCTCCATACCGAGTGGACATTTTTCGCATGATTTGTGCCCAATGGGAGACACCCATGATCGACCTGTTCGCGACAACTTCCCCTATTTGTCTCTCCCTTTCCGGACCCGCTTGCGTGGGCGGTGGACGCTCTGTCCTTTCCTTGGGAGGGTCTCCTGGCCTACGCATACCCTCCCTCGATCCTGATCCCCAAGATTCTCCTCAAACTCCGCGGCTGCCACGCGTTGCTGTTCTTGGTAGCCCCATTTTCCTGGACCAAGACCTGGACAACAGATCTTCTGGGCCACGGATCCCCCGCTCCGGCTACCAACGCCGCGGACGATGCTGAAGCAACCCCGACGAGACCTATTTCACCCTTGCCCGGAGAACCTCCTTACACGCCTGGAGGTTGTGCGGCGTGCCCTCACCGCTCGAGGTTTCTCGGATGCAGCGGTGGCGGCTATCGCTTTCGCGCGACGCTCTTCCACTCTGAGGGTTTATGAGGGGAAATGGAGGGTCCTACACGCTTGGTGCGTTACTAGACAACTTTCCCCCACCACTTTGACTGTGCCGCAGCTGGCTGAATTCTTTCTGTGGCTCTTTCAGGATCAGTCTCTAGCACCCATTACTATTCGGGGATATCTATCTATGGTGGCCGATACATACCGCCATTTGGGACTGCCCGATCCCGGTTCATGCAAAGACCTCGCCGATCTTATGGCTCATTTTGACCTTCAGCGACCTGTCACGCGCTCCCTACTACCTCGCTGGGATCTCGCGTGGGTCTTAACATGGCTGAACACTGCCCGTTTTGAACCCCTGCATTTGGCGAGGTTCTCTGACTTGACTCGGAAAACGTGCTTCTTACTAGCTCTGGCCACTGCCTCTCGGGTCAGTGAACTCCACGCTTTCTCCGTACATCCGTCTTGCCTTCAACTTCGGGCCGACGGCTCTGTCCAACTCCTCACCAGTCCTTCCTTTTTGGCCAAGAACAGGCTCCCTTCCGCCCCACCTCAACCGATCACTATTCGTCATTTGCGGAGCCCTAATATGCTCCCGGACGTAAGCCAACAAGACCCGGTCAGGGCATTGAAAATTTACCTCCGGCGGTCTAAACCAATACGACGAGGTCGTTTACGCCTCTTCCTGCCCTTAGCTCCGGGCAGGAATGATATTTCGGCTCAGACGATTTCAGCTTGGCTCCGCGGAATCATCAGATCCGCATACAAGGACCTCTCGACAGAGGGAGCAACGCGGTTGAGGATTCGAGCACACGAGGTCCGGGCTGTCTCAACGAGCGTAGCATTCGATCGCAACTGCGCCGTGCGGGACATTGTGGCGGCGGTGGGCTGGCGGTCCGAACCTACTTTCGCCCGCTTTTACTTCCGCGACCTCTCCGGCCAACGGCAGAACCTGAGACTAGTGGGTGACGTCGCGGTCGCGCAACACTCCCTCCCGGCGCTGGATGCGCCATAGGTAATTCTTGGTTCTTGACTGAAATTGTCGGGAGTGTTCGCTTGACTGGGACCTAGCTAAGCAGTTACCCCATGGCTGCGCATTTGCCACGGCACCCTCCTCCTATTCGCCATTCTTCCTATCAGTAATACCATCGGTAAAGTTTTTGAAGAAACAAATGTATTTTTTCTTAAAATAAATTTTTCGAAAAATACTTACCGATGGTATTACTCAGATTTCCCTCCCACCTTCCCCGCTTGCCGTCTGTCTGTTAAGATGGAACTTGGAAATAACGCCCTCTCGCGAGATCGGGAAGGGAGGCTATCTGGAGGAAGGGAGGCCACTCATGGGATGGGGTATCTGCTGGCTAGAAGTACGTCCCTGGTTTGTGTAGCAACACACAACAATTTTGGAGACTGAAATTGGCAGGCTAAGTATATCTTCCTATCAGTAATACCATCGGTAAGTATTTTTCGAAAAAATTTATTTTAAGAAAAAATACATTTTAGGGGGAAAGAGGCGTTTTTAGACAGACTTCAGAAAAGTGTACTGATAATTGGCAGCGCGAGAATTTCTGTTTAGGGACTCAGTAGCGGGATATATTCCCACATGTAGGGATAGGGTCACCAATAATTTCAGACTGTAAACATGTAAAAACTGATATTACCATCGGAAAGAGCGGCAAAAAAAAAAAAAAAAAAGTGTGGTTGTGCAGAATTTTAAAGCTCTACCTTTTATATTTTATTAAAAGTCACAACTTGATTTGGCGAAAATGAGACGATTTGCACATGTCTAGTGTCGCATAACTACATAATCTGTGGACTGACAATATCCCCACTTGCTTTACTGATTACACCAATACCTAGTTTGTACTGATTATTTTACAACTTCAGTAATGGTATACTTTAGAACATATGCCATCCTAAAAATGGTTTTAAAAAAATCGACGTCGAATAGCGCACCTTACTATGTTAGCAGTCTACACTCGCGCTCTTTCCGTGAAGCATGCGTAGCATTCTTGCTGAACCCCGACTAAAGGGGCGGCTCCAAATAAAAAGTGGGTCGGTATATTCAACACCAGCAAGAGTCCGAAATAGCTCAGGCGGTTAAACGTCGGAGCAGGAGAGCGAAGAGAATCGCCGGGTTGTGGGTTCGAATCCCGTCCTGGTCCCGGTAGCTGGACTCACAATCCAGGGGAAAAAAACGGATTTGTTCAATACCAAGTCCGTTGAAAGGTCCTGGTAAATCAAAGTGGCACAGTTGGAGTGCGCCTGAGTTGATCAGTGTTCAGGTCGTATTCCATAGGCAATAGATTTCCCTGTTCCCCATAACCCGCCCGTCAGGGCCGTCCATGATCACCTCGGTGCTGTGGACGTTAAACCCGAACTAACCACCAACGCCAGCTAGCTCCAGCTGCAGACAGAACAATGACTCGGAACTGTTTCAG
The DNA here is from genome assembly GCA_036245525.1 of Semisulcospira habei. NCBI lineage: Eukaryota > Metazoa > Mollusca > Gastropoda > Semisulcospiridae > Semisulcospira > Semisulcospira habei. The sequence goes on along the minus strand of BTPG01000002.1, from coordinate 208,815,891 downwards.
CAACAGGCAAAGATCCGTATGATACCTGCAACTGCGTGGACTCGACGAGAATGTCACTTTTTCTCGCCAGTGAAATCCCGCAGGGGCTCATGAGAATCTATGCCTTTTGCTGACAAATATGTCGGCAAATTGTTTTGGTCTTGTGTCCCCTTGGATGAACTTGAAATAGAAGACGCTTTACTGAGTCCATCAGATCATGGGTAAAGTCTCAATGTGTCAATTAAAAATCTCGCGTATCAAGTCGGAAATTTCCCTATATTCGCAATCGAACTCGCTTACTCTAATACCAAGAATTCGATTTCAGAAATTTACCTATATTGACAATGGAACCCTCGCTTACACTAATACCAAGCATGCGATTTCAGACTACATTGCACGAAAGTGCTTGGAAAATGCGAAAAAAACAAACAATCTCTTCTACACCCCACCGGCGGCTACTCAGTGGCTGCCCCCTTCCCCCTGCAATATTTTTGAAGAGAAAACATTTATCCTTCTATTTTCCGGAGGTTGCACTGGTGCTGATTTTTTGCATGTTGCCCCCCCCCCCCCCCCCCCTTGCAACCAACCTGCAAACTGCCCATCCCCCAGGGCCCAGTGAATCCTATGCTACTAGCATAGGGGTGCAATGAGTAATGCAAATCCCGCGCTGCGCCACCGCGTCAGTGCGCGCGGCCACCGCGTACATAGCTCAAGTCGGAATACAAGGGAAAAAATGAAGCACACCCGCAAAATTTTAGCTGTGGCTGGAAGTATCCCGGACTTCTTTCTCAACATATAGAGTTGAACGTTAAACCCTTTAGTAGAGTGCCGTGAAAGAGGCCTCTATGCACTGCAGTGCATCCATTGTTTTCTGCCATGTTAACTCTAAAGTCCAAGCGAATTACTCAAAAAGATATTGACAACTGAGCAGTGTTTAAATCAGACTCCATTAAAGTAGACCTTTTCGGGCTGGGGGAAATACGTACCTAAAGCAACTGCTGCGTGCAGGTCACAAGTTCATGTCGACAGTAAGACGCCCTCTTGTTTTAATTTCTTTGGATATGCTACCCCACCCGGGTCTGCCCTGGGGGACTTGGGTGGGGTTAACTACTTTTTAGTTCCCAGGGTCAACCTGGTCAGCCCCGCAGGGTAGGTTTTCCCCTCTATTCTGGGGCATGTGTTTCTGTCTACCCTTGGTCCATTCACCTGTATTTCCTTTTTTAAACTCTCCCTACTGTCTGCGCCGCCTGTAGCCGCTCTTGATATTGGATGTTTGTTGCTAAATGGTCTTAGGTTTTTTTTAGCGTATTAGACCGGCTGGCGACATACATTCAATATTCTGTTTATTTTTTTTTTTTTTCACAAGCAGTGCAGACACGTCCTGAGAAAGTCTTGTTGCTGTCGGGAAGTTAAGCAATGTACAATCAATCATTGGATATACTAATTTACATAAGCCAATGACTCAAAATGAGCATGGGGCGTATATCCGGCCACATCTAAAACCCTACAACTCGACCTCTGCTGTACACCCCACCCGGGTCTGCCCTGGGAGACTTGGGTGGGGTTGACTACTTTTAGTTCCCAGGGTCACCCTGGTCAGCCCCACAGGGTGGGTTTCCCTTCTACTCTGGGGCATGTGTTTCTGTCTACCCTTGGTCCATTCACCTGTATTTGCCTTTTTAAAACTCTCCCATCTGTCTGCACTGCCTGTAGCTCTTGATATTGGATGTGTGTTGCAAATGGTTTTAGCTTTATTTAGGCCCCACGGCGTAGGTTTATTTCACGTATTGCACCGGCTGGCGACATACATTCAGTATTCTGTTTAGTTTTTTTTCAGAAGCAGTGCAGGCACATCCTGAGAAAGCCTTGTTGCTGTCGGGACGTTAAGCAGTGTACAATCAATCAATCAATCGACCTCTGCTATGAAAGATGCTTGACTGTGCTAAAGCCTTGATATTAAACTATCAGTGACAAGGTTGGTATAGATTTGTGGCAAACTATCTACCGAGTTTGTTAAGTTCGAGGTTTTAGGCAGATGGTTGCTTTGAGGGTTGAAAACTGATCTGGAATCTCAGTGCTTCGTCGACTTGTGTGCCTTTCGATTCTTCTCTTGTATTATGATTTGAGCTTAGTAGGCGGTGGCGCGCACGCGGTGGTGCAGCGGATTTGCATTAGTCAAAGCACTATCGACAGGCCCCTATGGCTACTACAGTACTAGTATATGGCTAGTGGACCCGGCCAGCCTCTCTATTCATACAATTGCCAACTTTTACCCATGCCGGTGCTGAATCATAATCCCACGGCACCTCCAGACAACCGCAATCGATTGATCATTGAAGCAGTCAATCAGATAATCGGACAGCAAAATATGTGCACAACCCAGCCCATTTTGATCAGTCTTGTTCTGGTCAGCTCTCTTCAAAGTGAGATCACGCTTCCCGCCCACCCAGCAAACAGACAGTAACGCTCTGTGATTTGACTGACCTACTGACGTCTTCAGTCTGAGAAACAGCTGGAACCGACCACGTCCAGCAAGAGGCATAGATTCTCATGAGCCCCTGTGGCCACAGGGGCTCATGAAAATCTATGCCTCTTGCAAGACACATGATAGGCTAGGAGCGGAACTGGTTATGAGCGGGTTGACCTACTGTCAACTTCTCGGGCTTGAGCAAATCTTTTTTTTTCCCAGCAGCCCCAGAATGGGCATCCTTCGATGAATAGCCGGCTATCGATTTATTTCTATGAAAGTTTACTTAACCCCTAGAAGTAGTCAGGGGTATTTTGCCATCCTTCCCCCACCCCTCGCACCAACAGAGCTCGTATCTCCTGATTCAGCACTTGCACAAGACAAGCTCACTGACTGCAGGGAGACATGGATTGAAATGAAATGAAACTTTATTTCTCAAAGGAAGAAGTAATTAGCACGTGTGCCATTTTTCATACTTGCCGTTGCTACTCTATTGAGTCCAGATTAGCGGTCTGCAGGCGTTCGTTGGTTGGTTAGTTCGGGGTTTAACGTCCACGGCACCGAAGTGATAATGGACGGCCCTGACAGGCGGGTTATGGGGGCAGGGGCGGATTCAGGGGTGTCTCGATGGGGTGGGGGGTGGGGGGCATTTTCTTTAAAATTGTACTATAGTGTTGTAACTGTTCTCTGTACGTGTTTCTTTCTTTTTGTTGTTGTTGGGGTTTTCTGAGACATATTTAGAGTTTGCAGAGGTTACGCTTTTTATTTGTTAAAACGTTTATTCTTTCATCTCGGGACACAGCACCTCTTTTGGCACTTTTTAAAAAGTTTAAAAGGAAGGGCTAATCATATCTACATGCATTTCCCCTCCTCCCCGCCTCCACCCCACCTCCCTAACAAAACAAGATTAATCGGGCACTTCTGATTTTTATATGCTGTTAATTTTCTTATTGAAAAGAATGTTATACCTGGAGTTTCTGCCGGAGCAATCAACTTGTGTTTGACAACACTACCAAGTACTCCTCCGTCTGAAAAACAACACAGCCATTTGTGAAAATTGTGATACCCAAAACCTCCTCCATATGAGGAACACAGGGTCAGATCACAGAAATAGTCATTATCACTCATGATGTATACCTCTTACACTGACTGACGATTACTTAAGGGTTAGTTCAAGGTTGATCAAAATCAAGACATTTCACATCTCCCCTCTGGTGACACGCATCAATGACCACATTGCTACTCTGATGGGCACTTGTGCATGTCCAAGGAAGACGAAGCGGCTATGCAATCTGTGTGAGGCTGGAGACCGCCACGGTGCTCAGAGAGTGTTGCGTGACAGGATTAGGGGATTAGCAATTACTTGTGACACCCGGGCCAGTCCGCTGCTCACCCCGGGGGAGACGCAGCGCAGTTGATTTCTCACTTTCTGATCACAGTTGGCTTGTACACAGGCGTAGACTTAAACCTAGATGACTGCCACGTATGAGGATGCAATACCATTCCTATGGCACAGAAAGAGGTAATGCTTTTCATGAGCCCTTGTGTCTGAAGGGGCACATGAAACTCTATGCCTGGCTGAGGGACTGATTTGGGCCTCAGTTCAGCAATGATCGGACACTTTTTCACCGCTGGGGTTGACCAGCAGTCGGCGGCTTATTGCCAGATGGCTGCCTCAGTCTGAGGATGCAATGAGGATTGTATCGCACAGCAAGAGGCACCAATTTACATGAGCCCTTGTGAGTGCCGGGGCACATGGCACTCTATGTCTGCGTGAAGTACTGTGACAGGTGCAGGTAAGGAGTGTCAAGTGAGGATATTTGACTACAGGTCCATGAACACAATATGCTCACCCACCGACCCCGTAAGCTACTTGTAAAATACACCGTACAAGAAAAGAAGAACCATCGAATAGTAAAACACAACTTCCAAAAATAACAATTTTTTTTTTATTTTGTCAGGGCTGACCGGGGGGTGGGTGGGGGGGGGGGGGATCAGCCCGCCCCTGGATCCGCCATTGGGGGAACAGGGAAATCTATTGCCTATGGAATAGGACCTGAACACTGATAAATTGAAGCGCACTGCAACTGTGCCACTTTGATTTACCGGGACCTTTCAACGGACATGCTATGGAACAAGCACGTCTTTTTTCCCTGGATTGCGAGCCCAGCTGCCGGGGCCGGAACGGAGACTCGAACCCCACGACCCGGCGATTCCCTTCGCTCTCTGGCTCCGAAGCTTAAATGCCAGAGCTATTTTGGACTCTACCCTGCAGGCGTGGGTAGGCGCCAGGTTAAATGTATCATGTCGTGACAGATTCATCTCACCCGCAACTTTAAGGTCATATTACATAGTCAAATTTGGCCAGTTGAGGCAGTGCAAGGACCGGTGTTTTTAAAAAGAATTTTTGCCTTGTTTGAAAATTTGTAGTAGGTCTGAATGTTAGAATATGCTGGAAATTTCTGGTTAGATGAGAGGAGACATGTTTGGTGCTTTGATTCATACCATCTTGAGCTTATCCAGTGGACAATTGTGGGCCTGTGTTGAGTTGCCGTTGACGTAGTGATTTGAGGGGCACGCTGATTTCAGCTGTGCTTGGGTGTGGGGTTGGTAAGGAATCAGGTTCATAGCCAAGAAATGAGACTGTCAATGTGCTGTTTTTATTGTTATTTTGTGCATGGCAAATGTGCAGCTGGTGGGCAGTAGTGTTTTTTTTTTTAGGGGATTGAAATATTAGGGGATGCCTGGGACTGACTATGATTAAGAGGCTGGACAGTACGGAAACGGCACTGTGCTCCGTGCCCTTGCTAAAAAATAGAAAGTAGTATGTGTTTCTGTGTCTGTGTGTGTTGTCCTCAGGTTTTTATTTTTTTAATAAAAAAAAAAGTCAAACATATTTTACGGACCTTTCTATTAGCAAAGGTCCTCTGTCCGAGGACTCTTTACATACAGGGTTTAAAATCGCGTAGATCGGTCGGAAACACTATTTTGACCACGGGCGCTGAAATCATTTTCAGAAACCGCATCCGGGCACTCAGTCGTGTTTTGGGGCTCTAGGACTGAGGCCCCGATTCCAAGTGTTGGTATCGGTACCACATAAACTTAGTTGATAAAATGTGGTGACGCATAAGACATTTTGGATCCTCGGAACGACTAAGAAATACTATCATTGTGGCGCACGTGCGAAGCAAAAGTGAGTCTGTTTTGGGCCAGTGGTCGTCCGTCGGCGCTGTCCGCCGTCGTCCGTCGTCCATGGTAAACTTTAAGGTTGGTATTTTCTCGGAGACTATTCAAGCCACAGTCTTCAAACTTGGCCCAAGGATACTTTGTGGCAAGACCTTTCTAAACATACCAATTTGAGTGACCTCTCACAAAGGTCAAGTTCACAGGATTGATTGTACATTGCTTAACGTCCCGACAGCAACAAGGCTTTCTCAGGACGTGCCTGCACTGCTTGTGAAAAAAAAAAAAAAAAACAGAACATTGAATGTATGTCGCCAGCCGGTCAAATACGTTAAATAAACCTAACACATGGGGCCTAAATAAAGCTAAGACCATTTAGCAACACACATCCAATATCAAGATCTACAGGCAGTGCAGACAGTAGGGAGAGTTTTAAAAAGGCAAATACAGGTGAATGGACAAAGGGTAGACAGAAACACATGCCCCAGAATAGAGAGAAAAACCCACCCTGTGGGGCTGACCAGGGTGACCCTGGGAACTAAAAAATACCTAACCCCACCCAAGTCCCCCAGGGCAGACCCGGGTGGGGGTAAGTTCACAGGAGATCAGGAAATATGTCAAAATTAGCTCTATTTTGATATAATTTACATTTTCACACATACTATTTGCAACTTCAAACCCAAACTTGGTACAAAGGTACCTGATGGTAGACCTTTTTATACATACTAATTTGGCTGATCCCTCGGAAAGATCAAGGGTCGCAAGAGCGCAGGAAATATGTGAAAAATAGTCATATTTTGCCGGACAAAAGACCATGCTTTTTTTTTCCCTCAAATACTATTCACAACTTCAAACCCAAACGTGCTACAGAGATATCTGATGGTAAGACCTATCTATGCATACTAATTTGGATGACCCCTCGGACAGGTCCAGGGCTCAGGAAATAGTTCTGAAATAGCCATATTTTGACAAAAGATGTTTTTTCTCAAATACCGTTCACAACTTGAAACCCAAACTTAATACAGAGATACCTCATGGTAAGACCTTTCTATGCACACTAATTTGGTTGATCCCTCAGAAAGGTCAAGGGTCACGAGAGCTCACTAAATAGGTAAAAAATAGCCATATTTTGACAAAATATATTTTTTCTCAAATACTATTCACAACTTCAAACCCAAATTTGGTACAGAGATACCTCATGGTAAGACCTATCTATGCATACTAATTTGGATGACCCCTTGGAAAGATCAAGGGTCACAAGAGGCTGGCAAATGTGTGTAAAATGTCAATTTTTGATAAAATTGTAGGTATTGGCCACATTTTTGCAAAATTTTTAACCAAATTTGGCACAAGTTTGGTTATTTGGGTTTAAGGCCGAGCAGAAATTTGGCACAAAGATAGCTGGTGATAAGACCTTCCTATGCATGCAGTGGGCAGATGTTCACATCTGCACGGGAATTAGACGACCCCGCCCTCCACGAGCCCCCTGTTGCCTTGCAGGTTAGGTTTTGGATAACCAAAGGCTAGGGTGCTGACACGTTACCTGAATGGGTGTATGAACTTCCTTGATGAAGTCACCACCCTGGGCGAAAGAGTCCCATAAGGGTCTCATCGGCCACGTGTCCAGGACCAAGGCGAGCCACAAGTTATGTGGAGTTTCGGTTGTGGTTAACAGCCTGGAGAGGCCGGGCTCCGCCAGGTTCTTTTGCCCACATGCAATGACAACCTTACCTCAATCCATACCGGATCGGTCGTCGCCCGGAACAAGGACCGCGCCTTCTGTCTTGCGCCAGGGCAGAGGTGTTAAGTATGTTACTGGTGCACCACCAAAACTCCGTGCCAGAAACAACATCAGCATTGGCACCTGCAACGTCAGAACATTAAGAACGCCTGGAAAGGTAGAGGAACTGACACACAAAATGAACAGATACCACTGGACCATCCTAGGACTGTGCGAAGTACGATGGAAAAACCTTGGGGCAACATCAACCCAGCAAAACCACAAACTGTATTACAGTGGCAGAGAAGACAAACACGAACAGGGTGTCGGATTTCTCATCCACAAAGACACCGTGAGCACTGTCATGAGTTGTCGGCCAGTCTCCAGTAGGCTTATCACCATACGCTTGAGGGCAACCCCATTCAATATCACCATTGTACAAGTTTACGCCCCCGGACTATGGCGATGAGGAAATAGAAGACTTTTATGACCAACTGCAAGAAGTCTCGGACCAGACCCCCGAGAAAGACATTTTTTGTGGTGCAGAGAGACTGGAATGCCAAAATAAGAGAGGATACTGCCAGGAACTGGAAAGGCACATGCGGACGCTACTGCAATGCAGAGACCAACGACAGAGGCTTAAGGCTCCTGGAATTTGCCAGCTCAAATGATCTAAAGCTGATGAACACGTTTGGCCCACACAAAGCATCCAGAAGGTGGACATGGCACAGCCCGAACGTAGAGCATCATAACCAAATTGACTACATCATGGTGAAGAGACGCTTCCAAACCAGTGTGAACATTGCCAAGGCAAGAAGTTTTTCAGGAGCAGACATTGGAAGCGACCATGACTTAGTGATGATGACCTTCCGAATCCGCCTAAAGAAGGTCAAGAACAGGGTCCCAACAGAATCAAGTTTGACCTCGAGAAACTGAAAGACCCAGATGTAGCAAAAGTTTTCCAGGCAAAGATAGGAGGAAAATTCGCGCCACTGCTACTTCTAGGTGCAGAAGACACGGATGTGGACACACCGATCGACACATTTAACACTGCTGTAACCCAAACAGCCAGTGAGATCCTTGGCAAACACCGACAAGCAAAGAAACCTTGGGTTACAGCTGACATCTTTGTTCTATGTGACAAGCGTCGAGAATTAAAGAAGAAAAAAAATCAGAGATAGAAGGAGCTAAATATACAGGGAAATTAACCAGGATATCAAGAAAATCATGAAAAAGGCAAAGAAGAAGTGGATTGAAGATCAGTGTAAACATGTAGAAGAAAATCTGAACAAAAATAATAGCAAAAAGGCATACCAGCTGGTGAAAGACCTGACCAGTGTAAAACAAGGACGCTCCTCGATCATTCAAGATAGTGAAGGAAACTGTCTTACGGAAGACCAAGAGATACTGAAGATATGGACAGAGTACTGCTCAGATTTGGACAACCACCGAGCTACAGGGGACCCAGGCATACTTATCAACCCACCCGTGACCAACAATGGCAACTATACCATCCTCCGAGAAGAAGTAGAGGCTGCAGTGAAGTCGCTGAAAAAGGGAAGGCAGCAGGAGCAGACAACATCCCTGCAGAATTAGTCTAAGAAGGGGGAGAAGACATGATAAGCGCATTACTAACAATCTGCAATATGATCTGGCAGTCAGGGGATTGGCCCACACCATGGACCCAATCACTTATAATAACTCTCCCCCCAAAAAGGCAACTTACATCAAGGCCAGAATTATCGCACGATCAGTCAAGCCATGTTAAAGATCCTACCGAACAGGCTGAACCCACAGGGAGAGGAAATCATAGCTGAGGAACAGGCAGGCTTCAGACCAGGGCGCAGCACAACTGAGCAGATCTTTAACCTGAGAGCTCTATGTGAGAGGTACCTCCAGCACCAGCAAGACCTCTATCATGTCTTTGTGGATTTTAAGAAAGCGTTTGACAGGGTGTGGCATGCAGCCCTTTGGTCCACCGTGAAGCTATACAACATAAATGCCAACCTGATCAAAGTCATAGCAAACCTTTACAACAAGGCCACTAGCGCAGTCTGCTTCAACGGCAAAATAGGAAACTGGTTTAGGACTACAGTCGGAGTCAGACAAGGCTGCTTGCTCTCACCTACTCTTTTCAACATATTCTGGAAAGAATCATGACAGACGCTCTGAAAGATCATGAAGGAACTGTCAGTATTGGAGGCAGAACAATCACGAACTTGCGCTTTGCAGACGACATTGATGGCCTTGCAGGAACAGAGAAGGAGCTAGCTCAGCTGGTGGAAAAGCTGGACAGCACAGCCATTGCGTATGGGATGGAAATCAGTGCAGAGAAGACCAAACTGATGACAAATAACACCAGTGGCATTGGCACTGACGTCAAGATTGGAAGCCAAAAACTAGAAACAGTTAATAAATTCAAATACTTAGGAGCCATTGTGACAGATGATCAAAACCAGAAATACTGTCCAGGATTGTGCAGACAACAACAGCACTGACAAGACTGAAGACCATATGGAAGGACAGAAACATCACGCTCTGCTCCAAGATCAGACTGATGCGCTCCTTAGTCATCTCAGTGTTCTTGTACGCCTGCGAGTCATGGACCTTCACAGCAGACCTTAAAAGGAGGATACAAGCCACTGAAATGAAATGTTTTCGAAGGCTGCTTGGCATTTCATACAGAGATCACATCACGAACGAGGAAGTGGGAAGCAGAATCAGGCAAGCCATCGGGGCCTATGAAGACCTATTAGCCATTGTGAAAAAACGCAAACTGAAGTGGTATGGGCATGTCACGCGTTCAGCAGGGCTTGTTAAAACAATCCTGCAAGGCACTGTGCAAGGAGGACGAAGGAGAGGAAGACAGAGGAAAAGATGGGAGGACAATATCTCGGAGTGGACAGGACTGAGGCTGGGTGATACGCTAAGAATGGCAGAAAACAGAGAGGAATGGAGGGAGCTGGTTGCCAAGTCATCAGTGGTGCCCCAACGGTCGGCAAGACTACGGGATATAGATAGATAGATAGATAGATAGATAGATAGATAGATAGATAGATAGATAGATAGATAGATAGATAGATGATAGATAGATAGATGATAGATAGATAGATGATAGATAGATAGATGATAGATAGATAGATAAGATAGATAAGATAGATTAGATAGATTAGATGATAGATAGATAGATAGATAGATGATGGATGGATGGATGGATGGATGGATGGATTAGATTAGATTAGATAGATAGATAGATAGATTTGATAGATAAGATAAGATAAGATAAGATGATAAGATTAGATTACATTGATTGATTGATAGATAGATAGATAGATAGATGATAGATAGATAGATAGATAGATGATAGATAGATAGATGATAGATAGATAGATAGATTAGATAGATAGATTGATTGATTGATTGATTGATTGATTGATTAGATTAGATAGATAGATGCATACTCCGTCCCTGATATCTTCAATTCCGCCATCGTCCGTCCTCTCCTAAAAAAACACAACCTCGACCCAAACGAACTCAAAAACTATCGCCCAGTCTCCAATCTGGGACTTGGGTGGGGTTAACTACTTTTTAGTTCCCAGGGTCACCCTGGTCAGCCCCACAGGGTGGGTTTTCCTCTCTATTCTGGGGGCATGTGTTTCTGTCTACCCTTGATCCATTCACCTGCATTTTCCTTTTTTAAACTCTCCCTACTGTCTGCGCTGCCTGTATGTCTTGATATTGGATGTGTGTTGCTAAATGGTCTTAGGTTTATTTAGCATATTAGACCGGCTGGCGACATACATTCAATATTCTGGGTTTTTATTTTTTTTATTTTCATAAGCAGTGCAGGCACGTCCTGAGAAAGTCTTGTTGCTGTCGGGACGTTAAGCAATGTACAACCAACCAGCCAACCAGTCTCCAATCTCTCTTTCCTGTCCAAGCTTCTTGAGAAGGTTGTTCTCAACCAGCTCAACCTCCACCTCGCCGACAACAACCTCCTCAGTCCCTTCCAGTCTACCTATCGCAAACATCACAGCACTGAAACAGCCCTTCTACATATCTTAAACGACCTGCTTCTCTCCACCGACTCGGGCAACATCTCCCTTCTTACGCTACTCGACCTCTCTGCCGCCTTCGACACTATAGACCACTCTATCCTCCTCCACCGCCTTCACCACTCCTTTGGCATCACTGACTCTGCTCACTCCTGGTTTCTCTCCTACCTCTCCGACAGACAGCAGTCCGTCACCATCGACGGCGTCTCCTCCAACCCAGTCACCCCCCACCCGGGTCTGCCCTGGGGGACTTGGGTGGGGTTAGGTATTTTTTAGTTCCAAGGGTCACCCTGGTCAGCCCCACAGGGTGGGTTTTTCTCTCTATTCTGGGGCATGTGTTTCTGTCTACCCTTTGTCCATTCACCTGTATTTGCCTTTTTAAAACTCCCTCTACTGTCTGCACTGCCTGTAGCTCTTGATATTGGATGTGTGTTGCTAAATGGTCTTAGCTTTATTTATGCCCCATGTTGTAGGTTTATTTAATGTATTTGACCGGCTGGCGACATACATTCAATTTTCTGTTTAGTTTTTTTTTCACAAGCAGTGCAGGCACGTCCTGAGAAAGCCTTGTTGCTGTCGGGACGTTAAGCAATGTACAATCAACCAACCCAGTCACGCTCTCCTGCGGAGTTCCCCAGGGGTCCGTCCTGGGCCCGGTCCTTTCCACACTCTACACCTCTCCCCTGTCCAACATCATCCAGTCTCACCACATACAGCACCACCTCTACGCTGACGACTCACAACTACTAGACAAAGACAAACTCGACAACACTCAGACACTACTGACTCGCACGGCTGACTGCTACGAAGACGTGACAAACTGGATGACAGCAAACAAGCTGAAACTGAATGACGACAAAACGGAAGCCATGCTGGTAGGCACTCGCTAGGAACTTTCCCAGCTCCCTCCCTCCCTCCACCTTCAACTCGACAGCACCCCCATCTCACTCCCTGACTCGGCCAAAAACCTCGACGTTATCCTCGATTCCTCTCTTTATGACCAGTTTCGTCTCCGTCACGGCCCAGGCATGCTACTTCCACCTCCGCCGCATCAGTCAGATCAGAAAATACCTCACTACCGAAGCTGCCACCAAACTTGCTGTCTCTCTCATCCTATATCGCATCGACTACTGCAACTCTCTCCTTTCCGGGCCCCCTTACTCCACCACTTTCACTCTCCAGCGCGTCCAGAACAATGCTGCCCGCCTCGTCCTCAGAAAGAAAAAATCCGACCACATCACTCCCCCGCTCAAACTCCTTCACTGGCGTCCCATCCCCCAACGCATCCAATACAAGATTTTGTCTCACTGCTACAAATCCCTGAACAACTGCGCTCCCGCCTATCTCTCAAATTTACTTCACCTCTACACTCCTGTCCGCTCCCTCCGCTCCGCCTCCGACCCTCTCCGCCTCCACGTCCCCCGCACCAAACTCAGCACTTTCGGCCCCCGCTCCTTCTCAGTATACGGTCCATCCACCTGGAACACTCTCCCACTCTCTCTCCGTCAGAAACACTTTCTCTCCTCCTTCCAGTCCGCCCTCAAAACTCACCTCTTTCAACAGTTCTAGCACTATACCACCACACTCCCCACCCTAAGCAGACTGTCGTAATGTATTTCACTATTTGTGGTACGTGAGTCGTTGTCTAAAGCGTGCGCATGCGTGCGCGAGTTGTGAGTGCGCGCTTAGAGTTATAATTATTATAAGATAAGCGCATTATAAATACTGTAATTATTATTATTATTTATTAATTTAGTCGACTCATCACAAAGGTCAAGGGTCGGGGTGGGGGTGGGGGTGACAGGTGTGGGAAAAATGCTTACATTTTCAGAAAACCTGGATTTTGCTGCTGCAGAAGCCAGCCCTTGTCACAAAGGTCACACATATGTAAATCGGTCATACACGTGAGCCATAATGGCTTTGCCTTTCTTGTTTCTGTTTCCTTTTGTAAAGAACCCTCTCGATAGTGAATACAGTTTTCCCCAAATCATATGTACTACAGGAATCAGACGTCAAAGAAATGATGTACTACAAAAACATGACGCCATTTTGGTGTCAAGCGACGTAAATGTTTTCATTATAATATAATATAGTATACTTTTGCCAGCCTGCTGTCAAGCTCCCTGTCCAGCTTGGCGTCCGACGTGATAATGCAGCCAAGGTAAGTAAACTGGTGCACTGACTTTAGTTCAGACTCGCCAATGGTGATGTGAGGAGGGCGATACACTGTCTTGGGTGCCGGCTGATGGAGGTCCTCTGTCTTTTTCAGACTGACCTCGAGTCCAAAGAGCTTGGCAGCGTCTGCGAAGCGGGACGTGATGCGCTGCAGGGCTCTCTCTGTGTGTGCAACGAGGGCAGAGTCATCAGCAAAAAGCAGCTCACGAATCAGTTGGTCTAGGGTTTTCGTGTGGGCCTGCAGTCGTCTGAGGTTGAACAGGCTGCCATCGAGACGATACCTGATGTACACTGCATCGTCATCATCGAGGTCTACTGTGGCCTGCTTCAACATCATGCTAAAAAAGATAGTGAAGAGGGTCGGTGCCAGCACGCAGCCCTGCTTTACGCCGTTGAGAATAGGGAATGGTTCTGAGAGAACATTGTTGAGTCTGACCTGGCCTTGCTGGTCATCGTGTAGCTGGACAATCATGCTGAGGAACTTTGGGGGACAGCCAAGTCGCTCCAGGATCTGCCACATGCCTTGCCTGCTCACAGTGTCGAACGCTTTTGTTAGGTCGACAAACGTTACGTACAGCCCTTTGTTCTGCTCGCGGCACTTCTCCTGAAGCTGTCTCAGCACAAAGACCATATCGGTGGTGCTCCTGTTTGCTCTGAAGCCACACTGGCCCTCTGGGAGGTGGTCTTCAGCGATGGCAGATACCAGCCGATTCAGGAGCAGCCTTGCAAGAATTTTCCCAGCAATGGACAGCAGGGTAATTCCCCGATAGTTGGAACAAAAAGCAAAAGCGAACAGCGCTTTCGGGCGACTTTTCAAGCGGGTGTGGCACAATCAACAGCTGAAAACATGCACCAAGATCAGCGTGTACAGAGCTGCGGTCCTCACCACCCTGCTGTATGGTTCCGAGTCCTGGGCCCTCTACCGCAGCCAACTACGACTCCTCGAACGTTTCCACCAGCGCTGCCTGCGTACCATCCTGGGCATTCACTGGAGTGACTATGTCACCAACGTCGAGGTCCTTGAACAGGCTGAAACTGTGAGCATCGAGGCCTTGCTGCTGCGGACACAGCTCCGCTGGGCGGGGCATGTCTCCAGGATGGAGGATCATCGCCTACCAAAGATCACCCTGTTCGGCGAGCTTGCTACTGGACACCGTGACAGAGGGGCACCAAACTTACTTACTTACTTACGCCTGTCACCCCTACCCGGGTATAGGCCGTCGACGAGAGACCTCCAGCAACTCCTGTCCTGTGCTTCTCCTTCGATTCTTCCCCCACCCGGGTCTGCCCTGGGGGACTTGGGTGGGGTTAGGTACTTTTTAGTTCTCAGGGTCACCCTGGTCAGCCCCACAGGGTGAGTTTTTCTCTCTATTCTGGGGCATGTGTTTCTGTCTACCCGAGGTCCATTCACCTGTATTTGCCTTTTTAAAACTCTCCCTACTGTCTGCACTGCCTGTAGCTCTTGATATTGGATGTGTGTTGCTAAATGGTCTTAGCTTTATTTAGGCCTCATGTGTTAGGTTTATTTAATGTATTTGACCGGCTGGTGACATACATTCAATGTTCTGTTTAGTTTTTTTTTTCACAAGCAGTGCAGGCACGTCCTGAGAAAGCCTTGTTGCTGTCGGGACGTTAAGCAATGTACAATCAATCAATCCTTCGATTCTACTCCAGGTGGTTCCCAGTCTCTTGATGTCTGCTTGGAGGTCTCGACGCCAGGAGTTTCTCGGCCTACCTCTTTTCCTCTTTCCCTGGGGGTTCCATGACAATGCCTGCCTAGTGATACTGGAAGCTGGCTTTCTCAGACTGTGACCGATCCATCCCCATCTTCTTCGCCCAATTTCATTCTCTGCTGTTATCTGCTCTGTTCTCTCCCAGAGTCTGACGTTGCTGATCTTCTCTGGCCAGTGGATTTTCAAAATTCTTCTAAGGCAACTGTTCATGAAGGTCTGTACTCTGTTGACTGTGGTTTTTGTCAATCTCCATGTCTCTGCTCCATATAGGAGAACTGCTTTTACATTGGAGTTGAAAATCCGGACTTTGGTGTGTTGTGACAGCTCTCTGGAACTCCACACTTTTTTCAACTGGAGAAAGGCTGCTCTGGCTTTACCGATTCGTGCTCTGACATCTGCATCAGTGCCGCCTTTTTTGTCTATGATGCTCCCGAGATAGGTGAAGGACTCCACCTCCTCCAACGGGGTGCCAGCAAGCAAGACTGGTTCTTCCCTGGTTGCGTTCAGCCTCATTGTCTTTGTTTTCTGTTTGTGAATGGTGAGGCCCACTTGGGACGAGATGTCAGCAAGCCTCGTGGTCTTGTCCTGCATTTGTTGATGAGTGTGGGACAGTAATGCCAAGTCGTCTGCAAAATCGAGGTCGTCAAGCTGTGTCCACAGTGTCCACTGTATTCCACTTCGTCTGTGCTCTGTGGTCATCTTCATGACCCAGTCTATGGCCAGTAGGAAGAGGAACGGAGACAGCAGACACCCCTGCCTGACACCAGTTCTGACCTGGAGCTCTCTGGTGAACTGCCCTTCGTGGATCACGCGACATGTCATGCCATCATAGCTGCTCTTGATCAGGCGGACGAGCTTTGTGGGTACACCGTAGTGTCGTAGGAGTTTCCACAGAGTCTCTCGGTCCACGCTGTCAAATGCTTTCTCATAATCCACAAAGTTGACGTACAGCGGGGAGCTCCACTCCAGAGACTGTTCCACGATGATGCGGAGAGTGGCGATCTGGTCTGTACATGATCGGTTCTTCCTGAATCCTGCTTGCTGGTCTCTCAGCTGGGGGTCAACGGAGCTCTTCATTCTCTCTAGGATGATCCTGTTGAAGACCTTTCCTGGTACTGACAGCAAGGTGATTCCTCTGTAGTTGGAACAGGGGCACCAAAGAAGAGATACAAAGACTGTCTCAAGAAGTCACTTAGTGCCTGCCAAATCGACCACCACCAGTGGTCCTCGCTTGCTGTGGACCGTGACACCTGGCGCTCCACCATTTACAAGGCAGCTGTCTCCTTTGAGGACTCTCGCAGAGCTAGCCTTAAGGACAAGCGGCTCAGGAGAAAAAACAGAGATGCCGCAACTCAGAACCCTGGCCATACCTTCCCCTGCAGCCACTGCGGTCGAACCTGCCTGTCCCGGATTGGCCTCCGCAGCGCCACGAACAAGCCTGCAGACGTCGTGGGCAACTCCTATAAAATCTTCGTTCGCGAAATCAAGCCAAGAGAGAGAGAATATAGTATATTATACTAATGACCTGGCATCTATACCAAAAACCTGTGGGTAATATGGCGACCAGCCGGCTCTGAAATCTTTCACATCGCAGTAGCTGTCATTGCTTGTGCATTGACTACAGCATGGCCTTCTACATCAGTTTATAGTGGCTAGGAGCACTAGGAACGTAGTGTTTTTGGTTCCTTCCTTTCTCATTTTCTGTTTAGTATTTTTTAAATGCAAAATTCGCATGGGCGGGACCCCAAGAGATACCTTGGTATGCGCTTGGTCTACGAGATACATTTTCAGTGCAGACTCACTGAGTTTTCCTCCTTGCTTCCAGTAAGCAAAAGGCCATTGGGCCGACGTTGACCGGCTCTTGGCTCGCACACAATTGTGCTTTAGCTCGAGGACGATTTGCTTTCTGGGCTTGTTCCAGCCCGACTTTAGTGATTTAGTCCTCTGCCGGATGCCGAGATCAGCAAACAACCACGACTGAATGCCAGGATCGACTTGGAACGCTTTCCGGCACAAGTTCTGTAAACTGAGTTCCATGACTAACTGCGCGAGATGGATCGACCATAATAACTCAAGGTAGTGCCAGAGTCCAGCCGCTCCACCATCCCGCCATCAGTGACAAACATGACTGAAAGTAAATGTCGGGATCGAATGAGACAGGAACTCAGTCGGAGTCATTCACAGGTTTCGTAAAGTTCCATGGCCAGCTGCAGGAGGTGGGCCGACAATATGTGGGTGTGAGTATATGTGTGTGTGTGTGCGTGTGTGTGTGTGTTAGGCAAGATGTCAAAGATACGGCATCAGAAAGAGTCAGCTAGAAAGAGTCAGTACAAACTTTGGTTAACTCATTCGCGGAAAGCCGCATCCGGGTGCGTGGCTTATGCCGCGCATCCGGATGCGGCTGTTCGCAAATGAGTTAAAGAGTCATCAGATGCAACGGGGAGAGGGGTGGAGAACACATTTTTTCCCCCAGTGATAGGACTATCGATCATAGGAATATCTACCATAAGACTATCGATAGGTAGGACTTTGGGGAACATCTGATTGCGTAGGACTATTGATGTGTAGGACTGATATCGAGACAATGACAACTTACTTTCGATACATAGTACGGCTATCGATCATAAGACCATATCGATCATCAGTACCTAGGACTATTAATTATAGAACTATCGACGCGTAAGACTATTGCTATTTAGGGCTATCGACACGCACCGAACAAATGCAGGTTTTCAGTGTGCCATGAGGGTTTATATTATGCGTCATCCGAGTTTTGAATGAGCAGCCCGAAACTGACTGATTTTGACTTGTAAATGAGACGTCTGTAAAATGCCTTCTAGCCATTCGGCCTGATTGAAAATACACCTCGAATGAAGTTTCATAAGTCTCCATCAAAAGTTGAGAGAACTTTCGGCTTTGGCTGAATTAATACACGAGGCAGAATCCCAGCGCGCTGTCGCTTTTAATGGTTCGTCTGAGCCGCACACGGGCTTAGGCCAAAAATATCGAGTCCCGTAGACTCCTTCTTAACCCCTTCACTGCCAATGGGCGCAGATTGTGTTTTTGAAATCGCAAATTCAACAACAAAATCCCCAGCCGTCTAAGACTGATGGAGACAAAGTGGTTTCAGCAAAGGGTATAGATCCTGATGCATGAGGATCTATACCCTTTGCAGTTTGGTGCTGTTCAAATTTTTCTCGACCGTGAAGGGGTGAAATCGGGGGCGCTGCCACATCGGACAGTTTCAACGACTTTTCATCCAGTGTGATGCAGCACTGACCTCTCCGTTCTCGGCGGAAGGCAAAAGATAGTAAGTCAATTTTTGTGAAAAGATATATTTTCATTGTAAGACAATGAAAATCTCGCTTTCACTAAATTATACTTACTCAGGAAGTCTAATTTTGTGAAATGGGGAGCTGGGTGGCTCGGTGGTAGAGCAACCGACTCTCATCCAAAAGGTCGTTGGTTCGAACCGTCTGGGGTCAAAATTTGTACAGGCCTCTTTTCGGTGCCCCGTCTTTGAACTGAATCACCGACGTGGTGGACAAAAGACGCTAAGCCGGGGGCGCTGCTTTGTGAAAGCGAGATTTGTGTACATAATTATAAAGGGGCATAATGTCTGGTGGTAGTCCACACAATTGTCACCCCTACTGGTTTTCCACGAAGTCGGCCTGTAAACATGCACTACATAGCCTATTGATGTGCATCCGTGAACAAGTTTTACTTTTGTTCTGTTGTTACAGTTCCTGGAGGCAACAACTTGGACGAAAGAAGCTCACTGTCTTTGCTGCAAATAATTTATTTGCTTGTTGCACAAGCACTCTCTAAGCCCATGTAACCCCACGGCCGTATTTCCGAAATTTTGAAGGTGCTACAGAAAGACTGTGCTGCAGGAGATGGACTGACCATGACAATTCAAGGGTTGTGCCAGATGAGCTTGGCGCCTGAAGGCGCCAAGCTCATCTGGCACAACCCTTGAATTATCATGGTCAATCCAAATTCTGCTGTAGGGCGTTGGGGCTAAATGGGTTAAGTTGAAAGCTGAAAAGATCACCCATCACACGTAAGCCTGGTGCGCGGCATGATGTCTGCTCTGTTCATCCCTCCTGGTTATCTCGGCTAATGGAGTCTGGTAGATGGAACTAGACGGAGTAGACAGTTACGCAAGTTGGACACAATCTTCGCAAATATCTCGAAAACCTAAAGGGCCAGGATAAATATTCATTTATATTACGAACCTCCAAATGATAGAAAACGTCCAAGGAAAGTATTATTTTAGAAGTAACAAGAAAAAATCATTGATATTTTTTTCTTTTTCCGGAGGAAAGCTTCATATTTATTTCTGTGATCAATCAGTTTCAGAGGGCTTCCGAATTTCTCAAACCAATCCCTCCCCAATGCGCACAAGGCCTTCAGGCCAACGTTGGCCCGCGCACGGCCGTGCGTGGGCCAACGTCGACTCTATAGTCTTTTGCGCAGTGGGTCCGAACAAGAATTCGAACTAATGTTTGATAAGCACTGATGCCCGACACGGCGTCAGTTCTCTGCTGTTTCCTCCAGATTTAGACGTAGCTGCGAACGGTGGCAAGGGGCATAGATCCTCATGAGCCCCCGCATCTGCGGGGGCTCATGAGGATCTATGCCTCTTGAGTTTTCATGTTGACCTTTCTTCCTCACAAAAAAGGGATCTATGCGTTCTTTGCAATTTACTCCAGATCTGCAATTCAGCTGCGACGGAGTGACATCATGATCACTCTGCACGAGGCATGTATCATGTTAATCACCTCGCAGAATGCAGGGGCTAATGAAGATCTATGCCTCTGGCTTACTGTTGCCTCTGTTCCTCAGGGATGATGGGTTCATCGGTTGTACATGCTGGATGGTTATAAATTAAATTCTGTTAGGATGTTGAATGATCGATGCAGATGGCAACGTTTCGCCTTAAACCAGCCCCCCCCCCCCCCCCGCCCCCCCCCCCCCGCCCCTCCAATCATTTTGCATGTACAGTCAGTATATTCCTACAGCATGTCCATCTTCTATCTCTCTCCCACCCTCCCCTCCCCCCAACCTCTGTCTGTCTGTCCTCCACCCCTTTCTCGGGTTTGTCAGATTTTTCGTCAGAGTTTACGATCCCCTCTAGCCATATATTTTTTCTTCATTTCTTTCTTGATTTCTTATCAAAATTCTACACGTAAGATTGCTTCTAGGAGACCAGCTACGGACAATGTTGGTATTACAAGCCTTCATGCTGCCTCTTCCATCCAAAAGTGACATAGAATTGCATCGCCCATTGCAGCCGCAGTGGGGCGTCAGAATCGGTGTCTTGCTGACTAAGGTCGGCTGCAGCCGTACCTGAAATCGAGGACGGTTTGATTAGGGAGAAGCGAGAGGAGGGAAGGCGCAAAGAATACTGGAGAAACTGAAGCTGATGCCAGAGAGAGACTACTTGCCCAAGTTTGCCCCAAAGCCGAGCCCTTTTTATCGGATGTTTGCAACGAGTTTTCGTTCTTTGATTTGCGAAATTGGCAAGCGGCTAGGAATACATGATTTTTTTCTGTGCCGGTGCGGTGTTTACAACTCTTTGCCGACTGCCGAGTCAAAATGAACATGATCCATCTGCAAGAGGCATAGATCCTCATGAGCCCCCGCGATAGCGGGGGCTCATGAGGATCTATGCCTCTTCCTGACACCTCTTTGTATCCATATACTTTGGACGGCTGGGACCGTGCTTTGGCAATGAACTGACAAAGATATCAGGAACATAATCTTTCATTGCGTCCACTGGCAGCGGAGGTTAAGAGAGCGACATTTAGAAAAACCGCGGTGAGGAGCTAAACCGTGAGATTAATATCCAAGAAATCATGAAACTCGGGGTCTGTTTGACAAAGTAATCATCAAAATCTCTGAGGCGAAGGAGAATTAGAGAAAAGAAAAATAAAACTAAAAAAAACTTGGGGGTTTTACGCGTGTGATAAAAAAGAAAAGAGAGTTGATTTTGGGAAATGGACGGCGCATGTTGCCGCTGATTTAAGGCGACTGTTTACCTCTGCTTGCCCCGAGGGCAGCGCGTACCGAGCACAGTCAATCACAACTTAACCCAGATCATACCCCAGTGTGTTCATCGGCCGGTTGGAGGCCGTCGGCCAATTTTAGCCCGCCAGTGCCGGCACAGCCGTGCTGTGCTGGGGTCGGTTGCATGAGCGAACTTAGTCCTGCGCCAGCCACCAATCAAAGTGCTTACCCCAATGTGTTTGTCGGGCAGCTAGCAGTCGGCCGATTTTGGCCCGCGCGCGAGTTGCTTGAGTGAGCTTAGTCCTGCGTCAGCCACTAAGCCAGGTGCTCCGCGATAGCGGAGCACCTGGCTCAGTGGCTGACGCAGGGCTAAGCTCACTCATGCAACTAAGCCATGGACTTTTGATTTTTATTTTTGACCATGGTGCTGGTTGTGTTGGTGGCTGTGTCTAAAGCATTGGCGGTGTTAACGTCTGTTTGTCCAACTGCTGAAGTAGATCGATTGCATTTCCCCGACCCCTGTACCGCCGGTGATCGCAGATTACGTCACTTCTGACGTGTTTGTTAATTCAACGCTAAGGAGCCCCAGCGGCCCAAGGACTAACGTGGATACACAGTGGTGTCAGCAAGAGGCAACTGTGGGGGCTCATGAGGATCTATGTCTCTTGAAGTTGGGTCGATCGAGCCTGCTCAGATTTTCTGGGCAGTGAAGGGGCTAAGCTTTATCAGAGAGGGGGAATATGGGAGTTTTAGAGAATCTTCTTTGGCCCTCATTTTTCTATGTTATTCGCTCACAAAAACGCACACGACCTTGCCTTTCCTTTTTCTCAAATTCCTTTTATTTTTCTCTGTAATTAGATATATAAAGAAAGAACTGAATCTTCATTAACACTATGACTGAGAATTTAAGGGGTTAACTCAGTCATAGTGTTAATAATACTTCAAATCCCCTCCCCCCCCCCCCCCCCCCCCCCATAGACAAAACGCCCGATCAAACCAGTGCTTGTAACCCGAAGCAATTACATATAATACATAAACACCTCATGCCTACGCTTGACTGGTTTTGAAAGACCCCCACTTCAATTCAGGTAAGATATGAATAGACCTGTTCTGAAAATAGCAATTATTCGCATTTTCATGTCGGGACGAGATTGCCTTTTGAAACCGGGATCGAAATCTTTTTGAATAGATTGATTTGCACCCCACCCGTTAGGGTATTCACCGCGCCTGTCTCGCTATTCATACAGGAATTTTTAATTTTTCCAATTATGTGTTCACACCGTTTTGATTTGCCATTAAATGTAAATAACTAACACCCACACACACAGTCATTCCCACCCCTTACACTGAGAGAGGCTCGTTATAAAGTCAGTAATCATACTCCTTTACCCCGCTCTGTTTTATGTCTGTGCTTATAACAACATTACAATCACTGACGAAAGATTTTGGACGGGTTGACTGGAATTTTTCAAAAAACCCACTCTTTGTATAAACACCATGAAGTCTTTACAGACACAGAGTTAAAATGAGTTTGCAACCTGTTGGAAAACAGAGAAAGTCTTTAAGTTAAGATCCGACTTGTTTTTTATGTCGAGGGGGGGGGGGGGGGGTGTTTACTGTTGACTGTTATTTCTACACATGTTGAATCGGGCATGATCAAGCCAGTTTGAACTTGTAACGCATGCACTGACAAAGGGTGTTTGCTCGTTATGACTACATTTTAAAGGCTTTGAACTTGATGTTGTCACAGTAATTGATTTGCCGCTCCTTGAATACATGCAGTGCGCGTCATCAGTGCTGTTTTATCTCTCTGCCTTGTTAGACTGTCTGGTTTGCTGATTTTATTCCGCACGTTTTGCACATTTCAAAATCAAGCACGATCAAGCCAGTTTAAACATGACTGTTGGCGTGCCTTGGAACTAATGCGTGTTAAGATATTCTCTAGTATAAAACCAAACCCCAGAGCTAAGTTTAGTCAATCATGACACAATATTCTGGAAGAGGTGCGATTGCACAAGTCTGTCTTCTTCGTAAGCAGTCGTGTGCTCGTCATGAAAAAGTGTCTCGTTTAAAAGAAGTATTGGAGAAACTTAATGTTAATGTACAGGAGTTAAACACAAGCTTAAATAATATTGAAGAAGAGATGAAACCTATTGCTGATGCAATAATTGCGTGTGAGGAAGGAAAGGACTTTAAGTCAATGCCAGCCATGATAAAAGAATATGGCAAACTTGAGGAAAAGATAGCAAAAATTAAAAAAGCTATTTTTCAAGAGGAGCAAAAGATGAGATTAAAACAAAAGGATTTACAGATGAATGAAATGGTTGAAAATAATATCAATGGCAAAATACTGCAATTAGAACAAGAACACCCAACACTTCAAAAATTGTTTGCAATTATTAAACAGAGAAAACAAGAAAAAGCAGCAACAGCAAGTGGAAACAATACATAAATAACGGAGTAGTTCCACGACTGCTTACGAAGAACCGAAATTTAAACAACTACATTGCTCTCGGCTTTTGTTATCAAATTTTACACACCACAGATTTACACACCGCAGAATATTTTTATCTTAGTGCGGTGTGTTGGAAAAACACTTTCACGTGATATGCGTTTACACAACGCAGCCTGGGAGTGTCATGTTCGAGTGTTTTTCTTAGGGATGTACCACAGCTCAGCATACAAACACACACAAAACTACATCCGAGAGCAATTACATGTTTGGCTTGACATGTGGTCTTTGGTACAAAATAGGTGACCACTAAAAATTTTTCATTTTCTTTGAGCTGTCAAAGGTTTCTGACCTTTCTGATGAGACTGATTAAGTCGAAACAGCTCCTCGTTTCAAAGGTAAGTGCTTTTTTATTTCACTTATTATTAAAAATATATTTTATTATAAAATGAACACAGATGAAATATTATTATTAAATGATATCAGCGCTGTAGAAAACATAGACTTAGATTCGAAAAGGGAACGACTTTTATCTGTAGTGGTTTCTGGTCATTCAAAATCTTATCTCGGAAAGCAATATTCAACTGAAGATATACTATCCCTCACGGCTGCTGATTTATTTAAACTTCATTTTAAATATGAACAGCACATGGCTTCACTAATGACCCGTGATTTGAGCAAATCAATTGTCTGCTTATATTCAAAAGCTGTGAGTTACGCTCTCCCTGTAGACATTGAAAATCTCACAAATGACCTCGAGAGTAACCCCATTGTAACGAGTGCAATTGGTAAATTAGCTTGCCTTTTATTCTACAGATTTGGTAATTTGCTGGCTCCTCTGGTAACATTAATTGTAACTAGCAGCCATGTAGATTTTACAAAATTAAATTTTTTTGTTGATAAAAATGGACGACCAACAGACGACCCCCCAAACGACCCCACAGATGAACCCTGCCCCAGACCCTGCCAAGACCCCGATTCACACAGTGACAAAAATTAAAAATGAAGGCAGAATTCAGGCAGGTAAACGTTTAGCTGAATGGAACAAGCAGAAAAAGTTACAGCTACAGGCGCTAACAGAAAAGGCTCATGTAAGTGACCCGCCGTCAACACCGCCGGTAGGACCGTCAGGACTGGCACCCCTGTCACACCCACATCAAAGTGAAAGACCTTCAACCCAGTCTAATTCTGAAACAGCAAGATATGCAGTTGCCGCATTTGTTGTCGGATCTGGTTTTGTAGCTTACCAATTATACAAAAAATACAAGCCACAGACTCGAACAGTGTCCAAAAAATTAAACACTCCATCATCAAAAACAGAAGTCGCCACATTACCAACAATACCCAAAGTTGTCGACCCATTTCATATGCAGTAATAAATTTATTATTTTAATTTTTTCTTGCCTAAGAAATGAATGACTCAAAGAATTTAATGAATCTTGTGTATCACTCTGCAGTAATCAGTGCATTAGCAGTAACGTTTTCTATGCTGGGAAAAAATCTACTCAAAATGAAATCACCAGACCTCAGTAGACTCGATTTCGAAGACAGCGCTAAGCTAATTGTAGTTGTAACAGCGTCAATCGCCACGAAAGACCTTCTTGTTAAACAGGGAATTATTCCCGAAAATGTTTCTATGTAAATAAAAATAATATGGCGACGATAGCTATTATGGTGGGAGGAGCGATGGTCAACGCTCTGGCGTTTAGCGGCTCTAATTATCTCTTTTCTAAAATGGGTAGAGAACAATCTGCAGAAGAAATAAAGCGTCATAATGAAGCGTCAGAAAAATTAGCACAGGCAGAACAGGATTACGAAAAGAATAGAATTGAGAAACTTGATTTCATCAATGAAAAACTCAGGCTTGAAGGTCACGCACAACATACGTTTTCAAATACAGACGACGCAATCCGTGAGTATTTTTTAGTCACGGGTGAAGACATGTCTATACCGAAACCGAAACTAAGTGACTACTATCAACCAAGCCCAGAACAAAGAAACGGGGAGATAATCTTTGTTCTAGTGGGAATGATATTTGTTTATTTTACTGGAGTTTTCATTGCTAGAAAAAATGGCAGCCGAAAATAAACTATCGAAAATATATTACTCACCATCAGGGTATTATAAAGGAGCAACCGCTATTCAGAAATTACATGCCGCTGTGGGCGGAGATATAACACTCAATCAAGTCAAGCAATGGTTACAGAGACAGGCAATTTGGCAAATTTATCTCCCTGCTCCAAGAAAGATAACGAGACCTCATTTTGAGAACACAACACCTAATGACACGCACCAAATGGACCTCCTGTTTCTTCCGCATGACACAATAAGAAAGAAACGATACAAGTACGCTTTGACTGTTGTAGACATAGCTTCAAGGTACAAAGACGCTGAACCCATATCTGACAAAACTGCTAACACTGTTGCTACAGCATTAACAAAAATATATGGTCGAGGCCCTTTAAGATACCCCAGACTTGTACAAGTTGATGATGGATCAGAATTCAAAGGTGCAGTTAATCAGTTATTTGCAAAGCATGGTGTACTGGTCAGACGTGGTATTCCAGGCGTGCACAGATCGCAGGCAATTGTTGAAAACTTTAACAAACAGTTATCGGAAAGACTTCTCAGTTACCAGTATTCTAAGGAACTCATGCATGACACCCGTAACACTGAATGGGTAAAGAGATTACCACATGTGATAAAAGCAATGAATAACGAAGGACACCTAAGCCTGCTGATGCTATTAAATTGAAAACAATTACAGAGCCAAAAACAGGACCAACCCCACCTCCAGACACAAGTTTATTTACTAAACAGGTAAGATATTTATATCAACCAGGTGAAGCTGAGAACGACGACAGACGCAGGTCGACAGACCCCATATGGTCAACATCCGTTCATAATATAAAAAAAATAATTCCCGGCGCAGACGCAACAATATATTACCTGTATGACCCTGCACCCCAGAGGGCATTTGTCAGAGAAGAATTACAGATTATTCCCCCAGACACCGTTACTCATTTCAGTAACTAAGTCGTCAATTAATTCATCAACCAGTTCATCACAAATATCTTCAGATAACTTGAGCCTGTAATGACCTGGTGCATAAGCTTTTTCCTTAGTGTGAAACACTCTTTTCGTGTCTCCAACTGCAAGTGATTTCTTATGTGTTTGAATTATTTCAAGATTATGTTTGTTTGATCTCAGTGACTTGTTTGGATAATCAGGCATTAATGCACCATCTAACACTTGCTTGTAATGTTCATGACGTATTTCTTTATTTTTTATTGCTGTTTTCTTGATACCTTTGGCTTTTGACTGACTACCTTTCTGGTGCAGTATAGAATACATTTTTGATCTCAGTCCAACATACTCAACTATTGGCACACCATTTAGTTCATCTTTAAACTTACCAGGCACTTTCTTGTTTTGTGTGCTGTACAGTGGATGGTCTTTAGGGTAATCAGACGTGTCATACATGTGTAGTTCTGTTTTCATGTCTTCATAAAAGTCTTCAGTAGGCACATCAATGATCATAGAGTCAGTGTCAGTGTATAACAATCGACAGTCAGGATACTTTAATTTGAAGTAATCATAATAAAATTCAAGCATCACCAGTTTTGACAATTCAAGAATTGCCATACCAATGAATACTGGCTTGTCCAGTTTAACAATCTTTTTTTTGAGTGACACTGCATACAATGATGAATGAAACTCTTTGTACCCTGTGTATTGTGGCTTGCCTGTAAGTTTAATTGCACCCAATTCAGTTGTAACAAGTCTCACATCTTTTCTGTGATGAGGATTTTCCATCGTCTTGCCAAAACAGGCATTGTTCATAAGCTTAAAGAAGTCTTTGTCAAATGCAGTGTTGCCGTCTCTGGCACGAAGGGTTGTGTTCTTCATTATGTAATCTTTCATGAAAGCACTTTGATCAAATTGAATTCCTCTGTGAACTTTCTTTAGTACTAACCCATGTCTGATGTAAAACTGCAGCAAGCGGTAGTGACAAACGTAATTGAATTTGTCATTTAGATTTGGCACAAGCTTAGTGTCTTCTTTTTTCCCCGTCATACTCATTTTCTCAACAGCCAACGGATAATCATTGTGATAATCATGTAGATGATGTGGGTACTCCAGGTCTACTTCAAAGATCCAACCCTTCGCGTCGTTTCGGTCATGATTCATAATATTGTTTGTTATGTCTGTTATGTCATACTGAGACAAATCATACAGACAAAAGTTTTTCAAGGGCAATAATTCACACATCGCGAATCCGTAAAGGTTATTAGCGTCAAGGTACGTAATGAATGACCTTGACCCAGGGCTTGAGGGGTCAAAGTCCGGACTGTCCAAATATTTATTGTTGGCTCTGGCGTAATTGTTCGATGCAATACTAATGCCTCCCCTCAATCCGCGTTCCACCATTTCACCCATCGTACGATCAGACAACAGGTCTATAAATATCTTACTGGATTTTAAAAATGCATCCCATGTCATGCCAGGACTAGTGATGTAACAGGCTGGGTCAAGTCTGTAGTGTAACAAACCCTTTTCACGGTAACTTTCAAATACGTCTGCTAGCAAACAAACGTCAGCCTTTAAGTACTGATCGTGGTAGTCACCAATTGTCTGACACCCCAACTTCCCCCACGCATCAAGTGCGTGTTGATATTCAGAGTCGGAAATGCCTTTTCCAGTTAGTGTGGAATAAAATTTCTCTTTTGGTGGCAGTCTTGTTTCTTCAAACACAACCCAGTGATCAATGTACTCATACGGATAGACACCTTTCTTAACCAAGTCTGGCTCAAAATATTTACTTGTTATTGGATACTCAGTCAGTCCTTCTGCCAGACTAGCAAGACCTAAAGACAAATGTTGCATGGAGTCATAAAATGCTAATTTATCTAACCTAAAAGTCAAGTATTTCTCAGTTGTCTGGGCAATACAACTTATGTTTTTGTACGACTCATCTACAGCCTGCATGATAATGTGTGAATCATATCCTTTGAGATTGTGGAAAAAGATTGGTAACTTGTATGCCTTAGGATCTATTTTTAATTTCAAGTTACAATCACCATGAGCAGCACCTCTGTAACATCCAGTTATGTGATCGTGGTCACGAACTTTGTCACCACCTAATGCTTGTTCACAAATCCAACACTTCTCTGCTGTATCAAATTTCTGTTTGTCTTCTTCTGTCATCACCAGAGGCATCTGACATGTTGTGAGATACTGTACTACCTGACTATACAGATGTCTCATTTCTGTTAAAAACAGACATGCTGCATTTTCACCCCTGTAGATAACAGGTTCTGAATGCAGACCGTCTGACCTAACAATAATGTATCCGAAAGAACACACCACTTGGTCACTTAGTTTTATAGTCTTTGGTAATGACTCTGGAACAGGACCCTCGTATTGAACAACCAGGGATTCAAAATCAGCGTATACTACAAACGGCAGCTTTTGCTGATTCCCATAGTTCTTAAAATACACTTGACTACCAGGATCTGGGTACTTAAGTACAGTTTGTATGTCATCAGCTGACCTGCAGTGTAAAACATGTTTGTGCGCTACGTTTATGGAGGAGAATCTTTGTAAACATCTCTTACAAACTTCCTGTTTGCCATTGTGTTTTGTTGTATGTGAATGAATTAGACGTGACATATTCCTGATAATTGTGTAGTGGAAGTTATTGTCATCGCCGATTAGCAACATGTCAACATGTTTATCTTCTGACTGACCATAGGTTGGGGCAATTGGGGATACTCTAATTGGCTGTAACTTGTTCTCAGCATTATTATCCCACACAAACACATTCACAGATATACCAGGATTTAGTTTTTCAAACAAATCTATGTCTTCTATTTTAACAGGGGACTCAATGCCACTAAAGTTGAGTTCATTTACAAATTTGATGTAGTTAGATACGCGATCTGGTCTTGACCTCACAAAGTGTAGTTTAGCAAGTACGCACCACATGAAACAGAAATTGTCATTGTTCTGTATGTTGACGACTGCCTTCTTGTTCGAAACTTCTGTTGGCAGTGGCAACCATGCTTTACCTAATATGGGATGATACCTAGACTGCTTTAATTGTAGTTCATGTACATGTCCTTCGTGCCAGCCAGACCCCTTCATTTTTGCACTGTCAATCGCCTGGAGAAAGTCTGGTAATAGTCTGTCTCTAAACACGTTCTCCACCTCCGGTTCTCTTCTTGTGTTAACAGTGTGTTGTCTTGTTGATATGTACGATACAATCACCTCGCCGTCCACCCTAGTGAATTCGATTTTCGCAACAATCTGAATCTTCACACTGCCTGTAAGAAGATTTTGTTGTATGACAGAAAAAGAGTTTTCTATTGATTCGTAAACATTATTAGTATTGGATATAGGCAAGTCTGTTGTGTGAAACACGTTTCTTAAACTAGATGAGCCAGGGTTTTGAACATTGTCCGTCATTTTTATTTGACCGACAAAATAATAAATGAAAAAATATTAACGTTAACTCTGCTGGCTCACCTTGTGTAATACCACTTTATTAACTGTAACACTGTCAATATAAACATTTAGTTTGCGCAGTTGTTTAAATATGCTATAACAAACTTCCCCTAACCAGTTCTAGTTGGTATCAACAACTTTAAAAGTAGGTGTCTTTAAATCAACTGACATGTGCTCCACATTTGGATGCTCATCGACATAAACCAAAGTCACACTATATGAAACATATATTTCTGATGGTGCTGAAAGGCTTATGTAAGTCTGTTTGGGTGATATTAAGTCAGTAAAGTGCATAACATCTTTGAAAAGGTGTGTGAGATCAAGCACCTGTATGATTTGTCCGTCTGTCATTTTTATTGGACAAACAAAAGAATAAATTAATTTACATCAATTTACTAACCCATACCCTGTGGGCTGATCTGTCTTTAAAATGAGCTTTAGATGCTTAGTTGATTTCAGTTTATTTTTTACATTATCTCGTTCATGCTTATTTGGGATGACATCATTCTCTCTGAGACAGTCTTCGAAGCTGTCACGATCTTTACAGTAAAACAAACAGATAAACTTTAACTGTTCTCGAAAATCTTTCAGTACAGCATTATATTTTTGAGTGAGAATCCATACACTGACATTTGCGTGTCTGCCACTGAAGGCAAGTTCTGCTAGAGTGTTTCTCTTCTTGACAATGTCTTTCTCTGCAGAACAGTCATCAACAATAAACAATGTTGACTGTCCTTCAAATTGCTTGTAAAAATATTGTAGGTAGTCATTCAGTTTTTTCTCAGGGTCAACTAAGTATATGTTGCTGTCAGTCCAAATGAATAAACGGTTGTGATAAGCTTTGTTGTGTTTGATTGTAGGACAAAATATTACAATGTTTTCAAAGTGGTGTATGTATCTTGTTTGTAATAAGTCAAGTACGAATTGAGTTTTCCCACACCCTGTGGCACCAACAAATAAGCCACAGTGTGGATCAAGGGTCATTAAGCTACGGTTCATTTTAATACACAATATAATTTTAATATATGTGTCCACTCAGTCTGCTTTCTGCAATATTGAGTTGTGCATCATATATCAGGTACAAATATATGTTTATGGCTGCAGCAGTTTCAACCTTCTTTTGTATCTGAATTGTTATTCCATCACTACCATTCTCGACAGTTCGTCCTGACCCATGAAGATAATCGTCGTCTGTACTACGAAGGTCTAACCACAGTGCATACTTGTTTGTAAGGTATTGACCAATCCTTACATCATACAGATGTAGATCTTTGCACGCAATGTTTGCAGGTTTATCTCTAATCCTTCCTCCTGCAAAATACTTTGTGGTTTCGTCATAGTGTTGATAAGGCAGCATTCCTGAAGCGTACACTTGATTAGGGCGGCCTTCGATTGTGCAGGACAAATGTGTAATCTTAGGATTGTAGAATTTTTCTGAATCCCGTTTGTATGGACTCACCGGTTCAACAAACAACATAAGAATACCTTTCAGTGACCTGGCAGGTGTGTTTAAGTTTAAGTTCCACATTGGGTCACTCTTGTCTTTGGGAATTAAACTATGTCTAATCACCCTGTCATAATAAATTGGAAGTCTTGACTGGTACTGATTTTGTATGAGTCTGGCTAGTTCAATATGTGTGACAATTTCATATTCCAAGGAAATGTTAGAGATCTTGTATGTTGCATCTGTGGCAGATGATTTTATAACTTTGGAGTAGTCATTGAAAGTTAGTTCAAAGCTCAGACGGTCATTCAGTGCCCCTTGGTAATAAGGCAAATGAGCTGTGAGGATTTCAAACTCAAGTGGAATGTAAAATCTGGTTCCATATGTTTCTGCTATAATAACTTCCTTTGGTACCCCAGTAGTTACCTTATCTGCTGCATTGATTCGAAGTTTACCAACATTATCAGACTGTATGCCTTGGTAAACACGATCTTCTCGTTCTTCTCTTGTGAGCCAAAGATCTTTGTAACAGTAAAATACATCTGAGTCGTCAAGACTAAACACTTCCTGCCCTTCAAGTTTTACTTTAATAGTTCTAACAATTGCTCTGCCAAGATTGTCAACCAGTGTTCTGTTTACGTCTGCGTCTGATGATAGTTCAATATTAAATGCTAGGCGTGCAGTGCCAGGAACAATAACGTCACTGGGTCCTAGGTTTGGAAACTTGACTGTAAGTGTTTGGTTCTGGTCTATGGTACTTGGATTGTTCGTGATGACTATCGATTGTCTTATGCCCTTAACACCCAGGGGCTCACGTAGTTTTCTGTATGGGTCTAACTTTGATCCGTAAGACTGTGTCATTTTTATTATGCACAATAAAAAATAATAAATTAATAAAACAATGGCAGCAGGAGGATTTAATCATGAAGATTTTGAAATGGATGACACGTATGATTTTGGTAATACAACAGATATGTCAGATATGACTGGTACAAGAAATATTTACAGTTTACGTCACGAACTTTTAGAAACCAAAGTGAACTCATTTTATGATCATGTTGGTGGCCGCCCAGACAACGTAGATCCTAATCAGTTTGAACTTGATGGCAAGGGTCATTTATATTTAAATACTGTTGACAAAGGAAAAGTACTATTGACTAACAAAAAAGACCCTAGTAGGTTTAGGGCTTTAAGTACAATAAAAAATGAAGGTGGTGTTGGTGCCTTGCGTCAACTTGGTATTGGTGGGTCTCCTGTCACGCCAAGACTGGCTAGTGTTCTTCACAACACGCAAACAAAGTTGCCAACAGGGCAAGAGATTGAAATGGCACCAGTAACAAGCCTACCAGAAATAGCAAACACTGTGATACAAGAAACCTCATTTACTGAAGGGCAAATAAATGACGCTTTGAAAACAATAGATGATCCACCTTTGTCAATGAGGGAGATTATGGGATTGGATAAATCACTGCAGACAATAAGAGGTGAGATGGTTAATAATCTTGCCAAACTGGGAGAACTTGATAAACACATTGAACGTGAAAAGGAGAAACTGGCTACAGCAGACAATGGGAATCTTGACACAGAAATGAAAGAAAGAATACAGCACAGATTAAATGATTTGCAGATAGAAAGATCAGGACGGTTAGAAACAATTAGTATTGGAAGACAAAAACTAAAATCACAGGTCAACAGAATTAGAGAAACTATTCAGAAAATACTTCACGAAGACACTACTCTGGCTGAGAGACTTAAAACACTTTTCAGAGAGCAGGGTATTACAATTGCTAGTTTAATTACTGCTCTTGGGTTTATTATCAGCACTGTAGTGCTGGCTGTCTCCGGTGCTGGGGTTGGTGGGGGTGCACCGCCACCCCCGGGCCCACCGGCTCCCACAGATCCAAAAGATTTACAGTCGTGGGTAAAGAAACAGTTGTCTCACATATCAGACTTGCTTAAGAAATTGGCTCTGAAAGCAGTAGACACGTTGCCTGGCATTTTAGGCTCTGTTGTCAGCTGGTTGATTAGTACAGCGGCAAAGGCAGTTGGGTTTATGGCAGAGCATGTGTGGGTATTTTTGGTGACAGTAGGAGGGTTAATGGCGGGTTATTTAATGAAACAGATAAAGAAGTAATATTCCTAGCCCTGTTAATCCTATTACTAATGCAGTTCGTTCTGACTCATGTGTGTCAGGGGTTGTTACTGACTGTATGGGTACCAGTGGTGGGGCAGGGGAAGTAACCTCCTGTAATGATTTTAATGACAGTACATGCGCAGTTGTTGCTCCTAAGTTTACACTTTTATTGAGTCCTAATTTCTGACCAACACCTGCAACAATGATTTCATTATTATAATTTGTTATTGTACCCATTTGGAGTTGAAGGTCAGATGGTAACATGTATAACCCAGTGCCAACTACAAAGTCAACTTTCGATCTGGCATATCTGAGTACGTTTTGGTAGCGCTGTATGCTAGATGGGAGATCAACTGTTGAATTAATTGAATCTTCAAGATTAGCGAGAAACTGTTTTTGAGATTCAAATATTCCACTTCCATTAAGAATATTCGATTTTGTTAGTGATTGTGCGCCTAGTATGCACCAGACATATGTTCTGATAGACTCATTGACGCGCTCGACTCCCGCTTGAGTAAACCCGTCAGATTTATCTAAAATAAATGTGGTCCAGGCATTAGACTGCTTCTGCTCTATTGATCCTAACCAGACTTCAGATTTTGATGAGAATGAAGTGTAACCAGGGTAATAATCTTGAGGGTATTGTCTGTGACTCATAGCGTAATAAAGTGTACCCATGCCTTTGTGATCATCAAGTTTTTGTGTGAAGTCATACTTAGTGCCAGGGTTAATGTTAAATTCATTACAGATGCGTTCAAATGCTTTCATATCCATGGGGTTGTTAAACCTGTTGAAACTAGATTCAGTGGGCAGTGGTGTATGCAGTTCTGACAGTATACGTCTAAGCTGGTAGTAAGTGTGGAAACGATACACAGATCTAATCAGTTTGTTTGAGTGATTCAAATGATCTGTGAATGAAACACCACAGCCTGTAGTTGAACATAGTATTGCAAAGTTGAGTTGGTTTTGAAACATCTGTAGTGGACTTGAAGACCACTTTCTTACAGTAGAGTCGTCTGTTATTGGAGGGTTTAGGTAATGGTCAAATGGATTCGGTACTTTCACTTGAAATAAATCTTGTACGCTTGCGTCAGACACAGCTATGTCAAGCTGATTTAGTTGAATTATCTTCTGTTCATAAGTAGGTGCGACATTGTATTTGGCATCCACATTAAATTGAAATGCGTTTGTAGTGGTGATGGTTGGTGATTTAAATTCCATCCTTTTTATATGAGATAATAAAAATGTTTATTACCTTAACAAATCTTGACACAAGCAAACCAGTGTGGTTAACTAATGGGATTGATAATCGGGATGGTAGCAAGGCTGCAGCTATCCATGAATTGTTCTACACAGTAAAATGGTTTAATGTAGAAGATAATATATATAATAAAGTAATTTTTGATGGTAAGACTGAAGCTATACCACCTGGGTATTATGACTTTTGTACTATAGCTGAATGGTTTCAAAGTAAATTTAAAATTAAAGCAACTTTAAATCCAGCTAACCTACTTGTTACATTAGAATTTTTGACACAAAATTGGTTAAGGATCTCAGATAGATTTGCATATTTACTTGGATTTTATATTGATGAAGATTGGTGGAGAACAGATGATTTAGATGAAGCTATGTCTGGTATTATAACAATGAAGACAAAAAGACTTAAAATAACTGGAAAACGCCCTGTCAATTTGTCAGTACACACAGTGCTAAATGTTTATTTGAAAGAACTAAACACATCTGAGAATGTTCACAATGGAAAGCCTTCAACTTTGTTGAGATGTTTACCAACTGGAACTGCTCCGTATTGTGAAAGTGTAGTTGTTAGATTTCCTAATTTGCAGTTTAAGAAATTAGGTTCTAGTTTCTTTGAGTCACTGAGTATATCTGTAACTAATCAGGATGACAAACCAGTTCTTATGCATGATTTTAGTGTTGTGTTGGAAATTAAATAATTTTATTTTTGTTTATAAAAAATGAGTGGTGGTCCAAAGTCGAGAATCATACCAGTTGCGTGTCCAGTAACAGAGTTGAAAGATTTGGCAGACGTACAGGATTTTGAGAAGGAAGGGGATGTTGGAGAAATATATGGTTTTGAACTTGATTCAAATGGCATGTACAAGAGGAAAGTAATTGTTGACATGAAAGATGGTGAAAAACAGATTCCTAAACTTGGACAGCTACGTGATGTTACTGTACCTACTCCACCTGTAAATAATTCGCCTTACAACTTAATACATGTGGGAAATAAGTGGGTGGTTTCACCTGTGCCTGTTCCACCACCCACAATTGACTGGGACATAAAGTTGGAATTTATTAGTCCTTATGTATACACTGATGACGAAGGCGCCTTAGTGTTTAGAAAGGTTGTTAACTCGGGGCCGCTTATTGTAAGCCTTGTTCCAAGTTTTGCCCCAGACAACAATAGCAGAGAAAAACTGAAAGTTGAAAATTATGAGAGACGGCGGTATCTTCTTACAGCTAGAAAGGGTAGATCAGATACTTCTGTTGTGTTTATGCCAGCAAGCTTAGTCATGGCTAGAGAAGTGACAATAGTATTTGAAATTATCATGAAATCTGTTGCTACTGCTAAAGAGGCTCAAATTGCGCAGGGAATTAAACTTACATGGGACGAAACAGTAACAGAATCATCAAAGGTCTTTATTGCTATTACAAAAAATAATGATGTTATTAATGTTTCGAGCAGTGTTCCAGCTGTCAAGGTGGTGGTCGACAAAACAACTTTTGTTCGTCTAACTTACATAAACCTTGAACACATTGATCTTGTTGCATTTTATTATGCCAGCAAATTGTATACTTTTGAAGAGTTGCAAAATGTAATTGCTGATTAAATAAAAAAAATATTTGTGAATAAAAAAAATGGTAAACTTCTATCCACAACTACCGACGCTTGAGCCGACTGAAACAAATGTGATGACTAAAACAACACTTGCGCCTGATCCACATATGCCAATTGCTTCAGATAAAACATTACAGGCAGATGCATTCAGATTAAATAATATTACAGAAGCTTTGAAATATTTGGAAGGAGAAGAGGCGAAATATTCACGGTGCAAAAGACGGTATAAGACCGTTTTTAATTCTGTTCAAAACACTTCTATGGCTATTGGTGCAGTTTCAGCTTCATGTTCTGTAGGGGGCATTGTTTTGTTCGCCACAGGAATTGGGAGTTTGGCTGGAATAGCAATTGAGGGTCTAAGCGTCGCTACATGCCTAGCATGCTTTGGTTTGGAGGCCTTGAACAAGAGGTTTCACACAAAATTACAGAAACATGAAGCATTGAGTACTTTGGCGGGTGCAAAGCTGAGCAGTATGAAACTTATTATCAGTAAGGCATTGAACGATAATTTTATTGATGACGAGGAATTTAAGAGAGTCCATGATGATTTAAATAATTACAAAAAACAGAAGTCTGAAATCCAGAATAAAATGCGCAGTCAATCTCCCGTAAATGTTGAAGAACTGAAGGCTAGTTTTTTAGCGGAAGGAAAAAAGATAGGTGTTCAGGAAACCACAGAAAAGCTACACAATCTTTTAAACAAATAAAAATCAGATTTGGTAATCGTTTATTAATGTCATACACTTCACAGAGAGATGTCATGCCACTTACACAGTTTAGGCCTGCACCATCTGCACCACCAGAATATTATTGAGAAAAAAAAGTTTTCCGGTGCCCTTGTGTCTTGGTAAAAAAGACTTAGTAT
The DNA here is from genome assembly GCA_036245525.1 of Semisulcospira habei. NCBI lineage: Eukaryota > Metazoa > Mollusca > Gastropoda > Semisulcospiridae > Semisulcospira > Semisulcospira habei. The sequence goes on along the minus strand of BTPG01000002.1, from coordinate 208,778,305 downwards.
ACGTGACTAGAGTCAAGTTGTTATTAAGTACTTGCAAGTAATTAGGGTAAGTAATTAATAAGTTCTTAATGTAAGTAGTTAATAAGTTCCTATTGTAACTCACTTTAAGGTAACCTTTAAGTGAGTTGTGACTTATTGTTTTTACTTGGTATTTTCTTATCCAGCTGTTTTTTCAGTGCCTGTATAGTGTAATAACCACCAGTTGATTTTCTAATTCCTCAGAAACAACATGAGTACATTAAGCCCACTTGTACAAATCCCCCTCTTTTGAAAAGTAATATGTCCCCCTGTTGATCTTTGACACAACTTAGCGATTTGAAAGGGTGTAGCTATAAAAGCCATTGACGGGTGAGAGTCTTTTCAAAATGCGGCTCGTGTCTGAATTGAAAAGGAATGGAATGCGGCCGCGGCGTGAGGCAACACAAAAGGCGATCAACCGTGACACCACCTGGCAGCTCATGCTTACGATAAAATTGTACTGACATGAGTGTCTGTAAGTGTGTGTGTGTGTGTGTTTGTGTGTGTGTGTGTGTGTTTGTGTGTGTGTGTTTGTGTGTGTGTGTACGTCTGTTTGTTTGTGTGTGTGTACGTCTGTTTGATTGTGTGTTTGTTTGTTTGTTTGTTTGTTTGTTTGTTTGTGTGTGTGTTTTGTCTGTGCGTCTGTGTGTGTGTGTTAAATATTACTTGTTAGTTTCTTATCAAAACAGTATAACCACCGTCTGATTTTTCGGGAACCAGCCATTGAGTAAATATGAAGTCAATTTCGAAACTCTTCTTGTCACCTCTCAGCAAATAGCCTTTTCAAAGCTGTAGAGCCGGTTTATTCATAGAGTGTTCCCTTACTAAGTTGAATAGCGGCGCCCTACTGTGTCGGCGCGTTGGCTGTTGGCCATTTGCATTTAATGGCAAATCGAACGGGTGAACACATAATTGAAAAAATTATAAATTCCCGTATGAATAGCGACTCAGGTGCGGTGCATATCGATCTGATTCAAAAAGATTTCGATCCCGGTTTCAAAAGGCAATCTCGTCCCGACATGAAAATGCGAATAATTGCTATTTTCAGAACAGGTCTATTCATATCTTACCTGAATTGAAGTGGGGGTCTTTCAAAACCAGTCAAGCGTAGGCATGAGGTGTTTATGTATTATATGTAATTGCTTCGGGTTACAAGCACTGGTTTGATCGGGCGTTTTGTCTATGGGGGGGGGGGGGGGGGGGGGGGGGAGGGGATTTGAAGTATTATTAACACTATGACTGAGTTAACCCCTTAAATTCTCAGTCATAGTGTTAATGAAGATTCAGTTCTTTCTTTATATATCTAATTACAGAGAAAAATAAAAGGAATTTGAGAAAAAGGAAAGGCAAGGTCGTGTGCGTTTTTGTGAGCGAATAACATAGAAAAATGAGGGCCAAAGAAGATTCTCTAAAACTCCCATATTCCCCCTCTCTTTATCCGTTCGTATTATTCCGCGTCCTGAAAGAGTCAAACATTTGACTGGCGCATTTACTCAGGGGCATTGTCTGGTGACAGGATTGTGCTGCAACTGAAATTCGCTCACAGTAAGCAAAAGGTTCTCGGGCCAACGGTGGCGTGTTTTGTTCACTGGACTACTGCAGCGTGTCTGCCTGCTCTTTCTATTCTGATGTGACGGCTGATTTAGTGTGGTCAGGTTTGTCACTCATTTTGTTTTGGGGTGTTTCAACGGTTCTGGTCTCTAAGAATACTTCATGTGTAGATTTGTACTTGAAATTCTAGATGCTAACTGACCAAGTGCATGAAGTCTCTGGCTTGGCTGAAATACCAATTTTGATTTGAGGATACCACGCACGTACGCGCACGCACACACACCGACTCTCTCTCTCTCTCTCTCTCTCTCTCTCTCTCTCTCTCTCTCTCTCTCTCTCTCTCACACACACACACACACACACACACAAACACAATATTGACACACACACACACACTCTCTCTCTCTCTCTCACACACACACTGACGCACATACACACACACGCACGCACGCACACACACACTGACCGTCACTCACACGCTCACACACACGCACACACACACACACACACACACACACACACACACACACACACACAGAGACGTACATGTTTGCAGTGTCTATATCGAGCTAAATTTACACCACTGCCATCAAGTGTGATAGAGCCTAAACCCTCAATGCTAAACCCCATCACTTGAACATCGATCCTCTCCTAAACCTCAATGCTAAACCCGCCCATCACTTGAACATCGAACCTCGCCTAAGACTGTTGACCTACAAAAGTTGTTGACGCTCGGGGCCGAGTGTAGGCTGCGGGGACTCTTTATGATTTACTGTAACGAACGCCTTTAGGGCAGTTTTCGGTCGGACGATGGTGTGACGTCATTAGCAGTTGGACCGAATGTACACATGCGAATAATGTAGAGATAAGCATTGTTCACGAGCGGTAATGTACAGATAAGCCATGTTCACGTGCGGTAATGTAGGTGAGCGATGTTCACGTGTCACGTGTGGGAGTGACAGTGTGGGTTTGGGAATAATTACCAGTTAGAGATGCTATACCAGTCGAGCCGAGCGGTCGTTTTCGCTAGGGCTCCGAGGAAGAATTCTGTCTAGAGAATTCGATAGCTGTATATTGAATTTGGCCGGTACGGAGCGGACACCCCTGGTGTAGGGCCGATGAAGCTGTCCTGAAGGCATCACGTACGTGAACAGATGCGGACATCATCAAGCCTTCATCTCTCCTTCGTCCTACCATCACTGGTGCTACGAGCAGCAACGGTAGCGAAGTAAGCCACAGATTCGTGCTACAGGACCACATGCAGTGTTCCGTCAGTGTAGCTATTGTCGCCTAGCGCCGTAATTTCACGCCTAGGAATGTTCTAAATCTGTGAGTAGTCATTGAATAGTAATATTCAGTTCAGGAATCTCCGTCAAGTCGTCAATGTGATATTGACTGTGTCGACACTAGTATAAAGAGGAGTCGAGTGACGTCTCTCGAGAGAGACAACGACCTCTACGGTAGCGAGTGAATGTGTGAGCGCTGAAGTTGTAAATAATCTATATGCCACCTGTTATTTGTGCAGATTGGTTAATATGATGTGAATTGTATGGTTTAATGTATGTTATGAGTGCGTGTTAAGAGTTAAACAGAGGGCAAAGGGAAATAACTGTGTGGCCTTTGTCCTTGTTTGTAAGCGCGTGTGTGGTGGATGAAAGAGTCTAGTGAACAGAGATAGTACACCCACCTTTATACTGATTATCAGAACAAACCCACGCACACACTCATTCCATTAGAATAAACGTTTAGATATGTAATAATTTAATTCAGTAGCGAAAACTCCGTCGTTACATTTGGTGACCCTGACTTTCTCTGTGTTAGCATTAAGTCATACATATTCATATTTCGCGAGGGCACCACTAGTTATTATAGATATATATAGGTAGGCTAGTGGGCTGCTGCTTTTGACATTTTGTTATATTGTGTATGACTGGGATGTGTTTTGTGTGATATTTGCCGTCTCCAGTTTAACGGCTGTGTCTGTGTACAGTTTCTGGACACTAAGGATTTAGCTCTTTTTCTGTCTTGGGGGTTCCTATTCTCTTCTTCGGCTCTATTCTTCTGTTAGGGGAATTGTATTTGTTTTACTAGTTCTTTGCTGTATAGGGTCCTATCCTTTAATGCGTGTGTTTGGGGGTATGTTCTCTTTGCCCTTTTTTAAGTAGATTATCGTGTTGGGATTTCAGTTTCATTTGATTTCATTTATTTTGTTTTTTGTGTGATTTGTATTGATTTTGATTTCATTTTTTTTGTATTTATGTATGTGGTTATAATTGGTTCTTGTTTCTTTTGATTTGGTAGTTGTCAATAGATTGTTTCCTTGGTTCATTTTTGTTTGAGACTTTGGTAATTTGATTGGGTTTATTTCCCTTTCGCCGTACATTTGGTATTTAGTATTAGTGTTTGAGGTGTTTGACATAAATTTCATTTTATTTTTCTTTGAATATATAGTTGGATTAAAACTTTGAACTTAGTAATTTCCTTTTTCGCTGTACATTTCTTGTGCTTCTATCAACTAAAGTTGACGTTCTTCAGCATATATTGAGTTGGTGTGTTCTATTTGGTATAAAACTGGTCACTGCATTACTTATAGACATATTGAGTTAATACAATACATACTTTGCTTTGTATACTTGTAAGACTTTACTGTTTTCATTGTAACTCAGACTGTGCATTATCCTGTGGATTTACTTTTGAAGAAACTTATTTCATAAGGTTTCTAGACCAATTTATAGTTGTTGTGATTGATTGCATTTTGCCATTTCATTGTTGATACTTTAGTACCTTACTGATTTCCTGTTTAAATATTTTGATACTTTTATAGTAAATTTTTTGTTTTGTTTGTTGATTTACATTGCCCTTAACCATGTCTGATGATTATGATAAGTTGTTCCAATCTTTTATTGCTCAAGCTACAACTTTAGGTCTCCCTGATAAAGATCGTGCAAAATATGTACAGGATTATTTTGATCGTCTTGAGAGACAAAGATTGAGGGATGAGAAAAAATTGGAAGACGAAACAAGACAGAAAAAATTGGAAAAAGAAGAAGAGACAAAACAAACAATTAGAAGTTGAGCTAGCAAATAAACAAGCAGAAGTTGAGCTAGCGAATAAACAAGCAGATGTTGAGCTAGCAAATAAACAAGCAGAAGTTGAGCTCGCGAATAAACAAGCCGATATTCAGTTAGAGCTGGAAAGAGAGAAAACAAAACAAATGGAACTTGAGTTACATTCTGCGCGTAGACTTGAGGCACAAGAGGCTGGTCAGGGAAACAGAGGTAGAGATAGTAATTCTTTTGGTGCTAGACCTGTTTACCCTAAGTTGCCTCTTTTCAAAGAAAGACAAGATGATATTGATTCATACCTTTTTCGTTTTGAGACTCATGCTACAGCCCTTGGCTGGGATCAAAGCAAATGGGTTACCTTTCTTTCCGCTTTGTTAGAAGGTAACGCATTGAACTTGTACCACAGTCTTGCTGCTCATGGTCCTGTAGATTATCAGACATTGAAGGACAATTTGCTTAAGAAGTTCCAATGTACTGCAGAAGGTTTTCGCAAGAAGTTCCGTGAAATCCGACCGGACTCGAACGAACCTTTCCAAACTTTTGGTATTGAGCTAAACAGATTGTTTGATCGATGGATAGCTTTGTCCGGTGTTACTAGAAACATGCAAGGAATTATGGATCTTGTGTTAGGTGAGCAGTTTCTAGAATGTGTGTCACAGGATCTTGCTACTTTCATTCGCGAGCGTGGACTTGTCACATTAGATGATATGGTTAAAACCGCTGAAAGTTATCGTCTTGCTCGTCCCGGAAAGAACTTGGCACGCAGATCGGCTAATACGGTTTTCGGCTCAGTAGGATCAGTTGATTTAGCTGACGAGTCACAACCTGTTGCTGGCTCTGCAGATTCTCGCGGTGGTTACTCAAACTATCGAGGGCGCGGCTATTGGAGAAATCGTGGTGGTTTTCGAAAGACAGACCAAACACCCTCGGTTTCGAACCAAAAGGTCGAAGGTCGTGTTGATCAAACTCGAGGATCTTTCAAACGTGGACGTGGAGGTGGTTCGTTTTACACTAACTTTGATAATTGCCCTCTTTGTGATGGTAAAGGCCGTCATGGTCCCAGGCAGTGTCCTCTTCGCAACAGTCCAAACCCTTGCTCTGTTTGCAACATTGGTGGGCATACTCGCAAAACTTGTCCCTTTGTTGTGCAAAAAACCATAGCTTCAGATGATAAGAGTAACTCGAGCTCAGGTTGTGCAGTTGTCCCTGTAGACTCTGAAGTTGTTTGTTCTATTTTTGATCAGTCAGCTGGTCACTTGCATTTAGAAGTTGGTTCTGTCAATTTTACTGCTTGCTCAGTTCTGCGAGACACAGGTGCTACCATTTGTGGTGTTCGAAAGCGTTTGGTTTCTGATGACCAGTATGTACCAGGTACTGTCCGTTGTAAAACTTTTGGGGGAGAGATCAACATTTACCAGCAAGCTAAAGTTGTTGTTTCTTGTCCATATTTTGCTGGAGAGTTGGTTTGTTGTGTTCTTGAGGATCCAGTTGCTGACTTGATTGTGGGTAATATTCCAGGTTTGATTGTCCAGCAGGCCCAAGATACCATTGTTGCTGCTGCTGTTGATGAGGTCCCTGTTGCTGCTGTCACTACTCGTGCTCAGGCTAGGAAACAAGGTCTCCCGCACAAACCTCTTGTCACTGTGTGCGATGATTTGAAGGTCACTCGTGCTGAACTCATTCAGTTGCAGAAAGGTGATGCTACTCTGCACGGTTGTTTCCATTTAGCTGCCTCAGGTGAAGAAAAGGTTGTTGGTTCTGCTACTTATTCTTTCTATTTTCAAGATGATGTGTTGTACAGGAGGTATCAGAAATCCAGGGATATTTTGCATCAGGTGGTTGTTCCAGAGAAACTTCGTACTTCAGTCGTGATTGCTGCGCATGATCAACTTTTGGCTGGTCATTGTGGAGTTCGTAGAACTCTGACTCGGATTTTGTCCAAATTCTTTTGGCCTGGTGTTTCTGCTGATGTGCGTACTTTTGTTCACACTTGTGACATTTGCCAGACGTCAGTTTCAAAAGGCGAAGTTCCCCCTGTTCCTTTGGCGACTGTGCCTCTTATCTCGACTCCGTTCGAGAGGGTCGCTATTGATATCGTTGGGCCTTTTCTCCTTTTTTACTTCCAGATGTCGAGGTTGTGGAGCCTCAGTGTGATGTTCCTAATGTGGACGGTTCAGATTGTCATACTGTCCCATCAGTGGCTATTGGTGTTGTCCAAGATGTTGTTGGTCGTCTTCCCACTATTCCTCTCATGTTGTTTGGCCATTGTTTGGGCCATTTCGAAATTTTCCAAATTTCTTTGGGGGGTCGATTTCATTCTCCGGACTGACCACAGACCGCTGACGTACTTGCATACAAGTCGCTTTAAGAATTCTCGCATCATGCGTTGATCCTTGTCCTTACAAGAGTTTAGATTCAATCTCGAACCACTTCCAGGTACACAGAATGTGTTCGCGGATCTGTTGTCACGCGCTGATCGTGATCAGTCGGTTCCATAGGTCAAGGGTTAATAGTCGTTACTGTATTTTCACATTGTCTACGAACTTGTAAAAAAGACCCTCGGTCGGTTCTTTTTTTCGTTGAGAGGGGGGTAGTGTAACGAACGCCTTTAGGGCAGTTTTCGGTCGGACGATGGTGTGACGTCATTAGCAGTTGGACCGAATGTACACATGCGAATAATGTAGAGATAAGCATTGTTCACGAGCGGTAATGTACAGATAAGCCATGTTCACGTGCGGTAATGTAGGTGAGCGATGTTCACGTGTCACGTGTGGGAGTGACAGTGTGGGTTTGGGAATAATTACCAGTTAGAGATGCTATACCAGTCGAGCCGAGCGGTCGTTTTCGCTAGGGCTCCGAGGAAGAATTCTGTCTAGAGAATTCGATAGCTGTATATTGAATTTGGCCGGTACGGAGCGGACACCCCTGGTGTAGGGCCGATGAAGCTGTCCTGAAGGCATCACGTACGTGAACAGATGCGGACATCATCAAGCCTTCATCTCTCCTTCGTCCTACCATCACTGGTGCTACGAGCAGCAACGGTAGCGAAGTAAGCCACAGATTCGTGCTACAGGACCACATGCAGTGTTCCGTCAGTGTAGCTATTGTCGCCTAGCGCCGTAATTTCACGCCTAGGAATGTTCTAAATCTGTGAGTAGTCATTGAATAGTAATATTCAGTTCAGGAATCTCCGTCAAGTCGGCGTCAATGTGATATTGACTGTGTCGACACTAGTATAAAGAGGAGTCGAGTGACGTCTCTCGAGAGAGACAACGACCTCTACGGTAGCGAGTGAATGTGTGAGCGCTGAAGTTGTAAATAATCTATATGCCACCTGTTATTTGTGCAGATTGGTTAATATGATGTGAATTGTATGGTTTAATGTATGTTATGAGTGCGTGTTAAGAGTTAAACAGAGGGCAAAGGGAAATAACTGTGTGGCCTTTGTCCTTGTTTGTAAGCGCGTGTGTGGTGGATGAAAGAGTCTAGTGAACAGAGATAGTACACCCACCTTTATACTGATTATCAGAACAAACCCACGCACACACTCATTCCATTAGAATAAACGTTTAGATATGTAATAATTTAATTCAGTAGCGAAAACTCCGTCGTTACATTTACTAGGACATCTTCCTGACACGAATCGCTTCCCACCTTGACCTGTGTTCCTGAGAAGCCCCGAGAGCTCAGCCATGTTTGTGTCAAGTCCTCGTTTCCATCCGAAACTGACACCCATCCCAGTAAGCAAAAGATTCTCGGACCGACGTCGCCCGCAGTGGGGGTCCGCGCACAGCCGTGCGCGGGCCCACTGCGGCTGACATCGGCTCGACGACCTCTGCTTGCCGGGCTTGTCCGGGCCGTTTTCAAGCGTGTCAAGTCAGTACTGGAAATAGAATCACAACAGTCGAGATAACCTGTTCACTCTGCCTCGAGATTCAGATCGAAATGTCACTAAATCGACAAATATCTACCAGCAAGGGGCAACCCACATGAGCCCCTCCCCTCCCCCCCCCCCCCCCCCCCCCAATACACACACACACCCTCTCCCAGCAGAAGCCTATACACGTCTATGCCGTTTGCCAAATGGTGCATTCCTTCTGCAAGACCCGACAATCAGCAAAATCGAGAGCAGCTGCAGGGGCTCATGAGAATCTATGCCTCTCGCAGATGACAGCGGCTGGATTGATGGACAGAATGGGATCGGTTTGATTGATTGAATCGGCTTCCAAACTGTGCTCGACTTGATTCCCTCTGACTCTTGTGTTGCTGGAATTCTTTCAGGTCTTCCCTCTGTCTTGTTTTTTTTGTTGCTGGTCTTGTTTTTTTGTTGCTGTTGTTGTTGGGCTATTTTCAGCTTTCGCAAACTGGAGGCCGGGGAAGGGGGGGGGGGGGGGCCCTCAATCTCTCTCTCTGTCGGGGACTAGCAGTCGTCAGTCTTCGTTGAGAAAAAGAACCGTGCTCTACAAACAAACAAAAAAGACCACTTGATAGTTAAACACCTTCGCAGTGTTGGCCGCATCAATTCAAAACCAATGCAGCCCATTCGTCGAAAGACGACGAATACTTGACAAAATATGTACAAACAAAAAAAAAGAGGCGGAGATTAGAGCGGTTGTTTAAAAACCTAAATTGCGCACACACAGCTTTTTACCCCCTTCAGTAGTAATTTCTTTGAATGGAAAGGATTCTTAACTGTTGTTGGCCGTGTTTTCTTCCCAGGACGTCTTTCAGCGTGACGCCACGGAGTTGCGGCCATCGTGAATTTGTCCGTGATTGCATGCTTCATTGCGAGCTCCTCATCTCATCCAACCCCGCTTATCTGTAAGAAACATAGCTGCACATTGCAAGCGAGGGTTACAGATGATCGTGCGCCCCTTTATGGGTAGCATTCATTTTAATATTACATGTTGCAGTTTTCAAAATTTGCCCTCATTCGTCTGCTGTACTGAAATTTCATTGATAGGTGCTCACTGAGGTCCATTTACCAGCGACACAGAGTCCCAGCAGACCTTGGAAGACACATGGGCTCTGAACCTCTTCGCTGCCAGTGATCTCGAATTTCGCGTCAGAAACTACTTTGCTATGACCGACACTTGCGTGAAGAAACAGATGTAAGGACAGGTATAAAGAACACAAGACTAAAAAGAGACATAAATCATTATGAGCCCCCGCGACTGCGGGGGCTCATGAGGATTTATGTCTCATGCGACTGGGTAGTTAAAGCTGAGCTCAGTTCCTCTTCGGAGATATGGAGGAGCTGCAGAGGACAGCATCATTCTGAAGGAATGGAGCGGTCATCTAGCTAGCGACGATCACTAGAATGGCCTCTGAATCTACCTGTCGGTGAGCTGCAAATTTACATCTCTGTTCCTCTGATGGATAATGTCGTTCTGGCCTGACCTTTGACAACGGCGGTTGTCTAGGCGCTGATGGGGGGGGGGGGGGGCGGTGGGTGGGTGGGGGGGGGGGGGAGGAATTGGTTAATCTTTTCAGTGCCAGTCAAGTTGCTTGCATTTCTGAATCGTCTACTAGGCATGCAGTGTGTAAGAGTCGCAGACGATGAATCGACAGTGATTTCTCAAGCTTAGTGCCGTATTATCTTGACACCTTTCCAATCGCACCTGAGCTGCTCGGGCAATTATCCGGCCTGTTGACCAGACCTTTTGCAGTAAATCCCTCGTAAATCCTTGTCGCTTTCAGGACGTACAGCAATGCCACGGTTGCTATCCGTGAGCTGTCACAGTCCGCGCCCTGGTCAGCAACAAACCATCAGGCCGACATCGGCTGCTGTAGGCCCGCGCACAGCTGTGCGCGGGCCAACACTGAGCGACCGGTATCGGTCCGGAGGCTTTTTACGTCCCGGGACTACCGTCTTCCACTGACTGGTGAAATGCGGACTGTGTGCTTCTGGACGGGACGGCCATGTAAACCACAGGGTCGTAGTGATCATTCTGTCGTAAACTCCTACCCCGGAACCACTCCTCACTCAGTCTGAGGATGTCATGTAAACGCATCCCCATCTCTGCAGACAAGAGACATAGATACTCTTGAGCCCCTGCGGCCGCAAGGCCGCAGTGGCTCAAGAGAATCTATGCCTCTCAGATGGAGGAATGGTCTTAGCAACAGTCCCAAATAAATGAAGCTAGTCTCTACGAGCAAGCGGCGTAGATTTCTCATGAGCCCCTGAAGGCACGTTGGCTAATGTGAATCTACGGCTTTTGCAGATGGGGTGGTTTGACGGAGCCTGGAAGATCTGAATCCAGCGTGGCTTGCGGGTCTGACGGTGATGAAGGACCGCGCGGTCAAGGGGCAGGAATTGGTCCGGCGCGTTAGAGATTGCCGGACGCAGTTACCCGCCCTTTATAGCCGTGCAAATGGCCGACCCCCTGCCTAGACCGGCGTGAGATGGCCTGTATTGCTGACACAACGTTGAAACCGAACGATCAGTACATCAGGCCATTGCGGAGACATTGCACTCCACCTTCCCTCTACCATCCCTGAGTCCACTCGGCTTCCGCAAGCGGCACGGTCTCTCTGTCTCTCTGTCTCTCTCTCCGCACACACACACACACACACACACACACACACACACACACACACACACACACACACACACACACACACGCGCGCGCGCGCGCGCGCGCACGCACATGCATGTATTACACGCGGAGGCACACACGTGCGCGCAGGCGAAGGCATAGACTCCGACGAGACAGCCTTCATCTGAGTTGCCGGCAAGAGGCAGAGAATCGGCTGCATGGGCTCATGAGAATCTACACCTCTTGCAGACACTGAGAAGTAGCTGACGTAGACCGGGACCTAGTCAATGATTCCGACCTGACTGACGGTCTTCATCTGAGTATGTAAATGGAGTCGATCTGACATCAAGAGGTGTAGACAATCGATGATTTTTTTCCCAGTAACAAAACGTCTTCGGGCCCACGACGACGCAGTGGGCTCGCGCACGACTGTGCGCGAGCCCACTGCGGCCGTCGTGGGCTCGAGGCCATTTCCCTCTAACTGAATGGGTCTGGCTGCTTAGAGGGACTGTTAAACCACATTTATCTGTCAAGACAACCAAAAAAAAAAAAAAAAAACCCCAAAAAAAAGAGAAAAGAAAAAAAAAGTAAGTCCATTTTTTGTGTAAAGCAAGAATTTCACTGTACGCAAGGTAAATCTAGCTTTTTACAAAATGAACTTTGCCTTCACTGGGCCGATAATTTATTTCCTCATGCATCAGTCAGCCTCCAGTTTTTGCATCCATGGGCAAGAGGTACAGATTTTCTTCAGCCATTGCGGCAGCGACTACCGCGTGCAAGCTTCACTCAGTTTCGCGAACACACACTTTTGACTCGCCGTGTGCAACGTTTACAACCCTTTGACTGCCCAGACAAAATGAACACGATCCATCTGCAAGAGGCATAGATCCTCATGAGCCCCCGCTGTCGCGGGGGCTCATGAGGGTCTTTGCCTCTTGCTGACCCCTCTTTTTGCATAGATGCATACACAGCCGGATCGGGAAGACCTACGCCCACGAACCATGAGTGCTCCCATCAAACCATGTCGACTGTCTCCGTGTGACCTTGTTTTGACCTGACTTTGGTTTGTGTGACACCATTTAAGGCTTCTGTTCAGCTCGTACGTAATTTTTGTCGTGCTGCTCGCACGTTAACGGACGCTCGAATCATTTTGGTACCGTTGTCTATAGAATTTCCACCTTCATTAATAACTGTTTCGAATTACAGGAGATAAGCACACTTCTGTTGGAATATCTAAGTCTTATGACATGTTTTGCACATACATTTCAGAAACCAGCGCCACAAATGGCCTAGATAGTACGCTGTGAGAAAAGAAATTAGGTAGTGCTTGCTCTGTGGGTATGAGCCGGCACACACAGTGGAAATGAACGGTCCCTCTAGCAATGTGGCTTGGATAACAACCGACAGACGTTTTCTTTATTTGATTTGTGATAATATGAGGATTTAGTGGATTTCAAATGTCGTTTTTCCGACGGAACTTTCTGGGAACGTGGTGGAAAGTTTCCTTGATGTGAATGAAGAGGTGGTGGAGACGCAGTCTGGCCCCAGTGAGCTCTTCCAGCCCTGTCAGACATCAACACCTGCTAAAAGCAAGCAGGCGCCTAGTTTCATCTTTGCTCTCAATGTGAAAATATATCAGCTTTGGTATCAGCTTCAGCCCACTTAATCAAATTTCAAATATAAACGATTCTGAATTTCCAAAAACTTCAGTAGCTCGCTTGAGCTTGCCTTTAGCACCACGTGAATGTTCTGTGTTTATGTACAGTGTGAGTGAATGCGCGTGATTCACGTGAGCGTGCTTGTTGGGTTCAGTTCGCGGCGGCGCTTTGAGCCGATTTTCAATTGGGATAAAGCGCCTATTTTAATGCGCTTATTATTATATATCGTCACTCTTTATCCCTTGCAAAACACAGGCGACTCGAACATAATTACCAGCGGGACCAGCCCACAAATGTTCATTTGTGATAAAGGATTTGCAGATGCAAAAGAGCTGCATTTGCACATGAACGCTATCCACTTGCGGATACAACCTCACAAGTGTGACACATGCAAGGCTACCTTTTGCAATAAGAGAAACGTACGCCGACACCTATGCGGAATCAAAACGAACCCCTCTGCTCATGTTTATCCAGTATGTGATAAAACGTTCCAAAGCAAAAAGAATGCTTGGGTGTGTATCGATAGTCCTACCTATCAACAGTCCTTCGTATCGATGCTACCCCACCCGGGTCTGCCTTGGGGGACTTGGGTGGGGTTAGGTATTTTTTAGTTCCCAGGGTCACCCTGGTCAGCCCCACAGGGTGGGTTTTTCTCTCTATTCTGGGGCATGTGTTTCTGTCTACCCTTTGTCCATTCACCTGTATTTGCCTTTTTAAAACTCTCCCTACTGTCTGCACTGCCTGTAGCTCTTGATATTGGATGTGTGCTGCTAAATGGTCTTAGCTTTATTTAGGCCCCATGTTGTAGGTTTATGTAACGTATTTGACCGGCTGGCGACATACATTCAATTTTCTGTTTATTTTATTTATTTTTTTTTTCACAAGCAGTGCAGGCACGTCCTGAGAAAGCCTTGTTGCTGTCGGGACGTTAAGCAATGTACAATCAATCGTATCGATGCTCTAAGCAATGAGAGATTTGACACTGTTGGTCGATAGTCCTACGTATCTTTAATCCTATGATCAATAGTCCCACGACTGAAAATACAATGCGCCCCCCTCCCCTATTTTGCATTTTATGTTCTGCTGATTCCTTTGGTGCGGTCTCTTTGATACCCTGCCTATCTCCTCAGCCTCCCCTCCCTCCCCCTCCCCCCCACCCATGACTGCCTCAAAGAGAATGCGTGTTTTGCGCGCCTGCGTTCGTGCGCTGAAATGATGTTATCATCTGTGCTCTTTACTTGCACTAACACTAGCCCATTTGTTACATAAAGGCAGGAACGATGACTTCTGAAGTGACTCATCAAGTTCGATCACTCACACGCACACACACACACACACACACACACACACACACACACACACACACACACACACACACACACACACACACACACACACACACACACACTGTTACGTTTGTGGTTGTGTTGTTTTGTGAAAGCATGCATGCATTAATCGTAGGAAACGATCCGATATTTATTTGAGCAATTTTGGATATGAATCACGTACCTTTTTAGTAGGATTCATTCTCGTTCGCACAGAGAGCGGAATTGACTTTGTTATGATACCCTTCCCCCACCCGGGTCTGCCCTGGGGGACTTGGGTGGGGTTAGGTATTTTTTAGTTCCCAGGGTCACCCTGGTCAGCCCCACAGGGTGGGTTTTTCTCTCTATTCTGGGGCATGTGTTTCTGTCTACCCTTTGTCCATTCACCTGTATTTGCCTTTTTAAAACTCTCCCTACTGTCTGCACTGCCTGTAGCTCTTGATATTGGATGTGTGTTGCTAAATGGTCTTAGCTTTATTTATGCCCCATGTTGTAGGTTTATTTAATGTATTTGACCGGCTGGCGACATACATTCAATTTTCTGTTTAGTTTTTTTTCACAAGCAGTGCAGGCACGTCCTGAGAAAGCCTTGTTGCTGTCGGGACGTTAAGCAATGTACAATCAATCAATCAATGTTATGATACTCTAAGATTAGTACGGAAGTTTCTAGCAAAACCGCACGGAGAATAGCGGTCGGTTTTTGTGATGCCTAGTTTCGCTGCGAACAGACCAGAACGTTCGAGCGAGTCGCGCTCTGTCGAGTGACCTCACATGTGACGTCAAAGTGTCGGCAACATTTTGCAACACAGTATTAAAGAAGCTTACAATAATAGTGGAACCTGGTAGTTTATTCTAGAAAATTCTTTTTCATCAATATTTATGAGTTTTGGTTACGTATTCTTTTCTGATTGGTTGTGTTGTATGAATTTACTGGATTATTCTGGAAAGCATAATACTATAAAAGATTGTACTAGGAAGCGTGTGTGTACATTGTCAGTTGTAGAGACACGCAGTGTATTGTAGGTACATTGTCAGTTGTAGAGACGCAGTGTGTCAAAACTGTTGATGCATTGTAGAGGAGGCAGTGTATCAGTGTTGGTGCATTTGTGTAGAGATCGCATCGCTGCAATAAATATGGTTGGAACTGTTACTCCCGTGTGGTCTACATCCTTAAACCACGTGTGACGGGTTGCAGCTGAGTGAAGTTTCTTTAAAAGAACCGTACGTGCGTGCGTCTGGTGTGATATCATACTACGACTACGACTACCATGTAACATTTGGCACCTCCGACGGGACTTCTTCAGTTGGCTCAGTGGAAAGGGTAGCCGGAGAAAACAGCCAGCAGTGAAACGCAGAGATGGTGCCATCGGAAGTGGAGACATTCCTGAAAATTGGAAAGGAATGTGGACTCGAAGGAGCTCAACTCCTCGAGTTCGTAAAGGAGAGAGAGAAGGAGAGATTGGAGAGAGAAAGGGAGAGACTGGAGAGAGAAGAAAAGAGACGAGAGAGAGAAGAAAAGAGACGAGAGAGAGAGAAGAAAAGAGACGAGAGAGAGAAGAAAAGGAGAGACTGGAGAGAGAAAGAGAAAAGAGACTCGAAGAAGAAAAGAGACTGGAGAGAGAAGAAAGAGCTAAAGTACGTGAAATCAGGAAACTCTAAATTCAAGCAGAAGAGGCAGAGAAACAGCGAGAAGAGGCGAAGAGGCAGCGACAACACGAAATTCATTTAAAGCAGATGGGGATAAAGGCACAGAGCCAGAGGGCAACTGAAGCAACAGCCTTAGCCGACAGAGAGCAAACAGCCCGTGCGCCAAAGCTACCACCTTTTGTAGAAAATTCGGATAAGATGGACGCTTAACTGGAGCGATTCGAGCGCTTCGCAAGCAGCAGCAACTTGGGCCATCAAACTGAGCGCACTTCTATCCGGCAAAGCGCTTGAATTTTACACCCGTTTGCCAAGAGAAGAAGTCGAGGATTATACGTAGTTGAGAGCCGCCCTGTGAGACAGTTCGACTTTACAGAAGAGGGTTACAGGCGACGATTCCGGAATTGCAAGCCTGAGGAAGGAGAAACACCCGGCCTATTCATTGAAAGAATCAGGAGCTACCTGGAAAAATGGATAGAGCTGGCTGGTTTAAACAAGGAGTACCAGGACCTATGTGACCTCATCATCAAAGAACAAGTTCTCATTGCATGTTCTAAAGACCTGGCCACCCACCTCAGGGAGCAAAAGGACCAGTCCCTAAAGGCCCTGGCAGACTTCGCTCAAAGATACCTGGACGCCCACAACATGAAGTTCGGACCCAGTAAACCGCAGCTTGTATATACACCAGCAGAGGAAACCCACAACGTCAGAGACAGCCCGAAACATGCCGATGGAGAGCCTGACATGTTTTCTTTGTGGAAAGAAAGGAGACAAGGCGATACGATGTCCTTCCAAGGATGTTCTCCGAGGCGATAACACCAGAAGACCCAACCAAGATCGCGGGATAGCAGGCAGAAGTAGTACCACGTCTCAACATGGAGCCGCCGCTGTACTGGCTAATGATGTGACGTCATCCAGTGACTTTGAGTCTGGAGAAAGGCGGGCGACACCGGAGCTGATTGAATCTTTCAGAAAAAATGGACGCATCCCAGTTGGCGATGGGGCTACATTCTTACCAATCTCAAACATCGCGCTGCCTGAGGGTGAAGTGCCCAACCCGGTGGTGACAGGATTCGTCGGCAACACATCAGTGAGAGTGCTGAGAGACACCGGTTGTAACTGCATCATCGTGAGAGAGGACCTGTTCGCTGAAGATCATAAGCTACAGGAGTGAACAACCCTCATCTTGGCCGACGGAACTGGGAGAGTCATCCCCCTTGCAAAGGTCAGTGTCAACACCCCGTACCTGACAGGGGATGTGAAGGTGCTATGCGTGAAGACCCCAGTATACGATCTTATCATCGGAAACGTTAATGGTGCTAGAAACGCAGTGGATCCAGGAGTGGAGACCTGAAACCTGTGCCGTTACTACGAGAGGTCAGGAAGAGAAGAGCCACTATACCAAACCTCTAAAAGTAGCTGACAAAATACAAGCAGTAATGGTGAATAGAGACAAGTTGGAGGAAGAGAAGCGCAAGATGATGGAGCGACTGCATATCCAGGTGGACGCGACCGTGGCCAGCGAGCGAGATAGGCTGGAGGTGGAACAGTGAGCAGCCGTCCACCGTCTGCAGCAAAAACAGGCGCAAGAGTTGGACAGTCAGCTGCACGATGCCGCGCGCCGCCGCAATGATCAGACGGTGTCGCCGAAAAGCCGGATGAATGAGGGCACGAGCGAGACAGGGTTCCTCTGAGACAGGAGTTGTCGGAGCTGCAGGAGAGAGAGAGAGAGAGAGAGAGGAGAGAGATGATGATGATGATGATGAAACTATTTATCAACGGTAAAAAGTTTTGACAGAAACAAATCGTCATTTTACAAACTTGCCGTTGCTAACATCTACAACATAAAATAAATTAAAAGATAATAATAATAAAGAATTATATTTACACATATTATTTCATGCAACAATAAAATTTAAAAAATATATATATATTACACAAAATAATAACACTCAACGTTCATCTTATACCACACACACACACACACGCACACACACACACACACACACACACACACACACAAACAATATAGATAAATGCATATATTACATGAAAGCATTAACCAGAGAGAGAGAGAGAGATGATGATGATGAAACTTTATTTATCAACGGTAAAAGGTTTTGACAGAAACAAATCGTCATTTTACAAACTTGCCGTTGTTTACAACATAAAATAAATTAAAAGATAATAATAATAAAGAATTATATTTACACATATTTCATGCAACAATAAAATTTAAAATATATATATATATATATATATTACACAAAATAATAACACTTAACGTTCATCTTATACCATACACGCACACATACACACACACACAGACAATATAGATAAATGCATATATTACATGAAAGCATTAACCAGAGAGAGAGGGAGGGAGAGAGAGAGAGAGAGAGAGAGAGAGAGATTGTACATTGCTTAGAGAGAGAAGCAGGAGCTGGAGTCAGCATGTAAACACCAGAAAGCCGTCGACGATTTCGGCAGAGGGCTGGATAAATGAGTTCAACAGGAACGGAAGCAAGACCTAAAGGTCCGTCATCAAAACCATCTGGGGCGATTGCGGCATGAACACGACACTGAAATTCGCCGACTGCCGCTCGACATGCGGGACAGGGACCCGTGCGTGTTTGACACAGTGGTTGGCATCGAAGACTACGAAGTTGAAGTCAACAACAAAACGAATGCTGACCATGTGAATCTACTAAAGAAATACGTCGAGAGAGGTCGTCAGTGCAAACCACAACAAGCTGCGTCAGTGTGTCTGACTGCTGACACTGAGAGACTAGACGACGAGAATCTTTTCGACTTTGGCGAACTCCGCCACCAGGAGGGTGTAGAGGACGTCCAGTCTGGCCTAAACCTGGCCCAGGCACAGAAAGAGAAGCTTAGAGTCCAGACTACGGATTTCGGGCATCGAGTTGCGCCTGACTCAGGGACTGCGGACACCGTCCAGCGTAAGGTTGGTCTGACATCGAACGAGCCGATTCGTAACGAGCCGTGTCGTCTGCTTAGCAACACGAGAGAAGGACTGAGGATGAATATTGGAGAGACGCCGGAGTTGGGAGTCGTCAGAGATTCCAGATCGCCAGTGGTCATCGCGAAGAAACCAAAAAGATCCAATTTGGTGTGTATGGATTATCATACATTACATAAGCCGACAGTGTTCGACCCAGGACCAGTAACCGTTGAACTGTACCCCATGATTTGGCGATGTTCCAGAAATGAACTTTGACATTAATTTTCAGTTTAATCAAGGGTTCGCAGAATTTTGGAGCGGATTACCTGAGCAGAGCAGTTAAAGGAACATTTCTTTGTACAGGACAGTTTAAAAGAACATTTTTGTGTCCAGGACAGTTTACAGGAACATATCTTCGTTCAGGACAAAAAGGAACTGTGAGACGATCATTTTAGAGCAGTTGAATTGATTTGATTTTGATGTGAAATTGTTATTACTTATGGTTTTGTGTAGGTAAACACAGCCACAACCGTATTTTGAGATTTGAGAAGAAATTTCGTTCTAAAAAGGGGGGTAATGATACGTTTGTGGTTGTGTTGTTTTGTGAAAGCATGCATGCATTAATCGTAGGAAACGATCCGATTATTTTGGATACGAATCACGTACCTTTTTAGTACTTTTAGTAGGATTCATTCTCGTTCGTACGGAGAGCGGAATTGACTTTGTTATGATACGCTAAGATTAGTCTGGAAGTTTCTAGCAAAACCGCACGGAGAATAGCGGTCGGTTTTTGTGATGCCTAGTTTCGCTGCGAATAGACCAGAACGTTCGAGCGAAGTCGCGCTCTGTCGAGTGACCTCACATGTGACGTCAAAGTGTCGGCAACATTTTGCAACACAATATTAAAGATGCTTACAATAATAGTGGAACCTGGTAGTTTATTCTAGAAAATTCTTTTTCATCAATATTTATGAGTTTTGGTTACGTATTCTTTTCTGATTGGTTGTGTTGTATGAATTTACTTGATTATTCTGGAAAGCATAATAGTATAAAAGATTGTACTAGGAAGCGTGTGTGTACATTGTCAGTTGTAGAGACACGCATTGTATTGTAGGTACATTCTCAGTTGTAGAGACACGCAGTGTATCGTAGGTACATTGTCAGTGACGGAGTGACGCAGTGTATAGTGTGTATATAGTGAGAGACGCAGTGTAACAGTGGTGTACATTGTATGAGAGATGCAGTGTGTCAAAACTGTTGATGCATTGTAGAGGAGACAGTGTATCAGTGTTGGTGCATTTGTGAATGCGTTGTGTGGAGATCGCATCGCTGCAATAAAATATTGTTGGAACTGTTACTCTAGTGTGGTCTACATCCTTAAGCCACGTGTGACGGGTTGCAGCTGAGTGAAGTTTCTTTAAAAGAATCGTATGCACGTGAGTCTGGTGTTTTTTACGACTACGACTACCACGTAACACACGCGCGCGCGCGCGCGCACACACACACACACACACACACACACACACACACACACACACACACACACACACACACACATGGACACAAAAGCCTCAGAGTGGGTTACCTACCATTTTATGCGAAAATGGGTTCCCATATTTCTATTTATTCTAGGGCTCTGGAGTTGATGCGAATGTTTAGAACTCACCTTATAACTAAGCTCTACAACTTAAAATAAAATTTAATAGACATTTTCTAGAAACAGAGCCACTGGATGGAGAAAAGATGGGTTTCTAGGTGCCTCTCACACAAAAACTGGCATTACAGTGAAAATGAGTGTCCTCGTCAAATCATTCATTTTAGCATGGACTATCTCAAGAAAATTAGGTGTCTGTAATAAGGTAAAGTTCATGGATTGATTGATTGTACATTGCTTAACGTCCCGATAGCAACAAGACTTTCTGAGGACGTGCCTGCACTGCTTGTGGGAAAAAACCCAACTAAACAGAACATTGAATGTTTGTCGCCAGCCGGTCCAATACGTTAAAAAAGCCTAAGACATGGGGCCTAAATAAAGCTAAGACCATTTAGCAACACACATCCAATATCAAGAGCTACAGGCAGCCTAGACAGTAGGGAGAGTTTTCAAAAGGCAAATACAGGTGAATGGACCAAGGGTAGACAGAAACACATGCCCCAGAATAGAGGGAAAAACCCACCCTGTGGGGCTGACCAGGGTGACCCTGGGAACTAAAAAGTAGTTAACCCCACCTAAGTCCCCCAGGGCAGACCCGGGTGGGGGGTAAAGTTCACGGAATATTTGATGCTTCTTTTCCACATTTATTTGATTGTTGTCATTTTTTTTCTACTTGATGTGTATTCCTTCTTTTTCCTGCATTAAAAATGTCAAGCACAATGACACAACACACAGTGAACAAATAGCTCACTAAACATACCTCTGGTTGATTTTGTTATGATTGTTTGGGTGGGGTTGTGTGTGTGTGTGTGTGTGTGTGTGTGTGTGTGGGGGGGTCATCACTTTTGGTTTTATAGAGCTGCTGAATGCTCTCCTATGAATGAAAAATTTTCATTATCCCTGGAATCAGTAGGTCATTTCAGAGGTGCGCACCGAGTTGCACGCCAAACCACTCACAAATACACATTTGGAGTGCACCTGATGGATCCAGTTGGCCAAGTCACACATTCCACACTATAGGACAGCAAAGACTGAGAAGCAATCGCGGCGTTTATTGCGCGGTACAAGGTTTAAAACTAAGAAACTGTTGTTTTTAGAAGCTTGTCGGACAACAGTTTTTATTAAAACTGTTTTAAAACCTCTTTAAACTCAACTTTTGTTAATGTTAAAAGTGTTTTCATTTACAGGCGTGTCATAACTGTTATGCATCTATTCCAACATAATAGTGCTGGATATTTTTCCCATTGTCACCTTCTCTCTTCGCTCAGCACTCGACTTTCGAGTCCTTCTCTCAAACGGGCAGCATTCACACAAACAACACTTTACTATTACACCCTTTGGCAACATTAGTTTTTTTTTCTCTGACCTAGCATTACATCGAAAAATGGTCCTTCCAAGCCTGCACTCTTCATACTGCACTAAACGACCGACTGCAGCAGAGGACGCATGTAACAACACTGACTGTGTGACGTCATTTGCATTCAATCAATTTGTGCATACAATCTGACAGGAGTTGCAGTCGAAACGAAAGCATAACACCAACAAACCCACAAACAAAGCAACAGGTTGAACCAAAAGGTCGGGCAGGACACAAGACAACAGCAGCCTCACCCAAAGTCTATACATCCTCTCTCACACTGCGCACTCATACAATCACTTCACTTCTTAGCAACCGGCGCACGAATATATGTATATATATACATGGCTCTCAAGTTTGTTGGAAGCACAACACAACAACACTTTTTTTTAAAACAAAACAACCACACCCTCAAATAACAAACCTCATTTTGTAGCAACATGAACAATTTACTCCCTCAAACAACTAAAATACCCCCCCCCCCAACCCCCCCACCCCGCCTCCCCCTCCCCTTCCTTTTGTATATCTCCGTTACAATTCGGCTCACCGATGCAGTCGACCCATATCAGCTATTAAGTTATTTATAGATGAGAAGGGTGATGTCACACATACACGCCCATCTTACAGGTTTTGTGCATGCACACACACACAATGCTGGGACAGTTTCAAACACACTAGCAGAGTGCATTTTAAGCACAAAAGTGCGTGTAAAAACTTTGAAATGGGAAAAACTGATTTCTTTTTACAACTTCTACAAGACAATGCAGAAACAACCCTCAGAAAAAATGGGTGTCTGACTTGGGCACCCAGAATTTTACACACACCCATTTCCCATAAGGATGGTAAAGACAGTCACCCATTTGAGGTCTTTTGTGTACACACACACACACACACACACACACACACACACACACACACACACACACACACACACAATGTACAAATGCTTACTGAACACATTCATTTTACAGAGCCTTAGCCCGTTCAGCATATCATCATCATCATCATCGTCATCATCAGTCCCTTGCCCGAACTGGGCGTTGGGGGGACTGAAAGGCAGCAGCAACAGACAGTGCTCTCCACTGAGTTCTATTTTGGGCGGTGGCAAGCAAGTCTGGCATCTCGAGTTCGGTCCATTCTTTTATGTTTGCGACCCAACTCTTTCTCTGACGACCTCGCCGACGACTTCCTTCGAGAGTGCCTTGGAGGATAGTCTTGGACAAGGTGTTGTGTCGGGTCACGTGGCCAAACCAAGCAAGCTTGCGCCGTTTCACGGTTGCCAGAAGGGGTTCATGTGGGCCCACCAGGAAAGTGACGATGCTCCGTACATATTCGTTGGTCTTGTGCTCGCGGTACGAGATGCGGAGCAACTTCCTCAGGCACTTGTTCTCAAAGGCCTGGATTTTCTTTTCTGAGTCTGCAAGCAGTGTCCAAGTCTCACAGCCGTAGAGTAGAATAGACACTACGAGGGACTTGTAAAGCCTGTACTTGATGGTGAAGCTGATGGAGTTACTTCGCCATATCCTGTCCAGCCTGGCCATTGCGGATGTTGCTGCATATGCTAAAGGTAAAAAATGTTGCTATTGTTATGGAACGATTGGCAGCCATTTTCTTTCTTTCATTTCCTTTCCGTTAATAGCATCTGGTCCAATAACGATGCATTTTGCCTTATCATGCTGCTATTTTCTGTATCAAGAAATGGCTTCAGAATAAAAGCATATCGAGTTTATAGGGCCCTAGCCCGTCCAACATAGGGTAAATGACGAGAAAATGTAAATTTATTATTCAGACCTTTGGTCGCCTAAGTAGACTCGCAGCTTTCAGTGTGGCCACACAGGGCAATTAGGTTACGCCCCCTTTTCGCAGACTGTTATCTGTTAGCCTCTTGCAACATAAAACTATGAACGAAGAACTTTTCTGCCAAAACAAAAAGTCCACGCGGAGCACATCACAGGAGAAACATTTTCAGCAATTCTTAAAAATATTGAGTTAGCGTTTTTCATAACACTCAAATGCACTAAGTACCCCATGACAAAACTGTCGTCTGCAAGCCTGCATACAACCGTGCACATGCCCCAATTAGGCTCCCATGAACACACTAGGTCGACTAAAACTACCCAGATTTTGCTTTTTTTTCACACCACCTGTCATGCTTTTTGTTGCTCAAAACGCCAAAAAAGGCACAAAATTGAAGTTTTACACCCTAAAAACATTGCAAAAGGGGTGGGGGTGGGGGTGGGGGGATTTTTTGAACTATTTTTGGCGGTACAGTTACTACATGCATAGGAAGCAATTGCCCTGTGTGGCCTGTAGGTGTTCTTCAGTCAATACCGTCTGGTGGAGGGCGTTGTGCCCTCTAATGCTTATTAGTTCTTAATGTAAAAATGTTTCATTAACTCATTCTACCCCTTCCCCCACCCGGGTCTGCCCTGGGGGACTTGGGTGGGGTTAGGTACTTTTTAGTTCCCAGGGTCACCCTGGTCAGCCCCACAGGGTGGGTTTTTCTCTCTATTCTGGGGCATGTGTTTCTGTCTACCCTTTGTCCATTCACCTGTATTTGCCTTTTTAACACTCTCCCTACTGTCTGCACTGCCTGTAGCTCTTGATATTGGATGTGTGTTGCTAAATGGTCTTAGCTTTATTTAGGCCCCATGTGTTAGGTTTATTTAATGTATTTGACCGGCTGGCGACATACATTCAATGTTCTGTTTAGTTGGTTTTTTTTTCACAAGCAGTGCAGGCACGTCCTGAGAAAGCCTTGTTGCTGTCGGGACGTTAAGCAATGTACAATCAATCAATCAATCATTCTACCCCATCACCGAAATCTTTAAATTTTGCCGTTGTCCTCTGAAGACTGCATTGCAGTGCAGGGCACAGATCGACCATGGTAGTTCAAGGGTGATGCCAGAATAGCTTGGCGCCCATAGGCGCTAAGCTATTCTGGCTTCACCCTTGAACTATCATGGTCGATCCTTATCTTCCTGTGGTGCGTCTGTGGTAGAATGAGTTAACACACCTTTTGTGCAGTATTATTGTGAGACATACTAAGAACATTTATAAAAGAGATATTAGAAGTTGTATTACGATGTAGTTTTGCCAGTGGTTCTTGTCGCCTCGAGGGCCCGATCAGGGAGCTTATTTCGGAAATGAAAGTGGAGGGCTTTAGCCTGAGAATTTCATCTTCAAGATAACCTCCCTGATCCGATCCGAGAGGCGACAAGAACCTCTGGCAAAGCGTAACTCGTAATACAACAAATTTGTCTTCAAAATGTAAAAAGATGACGATTTCATCCCAAAGTCTACCGTATTGTTTGGAGCTCAGATGCGTTTATCTTTTAGGAACACTCAGAGTTGTTCATATTTTTAAGCTTATTATGCTGATCCATTTCCCTCCTCTCTAAGCCAACCTCTGATCAACACACACGTCGCTGCACACAAATAAAGACGGACACACTGCGCTTCCCGCCACTAGTACGCTCAGTGGGCTCGTGTAGCGACAGGAATCCATCTCCTACTCTAACCCACCCTCTGTTAACACACACTGGCACACAGAAATAAAGACGGACACACTGCAATTCGCGCCATTCGTAAGCTCTGTGGTCAAACACGCACGCACACACACACACACACACACACACACACACACACACACACACACACACACACACACACACACACACACACGCACACACATACACACACACACCATCACACACACGCACACACACGCGCGCGCTTGGCGCTTGGCGCTAAATGACGTTTTCCAGCAAGATTTGCGTAGCAAAAACGTGACGTCATGTTTATCTTGTTACTTCTTTGCCGAAATGTGGGGTCAGCCCGCCCAATACGTCGTGTACATGCTATGGCACGCGCTCCGACGATCCCAATTTTAAAGCTGTTGCTATTTTAAAATATTTTTTAAATAGGAACAACACAAATTGGATACGTTAGACAATACACACTATGTTCACTATCAACATAGCGTTGTGGGACTAACGATGCTATGACGTGAAGCTTGAAGCGATGTCATTTCGCTGCTCGTGCTATTCTTCTTCTCTATAATAGCTATCGCTACGCGAGGCCACAGAGCTTACGAATGGCGGGAGCGCCGTGTGTCCGTCTATATTTCTGTGTGGCAGTGCCAGTGTGTGTGGATTACAGGGTGGGTTAGTGTAGAAGGAGATAGATCAGAAGGTTAAGTTTGAAAATAGGAACAACTTTGGGCTGGGGTCCCATCATGTTGAAATATGTTTTGTATGAAACTGGTAGCCTACCAACGATATCACACAGCACCTGCGTACAGTTCACCCTAAATTGTCAATTTATCGTGCGACAGCCGGGGGGTGGGGGTGGGGGGGGGTGGGCGGGGGGAGTGGGAGGAGCTTATAGAGATATGCCAATGGGAAAAGTGTAATGAGGTCTAAAAGGAGACAATGCAAACTATTAACCGTGTTTGCCTAGACTAGGTTGCTCTTTCGTTGTTGATTATTTCCAATATCAGCCTGTTTGGTAGGCCGACACTGAGATGAAACCTTACCGACACTAAACGTACTGCGTGCAAGGCCGGATCTCATCTGCATAGTTTTTATTTTTATTTTTAAAGTCAACAACCATGACATTGGGCATATGCTGACATGTCTTTCAAGGCAAGGTGTTTGTTTCCTTTGGATGGGACCTCGATAGCGCCGTGAATCATTCTGAAAGGTTCACTCAATGTAGATCGTTCTGTGTCGCCAAGGTGGGATCCAAAAGAGTTTTTCTTTTGTACTGGCGGACTAAAAAACGCAGATATTTTAATTTGTATGAGCCAAAAAGACGTATCGATCCGAGTGAGCCTTTCTAGCGTATCATCTGTAAGCGGGCGGAAGAACACACTTTAAAAGTAGGCTTGGAAATGTATACATTACAATAAGGCTCAAAAGAATACATATTTAAATTGGACAGGTCATGACTAGTGTCCAAGTTTTAGTTCAAGTCCATTTATAGTTCCTGTGCTGCGACATCTACGCTGAGCTGCCCCGGCATATCTACGGTTAGCAAAAGTCACCCAGTGTGGACAAGAGAGACCCGAGACCCATGATGCGTGCATGCAGGCACTTCCCAGGGCTAGACTAATGTACTGAGAGCGAAAGAGCCGACTTGCTCTAAAGGCGCACGCCGCAGAGGATAATGATAGGTTTTCCTTAGCTTTTCCAGACATAGTATTTGTCACCCAGTGTATACAAGAGAGACCCAGACCCACGATTGGCGGATGCGGGGAGTTCCCAGGGCCAGACCAGTGTGCTGAGACACCCTAGAGTGCAACTTGTGATAAAAGCGCCCGTCGCAGAGAACAAGGAAAGGTTTTCCTTCAATAGCCCATATAAGCGTTTCCGGACAAAGTGTTGTGGCCCCTAGTAGTGCGGACAAGAGAGACCCGAGACCCATGATGCGTGCATGCAGGCACTTCCTAGGGCTAGACCAATGTACTGGGAATGCCGATCATTAAAAAAAAAAATCTTTGCCTATAACCATGGACACGATACAAGGTGGTGTCAGCAGCTGCTGGGGCTCATGAGGATCTGTGCCTCTTGCAGCTCGATGGTGTTCACTTTCTTTTTTTTTTCGGCAGCCGGAAACGATTAAGAATCCCTATCTTCATCTGTCCAAAAGTGTGTGTTTGCGTGTTCCCATTATTGCAAATTACTATTTTATCTTTTCTCTATGCGTATTTGCGCTTGTATCCCAGTGCGCAAAAGGCCATCGGGCCGATGTCGGCCGCCGTTGGTCCGCGCACGGCTGTGCGCGGACCAACGGCGGCCGACATCGGCCCGATGGCCTTTTGTGCATTGGAGTGTTTCTCCACACTGCAATGCCAGAAACTGAGCTTTTTGTTATACAACATTTTAGGGGCTCAAAACGACTTCTAGATAGCCAAACGCTCCCCGCAAAACGGCTACTGCTGTGAACCGTATTAAGAAGTGCTCTGTCCTCTTCTGCATCGTCTGTGGATTAATTTCAATCATTTGCCCTCCGGGAGGATTTTGATATTGCTAGAAATTGTCAGACATTATTTTTACTTTGAAAGCTACAGATTTTAATTTCTTGAGGTATTTTCGAAACAAATTTCCTGCAGGGTAAAAGTCAGTTGTTTTGTTTTTTAATTTGTTTTTAAAAATGCTATCCAAAAGTGTTTTTTTTTTCAAGAATGCACGAGAAGCAGCAGATGCATCACTAAACACAGTTTTTAAAAAGGAAAAGAGGGGCGGGGATAGGTGGGTGGGGTGTGGGGTGCGAAGGGCCCGGGGAGGGGATCTACTGAAAGCTCGCACGTGTTTGCTTTAAGCCAGTTTTAATAAAAGTGTTCTTTGCATAAGTTCTAAGATAGCATGCAACACACACACACACACACACACACACACACACACACACACACACACACACACACACACACACACACACACACAATCACACACACACACACACACACACACACAATCACACACCATCACACATACGCACACAGACACACACACACACACACACACACACACACACACACACAATACACACACACAACACACACACAATCACACACACACACACACACACACACGCAATCACACACCATCACACACACGCACACAGACACACACACACACGCACGCACGCACGCACGCACACACACACGCTCGCGCGCGCGCGCGTGCGCGCGAATTCAGTACCGGCGTAACCTGTTCACTGCGGAGAAAAGATTGCACACCAACCAACTGCAGGAGGTATTACTATAGATCCTCTTGAGCCCCGGCAGTTGCGGGGGTTCATGAAAATCTGTGGCTCTTGCTGAAACCACTTTGTATCCCTGTTACATTGACTCCTGGGGATCTTTGACGTTCAGTTTACATTTATTCAGCTACACGATCTGCGTCCACTGGCTGCCACGAGGTTTTAAGTATAACAAATCATTTAGTATCAAGAGTGAGGTTTCGTTTGCGCCGAACGACTCCCAGTCAACGAACGAGAGTGAAATCACGGTGGATAACCAGCTCGCACAATAAGCAAGCCAACACTCCAAACATCTCCAAGAGGCAAAGATCCTCATGAGCCCGGAGGGCTCATGAGGATCTATGCCTCTTGGAGATGTTTGGAGTGTTGTGTACGTTTCTGGCATAAGCTGGTTATCCGCCGTGAATAAATGACTTCGCTGTCCTACGTTGTTGGGAGTCGTCGGGCCTGAACAATGAAAAAACAAAAAGAGCATGGGGCAGAGTAGTGGGTGGAATATTGCAATCAGTGGTAAGTTCCCTTTTGTTTAACCGGAATCGGATAAGTTAGGAGACCTTTATGGGCTATATCATGAGTATGTAATGTCAGTCTTACATCCAGACAGCATCCCTTAACCCTTCTGCTGCTGTAAACCAGCAAAGAAGACCCCACTGCAAGAGCCATTGATGATTATAAGCCGCCGCTCCGGATGGACAGAGCTCAAATACCGTTTTTTTTGGGGGGCAAAAGTCAGTACCCAGTGCGCAAAAGGCCATCGGCCCGATGACCTTTGTGCACTGGGTAGGTCAATAGTATTACAGTGAAAATCTCGCTTTTCTTAAACTATGGACGTCCTGGCTTTTGCCATCTAATGTACGCGCACGGTCAACTGCTATACTGCATCAGCTCACTCGAGACATGCCACACACGGATACCCGGCAACAAGCCGCGTATGCGAATGCGACACGCCTCGAGTGAATTCAGTTAGTGCTGTCATGCGATTATCAGACCACGTCAGATGACTGTAAGCCGTCCTTACATTCAGTAGCCGTATTTTTTATTATTATTATTATTTATTTATTTATTTATTTATTTATTTATTTATTTATTTTTTAACAGAGGAATGGATATTAGTTCACAATAATTATCCAAACAATTCACAAGCATATATCATTATAATGCGTAGACAACAGGGGTCTAGTGGGTTAGGGAGAAAATTTCACCCGAGGGTATTATTTTGGGGGCGCGAGCTTCAGCGAGCGTTTCGCCTCCAAAATAATACCAACGAGAACCCTATTACCTTAAGCAGTTTATACCACGTTTTCCCTTCAATTTATTATTTTGGTGTGAAAACAACCGTCCTATCAAAGTGGACGCAGCCATTTGCATCGGACAGCCGGACATCTCATAACTCCCGAGTTTGATTCCGAAACAATAAATATAGGTCTATAGAAATACAGGTCCCTAGAAATATAAGCATATCCCTGTTAGATAACGCAGACTACCATGTAATTATATGTACCTAACAGAGAACGACAGAAAAAAGGCGCAGACGACAAGACAAATTCTGTCACGTATTACTGCGCGCCATTTTAGTCTAGGCCACGGTACCTAGGAGTAGAAAATTCGTTGTTAGGTAAATCGTACATTGTTTCTCCCGAACTCTGAAAATGGTGTACATTAGTTTATATTTGCCTTACAAAGAGGATTTTCATAATTTACTGTGCAAATACTGTTAACTGTGACCTAATGTATGTGCTCCTTAAGTTCTGTGTATATATATGCACGCGTGCAGTACGGGCGTGTGGTTCACATACCCAAAGCGCAAAAGGCCATCGGGCCGACGTCGGCCCAATGGCCTTTGCGCACTGGGTACTGAGGTGCAGTAACTGCGGGAAAAAACCATGGTGGGCAGAAAGACCAAGAATACAAACGGATCGGAATATACGCCGATTGGAATTGGAATGTATTTGGCTACGAGGCTTGTTTTTATGCCGTCAGAGGGTCGTCGTGGCCTAACCTCGTCTTTGCGGTAGGCCAATGATATTAATTGATGCACTCTAGGACGCTTGATGTGTGGTTTACCTTGTCAGACTGTATTCAAATCTCTCACGATGTGGTCGAGAGAGACATTGAGGAAAATCCTCAATCCCTCACAAAATTCATCTGCAAGAGGCATAGATTCTCACGAATCCATGCAGCAAGGGCTCACAAGAATCTATGCCTCTTGCTTGTTACTTGAAACTGGACCATTTAGTTGCACTTCTGCTCCAAACTCTGAGTAAGTTATCGAGCTTGAGCTGTGACTGTGACTACCAGACAAAAATGGAACATCCCCACACGGCACTCCGACAATGAAACCTTGCAAGGCCAGTCTGGCATAGATCCTCAATAAACCACGCGGGTCGTAGGGTATTATTAGGATTGCGGTTCATTGGGCCTTAGCATGCCCCACTGATGCTGACGGAGGTGGTAATTGGGGTCAATTTAAACCAGAGGCTGTTGAGAGTGACTGACATAAAGTCCCTTGGAGGATTTCCCCCATTCTTTTGATGAGACTCGAACGCTTCAATGGCGGAGATTTGGGGGAGCACAGATGGAGAATATCTACGACGTTGGTCCAGGAATCAGACAACGTGCGGTCAGACATGACGACCCACAGCTGAAAGCTGCTCAAAGACAATTAGAAGGCAAAGGAAGGGAACGATCAACTTTCAGCAAATATTTGCTGGGTAGAGCCGATGTCGACCTCTTTGTTTTCGAGCCAGATCAGTTCGTGATCGATCTGTTTGTTTCGGTAAGGAATTTGATCAAGGAATCCTGGTTTGCCAAGTCAGTTTACGACTATGTGTAATAGAGGTCATCCCTGAATCAGGAGTAGGTAAAACACTAAGCGTCTTTTGGCACAAACTGTGCATCAAAAGGCTGGACAAACAAGGGATATCGCATGTTTGTTCCGGATGTTAATCCGCTGTTTTCATCGAAACGCCGCGTGCAGTTTTGACCTACATGTAGGCCTACTTCTGATTTCCGAGCGACGTTTATTGACGTCCTTTTCAGTGAGCGAAAAGTAGCTCCACAAATTTTCGTTGGAGTTTCTGTTGAACATATGGTACGGGTAGAATGTTTGTGGTACCATGCTCGTTAGACAGAAAGTACATTGTTGCTAAGTCAGCAGAGATCAGTTGACTGAATGTTCTTTGTGTGGTCAGTTGGAATCAATGACAGGGCTGACTCAGAAAAGATGGTTTACTCTTTAGTGAGTCACAGGCCCGAATCAAACATTCTGGAAGGGGGTTGGGGTGGGGGGATTGTGGGTGCCTCCGAGTGACACCCGTGAGACGGAAGGCACCCAAAGACGAGCCCTTGCCTGTTCGCACTGACCGAGAACTGAAATCAAACGATTGTTGTGGAGAGATTGGGGTTGGGAGCCTCGGTGAGACCTCCTCCCCCTACCTTTGTCAAGAACACATTGATCGTCTCCCTCAATTCGCAGCGCAGCGAATCGAGGGAGACGATCAGTGTGCGTCCAGCCTTCGAGGTCCTTTCCGCCGACAGCTGTATCAGCGAAAACGAGGCTCTGGCTATAATGGCCGACTTCGAGAATGAGGCTTTCACAGTAATGGCCGACCTTGTGTGCACGTGACCGTGATTGGGCGTGAGAGTGCCATTTATGAGGCCTGGCCGTCTCTGCTTGCCGAGTTTGTCGCTGGGCGGTGGTAATTTTGATTTCAGCCTGTAATCATTCTGTCTACGCATTCGCAATTATTTCCATGTGATTACGCGTGTCTTGAAAAAATGGCAGTCCGTGAGTGCAGAATCGTTTCACTGAAGTAGGAATGATGGAAGACCCGTGTGGCCTCAGTGTCAGCGAAACGACATTCGGCAAAGTGGCGGGGAATTTTTGTTAATCTTTCTCCAGTTTGTTTTACGGCGCAGCCGTCACGTGATTTAACATTCAGCCGTCTTGCGGAAACAGTTGCATTTCTGAAACTGTGCATTACGGGACGGGGTGCACAGTTGATCTGACGCTGTTGTGTACCTAATAACATATCGCATTGACCGCCAAATGTCATGCACAAATCTGGTTAGACCCTTAACTGCAGGGACAAGGAAAAGCCCATCCACCTGCAAGAGACATAAACCCTCATGAGCACCCGCAGTCGCGGGGGCTCATGTGGGTTATGTATCTTGTTAGCCCTGTGTTCTGTATGTCAGTTTTTGGTCCTATTTACGCGCATGGCGGTTTGTGTGTAGTGATTTCAGACGCGCGATCACTGACAGCAAAGGGCTGAACCATATGAGTAGGAACTAATTACTATATAAAAAGCTGGTTTGATTGATGGTAGGCTAAACTGAACGTCCTAACGTTTGACTGGAAATGTTCAAAGTGGTGCCAGAATAGCTTTGCGCCTGCGGGCGCCAAGCCATTCTGGCACCGCCTTTGAACTGTCAGGGTCGATCTGTCTCCTGTTGAAGTGTGTCAGGGCTGGATGGATTCTAGACGTGCCGCATCCGGTTACGAGGCATCAAGCCGCGCATCAGATTGCAGCACGTCTCGATTAGGTTAACCCATTTAACCCCAACGCCCTACAGCAGGAGATGGTTCGACCACGATAATTCAAAGGTAGTGTCAGATCAGCTTGGAGCTGTCATTCATCTGCTGCATCTGATACATTGTCGTTAGATGAAACTTCCAAAATTTAGGAAATGTGGCCATGGGGTTAAATGGGTTAAGCGACCTTCGGACCATGCTCTCTCTCTCTCTCTCTCTCTCTCTCTCTCTCTCTCTCTCTCTCTCTCTCTCTCTCTCTCTCTCTCTCTCCCCCCTCCCCTTCCCTCCCCATATGCTCTCATTGACATTAATTCCCTTTTCATTTTCGGGGTAGAGAATGCAGCCACAAAGCTGCAGTCTTCATCTGTAATCATCGCCAGCCAGGAGAAGAAGAAGAAGAAGAAGAAAGAAAAAAAGAAGATGGAATGAACCATAACCCACAAATTCCCTTCTATATGAGAGCTGTCTTCGCTGTCAAGGGTCTCTACCTTTTGTCTTTGACTTGATTCTCATGTTCAAATCTCCTTTTTAAAAAGCCTCCCAGATGTGCCAATGCGTCATAGTGAACTCTATAAGAGGCGCGCGCAGTGCATACGCGTCATTGGTTTGTTAAACGTCATTTATCATGACGTAAATATTTTATTTTTTACGTAATTTTATATTTAACGTGATATGAGATTCGTTTTCGCTTCAAGACTTGGGAAATGGTGACAAAACTAGAATTTCACGGTACAATTTCAGGCTTGCTATAATTTGTGTGAAATCAGGTTGATTTTACCTAGCTACATGCTATAATTATTAAGTACACCTGCATGCTCTTCTGAAAGCGCGTCGATGTGTGTGTATGCGTGTGCGTGTGCGTGAGTGCAGGCGCACCCTGCAAACATCATCAAGAGGCATAGATGTTCATGCGCCCTCCGGGCACATGAAGATCTATGCCTCTTGGAGATGCGCGCATATGTGTGAGAAAGAGAGAGAGAGAGAGATGATGATGATGAAACGTTTTATTCAGGATAAAAAGTTTTAGGCATAGCAATGCCTATCTTCC
Organism: Semisulcospira habei; assembly: GCA_036245525.1. Lineage (NCBI taxonomy): Eukaryota > Metazoa > Mollusca > Gastropoda > Semisulcospiridae > Semisulcospira > Semisulcospira habei. The sequence continues at coordinate 208,744,184 of BTPG01000002.1, read as the reverse complement.
AAACTGTCATGCTACTCTACACATAATAAAATCAGACGATACAGCAAAAGATAAAACACATATAAGTAAAAAAGACCCATTCCCCCCGCCCCCCCCCCCCCACCCTCAGAAAAAAAAGAAAAAAAAAAAAAAAGGAAAGAAAAAGAAAGAAATTAAACCAACATATATATACACACACACACTCGTATGAACCTGACATATTAATGCAGACAGTCAAACTATTACATAACCTGCAGCAATCTGCTGTGCTGAAGCAACATACTAAACAGAAAGATAGAACATTCACAACGACAGCAAATATTTATGGACGCGAGCTCTGAAGATAGATAACTTTGAAATAGACTTTAAATGAGAGGGCAAATTATTCCATGACTTAGCACCGGAAAATGATATGCTAGATTTGAAGATGTCGATTCTCGGTTACGAGATATGGAGTAAGCTGTTCCTCGTGTTCTTCTCTCTATTCGGGAAAACAGAGATAGAGAGAGAGAGAGAGAGAGAGAGAGAGAGAGAGAGAGAGAGAGAGAGAGAGAGAGAGAGAGAGAGAGAGAGAGAGAGAGAGAGAGAGAGATTTGAAATGAAATGAAATGAAACTTTATTTTTGAACGGAAGAAGCAGTTAGCACATGTGCCATTTTTCACGCTTGCCGTTGCTAGTCTACAAAGGTACAACTCTGCTAAAGGTACAAAGCTACTAACATACAAAGGTACAAAGCTACTAACGTACAAAGGTACACAGCTACTAACATACAAAGGTACAAAGCTACTAACATACAAAGGTACTAAGCTACTAACATACAAGTGCACATAATATAACAAGTCATTAAAAAAAATGGATAAGGCAAAATGGAGGGCACCGATTATGATTGCTAATAATGTGAATGGCAAAAACAAAGAAGAAGATATTCTTTAAAATTCCTTCTTTCACTGAAATCAAACACGCGCGCACGAGAGAGAGAGAGAGAGAGAGAGAGAGAGAGAGAGAGAGAGAGAGAGAGAGAGAGAGAGAGAGAGAGAGAGAGAGAGAGAGAGAGAGAGAGAGAGAGAGAGAGAGAATTACGTTATATTTAATGTATGCGTGGTGACGGAGTTGCTTCTTTTACGTCACTGGCACTGTCTGACTTTCTCTAAAAGTCAAGTTTTTAAAATATTTTTTTTACTGTTTTAATTATTTTCTGAAAAAAATTACTAAAGAAGTTGAAAGGATACAAAGCTGGCTAACGAACTCATTCAATGACGCGGCTATATGCAAAAGTTCAAGTAAATATGACACAAATTACGGACTCTAATCTGGGTCAACCGACTTCCTATAAACGGTTGTTAATGTCTTCAATGAGACATTCAATTACAATGTGCTCGGAGGCTCTCTTAAACACCCATTTAAGAAAGTATTTCGCCAAGTTTCAAGTTTGTGTGTACTGAAATATCGGAGATTCTCTTGTTTACATACATACGCACACACACACATACATACATACACACATACTGCGCTTCGCGCCAAATGTACGTTCAGCAGCGAGGTTAGCGTAACTAGACATGACATAATTTTTATCTTGTTACTTCATTTGTTAGAGGTTTAGCCTGCCCGTCTTTGACATCATGGATATGCTATTAAATTCGACCCGTCCAAAAAAGTCCCTTCTATAAAGAGAAGGGACATAAAAAAAGGGACTTAAAAACTGATACAGGACGTAGACCTGCTGACTCCGTTCTGCTGATCTCGTCACTGTGGGGAGCTTAGGCCGGCCAAATATAGCTCACAACACATCCACGCCGGCATCCCCTCATTTGGCACACCGGGCTTCTCATATCGTCCTTGACGAGGGCAGAATTCTGCTATACGTAATCATATATGGTAAGTTAGGTTTTCAACCCCTTCCGTCTGATTGAAGACACAGATGCTGCTGCAGTGACTCACGTAATGATATTCTAGCTCCACCTCTTGTTGGCAAATATGTATATCTGATCTGTCTGATCTCAGCAAGAGGCATAGATCCTCATAATATTCTGCAATTTTTTTTTTTACATCAACACTCACTATGAAAAGGATGACAGCTGAACTATTGCGAACTAACTCCTTCCAGACGTGTCTCTCAGGGATACGCGGCGTAACCGAAGATTCTCGAACCGAATGCAGCACGCATCGGATTTGTTAACCCTTTAACTGCCAGGGAAAGTCGAACACTGTTCAGCTGCAAGAGACATAAAGTAAAACCCTCATGACCACCGCAGTCGCGGTAACTCATGAGGATTTATCCCAGTGTGCAAAGGCCATCAGGCCGACATCGGCCCGATGACCTTTTGCGCGTTGGGTATTATGTCTCTCGTTAGTTCTATGTTCTTTATGCATTTTTTTTGGGTGGGGGTGGGGGGTGGGTGTGGGGGGGGGGGGCTGTGCTGTTCACGCAAAATTTTGTTCAGTGCGCAGTCATTGCAGACGTGACATTCGATATCTCTGGCGGCGAAAGGGTTAACCCTTTGGCTGGCCGTATCACTGTTTGTGGAGTTGATTCCGGCAGAAATCACCTTGACAAAAAAGTGATATGTACAGCTTTGAGCGAGATGGGTTCAACTGATTGATTGAGGAATCAATGTAATGGTGGAAAAGTAGGTTAACTCATTCCAGGCGACCGGCATCAAGAACTGCGAAAGCATCGTATAGCTTTGCCGGCGGTGTCTGCATGCTCAGGGGGGGGGGGGGGGGGGGGGGGGTGGTAATTTCACTTTAAAGACGCTGCCAATCGTCTTCGCCAGAGGAACCAAGATGTTCCCTCTTAATACTAGGAAATAAATCTCTCCTAACGGGTCCCTTACTGAGTGCTGTCAGTATTATAACGTATAAATAGCTAAGCAGGAGGTATAACTGACGATATTGAGAAAGGTTTATTTTTTTCTCTCGCGCATGTGTTTGTGTGTGTGTGTGTGTGTGTGTGTGTGTGTGTGTGTGTGCACACGCGCGGGCATGTGTACGTGCGTGCTTGCGTGTGTACGTGCGTGCATGCGTGCGAGTGCTACTGTTCATGTTCAAACAGAGAAGAGGCTCCCCACATGCAACGCCGTAAATTCTCATCAGTAATGTTCAACATTTAATAGTTAGCTGTCGAACTTGTGAGAAAGACTATCATGATACTAATTTTAAAATGTATTTACATGTATGCGTTCAACCATTAACACAGGTCATGCACAGAAAATAAAATTACGCCCCAAACCTGATCGCCCCTTGCTGTTTCTGTGCTGACAGCATAACGCTAAAGCGATATGTACGGTGGTCTGTGACTTTGCACCGGCTCAAGCCGCAAGGTCCAAAAGCACAGAACAGCGCGCGTGATTCTACTACTTTAAACGCACGCAGAGCAGCCGGGATTTTCATTAGCCAGTCTTCGCGAGAAAACGTGCACGGAACACCAACGAACTGTTTGTGTTTTGAAGCCTCAAACCTGTATTAATGAGCGGAGCTCGACATGCTGGCACACACTGTGAACGTAAGCTTTCAGCGGCAGAGCGATTGAGAGCGACTGTATGTAAGGTGTTTAACACATTCCAGACGTGCTACGACTCAGGCTTCAACACGTCAGAATTCATTTCACACGCAGTATATTAATTGACGCTGTCCTGGACCCAGAAAACTTTCAATACGTCGATCATAAATTATGACACACGCAGTATTTCATTAACTCATTCAACTACGACATGCCACGGCAAGACAGGGATCGAGCGTGATAGTTCAAGGGTTGTGCCAGAATAGCTTGGCGGCCATAGGCGCCAAGCTATTCTGGCACAACCCTTGAACTATCACGCTCGATCTGTTTCCAGAAGTGTAATACAGTCTTCAGGGGCAATTTCAAAATTTGCGGATTTCGGCCCTGGAGCAGATTGTAATTAAGCACTTTCTTGGACGCAGGAATCTATGACACGACATAATTTATGTCGGACGCAGTATACTAATCGGCACTGTCTTGGACGCATGATGCTTTAATACGTCATAATGTATGTCTCACGCAGTACATTAACTAACACTGTCTTAGACGCAGGAAGATTTAACTTATGGCATAATTATGTCACATGCAGTATATTAATTAATTGACATAGTTTTGGATGCAGGCACTTGCGATACGTTATGATAAAGACATAGACTGCATACTAATGGACACTTTCTTATGCCATGGGTCAAGATGTATCGCAGTTGCCAGAGTCCTATAGTGCGTGTGAAGTATAGCAGCTGCTTGCTTCGAAGACAGTGCCTGTTAACCCTTCTCATTCGGAATACACCAGTGTGTGAAATACGTTTGACTAAAATACTTCAAGGATAGTGCCAGAATAGCTTGGCGCCTGGAGGCGCCAAGCTATTCTGGCACTACCGTTGAACTGAAGCCACTGGTTTATGTCTTTATCTGTTTGTACTATAAGTTAGCTTGCATATGGCAGTGTACAAACTTGAAGCTTTTAGACTCAGCATGATATGGGTTAAACGCCCGCTGACTAACTGAATGATTAGTTGAGGGTCTAACATCCTCTGGACTGGAGCGATAATGGACGGCCCTAACGGGAGGGGTTATAAGGGACAGGGACAGCTATTACCTATTGAGTACGACCCCTGAACTCTGATAAATTCAAGCGCACTGCAACTGTACCACTTTGATGATTTACCCGGACCATCAACAAGCCCGTCTCTTGTCCGCTTCAGTTTTGTCTCGTACCCCTTATACCCCTCTGTGTACTGTTTCATAATCAGTCACATGTTTCTGACGGGCTGGAAAAGTCTCTTTCACACGACCCGAAAAGCCGGCTGTTCCTCTTTTAGTTGAGCCCTATCATTGCCAAATGCAATTGTAATTCCGACGTCAAAGATCATCAGCCGTCAAAAGAACGTGGATATATTACAAACTGGTTTTAGCAAGAGGCATAGATCCTCATGACCCCCCGTATCTGCGGGGACTCATGAGGATCTATACCTCTTACAGTTGGTTAGTGTTCAATCTTTTCTCGGCAGTGCACAGCGTTACACCGGTACTACCCTATCACTGCCAATGCAGTTGTGATTCCCACATGAGTCGAAGATCCTGAGCCGTCAAAGGTAAATGGATATATTACAAAGTGGTTTTTGGCAAGAAGAATAGGCAGCCCCATGAGCAGCCGCAACTACGGGGTCTGACCAGGCTCTATAACTCTTGCTGCTGGTTGGTGTTCAACCTTTTCTCCGCAGTGAACAAGTTACGTACTGCATTCGTATACGCGGCTTAACCCATTCAGCCCTGACGCACCACAGCAGGAGATGGATCGACCATGATAATTCAAGGTTAGTGCCAAATTAACTTGGCAAGCTAATCTGGCACTACCCTTGAATTATTATGGTCGACCCATCTCCAGCAACAGGTGCATAGTCGTTAGATGACGCCTCCGAATTTTGGGAAATACGTGCGTCGGGCTGAATGAGTTAATACATTGTTCTTAACCCTTTGGCTGTCGGTAACGCTTTTAGTCGAGATGATTCCTACAGGACTAAAAGCGCTGCCGACAGACAAAGGGTTAATGAGATGTGCAGTCGAACGTCACGCGAGCAAAAGCGAGATTTGTCTTGGTCGCCGCAACCTGCAACATTCTTTCAAGATTCAAAGATTCAAGATTCAAAATAAACTTTATTTCTCAAAAGAGGTCATTGTATCCTCGTGTCAGCTGTCTAGATGCATATTGCATTATTGCTAAAGATAATAATAACATACATATAAATGTACATACATGAAAGTTCACTCACCATTCTTCTCAAATTTTCTTGTTGTATTGTTCCAAAATGTGAATCCCTCTTAGATTCGCGGCGTGCACTGAGTGACGTGCAACTCAAAATAACGTCATGTGTACCCATACTGATCCTCGCTTTCTATTTGTGATTCACAACGCGAAAGCGAGGCATGTTGTGACCTTCACCTCATGAATAATCCAACAATTAGCAATTGCCGTGTATCCGGATGCGGTTAGCCTCGAATGAGTAATTATAGTGAGGCTACGTCCAACAAGGAACAAGAGCGAACGACTGCTAACAACGAACGAGAATGAAGTCCTGGCGGATAGTCTGCATGTAATGTAAGCATAGACAACACTCCAAAACATCTCCAAGAGGCATAGATCCTTCTGAGCCCACCGGAATATCCCTTTTGGGACAATAAATATCTTGAATCTTGAAGTCACGGCCGTTAACTCAATGGAGACGTGCCCTATACGGATACACAGCGAATCGCCGCGTATTCGTATATGGCGCGTCTTCAATGAGTTAACAAGCTTGTAAATAAGCATAGACAACACTAAAAAACATCTCCAAGAGGCATAGATCCTGAGCCCGGAGGGGCTCAGGAGGATCTATGTCTCTTGGAGATGTTTTGGAGCGTTGTCTATCACTTACAGTAGATGCAGACTATCCGCCAGGACTTCATTCTCGTCTGTTGTTAGCAGTCGTTTGTTGCAAACTTAACCTCACTAGCGTGCAAAGTCACTACAAACACAATTCTTCACACCAGTGACTTGTCGAACAAAATGCCAAGCGCTGATGAACGCTCTTAAATGATTAACCGTTCAGTTCCCGGGTTTTGATCTCTTTACAACTTCCGACTTTGGTGCCAAGGAAAAGATGGCGGTTATTTGGTTTTCGCGCCGTCGCAGCGAACGCAATGGCCCTATGTGTTGTTGTGACTTTTACACAACTGCACTCTGTCCTTTCACTTGCCAAAACAGAGTCAAATGTAGAAGACTCTGAGAGCTCAAGGGTAGGCAGCTATAGCCACCTGCGCTCAAGCGTAGTGTTAAGCCCTTAATTGGTGGGACGAGGAGACAACGCCAGGCTGGCTACCGAACTGCAAGAGACATAAACCCTCATGAGCCCCCGCGTTTGCAGGGGCACATGGGGATTTATGTCTCTTGTTAGTCGGTCCTATGTTCTTGTCACATTTACGTCTGTGTTCTTCACGCGCATGTCGGTCAGTGCAGTCGTGTCAGACGCGCAGTTCCTGATCACTGCCACAGCGATCAGCGCAATGAATCCAGTGAGACGACCAGTGTTGTCTGGCCGAACGTCTGTGTGAAAGATGAATTGATCACGTCAGCTCAACAGTACTGGATTGCCTGATTACCTTTCCTTGTGGAAAGGCGCTTAACCACTAAGCCTATAATTGTTCAATCTATGCCTTAGCTTCTGCGGCTCATATTTCGTACATCGTAACTGAAAGTAAAATGTTTGCTGTTGGCCGTGGAAGCGATGGGGTTATGCACCAGGGGCCTCCAAAACAGGAAACAAGGCTATCTTTTGCCTGTGATTGAGGGTGCTGCACGGAGAATTTCTTTCCTTTTTCCTTGTATTTTGTTAAGAGCCCTGCCCCAAATACAGCGAGACAGTTAAATAGCTTAACGATTGTTGCCCAGAGAGAGAGAGAGAGAGAGAGAGAGAGAGAAAGAGAGAGAGAGAGAGAGAGAGAGAGAGAGAGAGAGAGAGAGAGAGAGAGAGAGAGAGAGAGAGAGAGAGAGAGAGAGAGAGAGACGCAACTTGAAATGAAATGAGACTGACTTTATTTTTCAAGGATAAATGATTAGATATTACAAAGACAAAAAAGACCTGTTTTCAATCATGTCCAGTCATGAGAGAGAGAGAGAGAGAGAGAGAGAGAGAGAGAGAGAGAGAGAGAGAGAGAGAGAGAGAGAGAGAGAGAGAGAGAGAGAGAGAGACACTACAGACGGACGGACGGACGGACGCCGGGACGGACAGAGATAATGTGAGTGTTTGTGTGTGTGTGTGTGTGTGTGTGTGTGTGTGTGTGTGTGTGTGTGTGTGTGTGTGTGTGTGTGTGTGTGTGTGTGTGTGTGTGCCTGCACGCGCGCTATTATTTTAAACGTCGCCATGTCCATTCTGCCTTACCTGTACAATTCGTTGGTAGGTTGTACAGGTTAGTTGCCATTGAACAGGCACTTGCTCATGACGAATACTGCACGTTTTATGTTCTTTCTAACTGATATTTGTCTTTGCCTTTTTCTTCACTACCCAGTGCGCAAAAGGCCATCAGTCCGACGTCAACCGCCGTTGGCCCGCGCACGGCCGTGTGCGGGCCACGGCGGCCGACGTCGGACTGATGGCCTTTTTGCACATTGGGTATGTGTTTGTTCGCGGTTTGATTGTATGCCGTATGTATGGTTTGTTGTTTCCTAACCGGAGACTTCACAACAGATTTCAAAGCGGAGACTGACTTGACAAAATGATTGCCAGTATTACAGTCGGATGTGGATGCATCATTGCGTTGTTTCCAAGTACGCAAGAGATCATCGGGCCGACGTCGACCAGAAAAGCATTTGCTGACCTTTTGCGTGGGTATTCTAGGAATTTCTGGAATGAGTTGTTAAGGAAAAGTTTGTATGGAGAAATTGCTATTGACGTATCACGCACACACGCACGCATTTACACACACCCACCCACCCACCCACCCACACACGCACGCACGCACGCACACACACACACACACACACACACACACACCGTGACACACACAAGCACGCACGCACGCAGGCACACACGTAGACCCTCACACACACACGCACACACAGAGTTGATGTTACATGAGAAGAGTCTATCCTACTAAGCAAAAAAGTTCCTATAACAGACGTCGGCCGCAGTGAGCCCGCGCACAGCTGTGCGCGGGCTCACTGCGGCCGACGTCGGCCTGAGGACCTTTAATGACTCGGTGTGATGAATGTGATCCCGTGACCGATTTTGTTGGGCTTCGATTGTACTCTGTACAGTTCTGGAGGCAACCGAGCGATTGCAAGCACAGCACACTTCGAACAATAAAATTCAGCATATTTCAAAGTCTGTTACTATTAGCCATTTTCATCCTGATACACCGATTGCTTGAAATAAATTTAACTATGATAGTTCAAGGGTGGTGCCAGTATATCTTGGCGCCTGAGGCGCCAAGCTATTCTGTCACCACCTTTGAACTAAATGGTTGATCTATCTCCTAATCTGTAATGTAGCCTTCATAGGACAAAAAGCACATAAAAAAATCAGCCTCAGCACGTAATGGGTTAGCGCTAACAGTTCGCTACCAACAGCAAACTTAATGAGGTTGAGCCTACAACCTGCAGTTGTCTCCCTTGTATCGCCATGCCTTCCGCCTTGCGGAAGTCGGCGAGCTGTTATTTTCTTCCAATGTTCCAAAGACCCTAGAGAAAGATACATCATGGAGGAAACAAGGACGAGACCAGAGGACCGCAAACAGGGACTGGACGCAATTTCCTCCCATGCATGATTGCAGTGAATGATATATCACCAAATATTCCGGCCCACGACAGACCTCTGCTTTTACACTCTACGATATCCATCTGCAAGAGACATAGGTCCTCATGAGCCCCTGCAGTCGCAGGGGCTCATGAGGACTTATGCCTCTTGTTGTTTTTTTTTTTTTCACTCGATTTTTACATGTGTTACTTATTTATTTGGGGCGACCGGGGTTTTAAAGATATGACGTCAATGACGAGGAATTAGGACTCCGGCTTTGTCGCTTGTTTTTATCAACATAAGGGGATGATACGCTGGCTTTTTATGGTGACCGCTTCTGTTTAACCCTTTGATTGTCGGTATTGGTTTTAGTCGCGTTGATTCCTGTAAACCCGATACCGACGCGCAAAGGGTTAAAAACACATGATTTATGCCGACTGGCCTGAGCCTTGTGAAAGAAAGGCATGCGAAAGGCGCACGCAGTCAAACACAGAAAGAAATCGCATACACTCTACCAGCATTCCGTCGTCAGTATGATGAAATTAGTTTAAATTCGCAACACAAAGAGATTATGAGTTAAAGACAAGACGACAAAGAACAAGAAGATGGACCGGCTACAAGACAAGACAGGACAAGATAAGAGACCAGGGACAAGGCGGACAGACATGACAAGACAAAGGACCAAGAGACAGAACTATACTTAGCATAGGTTTAGGCAGGAAGACAAGCCAGGTCAAGCCATCAGACGTTTGTTTTTTTAAAAAAAAACATTACATCCTGAGGCTGATTAAAAAAACAAACAAAAAAACTTAGTGTCCTATGAAAGCTGCATTACAGATATAGGAGACAGATACGCCATTTTAGTTCATGGGTGGTGCCAGAACAGCTTGGCGCCTCGGGCGCCAAGCTATACGGGCACCACCCTTGGACTATCTGTCAAATTTATTTCAAGCAGTAGTCATCAAACTGAAAACGGTTATTCAGCATTAGATCAAAGACATTAGACAGTGAGCAGATAGTGCTCCTTGACAGTGAGGACAGCCTAAACGGTATACACAGGAACCATTTTTGCACAATCGCCGTGATGACATGGGTCTTTGTAACAGTCTTTCAATTTACCTTGGATGCGCACTTCCAACTTTGCGGGAGAGGGAGTGGGGAGGGGGGTGGGGGGGGGGGGGCGGGAGAGTACGTGTACCTATGCATAGTCTGGCCCTTCCTTGTCAAAAGGTGGTAGGGCCATACCGGACAAAACGCCACCGTTGCTGCATACAATCCAGTAAGCAAAGGTCCTCGGGCCCACGACGCGTGTGCGCCACTGCGGCCGTCGTGGGCCCGAACACGTTTTGCTACTTGGGAAGGGCCATTTTGCGTATCCTGTGTGTGTGCGTGCGCTGGTCTGTGATATCACACATTTGCATTAGGAGGAGTGGGGGAGGAGTGTATCTTGCAAACAAGCAAGTATCGGACCCTGAGTCAATAAGTTATTTTTAAAAGCGAGATTCTCGTTGTACTGCGATACAAATCTCGCTTTCCCCAAAATTGAACTTACTGTAAGTTGCCTCCACAGGGGTTAATCCGAGGTTAAGGGGAACGAAAAATAGGACTAACAGAGATAGGATCTAGCCCGCTCATCGAATAATAATCAACAAGTATATCATGCATTCAGTGGCGCCGCCACGGTGCCGTTTCGTTGTCTGAATTACGCATACCGTGTTTATCTCCCCCAATGCGCGAAAGGCCAACAGGCAGACGTCAGCCGCCGTAGGCCCGCGCGGGCCAACGGCGGCCGACGTCGGCCCGATGGCCTTTGCGCAGTGGGGGCCTCGAACCAAGATGCATGATTTCAGGGTTGATACGCCATTGTCAGAACCGTGCGTCGGCTTTCACACCAAGAGCCAACATGCGTGCACTGATTTATGAATTGGTTATTATCCGAGTAGCATCGTGTAGGCCTACGTTTGCATGAGTGAATTGTATCGAGGTTATCGCATGCAGATAATACGATGTCCAGTTACCTCTCCCCCAGTTATTATCATTAACCCTTTGGCGGTCGGTAGCGCTTTTTGTCGCGATGATTCCTACAAAAGGGCCAAAGGGTAAAATTATTGTTAATGTTATTCCAGTACTATTGTTATTGTTGTTGTCGTTATTATTATTATTATTATTAACATTATTATTATATTGTTGTTGTTGTTTTTGTAGTAGTAGTAGTAGTAGTAGTAGTTTTGGTTATACATTTTTTTATTGGTATAATAATCATTTTTATTGTTGTTGTTTTCATCGTATTCATTATTATTATTATTATTATTATTATTATCCTGTCGTGTGTGCACTTAAGTAGTTCATTATACATCTTACACGCCTGCTGCACTGTGTCCGACTAAAAATCTTTGCTACCGACTTACAGGTTTCATGACAGTTCAAGGGTAGGACCTGATTGGCTTGGCGCCTTTATAGGCGCCAGGCTAATCAGGCACCACCCTTGAACTATCGTGGTCCACCCTTGTCCAAAACAGAAATAAAAGCGTTGTTCACGAAGCGTTTCGAAATGTGTGCATTGTTCCATCTCATTCTTCATAGTATAACGCAAGAGATGATGTGCGTACTACCATACCCATCGTGGAAAAAGCAGTTTAAAAGATGACTCTGACGTCAGATTGACCCGGGCTCACTTTGGCGTACGCCAAAGTGAGCCCGGATCAATCTGACGTCAGAGTCATTTTGGCGTGTTAAGATATGTTTCCATGTAGGCCTGGCCTGTCTCAAGCTGTTGACGATGGAAGCGGAAGAGTTACAAGTATGCTGTAGCTGTTTTTCGAGGCCGTCGCTATCGGCACATCTTATGCATACATTTCATGAATTCTATTTTTGTCGAGATCATAAGAATTTCCACTGACTCTGTGCTTACGCCTGTCAGCACGAACATCCGGGCCCCGAAATTTATCCATGAAAATTTGGTTTTCTTCTGTCTGGCACGACGCATAGATCCTCATGCGCTCCTGCGGACTGCAGTAGCTTATGAGAATCTGTCTTTTTCCAGCAAATGTCGGTCGCATTTAGAACGTATCCTCAGACGGATCCCGAAACGACGGGAGTTTTAACCCTTTTCATTGCCGATAAAAATTGAATATGACCCATCTGCAAGAGGCGCAGATCCTCATGAGCCCCCGCAGTCGCGGGGGCTCATGAGGATCTGTGCCTCTTGCTGAGAACAATTTGTGGCGTTTTGGCCGTTGAATGAACACATATTTCCGAAACAAAATATGCGCCCATCAGGCAGTGGACGGTAAGGGGTTATCACCGTTTTGGCCAGAACGTAACAGGCAACGCTGAATCGCAAGAGACATAGATCCTCATAAGCCTCTGCACCTGCAGGGCGTCGTGGGTATCTCGGCCGGAAACCGGCTTATTTCAAGTCAGTATGCCTCCCGGGGCCCAATGAATTCCTGCTGCGTGACGAAAAAGACAGCAAGTCCATTTTTTGTGAAAAGCGAGATTTTCATTGTATTACAATGAACATGTCGCTTTTCACAAAAAATGCACACACTGCCTTGACAGGACATGCAGGTCCGTGAACACTGTGGAAAGAACGTTTACAGAGGCTTGCAGTTAACCCCTTCCATGCCACTGGACGGACGTCATTTCTGAAATCTTTCTTCACTCAACGACCAGAAGCCACAACCGCCCAAAGAACATAGATGCAAACTGGCCTCGGCAAGAGGCACAGATCCTCATAAGCCCCCGCAGTCGCGGGGGCTCATGAGGATCTATGCCTCTTGTGCTTGGGCCGCGGTCACGTTTTCTCAGCAGTGAAAGGGTTAAGCGTGCGTCTCCCTGAAATGATCATCCAGAAAAATCCTAGCTCTATCTGATTAATTCCGCATGAGCTCGGCGCTCGCATGCAGAGTGGAGATCTCACATGACTTGTTGTTTTGATGAGGTTCTATAGATTACAACTCAGACATGTTTACTTTGTGTCAGCAATAAGATCCAAGTATCGAGATGATGGGCTAGGTTAAGCTTGAATATTAACCCGCGTGAATTGTACTCTTTTTTATAGGGGGGAGGGGTGAGGGGGTGAGGGGGTGAGGGAGGGTGATGATGGAGAAATGTGGGATCCGGGGAGGGAGGGGTGGGGGTTGGGGGTGGGGATTGGGTTGGAGGGGGTAGGGAGGTTCGTTATTGCATTACCATTACCAGGTCGTGTTTGCGTAAGCCACAAGGATGTCACCGAGTTCACATCGTCTTTCTCTAGCTAAGCCTTTTCGGATATTTGTGTGGATTTTGTAGTCTAAGCCAGCCCCGAGCAGACATCAACATGCAAATGTGTAATGTGTCATTGTCATGATATCCGCATCTGCGTGATGATAGACCTACGTGGTTGTGTGTGCGCGTGGTTGCTTGCGCGTGGTTGCTTGCGCGCGTGTGTGTGTGAATGCGTGCGTGCGTGTGTGCGTACGTTCGTTCGTTCGTGCGTGCCTGTGTGTGCGTATGTGTACGTGTGTATGCGTGTGCGTGTGTGTGTCTGTTTAACCCCTTCGCTGCCATTGATCACAAATTTTGTGTCTGCACACTGACCGACATTTGCACGAAGAAACAGATGTACCTGAAACCCAAAGTAGGCATAAAGAACACACGACGGACAAGAGACATAAACCCTTATGAGCCCCTGCGACTGCGGGGGCTCATGAGGGTTTATGTCTCTTGCAGCTGGGTGGCGTTCTCCTGGCCCCGACAGCTAAGGGGTTAACCGTACGATTCAAGGCAAACAGAAGAAAGTACATGTTTTGTGAGAAGCGAGATTTTCATTGTAATACAACGAAAATGTCGCTTTTCGCAAAAAGTGGACATTGTCTTTTGCCTTCCTAGGGCAGCATGCCAAAGATCTATATGTTACCAACTGAGTCAGTTGACCATCGTACGCCGACAGACGATGTTCGGTTCGTTAACCCATTTAGCCCCGACGCCCTAGAACATGAGCTGGATTGACCATGATAATTCAAGGGTACTGCCAGATTAGTCGTTAGGTAGCACCTCCAAAATTTGGGAAATGTCACCGTAGGGTTAAATGTGTTCAATCTGAAGTGCTTGTCAGAAAAAAAGCACTGAACCGGACCTGTTCGAACGCACAAAGAAAGAAACACCCCTAAAAAGGACAACTACAACACATCTGTCTTTTTTCTTTCTTGGCAATTTCTTTGGAGAGGGAAAGGTTTGGTGAAATTAGGGTGAAAGTGGTAACATGCAGAAATTCATCTGTGTTTGTCGATTGATTACTTGAAATATGATGGATGGATGGATGGATTTGATTGACTGATTGATTGATTAATTGATTGGCAGATTGATGGATGGATGGATTTGATTGATTGACTGATCGATCGATCGATTCATTCATTCATTCATTCTGCGGTGTTTTGCGTTTCATATGGCTGCCAGGAGGTAACACCGTTTAATGTAACATCGTAAAATAATCTGAAGTTTTGATTGAATGATTGATCCTGATGCGTGCTATGTCCATTTTACGACAGACACCGAAATTAGAAGGTGGTTCTCAACTTTTGGGTCTTGGCTTACATTCAAAACCAAAGAATTGTTTCATGCACCACAGACAGTTTCTTCCTGCGTTGAAGCCATCATCATGTACATTCAGTGGGTGCTATATACCATACAATAACATACGTGCATGCCTTTCTCATAAGCCATAAACGTGTCGAACGTGTTCCCTTGTTTGTTTGTCCGTACCCCAGTAAGCAAAACGGTCGTCGACCGACGTCGGCCTGCAGTGGACCCGCGCACGACAGTGCGCGGGCCCACTGCGGCCGATGTCGGCCCGATGACCTTTTAGCTTACTGGAAGCAAAAGCAATTGGTGGGTCGCGGTGGTACAGCACGGGTAAAGGACGTTTTTCCCAACTCGTTCCCACAAATCCCCGCGCCAAGATTCCCTATGAATCACGATGAGCTCGCCATCGACCGAATCGTTCTACTTATTTTCAGCAGCGAGCGCCTCCCATCTGCAAGAGGCATACATCTTCATGAAACCCTCATGAGGATTTATGCCTCTTGCTGACACGCGTCTGTCGACTTTGCGTCAAAGTTCCTCCGACGCAGGAGATCGTCGGGAGTAGCGGTCTCAGGCTTTTGCTCCGCGCAATCGAAATTACAACTCCCCAGCCAAGGACACTTTTCATGTGCCATCTTTCTACTGCGACTTCTGAGTCCTGAATCCTCCCCCCCCCACCCCCAACTTCCTTTTCAGAATACTGAGCGCGACAATTTATTTGGAGTCGTCAAGATTTCTAGTCAAAAGGCAATATAAAAACCAGAGCAAAAGAGTGACTGCGCATCAAGTAAAAAAAAAAAAAAAAAAAACAGAAAGAAGAAGAAGAAGAAGAAGAAGAAGAAGAAGAAAAAGGATAAGAAGGACGACTGAAAAGAAAAGAAAAGAAACACACTTACAAATACTCAAGGGCAAAAGAGTAAATTGCTTTATCCACGTTTACTGTTGATACAGCTCTCATGCTTTTCCCTACCATGTGTTACATGGCTGTTTCACTTGTTGTGATAAAGGTTGCACTGTCTCCGTCGCACTGCTGACAGTTTCGTTGCAATGCCGCATAACGGTCAGTACTGTGGCGGAGCCATAATTTAGCAGCGACTGACTCAGTCACGTGCAAGGCATGCGACACCGCACCGTTTGGAAGACATTTGAAAGCAAAATATGTCGATTAGAGGAAAACCTCTTTTAAAAGTCGTTGTTTAAATAAATTAAATCACGCATGACTTTCTGTTACGTTAAATAAAATCACGAGTGCTCAGTTAGACCGATAAAATGCGAGCTGTAGCTAGCATTTTATCGGTCTAACTGAGCTGACGCTGTTTATTTTGGCGGTGGTTATTTCCTTGTATTGTACACGCTTGGTTGTCATACTTTTCGACTAGAATCCAGTCACACAGCCAGCCGAGCACTTCTGTGGCTTTTTCATCAACCAACTTCTCTGGATTTTTTCCACCCAGTCGGTTAATCTATTTCCTAATAGACCACGTCATAGATAACTGGAAGTCGACCATCGTACTGTGCTACACAATCAGTTTGGACTGAAAACATGGATTTCGTGCCAGCTTATTATTCTTTCAGCAATATATTTTTTCCACGTACCGCTTACTGCCACCAGTGAATGGTCAATAACCCTTTGGCTGTCTGTAGCGGCTTTCGTCGATGTGATTTCTGCAAGAATCACCTCGACAAAAACCGCTCCTGATAGTCCAAGGGTTACACATTTCCTTAGGTCAGGTCGATTTTAAGAATCGTGTTTTGTTACACTAGGATTTATAACCTCACACGGTCAATGCATCTGACCTTATAAAGTTTTAATTTCTCACTATATGTTCTTGGCATTTATGCGTGCCCTTGGTCATGTCTTGGGGTTCAAGAGGATCTATGTATCTTGCTGGCATCACATTATATCCATGTTCCTTTGGACGTCTTGGGTTTTGGCGTTGAATAAACAAAGAGTTTAGAACACAATCTGCGTTAATTAGCAGTGAAGGTGCTAAATCCACATTGCCAAGAAAAGAAAACGAAATGATCGCTCAACAGTGACTTGCACCGTTAATTCTTGGTATGTGTGCGAGCAGGAATTGGATGACAAAGTTCGACTAACCTCTGCACTCCTTCAGCTGCCGTGTATGGGTCATCCTCACCATCTTCTTCTTCTGCGTTCCGGCTGGATGTGCGCAAGCCCGGTGGTAAGCTCAGTAAGTCGTCTACCCCCCCCCTCCCGCCCCCCCCCCCCCCAGAACTTTGGTACGACTCCTTGCCCCTTCTGCCGAGACTTCATGACACTGCGCTTGGTTAGTTCGGGGTTAACGTTCACGGCACCGAAGTGATAATGCACGGCCCTGACGGGCGGGTTATGCGGGGCGGGGACAACTATTGCCTACGGAGTACGACCTCAACACTGATCAGTTTAGGCGCACTGCAACTGTGTCACTTTGATTTGGAGTGAGTAGTGCACAGCGGGCGCGCGAGGGACTGACTCGCACATCAACACGCACTTTCGTGTTCGTCAGGCGCCTATGGCATGTGCCTTAAGCAGGCGCGGTTATCCGGCACAGAATCTTCGCGCGAGACATCATTTCCAGTCGCCGGCCGTGAACCGGGTTATTGTTGTATATTATATGCCCCTGCCTGATCTGGACGTTTGGACATGTTGGGTTTAGGGCAGCAGTGAGACGCCCATCACTTGCATGTGGTGCTTAAATCCTGCGCAAGCCACTACGCTAAAGCGGAGCGCCTTGCGTAGTGGCTTGCCCAGGATTCCAGCTCCACTATGCAATTGAGCCCTGGTGATGAAAGATCCGGGAGTGTGCTAGCTCCAGTTTTTGCAGCGCCGGGGGAAATGCAAAATGAAATTGCTCCGGCCAATTGCATCCTGGAAGTTCGTTTTTTATGTTTAAGTGCAGAAAAGCTGCGGAATCGCTAAAACTTGTTGAAATGCAAACAAGCAGTTTAGTGCCGTTGTTTGCCACAATTAGCCTGGCCACACGTTCCACGCGTTTACACGAGAGATAACCGAGCAGTACGACGTATTTTGCATGGATGAACACACATGAGAGAAACTTGGTACTGCTGACTTTTTGACATATCGTATGGCAAGGTTAAACATAGTACGGCAAACTTTAACATTGTACAGAATGCGAACTCTTCGAAAAGTATTTCGATTAGAGTGTTTTAGTAGCGGCTTTAAATAGTGGGACACAACTTTGGCCAGGGGAGGGAACTTTGCCCAGTATGGGTAGCACATTTATCGAGACTTCATCGAACCAAAGGCTGTAATTTACGTCAAGAGCCGGTTATCTGTGCGGTTTTTGGGTTGTGATTACGACGTTTTCGGCAAGTACAAATAACAAAAATCTACTTCAGCTGTTGTGGACATCACACATCCTTGTCAATGGCTGCAGACACTGGACAGAGTTGCATCTGCAATAATTCGTTTCAGCACGCCCAAGGATGCATATGTCCCCAATCAGCAATGCTCTTTGGGCCAAAGACTACATAACTACAAGAGGAAAGAAGAAGAAGAAGAAGAAGAAAAAAAAAGACTCCCCACGCATCTGCGGGGACTCATGAGGTTCTTTGCCTCTTGCTGACCCTTCTCACATCCGTGTTCCTTGGATTGATGGTGTTAAATTTGCTCTGCTTTCAAATACATAATTTTGCGTCCACTGGCGCTGAAGAGGTTAACCCTTTTAGCCCCAAGGTCCCATTTCTTAAACGACTATGTACCAGTTGCAGGAGATTGCATGACCATGATAATTTAAAGGTATTGCCAGATTAGCTTGGCGCCTGAAGGCGCCAAGCTAATCTGGCGCTACCCTTGAATTATCATGATCAGGCAATCTCCTACTGTAGGGATCCGGGGCTAAAGGGTTAACGTCCCGAAATTGAGTCCGCCTTCTTGGTCTAAATGTGCAACTGTTTCGATGTCTTTGCTGAGCTCAGGAAAGCTTCCGTACGAGTTCCGACAGGGATCTAAAAAATTGCTTGTCAAGTTTGAAATTACGCTGCTCGCTGCCCCGGCACAGGGACGTAACACGGGCCGGCAGACCGGCACAGATAACCGGCTCGTGACGTGAATTACGGCCCTTGGTTCGATGAAGTCTCGATAAAGTTTGCTACCCATGCTGTGCAAAGTTCCCTCCCCTGGCCAAAGTTGTGTCTCCCTATTTAAAGAGTGTATCACCGCTGAGTGCAGAGGCTGGACCGTTCCACAAAGCGATCATCTGTACGCATCAGGCACTTAACTCATTCTGCACGCAATACACCACAGCAAGACATGGCTCGACCATGATAATTCAAGGGTGGTGACAGAATAGCTTGGCGCCTATAGGCGCCAAGCTATTCTGCCACCACCCTTGAACTATCATGGTCGATCTGTCTCCTGAATTGTAATGCATCCTTCAGAGGATAATATAATAATAATAATAATAATAATAATAATAATAATAATAATAATAATAATAATAATAATAATAATAATAATAGGAGTACTTGTATAGCGCCTAACCTCGGATTAGAGCTTTAGGCGCTTAACAAAAACTAATTGTACAAATATAACTAATTACAAAAACGCAATTTACAAAAAGTATTCAGTAAAAAAAAAAAAAAAAAATACAACGCACTCTATAAACAATCTATAAAGTCACCATTTAAAAATGCTACGCTTATGGACTCATACTCGCACTCACGCACGCGCGCGTACACACACACACACTACTTCTAATAGAGATAGAGATGCCTTCAACATGACAGGTCTGTGACAAAAGTCGTTCGTAGCAGACAGAAAAGACTGATGGGTCCTTAGGGCTCGCCTGAATGCCTCTCTCGAATCCACGTATCTCAGTTCGCGTGGGAGATCATTCCAAACAACTGGGCTCGGGTACCTGAATGACCTCTCACCGAACGACTTTGTTTCGACGAGAGGCCGGATACGTAGGACTCGAGAGTCGGCAGCAGAGAGCAAATTCTGTCTTAAGGGCGTATACAGCTGGAGAAGAGAGGCAAGGATAATCCCAAAATGTGGGTATTTTGTACCTCGGGCACCAAACAGTCAAGGAGCATCAGGAAGTCCAGTGATAATTAACCCCTTCCCTGCCGGGATGAAGCAGACATCGCCCCAAGTAAAGAAAACACAGATTCCCATGAGTCCCAGCAAACACATGGGCTCTTGAGGATCTATACATCTTGCTAACACCAATTCGTATCCACGCTCCTTGAACGTCCGCGACTGTGGCGTAAAATAAACAAAAGATTCGTCCACTGCCTCTGCGTCCACTGGCAATGTAGAAGATTTATAAGCATAATATACTGACGAGAAAAAGAAATGCGACATTTTTGGAATCACCGGAAACACTTTAGTGTTTCCGATGATTCCGAAAAATGTCGCATTTCTTTCGCTCGTCAGTATACGTACTCCAGAAACTAAAGCAGCTTGCAGATGATCAAGAATAGTATCCAATTCGCTATTTTCACTATTATTTATTGATACTAAAACTTCGGATATAACAAATCGCCAATGGACCCAATTTTCTTCTTGTTGTATCCGAATTTCTATAAATAAAATTAGCTAAGTAAGAGAAAGAATGCTTCGGAACCTGTGAAAAGTGTTGTTATATCCGACTTTTGTTGTATCGGACCTTGTTAGAAGCGAAGTAGGCCGTATTATTTATTTATAATAATAATAATAATAATAATAACAATAATAATAATAATAATAATAATTATTATTATTATTTTGTTGTTTGTTTGGTACGTGCGTAATAAGATTATCTTTTTGCCTTCATGGATTATTTTTTCCGTGTTTCACAGGACGAAATTTGTTTGAATACGAAACCAAAAAATATTCACATTTTCAAATGTTTTAATCAAATTTCACGTAACCTTGCAGTACCAATAAGAAACCCAGATTATTTGCTCATCTTGATATAGTCTCCGTTGGTTGCACGGCGATACCATTTTGGGCTCCAAGCTTTGAAGTACACTTTCATCCGAGTACTTTATTACACTCCAGGAGATAATGTATACTACTCATAATCAGTTAAATACCACCCTGAAATATGGTAATGATTTCCAATACGAGCACTTCTGTCAAATTTCAAGATTTTCTTCAGGAATATTGTAAGAAGACTGTGTACAATCTATTGTCTTGGTTACCCTTTGGGTGTAGGTAGCGGTTTTAGTCGCGATGATTCGCAAAGGGTATAAAAATATCAATATTTTTTTTTTTTGAAATTTGACATGGTTGTGGATATTTGAAATGATTACCTTCTTTAGGGTGGTCCTTAACTTATAGTGAGTAGTATATATCGACCACGATAGTTTCAAGGGTGGTGCCAGAAGACACCACCGATGAACGGTCATGTTGGTTCATGTCTTGTTTTAGTGTGGTCAGGGCTAACCGGATAATATAGAGATTAAATTAAGCATGTCTTCCTGGTACGCAAAATAAATCACGAGTGCTGAATTAGACCGATAAAATACGAGCTTCAGTTCGCATTTTATCGGTCTAACTCAGCACTCTTTATCTATCTGTTGGTTTATTTACCTTATTAAAATTCTCCTTACTGTCCGCACTGCCTGCAGTCCTTGATATTGGATGTGTGTTATTAAATGGTCCGTAGCACCTAAAAGATGATAAATTATGTGTTTTCAGTTAATGCACTGTTATATATTGTTTCCTTGTACATGTTTCGTAACTGTAATGATAAATTAGCGTGAAGCATGTCTTAGGTTTATTTGCTTATTAGATCTGCTGGCGAGATACATTCAATATTTTTTAAAATATTTTTTTCGGCGCAGGCACGTTCTCAGAAAGTCGTGTTGATGTTGGGACGTTAAGTGATGTACAACCAACCAGCCAACTCTTCGAAGGGATGCGGTGTCACGTGCATTGCATGTAACCGAGTTGCTGCTCACTAGACTCCGACTCATCGGCTGATCGTTATGTGGCAGCGCAACGAAACAGTCAACAGTGGCGAAGGAGACAGCACAGGCTTTATCGCCACACGTGAAATAAAATAGACGTGTATCACATGGGCGGGAAATTAGAAAGGGTATGAGTTGTATAAATGAGTTGTATAAATGCTGTTATCGTACGCCATTATCACTGACGTCCCTGGGTAGACTGCTTGTCTGTTGTCGAGATCTATATATACACACTGGTTACTTCCTTCGATCCGCTCCGCATGACCATGTGTATATATAACCCATTGCAGTTAAGACGTTAGTTGACAGGGGCGTCCGTCCACTCCAAGTTGATCCACTCTTGCCCGTCCAAATAATGCCAAAGAACTTTTTTGTTGTTGGACGGAACGAGTGCGAGTTTTATGCCATGTTTACGGCCCGAGTTTGAAGCAAGTCAGTTTACGGCACGGCTTGTTTGCCTATACAGGTCCCTAGAAAGCCTTCCGTCTGACAAAGGCGTGGATTCTCTTGAGCCCCAGCAGCCGCAAGGGCGCATGAGTATACATGCCTTCTGCAGGCTTGGATTGACCAAAACAACAACAACAACAACAACAAAAATCAAAGGGGTATAGAACACGCTGTGTGAAGACAAAGCCAAAGGCGATGCCGGGAACCATTTTTGGGCTGAACTCGCCGTTTTTTTTTCAAAGTAAAGTCACAATCAGAATATAGCAACATTCTCAATCTAGACATTTTGGTAATTGTCTGTGATTTAGACTTTACGGCTTCCAACCGTTAGGTTCAAAATGACAGACCAGCATACAAAATTGCGGCCCAGATTGGCTATAGCTCTGCCGTTATTTAGCAAAAGCCAGCATGCCCATTTTTGAGAAAAGTGAGATTTTCATTGTATAACAATGAAAATCTCGCTTTTCTCAAAAATAGACTTGCTGGTTTTTGCTAAATGCTGGCTGTAAGAGAGAGTGGGCTAGCGAACCACTGTTTACTATCTCCATAAAGCCGGAGATTGTGGAAATCAAATCACCTTGTCCATGTAATGACACCGTGACGGCAGTGGAAAAGGCTGTTGGCTGTGAACAGTGGAACAGGCTATTTGCTCAGAACAATGGGCCCAGAAACTGAAAGTCCGAAAAATTCTCACTTAAAATGGACGTTAACCTTTTGACTGTTGAGAAAAAGTGAACACGATCCAACTTCAAGAGACATAGATCCTCATGAAGCCCCGCGACTGCGGGGGCTCATGTGAATCTATGCCTCTTGCTGACACCTTTTGGAATTCAGATTCCTTCGACGGCTGGGGTTGTTTGGTGCTGAATTAACAAAGACTGAATAAGCACAATCTGCGTTAATTAGCAATTAATATCAAGTTGAGGAAAACACAAGACACTTTGACTTGGACACGTTGAAACAGTCGTACCGCATGATAAAACGTCTTACTGGTCGCACACTTCCAACACAAGTTTCAATACAAGCAGGCCTCAGATATGCCAGTTGTTCAGCTGGAATGCAAAGTGCGTATCCCCACATTTATGGTCACAGTGACTACGCATCTGTTTCTTCTGCAAACCACGAACCGATGGCCTTTGCGCACTGGGTAGATATTTTGAGCGAAATGTTGCTCGGTACAGCGCCGATATCAGAACCCTGAACAGACCTTCCCCTGCAGCCACTGCGGTCGAACCTGCCTGTCCCGGATTGGCCTCCGCAGCCACGAAAATGCCTGCAGACGACGTGGGCAAGCCCTATAGAATCTTCGTTCGCGAAGTCAAGCCAAGAGACAGCGCCGATAACCGACCGATAACCCCCCCCCCCACACACACACACACACACACACTTTCGTACCGATTTCAGGCCACTTTACAAATTTCAAATACAAGCGATCAAAAATCTCTGTAACTTCAGTAGCTGAACTGGGCCTTCGTCTGTCTTGTACTGTGTTTGTCTTAAATGGCGTAAATCCGTGTCTGTTACGTGAGTGTGCGTGTTGGGTTTCAGTTCGCAGCGCTTTGAGTCGATTTGCCCCAAAATTGAGAAAAAACTCCTATATAATAACGGTATTATTATTTTTTTATTATTATTTCTTGAACCAAATCAAAATGTCTTGGCTAACGCCTCTGATTCGGGTATTGTAATCATATCTGCCGGTTTCCGGCACTACAACAAGCAAAAGTTGGCTCAGGATAAAACTGTAATATAATGTTGCTTTCAGTGACATCAGGTATAATAAAGCATATAATGCTGTTGTTCTTTGTGGTCACACTAGATAGACTTTGAAAGGTTTATTGTGTACTGTTCTTGAACTATCACGAATAAAACGCACCCCCCCCCCCCCTCCCACACACACCCAAGTTGTACGCCGCAGACAGTTTTAAAAAGTCAACCATTCGGCTGGGCTGTGCGACAAAGTCACCAGGATAAAGCTACGTTTCCATAAGCACGAATCCGATACGAACGCGATCCGAACGCGATACGGCACATTCTGAATGCTAAACGTTGTCAGCCACATTGCTTAGTGTTCCTAACATTGTAGACAAAAATTCCTGTTGAAAACATCGGCCTCGGTTGGACCGCGCACAGCAGTGCGTGAGCCAACCAAGACTGACGTTTGCCCGTGGAACTTTAACTCGCTTTGAGGCAGGGGAGGGGGACACTGAGGGAAGACTCCCATAGTGCTCCAAAATGCCAATCATGTGGCTGTGATTGTGTTCAATGGAAGGAGGTCACAAGGGGGCGGACGGTGGTTGTATTGATAACGCGGCACAATCTCTATTTTCCATCCACCCAAAGAAGTTCGGAAGCCTCCATCCATCGTCCGAGACATTTTACATTTCTCTCGCGAGCCATGTTTTCTGCACCTCTATAGCTCTTTCTTGAGGGTCTCAGAGATACTCAAGTACGTTGGGTCTTCCCCCCCCCCCCCCCCCCCCCCCCGCCCCCCAACCACCCGCTTTATTCTCGTTGCTCTCTGTCTCTTGAGGCTACTTACCATCTCTAAACCAATCCTATGTAACTTGTCATTCACAGACGATAAAACTTTTCCAGTGCTCGGTCTGTCTCTGACACAATAAAACACGCACGCACGTATGCTCTCTTTCTCTCTCTCTCTCTCTCTCTCTCTCTCTCTCTCTCTCTCTCTCTCTCTCTCTCTCTCTCTCTCTCTCACACACACACACACACACACACACACATTCACACACACACAAACAAACACACACACAAACACACACACACACACACACACACACACACAACTGATTACACTCACACTCGCAAAGGCACACACACACACACACACACACGCACACACACACACAAACACACACACACACACACACACACGCACACGCACGCACTGACGTACGCACGCACGCACACACACACACACACACGCACACACACACACACACACACAGAGATCAACACACGAACGTACACAGGCACAAACACAAACGCGCACTGCCTTGCATTTCTCTCACCCGAGTATGTCCGAGTAAGATGGAGTGGTAACAAGCTCACGGAGAGAAAGGAGGAATGAAGACATTTTTACGTGAGAGGAGAGTGGGTCGGGGTGTGGTGGATGTGGTGGTGGTGGTGGTGAGAATGTAGTTTGGGTTGTAAAGATGTTGAGGAGGAAGAACGGTGTTGGCGGGCAAGGGGAAAGGGGGACAGGCGAAGGTATCTGGGGAACAGTGGCCAGCTGCATGAGTGAGCTTAGTCCTGCCCCTGCCACTACGCAAGGTGCTCCGCTATATGCAGCTGGTCCCAGTTACACGAGAGAGCGTAAATCGTCGGGGGTTCTTTCTCCGGGTACTCCGGCTCTTCCTCCCCCTCCACTTTGGTATCAGTTTCAGCCAACTTAATAAAATTTCAAATACAAAACGATTTCCAAATACCGTGTAGCTCGCTTGAGCTTGCCCTTAGCACCACGTGAATGTTCTGTGTTTACGTACAGTGTGTGAGTGAATGCGTGTGATTCACGTGAGCGTGCTTGTTGGGTTCAGTTCGTGGCTACATTCTGCGCATTGAGTTATATTATAAATATGAGAAATGCGCCATATAAATGCTATGCATTATTATTATTAAATCTTGTACAAACCGATAAACAAAATGCTGTCTGCTAGACACAGCAACCTCATGAAACGGGCCTATATGCACAGGCAATGGATGATCGTTGCAATTTCGACGTCCTATTAACACGGGTAGTAGGAAATAGCACCGTTAAGAAGTGATCGAGGTACTCAACGAACGTCCCATGCCTGTGCGAATTTGCTGTTCAGGCACAACCCTCCACCTATAACGGTGGATCTATGTTGGTTTTTTCCCCCATCGGCTATGGAGCTTGGACGAGCTATGATAGAACGATAAGTTGCGTATAGTGCCGCGGGCGAACACTTTCTAAACAGCCATGACATTTCTGTCTGTCAGTGTTCGATCGCTATTGGGAAATCACAAAAGCCCCCACCATCGCCTTCTCCCCCTACCCCCCCCCCTCGTCCCCCTTTCTCCCCGTTGTGGAAAAACCATCGCACGGTGTCGTTCTATCACGTTTTTTTTTAACCCGTTCAGCGCCATCTGATGCAGACTGTGTTTCTGCAATCTTTGATGATTCAACCCTAAAAAAACCTCTGGCTGTCCCAGGAACATGGATTCAAATTGGTCTCAGCAAGAGGCATAGATCCTCATGAGCCCCCGCGACTGCGGGGGCTCATGAGGATCTATACCTCTTGCCATTGGGTGGTGTTCACATTTTCTCGACACTGCGGAGCGGGTTAAAATCACGCAGCACGGGTCAGTCCATGGAGTTTGAAACGACGAACCTTGATTGCCGAGAAAAAAGATCACAATCTGACCGACAGAGACACAGATGCTCATGTGCCCAGCTCTTGCGGGGGCATGTGAGGATCTATACCTCTCGCTGACGCCACTTTGAATCCATATTCCTGGGACAGCTCGGGGAGAGGGGGGGGGGGGTTGGAACTCTTCGGCGTTGAAATCAACGATGATTGCAGAAACAAAATCTGCGTTGATGGCAGCGAAGAGGCTAAACGTGAAACGTACAATGTCTATTGCCACCGCGAAGGTGATTACGAAGAGAGGGCACCGAAAAGGGTCTGAACAAATTGTTACCCCGCTCGGGTTTGAACCCTCGACCTTTCCGACAACATCTCTACCATCTAAGCCATGCAGGACCCCCGCATTGGGAGTTCTCAGAGTTACGGAAGACCCGGATGATTCACTACTTATACTGTCATACCTCAAAACACACTGGTTATCTCCCTCGATTCGCTACCGCTGCACCTCTGATCCTCATTCAGTTTTTCCCCACAGACGTGCGCGGACCCACTGCGGCCGACGTCGGCCCAAAGTCCTTTGCTTAATGTCTACCTCCCCACCCCGACACCCGCCCCCCCACTCCCCCGCCCTGCCCACCACACACACTCCCAGACCTGGTGTATGCATGGCAAGTGGGGCATGAGTAATGAAGATTGGCATGCGGCATAAGTGAATGGAAGGATCAATAATTTTGATGGAGGCAAAAATCACCAGGTTCCGATGTCGACCCCTGCAGCGACCATCTCTCACCCGCGAGAGGCACAGATTCTCATGGGCGCACTCAAGCTAGCGGGGACTCATGAGGACCTATCCTTGCTGCGGCTGTCCAGATTGACACAATATTGAAGTGACTCATACTAAACATCCCAATGAGCTATTACGAAAACGTTTACCTCTTGCCGGACTCAACTGAAAAATGATTCTACGAATCTTGCTTGCCTGATAAATGTCGGTGTTACTGTAGAAGAGAAATTTGCCGGGAGTTCAGACCGCGGTTGTGTCGCCGCCTGGCGCCGGCGAAGACTTTCAAGGGAGGTAAGAGAGCATGAAGGGAGGAAGGAAGTGCTTATTTTCAATTTTTTAGTGGTTTCACAATCGCTGTACAGTGTGGTGTTTTTGAGACGGCCTTTGACGCTGCCATTAAACAAAAAAGCACTTTTATGGAAGTTCAAAGTGGTTCTGTTCGAAAGTGTGCCATCATGATCAATAGTAAAGTTCGTGATACGATGTTAAAATATTACTTATTTAGTAACTAAAACACACGGAGGTAGAATTGTCAGGAAAGCGAACGAACTTGCACGCACCGTTTACACACACACACACACACACACACACACACACACACACACACACACACACACACACACACACACACACACACACACACACTCGCACAGTGGGTAATCACTAATTCATATGACACGCAAAATGTGAAAATGGCCGGATGTCAAAGTGATAATTTATTTGTTAACTCATTCAGCCCCGACACGCCACAGCAAGGCATGGATCGAGCATGATAGTTCAAGGGTAGTGCCAGAATAGCTTGGCGACCATAGGCGCCAAGCTATTCTGGAACCACCCCTGAACTATCATCCTCGACTGTCTCTAGAATTGTAATACAGTCCTTCAGAGGGCAACTTCAAATTTGGGGGATTTCGGTACTGAGGTAGAATGTGTTAAGAGATTTACTTTAAAGGTCCTGGTTCAGCAATTAGTTAGAAGAGGACAGCCAAAAAAAAAATTAAAGTCCCTACCTGACACAAAGTACAACCCGTACAGGGCCCCGTCACATTGGATCCCCGAACACGCACGTTACTATAGCTGCTGTAGAGTGTCAGACGTCCTTGACGGCTGTCACAGTTCACGCAAACGGGTATACACTACCCAGTTGCCAAAGGTCACTTCCAGTAGCATCAGTCTGCACACGGGAATATATCCACGGTTCACGTGCAACCACGGGATTGTCAGTATTATCCAACTTGCAGGAAGTCTCACAGAACTACGGGTTGCCGAAAAATCTACAAATACCGCCGGCTCCAACATGGCTCAGCAAATGCTGACGGTAAGTCGAACACCACATAGTTTGCACTTCTTAGTTTTCTCCTCCGAGCATTTAGCAAAATAGCATTTTGTACAGCACTTAGTTCCAAACACAAGCCATGCAACAGTCCAGGTAGCCGCCATCTTTCGAAAGGAAGGGAAGTAACTTGAACATGTGCTATCAGGGGACGCCACTCCCATGCTAAGCAACAAACAGTACGAAATGTAAACAAATACTAGGGGAACGTAATTATGTCATTTTGTGTTGCCGTGGTGTTGTGATGTGGTGTGCGTGCGTGTGTGTATGTGTGTGGACAAGAGTGATCGGTTCCATCGAATGAGGGAAATAAGTTTCGTGCTGAAAAAAAAACAGTGTTTGGGTGTACAGGATGAAGAATTCCGAGAAATCATGGTCACAGACACCGAAGAGGATGAGGAAGATGTGGAAGAT
This sequence comes from Semisulcospira habei, assembly GCA_036245525.1. Classification (NCBI taxonomy): domain Eukaryota; kingdom Metazoa; phylum Mollusca; class Gastropoda; family Semisulcospiridae; genus Semisulcospira; species Semisulcospira habei. The sequence continues at coordinate 208,715,122 of BTPG01000002.1, read as the reverse complement.
GACGAGGGACAGGAGGAAGAAATAGACTGGTACTATCTCTTTCTCACACTCTCTGCGTTTGCGTGTGTGTGCATGTGTTTCTTTCTTAATTTTTTTGCAAATTTAATTATTTTTATTTGCAATACAATATGCTCTTAATTTGTGCATTATGTGTCGATTATATTAGCAACGGCAAGTTCGAAAATAGTTGTGCCAGCAAAAACTTTCACTGTTGTAAAATAAAGAATCATTGCCATTATCTCTCCTCCTCCTCACTTGAATAAGTATGACCTTTGATGTTTACTTTGCCATTATACATGTATGTGTCTGTGCTCTCAGTGTATATAATAGCTTGCATGTGTGTTACATGTGTATAACTTACACATAGAATGGAATATTGTTTCCTACTTTCAGCTCAACAGCAAATGAGGTGGCACAAGAGATGCTTAGTGAACATCTGCGCCAACCACTCTACTTGATTTCGGAACAGACCTTTGTAGATCTGGTCAAGCAGACTAGGTGCCGCACCTGTGGAGCCCCCCCAAATCTGGCAACAGTGCAGAACACACCACGCATGGCATCTCTGACTGTAAAATATACATGCAGTGGCGAGGTAGGTGATCAAACTGTGTGTGTGCATGCATTTGTGCGTACATGTGTGTGTGTTTGTGTGTGTGTGTGTGTGTGTGTGTGTGTGTGTGTGTGTGTGATGGATTTTGCTGCAGCTGCTGTTGTTGCTGCTGGTGATCATTATGCAACTTTGTTTTAGAGGCAGACAGACAGAACTGATGCAATTATGGAGGCAGCTATCACACTGTATGCTGCATCTACATATAAATCAGTTTGCATGTACATGCTGATTTCCTGCTCACTGGGCATGGATGCCAATAATTCCTTTCTTGTTTTTCTTTATACTTTTAGGACAAGTGCACTCAAGTGTACAGCACAACAGCCTACTATGGTGCGCGGGGGATGGCCGGGCAAATGTTGACTTTGATGGTATTGCTAAGTGGAATGACGTATAGTCAGTTTGCACAGGGTGCAAGATTCATAAAACTGCAAATACCATCAAAGTCAACATTTTTCCGGCTGCAGCGCCTACTGTTTGAACCCATCAAGGTCAGTATATAATCACACCAATTTACCCAAAATGTGTGTATACACAGATTTAGACAAATGCATATATACACATCTGTTATATCTTTATTGCATGTGCACATAAACCTGACATACAAATATACATTAGGCAGTGAAGTAATTGTTATATGTTAGGGGGAGCCATTGTACGCAATGTACATGTATACTTTCATCCTAAAGTCTTTCATGTTTTTTTATGGCTTTTGGCGAAGCATGCATGTGAGTATTTTTTCTTTTCATTTTCTGTAAAGGTTGATACTTGGTTATTTCTTCAGACACTTTTTATCTGTTCTTTTGTGGGCCAGTCTTTTTACCAGAGGCACATGCAGCAAATGCGACAGTCAGATGATAGACACATTGTTGCAGTGGACACACGCTATGACTCCCCTGGTATGTACCTTTCATGTTTGTTATGTTTCCATGTAAGGAATAGTCTTATCAGTATGTCAAATGTGGTATAATGTCTGGAAAAGAGCTGCATCTGTACTTGCAGTAGCTGATTATGAGGGTGCTGCATAATAGCACAGGAGAAAGATAACAGGATAAACATGAGAAAGATACCAAGCATGATCTCTTACATAAGTGCATAATTTAGTACACTGACATTAGATTGACAGTACACATCTAATAATTATTGGGTTGCATGTACATGTGTATGGCTGTGTACACATGTGTTTACCAGAGTATTATATTACGTTATGCACATACTGTGTATATTGCATGATGTGAGACACTGGCATACTGGGATTTTTATAACCAACAATATTTGGGAAGACACACCCACATGTGCAGACATGCCCAGTCAGAACTATTTCTCAGTTTACATTTTATTTTTCTAACAGGCTACTGTGCATCAAAATCCACAACTGTTTTTATGGACTATGACTCAGGGGTCATAGTTCATGCGGTCTTTGGTGACAGCCGAGCAACAGCAAGAAGATCAGCAGCAATGGAAGCAGCAAATACAGGGACTGGCCTCAACTTTCTGCGAGCAACAACACCAGTGCGAGAAATTGTGAGCGATGCCAGCTCTGCTGTGATCTCCTTGCTAGGTAATCTATAGAACCATGACAGTAGAGTGCATCTGCAGCCTAGCACACCAGTGTGTTTGCTGTTCACATTGCAGTGACATCAGTTGTATACTAGCACATAACAGTAGTGGATCAGTTACCTCAGTGTGTGCGGGTGGGGGTGGGGGGTGGGGGTGGGGAGGGCTGCATGTACATTCCGCTTTACATGTGACTGTTTCTATCGCGTGTAACTATTTCTTTTACATTGCAAGTACATGTACAACTGGAGTGTTCCAGAAAGTCTTCAAACAGGTGCAATTTTTGACCTTATTTTCATGCATATCTTGTTTCAGTACTAATGGCCTTGTATTACTGACTCAATTGCAGCCACAGATCATCCGGATCTTCATCATTCCCTCGATATTTGGCACAAAGGAAAGCGAATCGCTGAAAGGTGAGTTGAATAGTGTGCTTACATGAAGGATATGTCGTGCTGTTTGTAAAATAAGGAAATATTTCTAAGCATATATATAATTTACTAGAACGTAATATTCTGCTCAGTTTGTTGCTTATTTGAAGTCTATCAATCAGCAATTTTTATTTCAGTATCCTTGCTGTTGCAAAAGGTGCTAACAGCCACCTAAAAACATGGGTTAGGCCTGTCGTGAACCATTTTTGGTATATCGCCACCCATTGCTCCGGAGATGTCGAGGTGATGCATGAGCGATGGGCTTCCCTACTCTGGCATGTTCAAGGTATTGTTTGAAATATATGCCATTATTTTAAAGTACGGTAGACATGTTTCAGTCTTATCATCGAGTGTGGCGTACTTTGTTGGAGGAGATTTATCGACTCAACTAATTTGTTGGCTGCTAGCACATGGAAAGTACCACACTGCAAATTACCAGTCTCATATGAATTGCAGGGGCTGCACATTTTCCGGACGCTCAGGCTGTTCATTTGATTGCACTGATCATGTAGGGACGCACGTTTTAGGAGAAGGCAGCCATTATTTTGTCTCATTGGAAAAGAAAATAGTTAATATAATGTTTCAAAAATGCAGTTTCAGTTTTTGCCATTTCTGATCACCATGGATATGTGTATGTTTCATATTTGCAGTGTACATATTTCAACTTTTCTGTTTGCTTGTCCTTTTTTGTGTGCTTTGCACTATTTGCCCCTTGGTTTCAGGTATCCACAGGTGGACTGTGGGCAAATGCCACCATGGCCCTCTGCATGAGGAAACAAGTCCTGCCCCCCTAGACCCCACCTCAAAGGCTTTCAAGACTCTCAGGTTGGTGATGGGGTATTACAGGTCGGCACCATTATAAGTTGTAGCATAAGTGTTCTGGCAAATGTGTGACAGTTCATTCTGCTATAGCGGCCACAATTATAAAGTCTTAAGCAGCTGCATAAAAAGTACACCACGCCTTCATGTTGACTATACAGTGACCATGTACACAATGTCTTCCTGTCTATAGTGGTCATTAGTGGCTACCTGTCCCTGTCCATTAGGTGGCCATTATATGCAGATTTTACTGTATTACACATGGGGGTGTTTACATCAGAAGCAGGGGCACATTCTTCCATAGTGTGGGTCAAACTGGCACCAATATAGACTGACAGCAATAGCTGCTGTTTACCATACTAGTATTATACTGACGGTGAGTTAGACTGTAAATGAACTGACATGACTGTACCATTTTGTAGGTTGTACATAAGTAAATGAAACTCTGTATGTGCACACTTGTATATGATCTTCTGTCATTATTTTGTGTTGCAGAGGCGTAATCATGAACCCCAACCTGCTGGGCTCCTTCACCCACTATACGTTTGCCCGCCACACCTCCAAAATTGAGTGCTTCTACTCGCACTCTCTACTTCACTACTGTCCCAAAAGACTGAACTTTGGCTATGATGGATATGCGGTGCGCAACATGCTAGCAATCTTGGACCACAACCACCACCGCAACAGAACTAAGAACTACACCCAGACTGGCAATCCTGTGCTCTTCTGCCATTACAGTAAAAGAACCAAACACTGGGTAGCCTACCAAGCAATGGTGGAGAAGGAATATGCCTATATTCCAGGTATGGTAAAACCAAAAGTATGCCATTGCTCACCTGAAAGCATGGTATTTTTAGCCTGAAAATAATGCTGCTTGCAAAAATATATACTGTTTCAAATTATGCCACCGACAACAAATACTATATAATGGCCACCTAATAGACAGGGACAGGTAGCCACTACAGACCACTATAGACAGGAAGACATTGTGTACATGGTCACTGTATAGTCAACATGAAGGTGTGGTCTACTTTTTATGCAGCTGCTAAAGACTTTATGTACACATAGGAAGGATGGAAAATGAAACCGGATACATATATGTGATTTGTAATGATGAATGTGGAAACATATGGAAAACATTGAACAACACTGTATGTTAGACATGGCATACTTTACTGTGCACAGCCTGCCTGAAAAAAGTACAAACATGTGCAAATAGTGACTTATTACATATGTGAATTTGTCGCCATACAAACCAAATGATGACTGCAAATTATTAGTCTTTTTATGCAAACAGTGGACAAAAAGTTATTGCATGTTTGTCCAAGCTTGTAGTCCATTTATTGCGGACAGTTCAGTTTTGCCCTTAATCGGAATCAAGTCTATTGTGGAAACAAATGTAACACTCTCCATCCTTGGACCAAAAATCAAAACACCTGAAAATTGTTTTTCTTTTTCCTTATGTTTTTAGGTCTGATGAAAGAATGCCTCGAAGCACTGTATGGCAAGCGCATCAGTGATGGCAGGCCCTCCAGTTTTGCTCTGTACCTGCGCAATGCAGATGACCGGGTAAACCCAGGAGCTCATGCAGTTTTTCAACAGCAGCAAAGACGTGGAGGTAGGTGTCACATACACGATGAGATGATGCATTAATTTTACAGTAAACACAATGGTGATCGAAGAATCATCCACAGAAAACCTGCTTTCTGCACACAAGATGTACAAGCTGTGCATACACTGTCTACAGACTGATGCACATTACTGAACAGGATGTATAGATGTCAGTAGAAAGTGGATACTTGCTGTTTTCCACCTGCATAACAGAAGTGGAACACCCCAAAATGTACTTCAAGGGATAGAAAAAGCAAAAAGAAAATGAATTGCTTTGCAAGTAATCGAAAATTGCAACACTGTGCATACCAAAGTGTGTGTTTTTTACCTATTGTAATTTGAGATGTTTTTGACAGTTATGCAGACACTAATCAAAATGATGTGCTACCAAGTCTTTGAATAGGGTACTGTTGCACTCACCGGTGCAAGATGGTAGCAAACCATTACTTTCCTGGCAATGCACGATTTCGAATCATCAGCACAAACACATTAGTGAGAGAGTTAAACTTTATTATAAGTTGTTTAGTCCATGCAGCCACTTTTGCTGGATAATAAATGTACTCAGATCTCCTATGGTGGCCTGTATTTTATTATTATGGTAAGAAATGTTATACCCTAAAGTGAGTATTTTGAAATTTTGTTGGTTATAAAAGTTTCCGAATAAACAACAATGCTATTTTTGCCTAGCCCTTTCTTTTATGGTACTGACTTTGGCATATGCAAGTTTGTCGAGTACAGTGCAAGCCCTTTGATCACCATTTATTGTGACCAGGATCAGATAACAGTCTAGACCCCTTGCAAGTAATGTACTAATCAACTTGCTCGTCCTCATCACTACTTATACCCTCGTTGGCCGAGGCATAGCCTGTATAGGTTTGATTGGGGTCCGGGTACCGCCATCTGATTCTGGCTACAACACAAGAGGGACAACGCTTCCTGTTACCAGGCCCCATATGACCCTCCTGCCACAGTTGAAAAAATCTATAGGCACAATGTCGGTATTTTCGATTGCTGTATGTTGGATTTTTATTGGCAAAGGTGCGGCCGTAATTAGTGACACCACAGATTTCAACCACTGATTGTTTCATGCAGATGTCAATAAATGTGTGTTCCTCTGTTATGCACGTGGAATACCTGCAACAGATGCGATCTTTGTGAGAGTCCATTAATAGGCAATTGCCACAGGAGCAGAAGGCTGGTTTGTCCTGAGTTGTGAGACGCTCATATGGCGCTGCTTCCACACCTATGTATGGCGCTGTCACTAAGGGCTGTTCGTCCGCAAGACGATTCAATGCATCTTTAGCCTCGTCAAGAGACATGCTCGCAATTTTGGCCTGAAAGCATATTTATATAACATCAAAGGTTACCATGCAAGCAATGCAAGTCCCCCACCCCCCACCCCCCACCCCCTACCTCCCCAAAATTTTGGCAGTCACAAATTTACTCCATTTGTCAAAGCCATTCATTATTAGCCTCAATCTGTATACATCTTGTGACAGTCACTTAGACAAATAGATTGTTTGCAAAACGACTATTGTTTTGTATGGATTTACACTGGCTCTGATTGATGCTGGTTTCAGATGTGCAGATTATGCCATGACATACACACAGTAGCAGAGTGAACACCTTCCAAAGCAGTGCAGTATCTGCTCTAGATCAGTATGTGTAATAACTAACCTTTGCCTCTCGTCGTGCAGCTGCCTCTTGAGCACGGACAGGAGCACTGTTCACCTCCATCATACTGTTGGCTATTCCTGAGTTTCTTGCTGATGTTGCCGCGAACACTCCGGAAGTTTGGTGAGGTGCTTGCCGCAGTCTGGCCTGTTGGGTCTCCACATGGAGGGTGGCTATATGCTGTGGAGTTATGGCAGTGTTGTCCTGTTGGTGAAAAGCAAATTGTGCTTCTAAACGTGTAGTCATGGTCATGTTGTGGCACAGACATTTATGGGAAAGGTGACATTTTTTTATGACACTTTCTATTTCATTTTTATTTCGGCCGAATCATTTCATTTCTATGCATCGTAGAAGTATTCATATTTTGATGAACGTTTGATTTGATCTTGCCATGCAAAGGGAAAATGGCAATTGTCCAGGCCTAGTGTTGGCTCATAATGAAGCTAACTATCAGATTTATATATGTTTGCATGATATGTTTTTTCCCTCAGATGACTGAAAGCTGGATCAAATTACCAATATCCAAAACTGGCACAATACTATACAGGTTGGAAGAAGGTTGGCAGAATATTTGCTGCATGTTGGCACCAGAATGGATTAAGCTTGGCACTATATTGGCAGCCAATATTCACCATACTGGTCCTAGGATGGATCCAGCTTGGCACTATATTGGCAGCCAATATTCACCATACTGGTCCTAGGATGGATCCAGCTTGGCACTATATTGGCAGCCAATATTCACCATACTGGTCCTAGGATGGATCCAGCTTGGCACTATATTGGCAGCCAATATTCACCATACTGGTCCTAGGATTGATCCAGCTTGGCACTATATTGGCACCATACTGGTTATAAGATGGTTCCAGCTTGGCACTATATTGGCAGCCAACATTCACTATATTGGCCCAAGGATGGATCCAGCTCGGCAGCCAACATTTAGCCGATATTGGGCCAACATCGGGCAAACTTGCACTTCCAATATTGGACCAATATTGCCACCCATATATCGGCCCAATATCTAAGCCAATATTGGGCCAATATTGGACCTATATTGGTGTGCTGGCTGGGATGTATATAGTATTTGTAGTTTTGTAGGTATGTTAACCTTTTTTATTCTGATACACTACTGTGTGAAATGAATTTGACTCTGTTAGTTCAAGGGTGAAGCCCGAATAACTTGGCACCTTATTCTGGCACCGCCGTTGAACAAACTGGTTGATCAATCTCGTAATCTGTAATATAGCCTTTATAAGACAGTAAGCACATTTTACCAAAATCAGCCTGAGGATGTACTGGGTTAAAAGCTTTCTGTTCATCAAAGCAAAAAAACAAAATAGATATCATTCAGCATCGAGATGTTTGTTGTTGATCTTTTGGTTCTACAGTATATTTACAGTCTGGGAAATCTGTGCGCAAAGACCTCATTATGCAACCCAGTGTGTACACATATAGTTTGATTGAGGGAATTTAGAGTAGGATGATAATGTGCTTCAGTTATGGCATAAGAAAAGGGGAACAGCACAGAAATAATGGACAATCCGCAAATTTAGCATGCATGTTCTACATTTGATACTGGCTTCTTTTCACATGACCCCAAAAAGGTCATCAATCAAGTAGTTTAAACTAAATTGGTTGGTCCCCATTTTGGGGGTTAGAGATAAATCTGTCCATATAACAAAACATTTATTTTGAAATCCTATAGCTTTTATCAGCACTGAATGAAATTTGTTATTAAATTATTACAGATGAATGCTGCTAAATGGGGCCCAGCATTTAGCTGCGTCCAACAATACCAACATTACAATTTACACACATAAAAGATGTGACACCAAAGCTAATTTTTGAATGTTTGACATTGTTATTAATTCCAATACAAATATATTATACAGGGATAATATGGTGGCATGCAATTTTTAAACAATGCTATTTTACCATTTTGTGTGAAGTGAAATATATTATACACAACTTGTTGTATTTTTGGTTTTGTGTTTTTATTACTGCTACCTTTGGTAGTCATTTTAGGGAGGTCACCCATTCCTACCATCTGATAAACATAACTGAGATTGGTATAAAAACTATAATTATGGTGTCATGTACTACCTGGCATCTTCATCAATAAATCCAACATGGCTTGCAGATGTGCACACAATGAGCAAGGTATGAAACTAATTTTATGTTGTAAGCATTTATTATGCATTTGGGAACTTACCTCTCCGTTGTTTCTGCAGAGTTTAGCTTTGCAGTTTATGCACACGGTCTGTCGTTGCAAACAGGTGCACGCATTATACAACGTGCATTTCTTGTGCACGAACAGCAATTTGTCTGTGGGGAAAGAAAAACACATCAAATCACTCAACTCAGCATGTCTGAAGATGATAATTTCCTTATGTTATAAAACATTTCTGGTACAGAACATCAAGTTACTGAACAGGCCACTGCCGTAAGCGTGTATATATACGAATGATATGTGATCGGCAGTCTAACACATTACCATATGTTGGATTGCACAGGTAACATAATACTTTATCGTAACACACACATACACACCACCGCCACCACCACAACACACATGAAATATCACATTACATCACTGCTCGATCGCCCGTATAAGGCCTTTCCCTTTTGTTTACGATCTCGCACAGCCGGAAGTAGGCGTTGTGGCAAAGGGAATAGCTTCCCCATAACAGTAGCTTCGGAGTAGCTTCCCTTCGTAAACAAGAATGGTGTCTACCAACCACATAAGCGATGGGCCTTTCCAAGAACATCAGAGGAAATGCTAAAATACAAGGCAACAAAATGTGCAAGAAAACGCATATCATCGTGGACTTACCGTCAACATTCCCTGGGCCATTGTGGAGCGATGTTTTCTGGTGGGTGAACAATTTTCCGGCAAGACTTCAAAGCCGCGCAGCAGGTTCAGCGGTTGGATAATCCCGTGGTTGCACGTGAACCGTGGATATATTCCCGTGTGCAGACTGATGCTACTGGAAGTGACCTTTGGCAACTGGGTAGTGTATACCCGTTTGCGTGAACTGTGACAGCCGTCAAGGACGTCTGACACTCTACAGCAGCTATAGTAACGTGCGTGTTCGGGGATCCAATGTGACGGGGCCCTGTACGGGTTGTACTTTGTGTCAGGTAGGGACTTTAATTTTTTTTTTGGCTGTCCTCTTCTAACTAATTGCTGAACCAGGACCTTTAAGCAGACAGGCATGTACCAACACTGGTCGTCTCCATCGATTCGCTGCGCTGATCAACGCAGCGAATCGAGGGAGACAACTAGTGTGCCAAATACCTAGTGAGGCGCAAACCGCCAAACACTGTACTTGAGAAATATCATGGATGATCCACCACACTGGTTGTCTCCCCCGATTCGCTGCGCTGACCAGTGTGATGATCCACTTCTAGTACAATTGGCGGTAAAAGTAACTTGTCTAAGCAGTGGTTTTGACAAAACGTGTCCCCCCTCTATAGTTGTCCATATCAATTTTCATCATAGAAGGAAAGTGAAACAAACTGAAATGAGAATAAAAACTGCTCAACATGCAAAATGCGACGACACTCTCGCATTTCTAGTTTTTGCAGTTTTGTGTGCAATTGCATTGAATGCAACATTTCGAAATTTCATCCCGCCGCCGCGGAAATTGCTATTTAGCAGATTTGACAGGGTGTCCAGAAATAATTTAATATCACTCAAAACGATCTCAGACTGCAAATTACAATTTAAATTTAAAGAGAGAGAGAGAGAGAGAGAGAGAGAGAGAGAGAGAGAGAGAGAGAGAGAGAGAGAGAGAGAGAGAGAGATGATTGCAGGATAATGTAATTGAGAGAGGGCGTGTGTGTGTGTGTGTGTGTGTGTGTGTGTGTGTGTGTGTGTATGTGTGTGTGTGTGCCGGTGTGTGTGTGTGTGCCGGTGTGTGTGTGTGTGTGTGTGTGTGTGTGTGTGTGTGTGCGTGCGTGCGTGCGTGCGTGTGTGTATATGTGCGTGCGCGCTAATTATAGGTTAGTATTACCTCAACCCTAGTATTATAACCCAAACCCGAAGAACCATCGTGTGGATTGTCTTCTGAACTGATACCGATGCTGTCTTCAGAGGACCACTTTGAAATTTGGAAATTTTTCCTCAGGGCACGTCCTTCGATAACTTAACGAGGTGGGCTTGGGAATGATGTAAGGGCCACGTGTGTTGTCGCGCCAGGGTGGTTGACGTTGGATAAACAATTACAAGGGAGGTAAATGTGCTAGAACGCGGCCTGATAGATGAAGCGACAATCAGCAGTGACATTAGCCTAAAACAAGTTACTATCGCCGACGCTACTTCCTGCCGGTGTAGTATCTCAGTTCCTCCACCATCCCCCCCCCTCCCCCCCCCTGGAAACGTCCCCCAAGGGACGTTTCCAGGGGGGAGGGGAGGTGTAGTATCTCAGTTCCTCCCCCATCCCCTCCCAAGGGACGTTTCCAGGGAGGAGGGGAGGGGAGGGGAAGGGAAAGGGAGGAACTGAGATACTACACTAGGTGACGACGAACGTCGTGCAAAAATAAGACACATACTTCTTTGTGTGCTTTCAGTTAGTATCAGATGTTTATGAAAAAAAAAAAAAAAAAGAAGAAGAAGAAAAAAACAACAACTGAAAGATAAAAGAGTTCGGGTGTTGAATGTTATAAAGACGAATCCCGTTCAAGTATGTAAATGATCCGGTTTGGCCCGGTTTGTTCAAGATGGGATCATTGCACTCGAAAAGGCACATAAGCGCTTCAACCCACCCCACGTATCAGAATCCTTCCCAGAGGCGATTTTGATGTCGCTCCTATGAAGAGTGTGAAGAAAATGGCAACAAAAGAAATAAACACGCTTAGAACGGACAAGTACAACACAATTTAAATAGATTGTGTTGTGCTTGTCCTTTCTACGTATGTTCCTTCTTTGTGTTAGAATTTTCTGTGTCGTCAGCAGCAGCAAAGGGGCTAACGGCTTCGTAAACCCACCCCCCAAAACAAACAAACAAACAAACAAAAAAACCCAACAAAAAACAAACAAACCTCCAAAAAAACACGTTTCTCGACCCGCCACTTTAGGGCCAGAAACAAAGCAGTCGTATTTCGGTGCAAATGTTTTTGATACTGCACATCTGGAAAATGTCATAAGTTATTACATTCTATACCAAGACCGAAATCCCCAAATTGTAACGTTGCCCTCTGAAGGACTATTACTATTCTAGAGACAGATCGAGCATGATAGTTTAAGGATGGTGCCAGAATACTTGGCGCCTTAGGGCGCCAAGCTATCCTGGCACCACCCCTGAACTATCATGCTCGATCCATGTCTTACTGTGGCGTGCCAGGGCTGAATGAGTTAAAACACTGATGCTGATGATTTACGAGCCTCCACTTGCTTTTGACACACAGGTTCTGTATGTTCGGCAGAGCCGCGGGACTACATGTAGATTGACTAGTGTGTCAATATCAAGTCTTGGCTTCTAATCACTACCACTCGTGGTTTAACACGTGACTTTTGATTTTCTTTGCAGTTTAAATGCTTGGCAGCCGTCTTCTTGGTCCGGATTTTGAGTGTCTGAAATCTGTGTTAATAAACGCGGCTCCAGCCGTCCGAAAACATGGAGTGACACAAAGTGGTGTCAACAAAGAGGCATAGATCCTCATGAGCCCTCGGCCGCAACTGCAGTTCGGAAGTTAACCCCTTCCGAACTAACGGTGAACACCGCGAGCTTGATATAAAAATACTAAAAGGGATAAACGTGAGATGAGCCAGGACGGCAACTTGACTGAATCGGCAACGCCGCGTGGTGGTGCCTGATTCCAGGCACCAAGCTATATAATCTGGCACTACGCTTTAGCCGAAATAGTTAGGGGAAGCCATCTCTCACTGTTGTCGCAAATAAAAAATCTAACTCAAACAGCTCTCGGCCAGCCGGTCACGGGTCCCGCAAACTGCGGAGGCCGTTGCGAAGGTCAAGGGGATAAACCCGTAGATAATAGAATTGTCTCCCTTTAGCCTGAGGCCTTATGTGGATTGGAGCGTGGTGTTAGCAGGGAGAGTCAGGAGTGTCTTTGTCAAAATTTATATGTTCAGATGATTTTCGCAAGGTGTTTTAAAGCGATCTGCTCCATCGCAGGCTTCGATTTCACCAAAATTCGCCGATACAACGGGTTATCAATGTTGTCTTGTCTGAACTAAAAGACTTTTCTACCCTTCTCAGTTTTCACAAGCAAGACCTGACTGACGGAAGGCCGACTGTGTGCTTTGTACAAAGACCCTGGTACTTTCTAAAACAAACCGTGAAGAACAATCCTTGATTAAATGGAGCTAATGTAGAGTATATGCCCTACCTACATCCTTCACGGCCGAGGAAATGCCACACGACCCAAATGCAAGAGGCATAGTTCCTCATGAGCCTCCGCAGTTGCGGTGGCTCATGAGGATCTACGCCTCTTGCTGACACCACTTTGTGTCCGTGTTCCTCGGACGGCTGGGGAACTTTTGGCGTTGAATTCACCGGTTTCAGAAACACAGTGCGCGTCTGAAGGGCATAATTAAAAACTCATTATTACCGGCCACAGGGCGTGATAATAGCTTCCACACATCCCACCTCACTGTAATTATATGATTTGGGGGGTAACTTTAACTCTTTCGAGACGTGCCGTATCCGGATTCGCGGCGTAAAGCCGCGAATCCGGATGCGGCACGTCTCGAAAGAGTTAATGTGTATGCAAAAACTAAGTCTCTCTTGGGTTGGACGTAACCGCCAAAGTCTTGCCTTTGTGTGTCATTAAGACATTAGTTATCTTTGCGAAATCCCAACAGAGAATTGAACACGCTTAGAAAGGACAAGTTCAACACATTTTCTTACATTCTCAACCCTTTAATCCGTAAGCCAGACGCTCAATGCACTCATTATCTTTCTTAACTCATTCAGCACCAAGACCGTCTCAGCTGGGTTTGAGAGACGTTCTGAACTCGTGACGAATCATATGTCCTCCTGGCGCCAAGATATCAAGGCACTACCCTTGAACTATCATGGTCGGCCGGTCTACGCTTGCGGGGCGTCAGGTCTGCTATTGTTAAGTGAGAAGTCTACTCTTATGACATAAGAACGATTAAGCAATGCGCTGGGTTTTCTATCCGTTTGTCAAATTTCAAGACAATTTTAATATTCTGTGTTGTCGTTGTCCTTTCTAAACCGCTTTTGCTCTTGGTTTGGGGTGTGCTTTGCATCTTACACGCTTGGCAGTCATCTATTTGGTATAGATTTGTTAACTTCCTTGTGTGAGAGCGCGCCGGGGACTTGGCTTTCTGCTGACGCCAATTTGCGTCGTCGTCGGTTTGAAAAATCTAGTCCGTGACCTCAGATTAGGGCGATTCCTTTTTGGGGGTTCGTCTCCGACCAAGTCACCCGCTGGTATCAAACTTAAAAATCAGACACGACTCAAAGGTCACCTCCGGTGCGGGCGACTGGGTACGAACTAAATTGTAACACCTTTACCGCCAATTGGATAATTCAATGCCAAAGAGCCCCCGACGTCCCAGGACATAGATTCAGCAAGGGACATAGGTCCTCATGAGCCCCCGCATCTGCGGGGTCCAAATGTGGATCCATGTCTCTTGCGATTGGATCGTGTTCTCTTTTCTTGTCAGTCAGGGGGTTAATCCATTGACTTGTGCATTCACGATACAGTCCCACAGCAATGCCCCCCGGCTCCCCTCCCTGTTAATAGATTGATTTGTGCATGCGTGGTGTCTGATTAGGGATGGGAGTCTGCTTTTTTTACTGTTTGTCTGAGACACAATCTGTCTCGTGAAGGCTAAAGACAATATGTCCACTTTTGTGTACTACAATGAAAATCTTGCCGTTGACAAAAAAAAGTGCTTAATGACTTTTGCATTCACATGACACAGCGCGCGCCACCGACAGCCAAAAGAGGAATACTGTATCAGACTATGAATTAGGACGAGACAGACAATCCTATCAATAGATTTACTGAACTGATGTTCTTTGTCTGATCTACGTCAACGCTATCTTACTGCAAAGAAGTTATGCATGCATACGAAGTCTAAAGGCATCATAGACGATTTCCGTAGAAGAGAAGTAGGTCAAAAGAATGCACGAATTTGACACAATCGCTGAATTAGAAAGACGGACAAACATGCGATGCACGGTCGTTGAATTAAAAGGGCAAAGAAAAGTGCGATAATATATCGCACGAGTTGATTTGTCCGCCATTTTTATTCACCGATGTTATAAAATTCGTCAGTGCACATTTTTGCATACTTCTCATTGACTTAAAACCTCTATTTAGGTTTCTATTTAGGGTCGAACTGGAACATCAGCTTGGCCCGCATCCGAAACGGGTACACTAAGCGCCAGAGAAATCAATCAGTACCCCCTTCACTGCCAGTTGACTAAGATTATGTTTTTGAAATCATCGTAAATTCAACGTGAAAGAGCGCCAGCCGCCAAAGGGACATAGATACAAAGTGGTTTTAGCAAGAGACATAGATCCTCATGAGTCCCCGCATCTGCGGGGGCTCATGAGGATCTATGCCTCTTGCATTTGGACTGTGCTTTTCTCCGGCAGTGAAAGGGTCAATACGCTTGAGATATCACTGTGACCCTGCCTCCCGTGACTCTTCGTTCCTAGTGGGTGGTATCTATCCACCCAGTACACAAACAGCCCTCGGGCCCACTTCGGCCTTTGTTGGCCCGCGGAAGGTTCGCTTACTAAGTATAGAGTCAAATCCATCAAGGCGATTATCAATGAAGGCTACCACCTAAGGCAAGTCCCATGTATAATTTTTTTTCTGCTGATTAGATGGCCATCCGTAAGAAGACATTTCTGATTAACTCATTGTGCCCCAGGTACGACATACCCAAATTTTAGAGTTGTCCTCTAAGGACTGCATGACATATCAAGAGACAGATCGACCATGATAGTTCAAGGGTGGTGCCAGAATAGCTTGGCGCCTATAGGCGCCAAGCTATTTTGGTACCACCCTTGAACTATCATGGTCAAGCCATAATATCTTGCTGTGGTGTGTCATGACTGAATGAGTTAAGTTAACTACATTTGTTATGGTCCCTTGGGTGATTTGACTACATTTGGAGCAGAAATCAAGGCGATTACCTGCAGGAGGCGACCACCTGTCTAAACCAAGACCACTTAAGTTCGTCCCACGTATAATTTTTTCTCTGTCATCTTGATGACCCTGTGTAAGAATACATCCTGGCTAAGTCGACTACATTTGTTATGGTCCCTTGGGTGATTTGACTACACACACAGCAGATATGATCGTGCATTTTTTCCCTCATAAGTGGTACCGTATGGATTTCCCGAGCGGTAGTGAAACGATTTCTTGACAAGGCAATTTCGATTGGGACGAATATCTGCAGACGGTATGGGAAGACTTCTCAATTGAGCGATGCATTCGTTTGTCCTCTGTGCTGTCTGCAGGAGATTGCGATAGCATCGGAGCTTCGTCTCTGGGCCAAATGTGCAAGAAACATAGATTCTCATGAGCCCATGCGTTGCAGAGACTCATGAGAATCTATGTCTCTTGTTTATAGACGGCTCTCATTTTACATCACCAGATTGAAGTGACCCTCGAGGTGTATTTATACGAATATGCAAGTCTCAGTCTGTAACATCGCGGTATGCATGCTTTTATTACTCTGTCGTGGCGTGTGGAAGAAACATAGATTGTCATACGCCCCTTGTATATCATAAGCCTCTTGCAGATACAAGCGGCTTATGAGAATCTGTGTTTCTTCATAAACATTGGGGAGCCCTATTTACATCCTCAAAACGAGAAATCATTTGCGACTAAGAGTTGCGAACACATACCGCTTTGCTCTGCCGCCCTTCCTGTTGCGAAAGACATAGATCCCCATGAGCAAAGAGCTATGATAATCTATGTCTCTTGATACTATGTCTCTATTCACATCCTCGAGATGGGAAATGATTAACCCATTCAGCCCTGACGCACTACAGCAGGAGATGGGTCGACCATGATAATTCAAGGGTAGTGCCTGTCCGGGCGCCAACCTAATTTGGCACTGCCCTTGAATTATCATGGTCGATCCATCTCCTGCAACTGGTGCATAGTCATTAGATGCACGCCTCCAAAATTAGGGAAATACGGCCATTGGGCGGAATGAGTTAAGGTGTAGGATTTGCTGAGACATCGGTATGCATGCTTTGCTCTGTCGTTCGGATAATGAAATCTGCTTATGGCAGCGCGACTGCCCAGTAGTATGTATGTAAATGTCGCACAAAGAGAGAGAGAGAGAGAGAGAGAGAGAGAGAGAGAGAGAGAGAGAGAGAGAGAGAGAGAGAGAGAGAGAGAGAGAGAGAGAGAGAGAGAGAGAGAGAGAGAGAGAGAGAGAGAGAGAGAGAGAGAGAGAAAATGAAATGAAATGAAATGAAATGAAACTTTAGAGTTTAGAGAGAGAGAGAGAGAGAGACAGAGACAGAGACAGAGACAGACAGAGAGAGAGAGACAAAGAGAGACGGAGAGAGAGAGAGAGAGAGAGAGAGAGAGAGAGAGAGAGAGAGAGAGAGAGAGAGAGAGAGAGAGAGAGAGAGAGAGAGAGAGAGAGAGAGAGAGAACGAAACAAACGAACGAAACTTTATTTTCCAAGGATTGAGATATTAGGCGCGCAGGCCTTTCTTACAATCTGTCCTTGCTAAGCTACTTTAAAAAAAAAAGAACATCAACCAAACAACAAAAAGTAACTAATTAATAACCACACACACACACACACACACACACACACACACACACACACACACACACACACACACACACACACACATGTACTCGTGCACATGCGCTTTTTTGTACATTCACATGCACACGTACGTGCACACATATCTAACATTCAGGTAGGTAGGATATTTTGCGTACTATCAAAAACAAGCTAAAAAAAAACACAAAAAAACAACAACAAAAAACCCCCAAACATTTGGAGGCTAGATTGGAAGCAGAAAAAAAAACCTATCGAAAAGTGAGAACATGAAGCGTATCATGTCTAGAAACAAAGAAGAAGAAAGGATCAGCATTTCGTTGTCTTAGAAAGGTAATCATGTACTCTACTTTTAAACAGAGAGAGGGGCATGGTTTGTTGAATAGTGGGAGGAAGTGAGAGAGAGAGAGAGAGAGAGAGAGAGAGAGAGAGAGAGAGAGAGAGAGAGAGAGAGAGAGAGAGAGAGAGAGAGAGAGAGAGAGAGAGACAGAGACAGAGACAGAGACAGAGACAGAGCGAAATAAGCTAACATGTTCACACAGCGCATTTCTGTTTTTTCTGACACACAGCTAGATCTCTCGCACCTGAAGTGTACAAATGAGCGATCGAGATGCAACCACCCTTTTCCGAGTCGAAGGCCAAGACAGCCTTGGGACGAACGCCTAGGCCGCATTGCAACAACAAAATGCCTTCATTTGCTAGAGGCAAAGATCCTTCTTACGTTCTGATGCGGCTTTCGTCATAGAGGTTTCAACCTAAGCCAGAACTGAGACACATGACGTAACCCAGAGGTTGTGAGAAACAATCAGAACGGCAACAGTTTTGGCATATATGCTCTGTGACTTATCACGGACGGTGCAAAGTGGATGTCATGCGTCTGCGCAATGTATTGAGAAAATTATGTGATTCGCACATTATATATATATATATATATATATATATATATATATATATATATATATATATATATATATATATATATATATATATATATATATATATATATATATTACTATTATTATTATTAAGCATAATACGAACATTGTAATTGTGTGTGTGATTTTTAGATTTTTCTTGACTGCACGTTTGAAAATTCTACTAATGATGATGGTGTCATTGTTGATGACGTTATTATTATAGATATTTCATTGCGTCATTTCTTCCTCCGCACACTGCGTGTCAATACTAGTGTTTCATAAAAGTTTCATGTCATCAGTAATGACGCACTAATATCATGAACTTGTGCACGTGCTTTTGTACCTTAGTCTATATATGTAAAAGTATTATGATAATTTAGAATTTGAAAGTGCATTCTGTATCTATTTTGACGCTCTACATTCTCACACGTAAATTATGTTTTGTTACCTAGTTACCTGTTACCTGGGCATTCCCCTGAAGAAGCCCTCGCTGAGAGGGCGAAAATTTGTGCATAGATTAAAAGTGTAACTCCTTCTAAACTACGTGGTGTTTGTGGATCCTTTCTTCACATTTTAAGTATTTCACTGCTGCTTGGATCCATATTTGGAGTGTGTGGTGCCAGCTTTCTTGGACTGGTTTTATTTATTCATATATACATATATATATATATATATATATATATATATATATATATATATATATATATATATATATATATATATATATATATATATATATATATATGCACCCCTGCAGACGACAAAGTCATCATCCTTGGCGACTTCAACGCCAGAGTGGGCCAAGACTCTGAAGCCTGGAAAGGAGTCCTCAGCAAGCATGGCGTTGGGAACTGCAATGACAATGGTCGCCTACTGTTGGAGCTCTGTGCAGAGCAGCAACTTGTCATCACCAACACTACTTTCCTGCAAAAGGACAGTCGAAAGACCACCTGGATGCATCCTCGCTCCAAGCACTGGCACCTTATCGACTATGTCCTAGTGCGTCAGAGGGACCGCAGTGACGTCCTCCTCACCAGAGTGATGCCCAGCGCAGAGTGCCACACTGACCACCGCCTTGTTCGCTGCAAACTCAGGCTCCGCCTCAAGCTGAAACCCAAGAAAGCCCCCCCCCGCCCCCCCCCCCCCCCCCAAGAAAAAGCTTGATGTTGCCAGCCTTCAGCGTGACGACAAGAAAGCTGCCCTTCAGGCCGATTTACAGCGCATGCTCAAAGACACAGCTGATCCAGCAGACTCCTCCCCTGAAACACTCTGGGAACAACTGAAAACTGCTATTGTAAAATCTTCTGTGGAAGTCTTGGGCTTTGCTAGAAAGAGGAACAAAGACTGGTTTGACGAAAACGACGTAGAGATCCAGGAACTTCTAGCACAAAAAAAAAAAAAGAGCCGCCCACCAGGCCCACCTAGCCCAGCCTTCCTGCCCTGTGAAGAAGTCTGCCTTCCGCCTAATCTGCAGCAGTATCCAGCTCAAGCTTAGAGAACTCCAGAACGAGTGGTGGTCCAGACTCGCACAGAGGACCCAGCTCTGCGCTGACAACGGTGACTACAGGGGCTTCTACGAAGCACTGAAAGCAGTGTATGGCCCTAGGCACCTGGTACAAAGTCCCCTGCGAAGCGCTGATGGACAGGCACTCCTCACAGATAATACCTCCATCTTGAACCGCTGGTCGGAATACTTTCAGGACCTCTTCGGCGCTGAGCGCACTGTTCAAGAAACAGTCATCCTCCAAATCCCACACCTTCCACTAAAGGTTGAATTGGACGAACCGCCCACCGCCGAAGAGACCCTCACAGCCATCCACCAGCTCAAGAGTGGCAAAGCAGCAGGCATTGACGGAATCCCGCCAGAGATATGGAAACATGGAGGCCCAGCACTGCACAACAAGCTCCACGACCTCTTTCTCTGCTGCTGGGAAAAAAGGAACACTACCAAAGGATCTCCGTGATGCAGTCATCATCACCCTGTACAAGAACAAAGGAGAGAAGTCTGCCTGCTCTAATTATTGTGGAATTACCCTGCTGTCCATTGCCGGGAAAATTCTCGTAAGGTTGCTCCTGAATCGGCTGGTACCTGCCATCGCTGAAGACCACCTCCCAGAGGGCCAGTGTGGCTTCAGAGCCAACAGGAGTACCACCGACATGGTCTGTGCTGAGACAGCTTCAGGAGAAGTGCCGCGAGCAGAACAAAGGGCTGTACGTAACGTTTGTCGACCTAACAAAAGCGTTTGACACTGTGAGCTGGCAAGGTATGTGGCAGATCCTGGAGCGACTAGGCTGTCCCCCAAAGATCCTCAACATGATCGTCCAACTCCACGAGGACCAGCAAGGCCAGGTCAGACTAAACAGTGACCTCTCAGAACCATTCCCCATTCGCAACGGCGTGAAGCAAGGCTGCGTGCTGGCACCGACCCTCTTCACCATCTTCTTTAGCATGATGTTGAAGCAGGCCACAGTGGACCTCGACGATGACGACGCAGTGTACATCAGGTATCGTCTCGATGGCAGCCTGTTCAACCTCAGACGACTGCAGGCCCACACCAAAACCCTAGACCAACTGATTCGTGAGCTGCTCTTTGCTGATGACGCTGCCCTCGTTGCACACACAGAGAGAGCCTTGCAGCGCACTACGTCCTGCTTCGCAGATGCCGCCCAGCTCTTTGGACTTGAGGTCAGTCTGAAAAAGACAGAGGTCCTTCATCAGCCAGCACCCAAGGAAGAGCATCGCCCTCCCCACATCACCATCGGCGAGTCCGAACTGAAGTCTGTACACCAGTTTACCTACCTCGGCTGCATCATCACGTCAGACGCCAAGCTGGACAAGGAGCTGGACAACAGGCTGGCAAAAGCGAACAGTGCTTTCGGGCGACTATTCAAGCGGGTGTGGCACAATCAACAGCTGAAAAAAGGCACCAAGATCAGCGTGTACAGAGCTGTCGTCCTCACCACCCTGCTGTACGGTTCCGAGTCCTGGGCCCTCTACCGCAGCCAACTACGACTCCTCGAACGCTTTCACCAGCGCTGCCTGCGTACCATCCTCAGCATTCACTGGAGTGACTATGTCACCAACGTCGAGGTCCTTGAACAGGCGGAAACTTTGAGCATCGAGGCTTTGCTGCTGCGGACACAGCTTCGCTGGGCGGGGCACGTCTCCAGGATGGAGGATCATCGCCTACCCAAGATCACTCTGTTCGGCGAGCTCGCCACTGGACACCGAGACAGAGGGGCACCAAAGAAGAGATACAAAGACGGTCTCAAGAAGTCACTTAGTTCCTGCCAAATCGACCACCGCCAGTGGTCTTCGCTTGCTGCGGACCGTGACACCTGGCGCTCCACCATTCACAAGGCAGCCGTCTCCTTTGAGGACTCTCGCAGAGCTAACCTCAAGGACAAGCGGCTCAGGAGAAAAAACAGAGTTGTCGTAACTCAGAACCCTGACCAGACCTTCCCCTGCAGCCACTGCGGTCGAACCTGCCTGTCCCGGATTGGCCTCCGCAGTCACGAAAATGCCTGCAGACGACGTGGGCAAGCCCTATAGAATCTTCGTTCGCGAAGTCAAGCCATGAGTGAATATATATATATATATATATATATATATATATATATATATATATATATATATATATATATATATATTATATATATATATATATATATATATATATATATATATACAGCTACCAGCCTGACCAGAAGTCTTACTATAATTGTAATACTAGTATTTAATGTCTGACAGATTAAAGTTAGTTCAAGGCACGGTAGGATCTCTGCGTTCCTAAAGACCCAATACACGTCCTACGCGACCCCTCAGAGGCCTTCGTCTCCTTTTGATGTTGTATTAACTCATTAGAGACGTGCCGCCTCCGGATACGCGGCTTATGCCGCTTTTCCGGAGGCGGAACGTCTCCAATGAGTCAACGTTAGTCTCATTTACCATGGATCTCTCGTACGCCTTTTAACTCATTCGAGACCTGCCGCCTCCGGATACGCGGCATAAGCCGCGTATCCGTAGACGGCACGTCTCGAATAAGTTAACTCATGAAGCCCAGAGACAGCACACAAGGAGATAGATCGACCATGATAGTTCAAGGGTGGTTCCAGGACTGTGGGCGCCGAGCTGTTTCTGGTGCCACCCTCGAACTATCATGGTCGATCTGTCTTCTCTTTATTGTCTTCAGGGGACAAAATGCAGACCAAAAGAGTGACTGCCAAGGGTGTAAAATGCAGAGAAGAACCCAACGGAGAAGGAAAAAGGCTTAGAAAAGACAGTTAGAGCACAGTTTATTTATACTGTATTTCAAAACAGACAAACAAAACAGACAAACAAAATAGACAAACAAGTATACAATTCAGTCGCTACTTATCTTGTCAGTGAACAAGCAAAGTGGCAACTCAAGATGGCCTTCATCTGCTCTTCAAAATAGGGGTGCTCCTCCGGGTTCCCAATGCGCAAAAGGCCATCGGGCCGACCTCGGCCAGATGACCTTTGCGCACTGGCTTACTTCTGAATAAGAGTGGCCACTTTTCTTCTTTGCTGACGAAATATTAATAAAAGTTGTTGTAACTGTCTTTTCTAAGCGTGTTTCTTTCTCTTTCTGGTTCTTCTCTTCAGAGGACAACTTCCAACTTTGGGAATTTCCAGCTCAGGTTTTAAAGGGTTAAGTCTGACCAGCGTCCACGACCTATCTCCACACCGGACAAACTGTTGTATTAATTTGGCTTCATGATTTCACGGCGATAATTATAAGTGTCTCCCATCTTTGAGCTCGTCCTAACACTGCTCACAAGACGTGGAGTGTTTTTGCACATGTCGCTAACCTTGCCTCAGAACATCTTCTCGCTTTCTGGATGACTGGAAGAGCGCCTTCCTTTCGCAGATGTGGGAATGTGCGCGGGCCGGCGGCGGCCGATGTCGGCCCGAAGGGTTTGAGAAGTGGTATGTTTGAAAGTGTTTGGCGTCCCCAGGCAATGCAACAGAGCTGGGAACAGCAGTTCTTCAGGTTGAGATAAATCACAGCGTAGTCATTAGCTGATGCCCTTCCATGTACAAGATCCGTATAGTCACAAGGGCTCATGTGAGTCTATGCCTGCCAGTGACCGAGATGGGCTGCAGCCGCTCTTCAAGATGGTGGTGTTATTCCTGGGAAAAAACAGACATTACTCTTTCTTTTTGTTTTTGTGTCATAGTGATAACTCGACAGCGTGTATACAGTGTTCTACTTCTTCTCCGCCGCTAAATCAAGAACATGAACAAGAACAAGGACAAGTGTTATTATCGATGGACCCTTCAGAGTTTAAAAACATAATCTGAAAGTTTTCCTACATTAATTTCCATCAATTTTTTTAAATACTATATTTACGTTTAAGTCCCATTTATGGTAGGAAATTTGATTTAATGTAATTGCGCTTCTAAACCTTTCGAACTCCTATAATTGTGCCGCGACAGTATTAAAAATTTTTTAATTACTTGAACGACGCAAATTTCCTCTTTTTGCATTTTATACATTTTGAGATGTTCACTTTGATATATATATTCTGAAAATCATTTTAGATTAGAAACGACAGGTACAAGAATTCGCCTTTCAAGTTTATATGAACAAAGTTTCATTTCATTTTATTCGTTCATTTCATTCACCGATATTGCTTACAGCGAGGCCGCCAGGGCATGTTCAAGGGCTTAAAACTATTACCTCAACTAACTCATTCAATGCGCCCGCATCAATAGCTGCGAAAGTGTCGTATAACGTTGCCGGAGGCTACTGATGTGGGGCGTCTTGAATGAGTAAACCCTTCCCGAAACAAAAACAACAACAAAACAACAACAACAACAAAAAACAACAACAAACAAACAAACAAACAAAAACAAACAAACAACAACCAAAAAAACACGTTTAGGGCTTAACGTCTTTTGTCAACCACGAAGGTGATTTCAAAGACGGGGCACCGAGTAGGGTCTGAACAAAACAATTCAAACATGGCAATGTACAGTAAATGAATCTAGGAGTGTGTTATATACACCTCCCCTGGCAGAGCTAGGTATATCCGCACTCGACGACCGCAGAAATGGAAGATGTATTGTTCCGGAGGTGCTCGATCTATTAGCTGGCAATATTGCTGAGGTCTTTGTTTGTTGCCGCTCGCGCTTCGCTTTGAAGAAGGATATGGATTCCTACTCCAGTCCACTGGTTGCAAACCACACGACTTCCGTGACAGGAACATAGGTATACATGGGTAAGAGGAACAGAGGGAAGATGCATAGATCATCATGAACCCCTGCTTCGCAGGGGTTCATGTAAATCTATGCACCTTGAAGATGTAGTAAGTGAAGACAATGAATTTCTCTTCCAGTGTGCGAGATCGAGCAACTGAACGTCTTTCGTATTTCAAACATAGGTGTAAATAGGCCTCAATACACACTATCAGCAAGAGACATAATGCTGCATACGCCCCTGCTACGACAAAGAACTCCTGAAGATCTATGCTTGCGGATGTTTAACGTTTTGTGATGATTTGCGCAGCTTTTTCTGTCCGCCTGGTCCGCTCATTCGGATCCAACACCGAGGGAAAAGGCTTTCAACAAGTTTTCCTTGGCGCGAGACGCAATGGGGCGTGGTATCCGGAGCACTTTCGAGAAAACACGAAAATTTCGGTAGCTAGACGAAGTAGATTACCTGTAAGACCGGTAACTCGTTCATCTTCGATGGTACTTGGTGGCAGTCCTTAGTTTTGTGGTCGTGTTT
Organism: Semisulcospira habei; assembly: GCA_036245525.1. Classification (NCBI taxonomy): domain Eukaryota; kingdom Metazoa; phylum Mollusca; class Gastropoda; family Semisulcospiridae; genus Semisulcospira; species Semisulcospira habei. The sequence goes on along the minus strand of BTPG01000002.1, from coordinate 208,689,991 downwards.
TTTCTTTGGCCGACATTTTCCACGAAAATAAAAGACAGTTTACAAATGAGATCTAGACTTGAACTATCTTTTGTTGAACTTTAACCTCGTCAATGCCGGTGGACGCAGATTTATTGTTATGCAGTCTTCATTAATTCAGGATCCATTTCGAAGCCGATCGGGTGGTGGGAAATGTCAAGGGTTAAACTGTGACACGCGATTGTCGTATTGTACTTAAAGGTTCTCGCAACTCATCACATCCATGGTTTACATTAAAAAAAAATACTATTGAAAAAAATGATAGCTGAAAATCTAGTTTTTAGTTCTTCCTGATTCTGTATTATATATTATTACTGACAACAGGAAATCAGGAGTAAGCCGCGCCCCCCCCCCCCTCCCCCTTTAATACTCCTTCTTTGCGTTGTTGTCGCATAAAACAAGTACGCACGCATACACACACATACGACATCCCCAATGCGCAAAAGGCCATCGGGCCGATGTCGGCCGCCGTTGGCCCGCGCACGGCCGTGCGCGAGCCAACGGCGGCCGATGTGGGCCTGATGGCCTTTGCGCACTGGGTCCACACCCACACCATTATGCACACCAATAACAACGTACTAAGAAATTGTCATCACAGCACGGATTATTTTTCTTTTCCTCCATTTTTTTTAGAGGATACGGTTGTCAAACACACAGAAGAAAAACAACAACAACAAAAACAACAACAACAAACAAACAAAAAACCCCAAAACAAACCAAAGCAAAACAAAAAAAAAAAAAAAAAAAAAAAAACAACCCACCGATACAAATACATTGACAGACCCTATTCCTGCAGCCATGATCCAGCTAGGCGCGTACTGCATAAATCAGCGGGTCAAGCCCCCGATCTTGAGGGCTCACACAACAATGCATAGAAACAACCACTTAGCCTGATTGAACTGCCCAAATAAAAGGAAGACGCCGAAGCGCTGGATGTCATGATCCAGTGAGATGACGGCAGCCCGAGTGGCATTTGCTCACTGGAAACGTCCCTTCTTCGGCCTCTGGATAAAAAAAATAAAATAAAAATAAAAACAAGATGAGGATTTCATCTCAAAGTCTACCGTATTGTTTGGAGCTCAGATGCGTTTATCTTTTAGGAACATTCAGAGTTGTTCATATTTTTAGGCTTATTATGCTGATTCATTTCCCTCCTCTCTAAAGGTGCGGTCTGACGGGAAGTGAAACAGAAGCAAAGCGGCAAACAAAGCAGAGCATCTGCTTCTAAAAGCATCTAAAAATAGTGCGTTTATAACGCTTTGCTTTGTGAGCCGGTCACACGATGAGAAGTTTTGCATAGCAGTCTGCGTGGAAGCAATGCGCAATAAGTTGTAAATCAGTTTACCTCCCGAGCCAGCATCCAGCGCAGTCGGACTCTACAGTACACGCAATGAACGTGTGACTAAACAGACCACCAGCCTGCCGGGCACTACTCAAGTGAAGCCGGCCAACAAGACTGCAAAATGAAAGCCGAAATGGCAAACAACACTCTAATAGAGTGAACAAGATCATCAACTCTATTACAAAAAGCCCAGTAGCTTTTGATTCCGCCATGATCGCCGAAATGATAACAACCTCGTTGTCGTAAAGTCGGCTCTTCTGATTGGCTGGCAATCAAATGCTGCAGCGAAGCAACGCAAAATTTTAGAGCACGCTCAAACACTGAAAGCATCGGCTTTGCTTCACTTCGCGCTTTGCTGCTGTTATGCTTTAGGTCTAGTCACACGAGAAACATCGTCAAAACTGCAATGTTTCGTGTTTTACTGGCTGTTTTGCTTCTGCTTCGCTTCCCGTCAGACCGCACCTTAAGCCAACATCTGATCAACACACACGTCGGCGCACACAAATAAAGACGGACACACGGTGCTTCCCGCCATTAGTACGCTCTGTGGGCTCGTGTAGCGACAGGAATCCATCTCCTTCTACTCTAACCCACCCTCGGACCCACACACACTGGTACACAGAAATAAAGACGGATACACGGCGATTCCCGCCATTCGTAAGCTCTGTGGTCTGGCGTAGCATAGATATTCTGAAGAAGAATAATAGCACGAGCAGCAAAATGACGTCAATTCAAGCTTCACGTCATGGCATCGACGCCGTGTCCATAGTGACGAATCGATTTTATTCGTCACTCATCGCAGTACTAACACTTAACGTATCAGAGGATCAACGTTGCAATTTTCTTGCTGATTTTCGCGCCTAGCGCTTACAGGTCACAATTTTGACAAATCCTACCTGAGGGCCGGGACAAACAGCAGGCTTACGCAAACACTGTTTATGAAAAATCATGCGGGTATTAATGAGAAGATAGTCTTTTTTCGTAAAAGAAAAATTAAAGTTATGTCAGCTGTTTTACAAATGACTCCAAAAAGTGGTGCAGAAAATTGTCTGATTTTCACACCTAGGGCATACAGGTCACAATTGACTTAATTGTACCCAACAGCCGAGACAAACTGTAGGCTTATGTAAACACCGAATACGAAAAATCATGCGATTATTAATGAGAATAGTGTTTTTTTTCGTAAAAAAAGATTCAATTGTTTTAAGATGAACCCATATAATTCGTGAAATTAATCACAACACGTGAAAAAATATATTTAAATAAAAAAAAAAAAATGATCACTCAAAAAGTTCTAGAGAAACAATGCTGGTTCAATATGTGCCTTTTATCTAGTTATACGCCAAATATCTAGTTAAAAATAAGGAAAATTACGGACTCTAGTGTGGATCAACCGTTTTTTGTGAAACGGCCATTTTCTCGCTAATGAGCATCTTAATTAGTCAAAAAGTCGAAAAAAAGCTCTATAGATAATTCTTTTAGGGACAACATTCTAAAATTTCAAGCTTGTCCGTCCTCAAACGCGGGCTCTAGTCGCTGTCACATAAATACAAACACGCGCGCACACACACACACACACACACACACACACACACACACACACACACACACACACACACACACACACACACACACACACACACACACACACACACACACACACACAAACACGCACGCACGCACGCACACACACACACACATGCACGGGGGGGGGGGGGGAGAGGGGGGAGGAGTGGGGAGGGGGTGGTCGGAGGGGGGAGGGGTTGGAGATCATTATAGGGGGGGGGGGAGGTGGGGCGAGGGGAGTGGGTGGTCGGAGGGGGGAGGGGTTGGAGATCATTATAGGGGGGGGGGGGTGGGGGGAGGGGAGTGGGTGGTCGGAGGGGGGAGGGGTTGAGATCATTATAGGAATGTGAGATCTGTTCTGACGAGCGACACGGCAATTGGAAATCAACCCCTTCTCTGCCGAAACAATCTGAGTGAGTATGAGTATAGATTGCTTTGCGTCCCGCAAGCGACAAAGGCCTTCTCAGGACGTGCCTGCGCTAAATGAAGAAAAGAACTGCAAGAAGCGCAGACAAGAGGGAGAATTTCAAAAGAAAGATACAGATGAATGGACCAGAAAGACAGAAATACAAACCCCCAAAAGAGTAGAACCCACCTTGCAGGGGTTAGACAAGGTGACCCTAGGAACTAAAAAGTAGACAACCCCACCAAGGTCCCCTAGGGCAGACCCGGTGGGGGTCGAAACAATCTGAGCTCGATCCAGCTTGCAAGAGGCGTAGATCCTTATGAGCCCCCGCACCTGCGGGGGCTCATAAGGATTTACGCCTCTTGCTGACACCACTTTGTATCTATGTTCCTTGTACGGCTGGGGCTCTGTGGCACGTTGAATGAACACAGGTTTGTAGAAACGCAATCTGCGACCACTGGCAGTGAACGGTTTAAAGTTGACCTCGGTTTCTTGGGACATACACCGCGGAGGTAAATCGACGGCCTATGGCAGGGGCTCATGAGCATCTTCACATGTCTCTTGAAAGCAGGTGCCGCATTACATTCTTTTCTTGGGTGGTATTATGTTTCAAGCTGGAGCAGGGGCTGTCTTGTTGACTGGTCAAGTACCATTACGCCTTATGTGAAGACATGTTTCTGCACCATTTGTGTTTGTTATGTCTTGTCGACAAAGGTAATGAACTTTACAGCAGTTTGGACAGGCAGCAACAGCACATGCGTAATCGCACTTATTTATTCTGTGCAGCCGTTTAACGCGTTTCAAACTATTTTTTAGCTGTTCATCTCGTACTAATAGCACTGCATTTATAGAGCGGAGTGGAGTCGTCATTGTCAGGTTACTTGATATTAAGACGATGTGTGCTGAACTGGATTCTCCTGTGTCTAAATGAACCATAGCTAGACCTGTGTGTAGCGTTTCGTAACCGCTTGTTACAGAAGTGTATCTTTGAAGAGTTACGGTGGTAGTGGGCCTTCAACTGTTCTCGCTTCGATTTTGGGCAAATTTGCAAGGCGAGCCTCGTAAGCTGACTTGTCATGTCGAGACGCATGCAGATCCCTGGCGTTGTGAGCAGTCTCAGTGCCCACATGCCCTACATCTCCCTTCAAATAAAGTAACCCAGTGTACGTATATTGTTACTAAATGCTAGTTCAGTGACAAGAAGACACAACCGTCCAAGGAACATGGGTACAAACTGGTCTCGGCAAGAGACGTAGATCCTCATGAGTCCCTCGCAGTCGCGGGGGCTAATGAGGATCTAAGTCTCTTGCAGGTAGATCATACTCATTCTGGAAGGCGCATGACTTCGCTAAGCTAATCTGGCACTGCCCTTGAATTATCATGGTCGATCCGTCTCCTGCAACTGGTACATAGTCGCTAGTAAATCGGGCTGTAGGGTTAAATGAGTTAATTCGCACGTCAGTTAACCCATAGCGAGGTAGCCCCCTTGCACATTGCCACTAGTAAGCGCCCTCGTTAAAGTCGTAGTTGTGTTCTTTTTTTTTTTTTTTTTTTTGGGGGGGGGGGGGGGGGGGATCAGTCAATATGGGCGACAAATGCTCTAATTAGAAGGTGTCCATTCTTTCTTTCTTTTTTTGTTTGTTATTTTTTGTTTGTTTGTTTCCTTCTGACATCATATTTTCCTTATTTTTATTTTATTTCAAGGATAAATTTTATTTACTCAACTATATTACAGCGGAGCAATTAACACACTAGATATGACAACAGTTTACGTTGTACTCTCAAAAAGGTGATTTGATGGACAGTTTGTTTTAGTTCGTTATAATGGACGCATTTCATTCGCAACATCGGTACAACCACAACTCGTTAACATAGATCAGGTATGTGGCAATGTATAAGCATGCACAGCACATCTACACGAACAGAAGCGTAGACTGAGAGGGCGCCTGTGAGTTCGTGAGCGTGTATGCGTGTGTGTGCGAGTGTGCGTGTGTGTGCGAGTGTGCGTGTGTGTGTGTGTGTGTGTGTGTGTGTGTGTGTGTGTGAGAGAGAGAGAGAGAGAGAGAGAGAGAGAGAGAGAGAGAGAGAGAGAGAGAGAGAGAGAGAGAGAGAGAGAGAGAGAGGTTACAATAAGTTTCACAGTTACTGTAGCGCGAGATGTGAGTCACGTGCAACTATTACGTGAATCTGCGGGAAACGTCATTGTCTCTACCACAGAATAATTTCTTATTCTAAGTTCAGATTAAAACAAAAATATGATATCTATTGTTGTACCATATTTGTACTTGCTAATACACAGCTTAGCTACTAAGGAGACGTAGTTAATAAATGCAATTTCTGCTGCTCCTAACACGTTATCACGGAATCTGTACATTGCATTTTCCTGAACAAAGTTGTTCAACTCTTTTCCAGATTCGAGATATTGAATCACAAAAATAGAAAAAAATGCTCAATAAAGTCATGAGGACAAAAGCTGCAGTATCTATTATTAACGACGCCCATTTTAGACAATAAAATATTGGTTGGGTAAATATTGTGTAGAATTTTCCACTGCAGTTCTCGCAACCTCACTTCCTTTGTTGCTCTATTCACAATACCCCATTGCCATTCACATAATTGGACATCAAAACTTCATCGTCCAGAAATGAAGGGCACAAGGGGGACTGTATTTCTGCTGCACAATTGTTATCCTAAACTCCTTTGCTTCAGTTGGCGTTATACTCTCTGACATGGAGTCAACGTTGTTATTAGGGCATCGCATGTACGAGGTAAGGACACTTTTTACAACGTTGTATACCAGCAGCTTCCCAGGGGAATCTCCAACAGTGCGACAGACATTTTCAAACGACATAATCTCGCCATCTTCCTTCACATCCTCCACTCGATAGACACCTGCGCGGACCCAGTCTTTAAAAAACAGAACGTTAGACTTGTACATTAATAACTTGTTATTCCACAGGACCGTACTGGGCTGGTTTTAAACAGTATCCAACCATGACATTATGACGTCTCTCCGAAGGTCGACTTAATATTTTCAAGCCCTTAACATTTTTTGGAATTGATATTAAATTCAAAGCATATCAAGTCATGACCAAAAACACCTAGCGCATGTTTGGGCATGACAGCATCTCGCGTGGGTTTTATGGCTGTACGCAGCCTCGCTGCCCACTCACAGAGAAAGGAGGCTTGCATATCCCTCATGTTAATCATTTTAATTCCCCCCTCACAATAATCACTGCACACAACTGAACGTTTTACCTTCTCAAAGGCCTTCTTATTCAAATTTTTGTTCTTCCATAAATATCTGAAAAGCAAAGTGTTTATTTCGTCTAGTACATCTGAGGGGATACTGAGCGCTTGTATTGCATATACCATCTGTGAGATAATAAATGTTTTAACAACGCAAGCTTTCCCCCGAATGCTTAATTTCCGCTTTTTCCATTTCGATATTATCGATATTATACTAATCATGTTTTGAATCCTGCCGGTCCAGTTTTCCTCAACCTGTGACGCTGGTCGGTCATTTTTAAACTTGTTTCCAAGAATTTTAACCTTTTTGCTCCAACGGAGTACTCCATATTGTTCATCACAGTTCTTTTTCGAGCCTAGCCACATGGCTTCTGATTTATTCTTATTAAGCTGTAGGCCCGAAAACTTTGAGAAATGATTAACTATGGCAAGAGTGTTTCTTAGGTCATGTTCGTCTTTCAAGAACACGGTTACATCATCAGCGTAGAGAAGAATCTTTAATACCTTCAGTTCGTGGGATCCATCATACGGCATTACAAGTCCCTTTATTTCTTTGCATTGTCGAATTTTAATTGCAAAGAGTTCCATCGCAACGACAAAGGCTAATGGTCAGAACGGACAACCTTGACGGATTCCGCGTGCTACTGGGAAGAACCCTGACAACCAGCCACAGTAATTAACACAACTCTTAGCGTCTGACATAATAACAGATACCCACCGAACGAATTAACGACCAAACCCAATTTTTTTCTAGAGAATATAAAATAAATTCCTTTGATATACTATCATAGGCAGATTCCTAATCGAGCCCCAGCAGTAATCCTGGGGAGTTTATTTGGTTCATGTACTCAACGGTGTCATCAAATAACCGTATAGATGTAGAGATTTAGCGACCTCTGATAAAACCTTTTGATCTTCGTGGACAATATCTCCGACCACGTTGGCCAGTCTGAGAGCAAGACACTTTGCCAAAATTTTATAATCTGTATTTGTTAGGGAGATTGGACGCCAGTTTCTCAAAGTATCTCGACTTAGATTTTCCCCTTTATGTATTAGAGTAATGACTGCTTTGGTCTGTGAAGGAGACAAAGCGCCATTTTCAAAGGCCTTGTTCAAGGAGTCCACCATAAGATCCTTCAGATGGACCCAAAACATTTTCATGAATTCTACTGTAATACCATCACAGCCAGGGGCTGACCCGTTATTTAAATGTTTCAAACCAATGGAGGCTTTATCTACTGTTATTAAACCTTCACATGACTCACTATCAAGGGATGAAAGTTTTGGAATTGCAGTGTCACTTATGAAATCATCCGCCAAGCGACTCATGCGGGACTGGTCTGTGCGAGATGCATACAGTGATGTAAAGTGTTTCATCTGTTCCTCCAGTATCTTGTTTTGATCTGTAACTACTGACCCATCATCCAGCGTTAATTTATCCATTACTTTGGAATTCGCTCGAGCTTTTTCTAAATTCAAAAAATACTTCGTATTTTTTTCGCCTTCTTCTATCCACTTTACTCGAGCACGGACTCGAGCGCTATTTGCAGCGTGCTGTTCAAAGATTTCAAGTTCAATCTTTGTTTTCTGACGTAGTTGCTGAATATCAATGTTACTGGGATTGTTGGCAAGTGCTATATCAAAAGTATTTAGTCTTCTTTGTAAATCCTCTAACCTTTTGCTTTCCTTTCGTTTTTTAATTTGGCAAAAGTTTATACTGAGTTCACGTATTTGAATTTTTAATAACTTCCATTTTATCTGACTATCCGTTTCATCTGTCGTAGCCTTAAAATTAGAGATTAATGCATTCATCATTTTGACGTACTGCTCATCTTTTAGAAGGCTGTTATTATATTTCCAGTAGCATGGGCCTCTAGTAACATTAGATATACAGTACTTTAAAGTGACACATCTATGGTCAGAGAAAGACACCGACTCATGCTCACAGGAGAGAATTCTGTCAAACACTTCATCGTAAGAAAGCGCTTAGTCTAACTGTCTAGCTTGAGTGGGGTTATTTCTAGACCATGTAAACTCCGTCCGCTGTGGGTTCAGTAATCTCCATGTGTCGTTCAAATCACTGCCGGGTTAATCAGAAAGTCATTAAAAGAGGAAACGTTCTTCACTGAGTGCTTGTCTCCACTAATTACGTCTTTATTGTTGTCTAGTACACAATTAAAGTCTCCACACACCAAGACAGACGATATAGGATAATAATTCAAATGTTGTACCAGCTGCTCAAAGAAAGGAGCCTTTTTCCCTGAAGCCGGGGCATATACGTTGTGTATCATAAGTATGGTGTCGTCAATAGACACTTCCAGAGACAGTATTCTGTCCGAGTGATGTACGAGTTTTGTATCGTATATAAAATCTCTTCGCATCAAGATAACCTGACCCATTGAATGACTGCTAACACAACAACAGAACAATTGACCACCCCATTCATTCTGACGTCGTCAGTAATATACGTTTCTTGTAAACATGCAATATCCACTTTTTTTCTGTCTAAGAAATCGAAACACTACATTTCGTTTTCGCTTATTTCTAATTCCTCTTACGTTGAGCGTTACAACATTAATATTTGATATAGCATCAATAAAGGACCTAACAATGTTTATTTATTAATCTATTCATAATGATAATACTTTGAATCGCATCTCAGTCTCATAGTCCAGGGACGGATGCGAGGTCCGGACCGGGAAAGAACCACATAGTCGACCAATTTTGTTAGGTCAGGCCCTGTGGAAGAGACACGGAGTCGGACTCTGAAGTTTCAGTGGTTCCAGTCTCCCGACCGTCCTTTGTTGGCAGTAGAGTGCGTGCGTTTTTACCTGGGGATTGAGGAGGGGAATTAGATTCCGACCTCAGTCTTTTGTTAGGTGTTTCCGATCGTTGGACAAGACTAGTAAGCTTCGTTTGTTTTCCTTTCTTCTCGTGGCGACCTCTTTCCAACAGCTGGCGACCTTTCTGTACACGCTGACCCACATCAGCGCTGTCACCAGAAGCAGACGAAGCGGGCGGCACGGGATCGGTTTTTGGGTCAGAGTCTGTTGGTGTCACGGCAGGGAATGTCACAATAACGTCGGCAATGTCCGTGACAGTTACTGGGTCAGCTGTGTTTCCCTCGGTTGTCAGTTGAACACACCTGCCCTCTTTTTCTCTGTGTCCACCCTGTCTGCACCCACGACACACCACCTGATTAACGCATTCATGAGTGTAGTGTCCTGTCTGCAGGCAGTTGGAACACTTCTGCTCGCGCGTTTTCTTCATTTCCTTGTAGAATATAGAAATTCTGAAGGGGCTCATCTGAAAACTACGCTCTAGTGGAACCGTCGGGATCTCAATGTAAACAAACCGACGGCCGGTCAGAAAACGGGTCAGCTTACCATCAGTGTTCACGGGCACGCTCATATGTGATAGAAGAGCGCCTGACACATCCGAGGCGGTCTGCCGAAGAGGGTAATAACCTCTTCCGTCACTGCTACGCTGATGGGTATGTCCTGTATGTAAAGCCGTGTAGTCGGTGTTTCGGAGCGAGATTCCCGCAGAATGTAAGGGTTCTTGTCGTGTAGACAGAGAGATCGCCCACCTATCTCCATTCCATTTACCAATAAAGTTGTCCTGGCCTCTCTATTCAGAGGATATATTCGCCATAGCCCGCGGATACGCTGAGCTCCAGCAATTGTTTCTCTGCCAGAGACACTTACGGCCGCCAAACACACCTCCAGTACACTGGCGTCTCCCGGTATGTCGCTCGCCTTTACAAACACGGGCTCAACGTGCATAGCTGAGGTCGCCATATTGCACCGACCGGCCGGTCCACTCACCACAGCACTCGAAATCCTCCGTCCGTCCTCTGCTCCAACAGGAGCTAGCACAAGAGAGAGAACTTGACAGGAACTTCTTCTTGTGGCTACAATGACTCTCCTAACTTTTTGAGTCAGTACAGTCCTATTAAACTAGAAAAAAAAAAAAAAAAAAAACAAGCAAAAAAGAGCACCACAAAACAAGCTGTGTATGGTCTCGACCAGGGCCGGTAACTCGCCTTAAAGTCGTAGTTAACTCATTACGTTTGGAAGACGAAATTATTAAAGTTTGTAGATATCCTCTGAGGCCTATGTCACAGATCTGGAGACAGATCGACCATGATAGTTCAAGGGTGCTGTCAGAATAGCTTGGCACCTATAGGCGACACGCTTTTCTGACACCCCCCTTTAGCTACCATGTTTGATCTACTTCCTGTCATATCATGGTTTTGGTCACGGACTACAGTGCCGTTTCCGTACTGTCCAGTCTCTTAGCCTTAGTCAGTCCCAATCATCCCTTAATTTTTCAATTCCCTAAAAAACACTACCGTCCACCAGCTGCACATTTGCCATGCACAAAATAAAAAACAACAACAAAAAACAGCACATCACCCGTCTCATTTCTTGGCTATAAAACTGGTTCCTTGCCAACCCCACACCCAAGCACAGCTGAAATCAGCGTGCTCCTCAAATCACTACGTCAACGGCAACTCAACATACGCCCACAATTCTCCATTGGATAAGCTCAGGATGGTATGAATCAAAGCACCAAACATGTCTCCTCTCAGCTAACTGGACATTTCCAGCAAATTTCAAAATTCAGCCCTACTACAAATTTTTAAACCAGGCAAAAATTATTAAAAAAAAACACCGGTCCTTGCACTGCCTGAACTGGCCAAATTTGATTATGTAATATGACCTGAAAGAGGAACTCTCCCACCTGAACACCATTCAATCTGCCATCAGTGCAACTCTTAGACACTAGCTAAGTCAAATCCAAAGTGACACCATTGAATGTTGCTGCATCTTTAAGTTATGACCCATTGTGTGAAGCGCGTTGTTGTGGCGTTCACTATGCTGTTGATGTTTTGTATCATGCATATCTGATGCCACGAGAAACAGACTAGATATGGTCAGAATGCCTCCAAAATTGTCATGTACATCAAGTAACATATCTGATTTTCAGAAATGTTGCATTTGAGGCACAGGCACATGAAAGTTTATTTTTTCATATTTTTCCATTACCCACCCCACTACTATTTCTGTTTTTCCAAGTTTACACACACATGCAATACAGTCAAACTGACTTCTGGTGTGCTGGACAACTGAAAAAAGTTACCATGACACTGGCATTGATGAAAAATGAGCTTTCAGACCCAAGGCCATTTCCTTGTGTATCTCAGGGCAGCCAAAAGGACAACGCCCAGGCATCCTCATTGACCCTGTTATCTGGTGACAGCAAGCAGGAAGAGGCCTGTAACCAGCTGCCATGCCCTATATGCTGCATGCAATCTTTTCCTCAGGCAAAGGGGTCATGAAACAGCTCTGCACTTTAAACATTTAAGTCTACTGAGCTATCCCACAGACAAAAGACTACACAAAACAGCCAAGACTATGCTACGCGGGACACACCGCATACCCAAACAAGTGTCTGGAGTGCTTATTTAGGAGGTAGCAGAGAAAAATGGTTATGTACAGTTCATTTTTATATAAAACACACTTGTCAGAGTCTTAAAACACCTCAACTCATGTTACAAATGCAGTAGGCATGTGTGTGCCAAACTTGTGAACACTCCTGTAAAAGCCTGTACTGGTGGCTGCAACTGCTGTTCCCATAACAATGCACTCAAATGAGCTTTACGCAGTGTAAAAATGCTTATGTTTGGCTCAGAATAGACACCAGAGACATCTCTCATGACAATTACAGCAGAATGACACCTCAGATGCAGCCAGTGTAGCAGGATCATGCAAAATAACACTTCTGCATGTCACATTATTTTGGCGGCTTATTTCACTTTGAGGTCAGCTGTCTGATGAAATGCACATGCTGACACTGTTTCATTATAGTTTTCATCTTAACCTTTGACCTCACCTCCAATCCACCCGCCATCCCACCCCACCCTACTCCACCCACCCCACAACTTCAATAACTGAAAGATTGCATTTTTTTAACGCATTTATCAAACTGAACGCCCCAAACCCCACCCGTTTCAAGGTCAAGGTCAAAGGTCACAGCTCAGGGTCAAAGGTCAGACTCATGACTACCTGTAAGACAAGAAATAAATGAACAAACACACTAAACATAGCTCCCAGTGCAGGTAAACAGGGTGTTGCGATGCAAAACATGCAAAAACGCCTATAAAACTGCAAACGCAGCGATTTCTTTGCAAAATTTTAAATTTTTCATGATTTTTTTTCAGTTTTTCAACTGCAAAAGTCCAAACTCAATGATATGGTTACATTAAACCAGTTTCCGGTCTATGTCACATATGGCATGTAGTGACCTGACAGGTCACGGACTACAGTGCCGTTTCCGTACTGTCCAGTCTCTTAGTCTTAGTCAGTCCCAGTCATCCCCTAATTTTTCAATTCCCTAAAAAAAACACCGCCGCCCACCAGCTGCACATTTGCCATGCACACAATACAAAAACAAAAACAAAAACAAAACAAAAAACCCCAGCACATCACCCGTCTCATTTCTTGGCTATGAAACTGGTTCCTTACCAACCCCACACCCAAGTACAGCTGAAATCAGCGTGCTCCTCAAATCACTACGTCAACGGCAACTCCACATAGGCCCACAATTCTCCATTGGATAAGCTCAGGATGGTATGAATCAAAGCACCAAACATGTCTCCTCTCAGCTAACCGGACATTTCCAGCAAATTCCAAAATTCAGCCCTACTACAAATTTTTTTAACCAGGCAAAAATTATTTAAAAAAACACCGGTCCTTGCACTGCCTCAACTGGCGAAATTTGACTATGTAATATGACCTTTTGGGGTGAACACCCGGCTGAGTGACTCAAACTTTGGAGGGGGTGTGTTCGGTAGTGGGGTGGGGGTGGGGGTGGGAGGGGCTGGGGGTGTTGGGGGGGATGGGTGGGTGGGTGGGGGAGTAAATTAGACGTCTTCTTGTTATAAAGAGACATGATTCTTGTGAGACCCTAGGGCGGCGTGGTGCCTATGATCTCCACAAGAACACACTGGTTGTCTCCTTCGCACGGTTCGCTACCGCTGATCAGCCGCGGCGGAGGATCATGCAAGGGAGACAACCAGTGTGCCCCGAACATCGCCCCTTGCAGACGGAGGGCACCGTCTGAGTCCACTGTGATCCTCCTGATTGATCTCAGTGCCGTTTCTAACCTACTTCTGAATCACACAGATGATCTCGCGATAACCTTTTATAACTTCATAAAACTTTCCAGCTGACATTGCACAACCCTCCTTTCATACCATTTCACTCGACTTTTCTATGAAACTGATGCCACCCCAGACTGAATACCTGTCAGCATCCTACAGTGGAGGAGGAGCTCCGACGTATATATTTATAGATACGCGGGGAGGAACGTGAGGGGTGCGGGATGACAACTTGTAATCCATGCCTGTCAGTGCAGATTTGCCGCGGTCCCTGTCAATGTTGCCTGGCGGCCACTGGGTTAACTGTAGCACCATTTTTGTTCTTTCCTGACAAGGAAGGGATTGATACTCTGTGCCGCTGTTAACCACTTCAATACTAGTGACCGTAAGTTTGTGCCTGCAATCGTTCTGTGGTTCAACGTCGACGATCTCCTTTCTTTAAATGAACATGGTTACACGATGGGTCGAGTAAGAAGCATATCCTCATGAGCCCTCGCAACTGCGGGGGCACATGAGGATCTGTGCTTCTTGCAACTGGGCTGTGCACACTTTTTCTCGACAATGAAGGGGGCTATATGGTCCTTCCAGTCTCAGGACAGAATCTTCAGATCCACACAGATATCTTGTCCGCAAATGACACTCTGTATCTTATACCATAGTGGTCATCTAAGAGTCTCTGGACCTAATCTACCAGACTGAACAAGTTGCCGGGGTGCAATGAAGCTCTATCGCCTGAAGTGGTCTTCTCAGAATCTGAGATGTCAATTTACCTAAACTAACACCGCGGTTGGAGCCAGTCTGTGACCCAAAGTAGCGAGTCACTGGGTTATGTCTTCACGACCTCCTCGGTCTGATAAGCAGTGACTGATTCCTAGTCAGCATGAGGCACAGATTCTCATGAGCCCCATGCAAATGCAGGGGCTAATGAGAATCTGTACCTCATGCAGGTGGTAGGAGAGTTGTGAGACGGAACATCACCGTCCTTGCTCTTAGAGTCTGCAAGACCTCTACGTGGAAAATTTGTGTTCATTGAAGCGTGAGCACTTCCCGCTTCCCGCTAGACGGCAGCACGGTACTCAGGACGTCAGCGGGTCGGTGCGCACGTCTTCTCGACGAAGTCCATATAGGTATTCTTCCCCTGTCAACGGGGTTGCCGTGACTCCGATATCGGCGATAACTCAGCAAATAAGGTACACTTCGACAGACAGGCACAGCTCAGGCTCAGTATTATACGCTCTAAACATGCCGCGGACTCTGATGTAACACGCTTGTAAGTATAGGCTGTTTGGCACTCACGGGGATGCCGGGTGAGCAAAAGGTCCTCAGGCCAACGTCGGTTTCATCTGGCCCGCACACACTGCCATTCTCTGCCCGAAAAAAAACCCCACCACGATTCAAATGCAAGAGACAAAGATCCTCATCACCCCCTCCCGCTCCAATGTTGCGGGGGTTCGTGAGGGTCAATGTCTTTCGCTGAAACCACTTTGTATCCACGTTCCTTTGACGGTTGGGTATCCGTGACGTTGAATTTCGAGGAAAAAAACAAACAAACACCCCCCCAAAAAAAAACAAAAAAAAAAAACAAAAAAACCCCCAAACAAACAAACAAACCCCCCCCCCCAAAAAAAACAAACAAACAAACAAAAAAAAAACAACAACCAAAAAAACAAACAAACAAACAAACAAACAAACAAAACACACACACACACACACACACACACACACACACACACACACACACACACACACAAAAACAAACAAACAAACAAACAACCCACCACAGTCTGCGTCTACTGGCAGTGAAGGGGTTAAATAAACGACGAAGAAGGAATCAAACGTGCGCCGGTTTGTGGTTTCAGACCTCTTGGCTTTCAGTCATAGTGTTCATAATCACGGACCATGAGAATAAAACCAGCTTGCCCTGGCCCCGACAGGCCGATCCTGGGACACGTTGTGCTGGATGTACAAGACGACACGCAACGGAAGACAGGGCAGTTAAAGCCGTACGCTGAACCCCTTCACCGCCGAAGTGAACGCAATGCTGCTGCAAGAGACATAGATCCTCATGAGCCCCCGCAGTTGCGGGGGCGCTTGAGGATCTATGTCTCTTGCTCAGACAACTTGTTTCCACGTTAATTGGACCGTTGCGGCTTTTGGTGGGTCAAAAAGTTCAGAAGCAAGCCGTATGCGTTTAGAGGCAGGGAAGGGCTTAACCAGGAATAATAGTCAATATTTGAGGTCGATTGTGGTCAGCACGAGACATAGATTCACATGTACCCTGCTGACACAGGGGCACATGTAAATCTATGTCTTGTGCAGATGGATGGCGAACTAGATGAAGAGATGGTTGCTGACATGGTTGCTTTGTGGTGTAATTGCGAAAATTCAAGTCATCATCATTAGACTGCCGATGTGAAGTGAGAACCCAGCGACCTTCTATGTGAGCTTCGCATAGATGTAATCTGATGTAGCCAATGACAAGGATAAACTTAGGCCTACTGCCGTTTACAGACATCAGCCGTCTTTATGGGATTCAAAATGAAAGCCCAAAGATCTGTTTTAGGATTTGAATGAACCATTTCCATTTGTGTTTTATCACACAATTACAGAAAATACTGAAATTTCCTACCATGCGATTTTTGTTTGTCGGTAAAATCAATATCTGTAGCTATCTAGTTGAGACAAATGAGGCGTTCTGGAACGTAATACGGAGCATAAAACTATGTTTTTATGCGACGACTATCACATTTAAATTAATAATAATAATATAATAAAAGTAATGATGATGATGATGAAGATGATGATGATATTATTATTATTATTATGTGAGGTATTTCTTAAAACAACAACAAAAACATCATCATCATCATCATCATCATCACCATTAACAACAACAACAACAACAACAACAACAACAACAACAACAACAACAACAACAACAACAACAACAACAACAACGAACAAACAATTTATCGCTTGTTTGTAACTAAAATACAAATGTAGATGTAATTTCTAGAGATAAGTTGGCATTTATTTTGGTATACAAGTGTTTTGTTTCATATCTTCATTTTTGTTTTCTTCTTCCCAGTTTTGAACTTTTCACAGACACGCTAAACACAAAATTGAAAGAATTTTGTTGTTTGTCAATCAAGCGAGCGAATAAAGCGGATTAAGTGTCAAACACAACGCGAAAGATGCACAATTCATTTTTTGAAACTCAAAGTGCATCTTTTCCTATTTTATCATGTTGCTGGTTGTCGCGAAAGAAGAAAAACAAAAGGAAGAGTGGGGAAAATTCTTGTCAGACTCTCCTCTCATTCTATTTGCTGGCATTTTTAGCCGGAAATTGCTGTAGGTGTTTTTGTGCACAAAGGAGCGAGACACACAGCAATCCATTGGAACGCGTTTGGCATGGTAATGGTTCTATCAGCAAGCCTTGGTTCACGGTCCTATCACCGGAAAGTCCCCACTGCGAGCAGCGTAGATCCTCATGAGCCCCAACAGCGAAGTGGGTGACGAGTAACCCTTTAACCCCTTCCCTGCATTAGGTTTTGTTTCTTAAATCTGTGTTCCTTCAACGACCAAAAGCCACGACAGTCAAAGGAACATGCTTAAAATTGATCCCAGCAAGAGGCATAGATCCTCATGAGCCCCCCGGATCTGCGGGGGCTCATGACGATCCATGCCTATTGCAGATCATAGGTGATGTTCAATTTTCCTCGGCAGTGAAGGGGTTAAGAAAACAGGTTCATTGGAACAGGCATATAGACGTTCATGCGCACCAAGTAGACCTCACGGTCTCGTGGACAGTCTCGTGTCCCAGCGAGCAAAAGACCCTCGGTCCGACGTCGGCAATAGCGGGCCCGCGCACAAGCCGTGCGCGGGCCCACTGCGGCCGACGTCG
This sequence comes from Semisulcospira habei, assembly GCA_036245525.1. Classification (NCBI taxonomy): domain Eukaryota; kingdom Metazoa; phylum Mollusca; class Gastropoda; family Semisulcospiridae; genus Semisulcospira; species Semisulcospira habei. The sequence continues at coordinate 208,672,341 of BTPG01000002.1, read as the reverse complement.
GACCGAGTTTTTTTTTGTATACCAGGGTTGTTTTTTTTTGCAACTAAGGTACATGTATGTCTTTCCAGAAATACAAGAAGGAGGGTGCCGGTGGGGAATGTAACCCGCATTCACTGCTCACTAAATCCGAGCACCACCCAACTGCTAGAGATATCTTTAGATTCACATTTAAATGCGGCATGCCTCGCACGCTAGCTTTGATTTGCGCGCGTATCTGTGTCACGTCTCAAATGTTTATTTCCTTTTGCCGCGTAAAGTGTCCGCGCACGGCACGTCTTTCATGCTAAATTTATCCGCAACGTATCTGTCTGTGCCAAGTGAAGTGAAAACCAGAATGACTGACCAAGTGTTTATATCTGGGTTTCTTTTTTTGTTTTTTTTTTGCTTGTTTTTTTCGGGGGACAGGAGGCCATAATTTATACGTTCTGCTTGCGGCTTTCTCAGGGTCGACTGCAAACTCCCGAGACGTAACATTTCTAGTCTCCGACGCACTACAACAGGAGATGGATCGACCATGATGATTCAAGGGTAGTGCCAGATTAGCTTGGCGCCGTCAGGCGCCAAGCTAATCTGGCACTGCCCTTGAATTATCATGGTCCATCCATCTCCTGCAGCTGGTACATAGTCGTTCTGTGACACGACTGAGCGATTCTTAACCCCTTCCCTGCCACTGCACGTACATTTGGTTTCTGAAATAGTTGTTCACTCAGGGGCCAAAAGCCAAAACCGTCCGAGAAACCTGGATGCAAATTGGTCTCATCAAGAGGCATAGATCCTCATGAGCCCCCGCAGTCGCTGGGGCTCATGAGGATATATGTCTCTTGCAGTTGGATTGTGTTCAATTTTTTCAGCAGTAAAGGGGTTAATGGGTCAAAAAAAAAATTCTTTGACCATCAGAACACTGTCCTCTTAACCCTCTGGCTGTCGGTACAGCTTTATCGAGACAAAAAGCGCTACCGACAGCCAAAAGGGTTAACTTAATCGATATAATAAAGTGGAGTTTACGTTTATGTATGTAGTTTGCGAATGAATAGCGGCTCATTGCTTTTTGTGCATTTCGCTGTTGGAATGCTACTCAGTGCGTGATTACCTGACTTGATGCGGCGGAGCAACGCCTCTGAAGAGGCGGGCAGCTAACAAGGCGTCATAAGTAATTTACCTCCCCTTCCACATATCACTTCGGGGGGAACTTTTTTTCCCCCTCCAGGAAGCCAGGAAAACAATCTTTCGGAATACACCAGTGTGTGAAATAAGTGTGACTAAAATAGTTTATGGGTAGTGCCAGAATAGCTTGGCGGCCTTGAACTAAAGCCATTGGTCTATATCCTTATCTGTAAGTACTATAATGTAGCGTGCATATGGCAGTGTACAAATTTGAAGCTTTTAGCCTCAGTATGATCTGGGTTAAGGATGTAGGTTTGGTGTCTTCTTCTCTATCGAAAATAATCAGCAGCTCATTTATAGTCTGTCATGCAGTTTGGGAGGGATGGGGGGGGGGGGTGGGGGTTTGTGGGGGAAATTCAAACCAAATTATCCGGCCCCCCCCCCCCCCCCCCCCTTCAAAGTTGTTTTGTGCTTTTGTTTTCATGGGGGGTGGGGTGGGGTTGGTGGGTGTGGGGGGTTCTTCCCCCCCCCCCCCCCACCCCAGGACAAACTTTCTTTAAAATGCTATATCAAAGGATAAGGTGATAAGGTTAACTCATTCGCGTTCAGCCGCATCCGGATGCGCAGCATACGCCGCGCATCCGGATGCGGCTGGCCGCGAATAAGTTAAAGATGTTCTCAGTTTTAGCCACTGGAAAGCGAGGTCTGGTGCCCCCCTCCCCTCCCCCCACCCTTATAAACTGTTCTACCACTGGAAAGCAAGATCTGGCGTCGGGAGACCCTTTGTGTCAGATTGAAGGTCCCACACAAAAAGCTAAAGCTCCCTCCATCTTCCGGTAGCTGTTCCTCCCCTGGTGTGTGTGTGTGTGTGTGTGTGTGTGTGTGTGTGTGTGTGTGTGTGTGTGTGTGTGTGTTATTTAAGTTAAATTTATTTGAAAATCAAATTCCACAGGGTATTTTCTGTGTGCCCTCTGTTGCATAATAAAAGGACAGGGGATACTGTTTGTTTTTCAAACGCTGATTAATATCCCTTGGTGTGTACACAGTTGCATAAACCACAGACCAGTGTGTGTCAGTTATATACATCACTGAGCATATAAATGTAAAAACCGGACCTTGGAAATGAAAGAGGAAGGCTCTGGCTGTTTTACAGCTCCTTGATGCGATTAAATCTAACACACATATTTTTGAATCTTTTTTTGTAATAGTGATAAACAATCAAACATTGGCAAGAAATTCAAAACAAAATATCCCCCGCCCCACCCTCCCCCCTTGCAAAGTTGTTTTGTGCTTTTTTTTTGTTGTGGTTAACCCCTTCACTGCCTGGGAAATACTAACACCACCCAACTGCAAGGAGCCAAAGAACCTCATGAGCCCTCGTAGATGCAGGGGGTAGGGGGTGGGGCTAATGATGTTCTTTGACTTCTGGGGGGTGGGGGGGGGGTGGCTCATGATGTTCTATAGCTTAATGCATCTGGGTGGTGTTTGCATCCTTGGGGTGGTGGTGGGGGGCGGGGCCTTATGAGGTTCTTTGGCTTCTTTGCAGTGGGGGCGGGGGGGCCTTGTGAGGGTCTAATGGCAGCCTTTGCAAAGCGCGCTGGACAATGCACCGCAGTTGGGTGGTGTTTACATCTGCGGGGGCTAATGAGGTTCTTTGGCTTCTTGCCGTTGGTGGTGTTTACATCTGTAAAGGGCTCATGAGGTTTTTTGGCTTAATGCAGCTGGATGGTGTTTGCATCCTTGGGGGTGGGGTAGGGGGCTGATGAGCTTCTTTGGCTTCTTTGCAGGTGGGTGATGTTTGCATCCTGTGGGATGGGTGGGTGGGGGAGGGGGGGGGTGGAGGAGGGGAAATTGGGGGTGGGGGGAGGGGGGAGGAGGGGGTGGTGGAGGGGAAATTGGGGATGGGGGGGGGGTGAGGGGGTGGAGGAGGGGAAATTGGGGGGGGGAGGGGGGGAGGTCTGGGGGCTCACGAGGTTCTTTGGCTTTTATGCAGCTGGGTGGTCTTTGCATCCTGTTGAGGGGGATGAAGGGAGGGGGGGGGGGGGTGTCGGGGTCTCATGAGGTTCTTTGGTTTCTTTGCAGCTGGGTGGTCTTTGTACGTGTGGGGGCTCATGACGTTCTTTATATTCTCGCAGTTGGGTGGTGTTTTCATCTATACAGCGGCTCATGAAGTTCTTGCCCTCTTACTCACGTCATTCTATCCGTGTTCCTCGGATGAGTAGGGTTAATCGGCGTTGCATTTGCCATGGCTTCAAAGACATAACGATAACAACTTAATAACTAACAATTTTTGTATTTTTGAGAAAAACGATTAAAAAAACAACAACAACCGTTTACATGTGTGTCAAAATATGGGATCACAAGGCGGTTATGAGCATTTCCTGTTGAGCTGCAGGTTACAGATTTCGTCGGAGCAAAACAAATGAAGCAACCAAAATAAGATTTCGCGCCACAATGTCACTTACGACGTTTGCATGCAAATACCATCGATAATTTGTGTTTACTGGCAGTAGAGGGCTTAACGCTTTGGTAGGAATCACCTCGACCAAAAGCGCTACCGACAGCCGAAGGGTTAAGGAAGGAAGGCTGGGCAGGCCAATTAGCACTTGACTGGCAGCGGGCTGGCCTTTTTGTGCATAATCAGACACTCTGTATTTTGACATTTGCTACCGGCATGCACACGCTGGGGAAATAGCAGGGGACCCGACAATTACAGGCTGAGGTCGACACCACGATCACTTCCTCCGTCTGAGCAGTGCACATGCAATACGTGATTAATTGATTGTTTTGACGATTCATTGATTGTTATGGTTCTACGTCGTGTCAGAAGAAACCTCAAAACTAGCAATACATGTAATATTACTACTACTACTACTACTACTACTACTACTACTACTGCTGCTGCTGCTGCTGCGGCATCTACTGCTGCTGATACTACTACTACTACTACTACTGCTGCTGCTGCTGATACTACTACTATTACTACAACTACTGCTGCTGCTACTGCTACTACTACTACTGCTACTGCTGCTGATACTACTACTATTACTACAACTACTGCTGCTGTTACTGCTGCTGATACTACTACTACTGCTACTGCTGCTGATACTACTACTATTACTACAACTACTGCTGCTGCTACTGCTGCTGATACTACTACTACTACTACTACTGCTGCTGCGGCTGCTACTGCTTCGGATACCGCTACTACTACTACTACTACTACTTCTACCGCTGCTGCCCCTGCTGCTGCTGCTGCTACTACTGCTACTACTAAAAATAACAATAAGAATAATGCAGGTACAAAATACCAATAATGATGATTACGCCAATAGTAACACGTACAAAAATAGCATTAATAATCCAGTCCAATCCAATCCAATCCAGTCCAATCCATTCCATTCCAATCCAATCCAAACCAAACCAAACCAAACCAAACCAAACTAAAGCAAAAATCAAATCAAATCAAATCAAATCAAATCAAATCGAATCCCTTCCCTTCACTGGCTTCCATAGAAAGACGAGAAAGAAGTTGGCCTCTCCTGTGCCTTAAAAAAAGCCCAACCCAACAATTAAATACATAACGATAATGATACTTCTCATTAATACCTGCGCGTGCATTTTTAATGATCGATTCAAAGCGACGTTAGCTGAGCCCAACTTCAGCGCCCAAACCCAAGGCCCAAAATCATAGAACAACACAAGAAACGAAAGTAGAAGAAAGATCATCGGGCCTACCGACCTTTTGCTTACTGGGTAGGCCCTATATCTTTGTGTTGTTCTATGATTTTGGACCTTGGGTTTGGGCGCTGAAGTTGGGCTCAGCCAACGTCGCTTTGAGAGAGAGGAAGGCGGGCCGTAACGTGATATCCCCTCAGACCCATCTTTTCCAGGTAGCATATCAAGAATAGCTTAGTCTGGATGTGCTGCCTGGAAATGTTGGTTGTTTCCCCATGTTGATAGGCTGTGTGTGTGTGTGTGTGTGTGTGTGTGTGTGTGTGTGTGTGTGAATGCGCCTACATGGTGCGAGCAGATGTTTATTTAAAGAGTGAGTGCGTTCTAATTTTTCTCCTTTTTAATATTTTTTTGTGTGTGCTGTAAAGCGCTCCGAGCTTGCTGTTCGTGGGGAAGGGCGCTATATAAAAACTATGTATTATTATTATTATTATTAGCTCTCAACACCACTGATGTGGTGGTTTTATCATGTGCTTTTTCATAGCAAGCCAAATAAATTATATACACCACCAGCAAGACGTCTCTGAGCCCACTGTTGGCCGTCGTGGGCTCAGAGATGTCTTGCTGGTGGTGTATATAATTTATTTGGTTTGCTATGAAAAAGCACATGATAAAACCACCACATGGTGTTGAGAGCTGAGGGGATATCACGTTGCCGCGGCCGCCTTCCTCTCTCTTGTCATACACTGAGCTAGGGAAAGGAAAATTTGGCTTAACTCATTCTACCCCAACACCGAAGTCCCAGAATTTTGCCGTTGTCCTCTGAAGACTGCATTGCACTGCAGGACACAGATTGACCATGATAGTTCAAGGGTGATGCCAGAATAGCTTGGCGCCCATAGGCGCCAAGCTATTCTGGCATCACCCTTGAACTATCATGGTCGATCCTTATCTTCCTGTGGTGTGTCTGGGATAGAATGAGTTAAACAACCGCTTCCCAGTAGACGAAAGATCATCGGGCCGAGGTCGGCGGCAGTGGCCGGACCCGCGCACGGCCGTGCTGGGACCCATTGCAGCCGATATCGGCCCGAGGGTCTTTATCTCCTTGGTTTAGAACTCATTTTTCAAGCCACATTATTGCGTATTTTGGCCCACAGCCCGAGGCTTAAATGAACTGTTATTTTGACATGTATTTCACTCTTTTTCCTCTCGATATTTCACTTCTTCTGAATCCGGTTTCCCATAAGAAAAATACAAGAATGAAAAAGGTCCGTTGGCGTAAGAAAATATTGCTCTTGAAGACTGTAAATATTACGGAGATGTATTCGCGGTCGGTTCACGTTGGTTTGTCTGCTATCGTTGTCAGAATCTTTTTTTTCAGGCATCGTGTCGGATTTGGGGTTTTCTCGTCTGCTACGTCTGGCAGTGATTCTTGTGCGTGTGTTGTAAGGTGTAATCTCGGCTGATAGTCGGGTATTTAGCGTTATGTGATATGCACGTCTCTTCCTGTGGAGTTATCACATTCGAGACGAACCGCATACGATATGCGGCGAAGGGACGCCCGGCATCCGCATGCGGTACGTGCGGTAGGGCTCAAATGATTAACTTACCCAAGCCGCCCCGCATCCAAAGCTGCGAAAGTGTCGTATAGTGTTGCCTGAAGCAACGCTATTCGACACTTTTGCAGCTATTGATGCGGGGCTGCTTGATGATGGTAATAATAATAATAATAATAATAATAATAATAATTAATAATAATAATAATAATAATAATAATAATAATAATAATAATAATAATAATAATAATAATAAATCAGGTAAAGGCAAATAATAATGATTACATTAGATAGTTATTTGGGTTTAACGTCGAGCAGGCCATCTCACGGCGGAATAATGATTACAGCAATGTTACAACTACATTCACTAATACTGATGATGATGATGATGATGATGATGATAATAATAATAATAATAAATCAGGTAAATGCAAAATAAAATGATTACAGCAATGTTACAACTACAGTAATAGCACTAATAATCAAATCAAATCAAATCAAATCAAATCAAATCAAATCAAATCAAATTGCCGCCCGGCAACGCCGTACGACAACGCTGCCATTGATAGCGGGCAAAGCGGCAAGCCAACGCTTGGAGCAGATATTAAATTTTGATCAGGTTTGCCAACATGACAGCGACATCACATGCACAGCACAGACTGCAAATAAAATTGTCCCAAATATTGCAGGGGTGGAGCATTGAGTGTGGGGTGTTGGTGTCAGGAGGGGGACATTCCCTGGGGCTAGCAGCACAGGGATTGTGTCTTTGCCGCTAGCTTTGGGGGTTTCTCCTTTTTTTTCTTCTTCTTTTTCTTGAACGACTGGAAACAAACCCTGACTGGGGTTAACTCATTCTACCCCAACACCGAAATCCTTAAATTTTGCCGTTGTCCTCTGAAGACTGTATTGCAGTGCATGACACAGATCGACCATGATAGTTCAAGGGTGATGCCAGAATAGCTTGGCGCCCATAGGCGCCAAGCTATTCTGGCATCACCCTTGAACTAATCATGGTCGATCTTTATCTTCCTGTGGTGTATCTGGGGTAGAAAGAGTTAAGACAGGCGGCGTTCCTGACAGGACACATTGACCCGTGGAAGCGGAACACTTAACCCCTTCCCTGCCACTGGGCGCATATTTTGCTTCTTAAATCTGCGTTCAATGAACCACCAAAAACCACAGCCGTCAATGGACAATGGTTGGAAACTGGTCTAAGCAAGAGGCATAGATCCTCACGAGCCCCAGCGACTGCGGGGGCTCGTGAGGATCTATACCTCTTGCAGATGGATGATGAAACAGTTTCACTCGGCAGTGAAGGGGTTAAGTTGTCAATGTAGATTCAGACCCTGGGCGCACTCTCATTTGAAATTGATATTCATTGCTGAAAAAGCCTTAAATCACGAACACACTTCCCCAGGTAGAGTAAACAGTGTGCTTCACTGTGGCGGATCGGCGGTGGGGTGTGGCTGGGGGGGGGGGGGTAGGAGGGGGGTAATGTTTTTTATGCCACTGTTGGCGAGGTTTTCTGTGATCTTTACACATGTCTTTCTGCATGGTTATGACCTTAGTACAATGTGTGTCGCCTGTGTGTCAGATGATGTCAAAAGTTGTTTATCGCGTTCCGCGACCATGCCCTACATTCCGGAATAGCCTATGGAACTCTACACTCAGACCAGGGCCAAATTGGACACAAATTCAGGCACAGCATTGCATCTGAATAGCAGTAGAACATTGTTGACGTCACAGCAGAACTCGATAAAGGATTGTTGATGACATAGCTGCAGCACCTCGTGTTATGGAGGCCCTTTCAGGGTCACTGTAAGAAAAACCGAAATAAGCAGAACGCAATGGTTTACAAACCTCGACTTGCAAACCTCGACTTGCAACACGCATGGGGGGGGGGGGGGGGGGGATTTATAACAGACAAAATAGCAAAAAAGTTATTGAAATAAAATACACCTTTGTCTAAACCTCAGAGGGTCTTGAAAACACGATTCCTGCTCTGGGTGCTCCAAGCCTTGGCTAAACGAACACAAGAAAACATTATCCAAGACCAAAAAGGTGACTGCTAAGCTTGCAAAATGCAGAGAACAACCCAACGGAGAAAGAAACACGCGAAGCATGTTTCTTTCTCCGTTGGATTCTTCTCTTTAAGAAAACGTTGAAACTCCCTCTCGATAGACAAACGTATCCGCCCCTGATACGGCGGTATTCATTGTTGTTCGTCAAATAACTTTACTTCATTTCAACTGCCCCTTGCGACGTATCACATTCCGCGCCTAATCACTAAGAACTATGGTCGTCGGACACGTGATATCACAGATAAGCTGAATCGGGGACTGGCATCATTTTGGGGGAAAGCGGTCTTCTTACATCCATTCACATGAAACTTTCACAGAGCACTACTGACTGAAAGCGGGAGACGGATCAACCTTGATAACTCACGGGTCATGCATGATTAACTTGAAAAAAAAAACCACAACAAAGAACCGACTCGGGAGAGTCAAGCATTAGGCCTACTTGTGAGTTACGGCATCGCTAGTCGCACGCGAAATTCTGTGGTTAACCACTTGACTTGACTGCCAGTAGCGCATTGTGTCTTTATAATCATCGCGACACAATGCGTTACTGACAACCAGAGGGTTAATTCTCCGCCTTTGCAATTATTGCCATAGTTTAGAAATGTTTCACCCAAGCTGTAGTTATTCACCTGTGTCTGCGGGGAGGAAGGCTCCATCGCAGCTCAGTGGCACACGATCCAAGGTAGTGCCTGTGGTTTCCCAGTACGCGAAAGGTCACCGGGCCGACGTCGTCGGTCCGGTGATCTTTCACGTACTGGGAAACTACAGGCACTACCTTGGAGCTGTTTTATCGATGAATTTCCCCCGAGACGCGTCCCAAAGAACGTAGCAGACGGTTCTGAATTTAATGACGGCCATCATGCGTCGCACTGAAAGTCTAGAGCCATGCAAGCGTTTGTCGCCGTGGGGCCAATGGATAAAACTGACAAGGAAAAACAAAGAAAGATAGAAAACAGAGGAAAAAAAGACCATGCCTACACGAAACAAAAAGAGAAAGAAAACAGTAGGAAAAAGATTTAGTGTAGGAAATAGGAGAGACAAAAAGCACCACCAAATAGCCTACAAGAAAAAAAAAGTGTAAAAAAAAAAAAAAAAAAGGTGGACAACTGATTTAGAATTGCAGGAAGGGACCGGGAATCTGACAGGATTTTTCATCGTGCCTTTGATTGTCGTGGGGGTTTGATAAATCCCAACCTTAACCCCTTGACTGCAGCGAAAGCTTAAACTCCACTCAACTGCAAGAGGTATAGAACCTCACGAGCCTCCCGCAGTGGCGGGGGGCTCGTGATGATCTATACCTCTTGTTGAAACCGCTTTAGTCCATGTTCCTGTTTGAAGAGCTGGAGAGCTTGGACATTGAATTTACAATTTTTTTTTCTAAAAAAAAAAAAAATGTGCCCACTGGCAATGAAGGGGTTGACCCCTTCATCCTCACTGGTCATAAATCGTGAAGCGCATGGACAGCCGGGGGATGAAACGCTCTCTCTCTCTCTCTCTCTCTCTCTCTCTCTCTCTCACACACACACACACACACACACACACACACACACACACACACTGACACACACACACACACACACACTGACACACACACACACACACACACACACACACACACACACACACACACACACAAAGGCAAAGCAAGCGGCTTAGATCTTCATGAGCCCCCGCTGACTCGGGGGCTCATGGGGATCGAAGCCTCTTGCATGGGGGTCTTCGCCCGTTGCAATTAGGTGGAAAGAGTTTGCTGTGTGCCAGCAGTGGATGGGTTAAATCTACGTCTCCGTTGTACGTTGGCGTTAAATTGTACTGGCTTGGAGGGAAAACGTTGCAGTTCCGGTGCTAGAGAAAGGTTCGCAGGACCTGCGGGGAAGTTCAGTGAAGCCGGGGCGTCCGGAATCAAATCAGACCGACATTTTTGGAGGGCAAGATCTCTCTCTCTCTCTCTCTCTCTCTCTCTCTCTCTCTCTCTCTCTCTCTCTGTTTGTTGTTGTTGTTGATAAAGTAACAAGTGTGAAAAATGTCACATGTGCTCATTACTTCATGTGTTGATAAGAAAAATAAATCACGTCGTTTCATCTTTCTCTTCGGCTCTGACACACACGCACGCGCACGCATGCACGAACACGCGCTTGCACACGTTTGTATTGTCGATCTTTACTTCTTCACCCCTTTTTATGCTGTCATTTTTCCAACAAGGAGGCGGAAACTGCATCGGCAAAGAATTCAAACGATTTTATCAAGCGGTCCAACAATCATTGGCATCAACGGCTTAACCATCAATCGTGCGACATTTTGATTGCGGAAGCAGATTTGAACGCTCATTGACAGGAGTGGTCGTTGTGTCACGCGCTGTTAAGGTTTGTCTTTCTTATAGGCTTAGGGCGAGAAACGTTTTTTCCCCCACATGACGCGAATCAGCCATTTGATTTCTTCTGTTCATTAAAAAAAAAAAGTATTATTTGTTACCCCAGTAGCAAAACGACTTCGAGGCCACGACGGCCGCTATGGGCCCGCGCACATTCGTGGGCATGAGGACATTTGCTTACTGGATAGTAAAAGAAAAAATCAGAACATGAAAAATATTGCACAATGTTGCTACTATTCTCGAGCCATCATGGTCGGTTCATCTTCAGCGATCAAGACAGCGCTGTGATAGTTACTTATTAGTTTGGCGTCTCTCTGCCGGGGTTAACATTAGAAGTGACGGATGTAATCATTTATGAGACTTTGGATTGTCTTATCGGATTTGATTGACTGATTGATTGACTGATTGACTGATTGACTGGTTGACTGATTGATTGATTGAGTGGTTGAGTGTTTGGTTGATTGACTGATTGAGCTGAACAAGCAGTACCGGCTATCTCTCGGCGACGTGTCTAATTCCAGCGCCGTACACGCAACAATGGTGTGGAATCTCTCTCTTGGCTTGACTTCGCGAACGAAGATTTTATAGGAGTTGCCCACGACGTCTGCAGGCTTGTTCGTGGCTGCGGAGGCCAATCCGAGACAGGCAGGTTCGACCGCAGTGGCTGCAGGGGAAGGTATGGCCAGGGTTCTGAGCTGCGGCATCTCTGTTTTTTCTCCTGAGCCGCTTGTCCTTAAGGTTAGCTCTGTGAGAGTCCTCAAAGGAGACAGCTGCCTTGTAAATGGTGGAGCGCCATGTGTCACGATCCGCAGCAAGCGAAGACCACTGGTGGTGGTCGATTTGGCAGGCACTAAGTGACTTCTTGAGACAGTCTTTGTATCTCTTCTTTTGTGCCCCTCTGTTACGGTGTCCAGTAGCAAGCTCGCCGAACAGGGTGATCTTTGGTAGGCGATGATCCTCCATCCTGGAGACATGCCCCGCCCAGCGGAGCTGTGTCCGCAGCAGCAAAGCCTGGATGTTCACAGTTTCAGCCTGTTCAAGGACCTCGACGTTGGTGACATAGTCACTCCAGTGAATGCCCAGGATGGTACGCAGGCAGCGCTGGTGGAAGCGTTCGAGGAGTCGTAGTTGGCTGCGGTAGAGGGCCCAGGACTCGGAACCATACAGCAGGGTGGTGAGGACCACAGCTCTGTACACACTGATCTTGGTGCCTGTTTTCAGCTGTTGATTGTGCCACACCCGCTTGAAAAGTCGCCCGAAAGCGCTGTTCGCTTTTGCCAGCCTGCTGTCAAGCTCCTTGTCCAGCTTGGCGTCCGACGTGATAATGCAGCCAAGGTAAGTAAACTGGTGCACTGACTTTAGTTCAGACTCGCCAATGGTGATGTGAGGAGGGCGATACACTGTCTTGGGTGCCGGCTGATGGAGGACCTCTGTCTTTTTCAGACTGACCTCGAGTCCAAAGAGCTGGGCAGCATCTGCGAAGCAAGATGTGATGCGCTGCAGGGCTCTCTCTGTGTGTGCAACGAGGGCAGCATCATCAGCAAAAAGCAGCTCACGAATCAGTTGGTCTAGGGTTTTCGTGTGGGCCTGCAGTCGTCTGAGGTTGACCAGGCTGCCATCGAGACGATACCTGATGTACACTGCATCGTCATCATCGAGGTCCACTGTGGCCTGCTTCAACATCATGCTAAAAAAGATGGTGAAGAGGGTTGGTGCCAGCACGCAGCCCTGCTTTACGCCGTTGAGAATAGGGAATGGTTCTGAGAGGTCATTGTTGAGTCTGACCTGGCCTTGCTGGTCCTCGTGTAGCTGGACAATCATGTTGAGGAACTTTGGGGGACAGCCAAGTCGCTCCAGGATCTGCCACATGCCTTGCCTGCTCACAGTGTCGAACGCTTTTGTTAGGTCGACAAATGTTACGTACAGCCCTTTGTTCTGCTCGCGGCACTTCTCCTGTAGCTGTCTCAGCACAAAGACCATATCGGTGGTGCTCCTGTTTGCTCTGAAGCCACACTGGCCCTCTGGGAGTTGGTCTTCAGCGATGGCAGGTACCAGCCGATTCAGGAGCAGCCTTGCAAGGATTTTCCCAGCAATGGACAGCAGGGTAATTCCCCGATAGTTGGAACAGTCAGACTTCTCGCCTTTGTTCTTGTACAGGGTGATAACGACTGCATCACGGAGATCTTTTGGTAGTGTTCCTTCCTCCCAGCAGCAGAGAAAGAGGTCATGGAGCTTGTTGTGCAGTGCTGTGCCTCCATGTTTCCAGATCTCTGGCGGTATTCCATCAATGCCTGCTGCTTTGCCACTCTTGAGCTGGTGGATGGCTGTGAGGGTCTCTTCAGCGGTGGGCGGTTCGTCCAATTCAACCTTTACTGGGAGGTGTGGGATTTGTAGGACGACTGCTTCTTGAACAGTGCGCTCAGCGCTGAAGAGGCTCTGAAAGTATTCCGACCAGCGGTTCAAGATGGAGGTATTATCTGTGAGGAGTGCCTGGCCATTCGCGCTTCGCAGGGGACTTTGTACCAGGTGCCTGGGGCCATACACTGCTTTCAGTGCTTCGTAGAAGCCCCTGTAGTCACCACTGTCAGCGCAAAGCTGGGTCCTCTGTGCAAGTCTGGTCCACCACTCATTCTGGAGATCTCTGAGCTTGCGCTGGAGACTGCCGCAGACGAGGCGGAAGGCAGACTTCTTCACAGGGCAGGAAGGCTGGGCTAGGTGGGCCTGATGGGCGGCTCTTTTTTTTGCTAGGTGTTCCTGGATCTCTACATCGTTTTCGTCAAACCAGTCTTTGTTCTTCTTTTTGGCGAAACCCAAGACTTCTGCAGAGGATTTTGCAATAGCAGTTTTCAGTTGTTCCCAAAGTGTTTCAGGGGAGGAGTCTACTGGGTCCGCTGTGTCTTTGAGCCTGCGCTGTAAATCTGTCTGAAAGGCAGCTTTCACATCGTCACGCTGAAGGCTGACAACATCAAGCTTTTTCTTGGGGGGCCCCCATTTCTTGGGTTTTGGCTTGAAGTGGAGCCTGAGTTTGCAGCGGACAAGGCGGTGGTCAGTGTGGCACTCTGCGCTGGGCATCACTCTGGTGAGGAGAGCGTCACTGCGGTCCCTCTGACGCACTAGGACATAGTCGATAAGGTGCCAGTGTTTGGAGCGAGGATGCATCCAGGTGGTCTTTCGACTGTCCTTTTGCTGAAAAGTAGTGTTGGTGATGACCAGTTGCTGCTCCGCACAGAACTCCAACAGTAGGCGGCCATTGTCATTGCAGTTCCCCACGCCATGCTTGCCGAGGACTCCTTTCCAGGCTTCAGAGTCCTGGCCCACTCTGGCGTTGAAGTCGCCAAGGATGATGACTTTGTCGTCTGCAGGGGTACTCTGTAGGAGGCTGCGCAGGTCAGTGTAAAACTTGTCCTTTTCAGCAGGCTCTGCCAGGAGGGTTGGGGAGTACACACTGAGAAGGGTGACGTGTTGCTGGTGTCTCAGTGGGAGGCGCATGGACATGATGCGGTCTGAGTGGCCCGTTGGTAGGTTTTCCAGCTTAGTCGCAATGGATGTCTTGACCATGAAACCCACGCCTGAGAGCCGTCTTTCTGATGCAGGCCTGCCTGACCAGTAGAGGGTGTACCCAGCACCAAGTTCTTGGAGGCTGCCTTCGTCCGGAAGGCGTACTTCGCTGAGCGCGGCGATGTCGATGTTTAACCTCCGCAATTCATGGGCAATGAGGGCGGAGCGACGTTCAGGGCGTCCGCTGTCTGCTTTGTCGAGCATGGTTCGGACGTTCCAGCATGCTACGTTGAGTCCGGTCGTGGTCGTCATGAGAGTGGATCCGTTATTCTTTCTTGTTTTTTGACCGCAGGAGAAGATGCCTGTTGACCGCGGCTAGCCAACTGGGGTTGCGAGGGGACGAGCTTTGTTTAGGCCACCTTTTCTAGGCCCCTCTCCGTGTGGAGCAAGCAGCGCTGTCCCTAGAGAAGGCTGCTTGGTCGTTCAGGGTGTGCCGAGTGATGTTGTCATCCCCAGGTCAACATCAGGCGACCAATATCCTGAACCGCCTGCATGCAGGTTTGAGACTGCGGCTTCCAGTGACATCTTTCACCTGCCGTTTCGCCCCTCGCCCGTCGCTACAGGACTTGGAATGGTCGGTGTCATGGTCCGTGGACGTTTCCTAAAGCCTGCGCGGTGGAGCTTTTTGGTGGAGTGCAGTGTGCGCAGTACTGGCCCCACCCTTTAAAACCCTTGGTTCATCTGCCATGGCCTAGCAAGCTGGGACGATGGCATCGAGGTCCTCGGGTCGTAGGTTTTATATCAGACTGTCCTTGTCCTAGTCTCTGGCTCAAAAGCCTTCCCCGGAGACACGGGGGCTTTGATGTCAGGGGTTTCCTCCCTTAGCCTTTCCGCAGCCAAGCGGCCAGGCCTGCAAGGCAGCAGGCGACTCGTGGAGGGCGGGGTCGTCTAAGTCCCGTGCAGATGTGAACATCTGCCCACTGCCCATACAAATATCTAAGTCTTAACAATATCTTAACTAATTCACTGAAAACGTGAACACCACTCAACGCCAAGGGACATGAGCCCCCACCCCCTCCCCCTCTACCCCCCGCTCCCGTTTCCCGAAATCTGTTTGTATCCATGTTTCTTCGTTGAGGATCTTTTAACGTTGAATTTACAATGATTTAAAGAAACACAAGTGGATCTGTGTCCACTGGCAATGAAGGCGTTAACCCATTCGAGACGAGCAGCATGCGGACATGCGGTTGTTCGCCGCCTGTCCGCATGCTGTTCGTCTCGAATGTGTTAATACATATAGACAACACTGAGACGTAGCGTGGACACGGAAGTCAGAGTGACTTTCGGACGCCGTACCTCACGGGACTACGCGGCTGTGTCCATCAAGCCCTGACACATCGTATGATTCAATTCGGTAATTACCACACACGCGTCGCCATACTAAACGGCGGAAGTGGACGCAAGGGAAATCACTCCTCGTGCAAAGGGCGGTAACCGGCTAGACTTATTCGATCGTGAGATTAGGCAGTGGTTTTTATTGACGTTATGATCGGGTGTCCAGCTTCACCTCTTCTTGTAGCTGCCGCGGCGTAGCAAGTCATTGGGGATGTGAAATATGATGCTCTCCGGGATCCCCATTAGAGTGGGCGGTTTGGCTGGAACATTGAACACTCACGTCAAAACGTCAAAATTCAGTAATGTGGGACCCGGCTGTCTCCTAAAAAAAAAAAAAAAACCTATGCAACAGTTTAGGAGACAGCTAATGGTGTCTGAATTGCTTGACACCACCATTGAAGTTTCTTCTAGTGTCAGGGTTTACCCCCTTTACTATCAGTGATCGCAGATTTGATTTCTGAAATATCTTTGATTTAGCGCTAACAATCGAACATCAGCCCTCGCCCAGGAAATATAGAAACAAAGTGGCGTCAGCAAGAGGCATAGATCCTTCCCCCCCCCCCCCCGCGACTGCGGTGGCTCATGAGGATCTATGTCTCTTGCAGTTGGATCGTGCTCAGTTTCGTTCTCGGCATTGAAGGGGTGCGTGCGTTTAATGACCAGACGATAGCCAGCCCAGGCTCTACGACAACAGGAAACACGTCACTCTATGCTGCGAAGATACAACCACTCCAATGCACTAAACCATTTCCTTGACTACATATACCCCACGAACACGACAACAAAAAAATTATAGAGCCTGAAATACCACGGACTGAGGCCTTTCTGAATCTGGAGATTGGAGGACGATAACGTCAGTTCACATTTTGACGCTATTTGTAGCTATAAAATACCGTGTTTCTCTCGCAGCCTCTTCAGAGCTATTAAACTGACGACACAGTGCACGTCTTTACCCTTCATCGCCGAGAAGAAATGAACAGCACCCAAAATAATGCAATAGGTATAGATACTCATGCGCTCCCGCTCTACGTCTCTTGCTGAAACCTCTCTTGTACCCGTATTCATTCGGCAGGCTGGGGATCTTAGACGCTGAACTAACAAGTGTGATTTCAGACGCGCAATTTGCGTCCACAAGGCAGTTAATGGGTTAATCCCTTCATCGCCGGCACACCTGCAACAACAACCAGCTGCGAGAGACACAGGTCTTCATGAGCCCCAGCAGACCGATATACGCCTCGCATTGGCCCCATTTACGTCTGTGTTTCTTCTGTGTGGATGCTCACGCCTGTATGCTGTGGGGATACAAGTCAGCCTCAGTGTATTGCGATACCTAGGAGCCATATAGTCAGACGGCGTTATTGCGGTGCTACACTGGCACAGGCTTGTGAAAAGATAAAAATCCAGGCAGCCAAACGTCCTCTGGCCGACGTCAGCCTTAGCTGGCCCGCGCACAGATGTGCGCGGGCCAGCTAAGGTTGATGTCGGCCAGATGACTTTTTGTGCTCATTGGGTATGGGCTTGGGAGCTAATAAACAAACCTGACCGCGTTAAATCAGATTTCGCGATATTCTAATGCGCGCGATACTGAGGCTGCCCTGCACGTATTACCTGATGAAATTCGTGAATACCGTTGGCAGTGAAGGGGTTGGGAACAAGAGCACTAATGCGATGTCAGTTTTCAACCTTTGGTATTATTCTCGTCTTTGTTTTTGCGTGGGTTCCACTCACTTCCTCATCTCCAGGGAATAAGGTCCTTGTGTGCTCTTTCAATCAGCATTAGTAAGTTAAAGGCAGCATTGAACATTTCACTGTCAGCTGCAGTGGTTAGAAAAAAAACCCAAACCAAAACAAAACAAAACAAAAAAACAACAACAAAAACTAGCTGAAACTGTAGCAGATTAACAGCCCGACTGCCTCTGCCCGATTGAGGCAATGATATCGAAGTCGACACCAAGAGGCACAGATTCTCATGAGCCCCCGCGTCCGCGGGAGCTCATGGCATCTATGCCTCTTGCATTTAGGGTGTTGTTTGTCGTGTCCTGGTTGTAAAAGGGTGAATGGCTTCCATTCTGAAATTGTACGCTAAACAAATTGTCGGAGGCTGATTGCGTGGGTATGTTGACTCACACGGATATCTGGAGCCTGGTCAGCGTGGCGCCTGGAGAGGGTGAGGGGCTTAAATAATCAGGCACGTTATATCCTTGGTCACATCTAGTGCCGTAGGACGCTAAACATAAATACTAAATTAAATAGTCAGTCACTGAGTAAACAAGGAGGGGCAATCAGGTACTAACCTTTAGTGGCACAGGAAGATATTATTCAAGGAAGAGGTGGGGTTGGGGTTGGGGTTGGGGTGGGGGGTGGGGGGGTGGGGGCAGTGTGCCTGACATCATTTTCCACCCCCAGCGACAATCCAATCTCTGTCTCCAACCCCCCCCCCCCCCCCCCCCCCGCCCGTCCCGTCATATCCCATTCACAGGTTCCGACGCCACTGGCCTTGAGCAAACAATGAAGGGCGTCAAACAAATCAGAATCTAAACTTTTACTCCTTATGGGGACTGGAGTTGTCTTTTACGAGATGTACTTAACCCCTTTCCCGTCACTGGACGCATGTTTAATTTTTAAATCTTTTTTTTTCCTCAGTCACTCAAAGCCACACCCGTCCAAGGCAAACGGATACACATTGGTCTCAGCAAGAGACATAGATCCTCATGAGCCCCCGCGAATGCTGGGGCTCATGAGGATCTATGTCTCTTGCACTTGGATCGTGTCCACTTCTTCTCGGCAGTTCAGGGGTTAATGTGACAAAAACCCTCCAGGCGCGACACTTATCTGGCACTATCATGCCATGCTCGTTCTGTCTGACTCGAAAAGGGATCAGCTGGGGAGGGGGTGGGGGGGGGGAATATGCTGACTAGCAAAAGAAATGTGACATTTTTGGTATCATGGCTGAAAAAAAAAACTTTAGTGTTTCCGATGATTCTAAAAATGACGCTTTTATTTTGCTCGTCAGTATATTCTCTAGGTTGTCTTCTAACATAGATTTCTGCTTCGACCATCATGGCCACACCATCTGTACCCGTGTTATAGACTTTGCCTGGGGCACTCCACTCAGCATTGCACTCATGACTTAACACATTCGAGGTGTGCTGCTTTCGGATACGTGGCTTCATGTCGAATGCGGCACGTGTCGAAAGAGTTAATACACGGAGTCCTAAGGTTGAAATCACTTAACCCCTTTGACTGCCACTGACAATACCGTTCTGCCGAACGGTATCGTCCATAGAATTCAAAGGTTTAAACTGGAATGTGTACGCTGTACACTACATTAACTCATTCAACTCCGACACGCCACGGCAAGACTTGGATCGAGCGTGATAAAGGGTTGTGCCAGAATAGCTTGGCGAACATAGGCGCCAAGCTATTCTGGCACAACCCTTGAACTATCACGCTCGATCTGTTTCCAGAAGTGTAAAATGCAGTCTTCAGGGGGCAACTTCAAAATTTGCGGTCTTGGTGCGGAATGAGTTAAAGTGCGTGAGACACGTAGACCATGACGCATCAAGTCAAGTGTGGCGGAATTAAAACACCCCGCCAAGCTATTTTGACACCGCCCTTAATAGAGCACAGTCAGCCCAATTCCTCCCAAATCGCGAGTTCGGGGCACAAAACAGCAAACATGTATTGGCTAGCAACAGACAATACGTCGCAGTTACGCTCATCAAAAAGGGCCACGCCATTTTAGCTGCTTCTGCGCACCGCAGGCTGTTTACATCTGGTGAACTTTCAAAGTACTGAGTCTATCTAATCTATTGGCCGTCACTTCAATGACTGACGCAGTACAAAGGGGAGAAGGCACAGCACACAGTACCGAGTCCAGGGGATTTGACGGTACCAAGTAAGAAAGAGATCATCGGGCCGACACCAGACGCAGTTGGCCCGCGCACGGTCATGCGCTGGCCAACTGTGTCCGACGTCGGCCCGAGGACCTTCTGCTTGTCTGGGTGGTGACAGGCTTAACGGCGGCACTTTCTGTTCAAGTTTCAAGTCGCGACCAAAGCGCCCAATCTCTCACTGTGAAGATCAGTTAGCGAGCGCAGGGTCTCTCATCTAGTTCGTCCAACCTGCAAGAGCCATAGAATCTCATGAGCCCATTCAATTGAGCATCTGTGCTTGCTGGCTACAAGCAGCCTACGGTCTAAATAAGTCATAGACCGGCGCACAGAATTGTCCGGGTCAAGATTCACAGACTGCACTGGTGTGGAGTCTCACCCGCAACATCAAGTAGAACAGAGGGGTTTTCCACTAAGGTCAGGCTTTCTATGCCTGATCATGATTGATCCAGCGTATCCTCAGTTTAACCCTTCGGCTGTCGGCAGCGTTCTTTTGTCACTTAGCTCTTTGGCTGTAGGTAGCGCTTTTAGGAATCACCTCGACACAAAGCGCTACCGACAACCAAAGGACTAAATGTAGAACTGTGTACACATTAGTCTCCCTTTTCAGTGATAGATTGGTGTACTACTAGTAGCCACTCTGGCCAGAATGAAGCAGACTGACAAATCTGAAAAGCCGAGGAAAGCACACAACGGATCAGCGCAGTTACAATGCCAGTACTGATGACCTCAAAGCGGTAGACTTGCAGACTCTGCCAGAGGACAAAGTACCGGTAATGGTCGCCACATAAAAGCAATGGAACGACAACTCTGACTAAATGAGGTCAGTGAATGTGTCACCAAAGAGCGATCGGTCGTACCAAGGAGGACTGCACATTGCACTCAACAGCGATCGGTCGTGCCAAGGAGGACTGCACACAATATTATTGACACGACGATGCAATGATCCATGTTGAGAAATAAAGTTTATTCTGAGGCTCTGAATTTTGAATCTGCAACAACGGTGTTTGTCGGACTTGAACGAAACAAAATTTACAGTGAATCCAAGAAAACACCAATGCTCTTTAGGATACGTGCGTACGGAAAAGCTAATTCACTGTTCAAAATCGAAGGAATGAGAAAAGTACATCACATCCAAAGCCGCTCCAGTGACAGTGTCCAAATCATGAAGCCAACGTACGTCATGGCACTTGCGAAATAGCAGCCAGTGTATGGACGGGGCACACTTGACCGCTTCACTGCTGGACAAAAAGACAGGCATTGGATCTCGGCAGCCCCCGTACCACTTGAGGATCTACGGCTTCCACAGATGGGCGCGGTGACCCTTCTTTGCAAGCCACTAACCCACTAAGTCCTGATGCGTTCTAACATGATACCTTTGACCATGGTAGTTCAAGGGTGGTGCGAGAACAGCTTGGCGCCTCTAGGCGCCAAGCTGTTCTGGCACCACCCTTGAACTATCATGGTCAGTCTATCTCCTGAGCCTTCGCAGGACAACTCACAACTCTGAAAATACTCAAAACTTAAGATTTAATGGATTAAACCGACTCGGTCAACCATACGATGACCCTTCTCCAGAAATTCAAATGTGGACTGAAGCCAGGAAGAGACATAGAGCCTCATGAACCCCCACAGTTCACATTACTGTCGACTACCATATCCCATCTTTAAGAGGCATAGGTACTCATGTGCCCCTCCCAGCTTGCGTGGGTTCGTAAGGATCTATACCTTCTTGAAGATGGGTTATTCTCTCGACGCAAAAGGTCTGTCTGTGTCTCTGTCTCTCTATTTGAATGGTGCCTCCGGCGTGTTTGCCGTCTAGAATGCCCAATGATTGTGCATGATGTGCACACAGGGGTAGACGGCTTACAATAACAGGGTCTGCACACGAATCGACCCCGCTAGCCCGAGGAAAAATCTATCCCACTTCAGCCCGGCCGGGAATCGAACCCGCCTCTTCTACACAACAGAACGCTATTTAAAGGTGCAGGAGCCCACATCGACCGCGCAGTAACATTGTAGGTCAATAGTTGTATCTCTTGTGCTCAGTGCTAGAAACACACCAAACACTTTCACATTCAGCTGAAAAATCTTAACCACTTCACTGCCGAGAAGACAGTGAGCAGCACGCAAATGCAAGAGGCATACATTCTCATGAGCCCCCGCAGATGCGGGGGCTCATGAGAATCTGTGCCTCTTGGTCGCTTGACCTCTACACAGCAGTGGTTCTCTTGAAGACGAGTTGACTAAGGGCTCGACGGTCACTTTGCGGTGGTACCAAAGACATAATTAAAGCGCTTAACAAAGTTAATGGTGGGTGAGATCTACGCTACTGCCCATTTATCATCATTATCATTACAGTCATCATCGTCGGCGTTGTCGTCCGTGTGTTTATCCAGTGATGCTAAACATATGTAATGGCATCACACTGTGACAGGAAACCATTAATACTTAAAGCGACACCTGCCCCAGGCAGCAAAGGGTTAACAGTGCAAATGTCTCCTTTATAAATGTCCATAGTATGTCTTGCAATAAGGCTGGACAAAAAATATGAAGTTTTAATGGCTTCAAATGAAAGGCATTTTTGTCTATCTTCTCATTTGTACACAGGCTATTTAGGCGATGGAGCGCCTCTGGTACGTACGTGTGCATACTCATGTGGATTGTGAAAAGAATTATGATAGAAAAGTCTTAGTCGAGGCAAAACAATACGGATAACGAGTTGTATCGGCGAATTTTAGCAATCAAATCCTGCCATGAAGCAAACGGCATTAATCCCCTTTAACTGCCGGCGGACGCACACTAATTTTGTGAGACCATGGCGAATTTGATATAAACCATATAACACCGTGCTTCCAAAGAACATGGATATACATGGGTCCAGCAAGAGGCAAAAAACATTATGAGCCCCCGCATCTGCGGGGGCTCATGATGTTCTTTGCCACTTGCAGTCGGGTGGCGTTCGCCTTTTCCTGGCAGGTACTCGGTTCCGTGAAGCCTTCCGACCAGGGACTTGATTTATGTATACGTTTCCTGGTCCTGTGTGATATTAGTTCTTGCTTGCATCGCACATTCCTTAGTCCTGTTGTATTGTGTCTAAGACAGCTATGCAATTGTTTTTCTCTGTCACACAGAAATCAGTTGAAGACGAGCGACATGCTGTATGTTGTATTTGATCTTTGTTAATCTTAATTTAATTTTTCTTAGAATCTTACACCTCTACAAAACAAAACAAAACAAAACAAAACAAAACAAAACAAAACAAAACAAAACAAAACAAAACAAAACAAAGCAAAACAAAACAAAACAAAAGAAACAAAACCAAACCAAAATAAACCAAAACAAAGCAAATGAAAGCTAAACTAAACTAAACTAAACTAAACTAAACTAAACTAAACTAAACTAAACTAAACTAAAAAAAGACAAGAAAAGAACATATAAGAAAAGACGATGTACTTAATCATATATCCTTGCAAAATAAAGTGTTATTGTCGTTGTCGTCGTCTCTGTATTTTTCTTGCCGTATGAATGTGGAATTGAAACAGCACGAGGCGTTGACCTTTATGCCCCTAGCAGGTTCCTGGCAGAAGACATAGATCTTCATGCACTCCCGCAGCCTCTATACCTTTAGCAAAAATAGCTGTACTAAAAAATATGCCGCTTACAAAACTAGCAATAGATTAAAATAAAACCAACCCAACAAAAACTATGTTCCTTATACTAATAAAAATAGCTATTCTCCTTGTACGAGTATTCTCTCTCTCTCTCTCTCTCTCTCTCTCTCTCTCTCTCTCTCTCTCTCTCTCTCTCTAGTCTCCCTCTCTCTCTCTCTCTCTCTCTCTCTCTCTCTCTCTCTCTCTCTCTCTCTCTCTCTCTCTCTCTCTCTCTCTCTCTCTCTCTCTCCTCAGCGTACTTTCCTAAAAAATATCACGAAGTAATCTCCTCTGGTCTCGTTCTGTCCCAATAAAAATACCAAAACAAACGGCGATCTGTCATTTGATTGTGAGTGATTGGTGCAAGAACGATGATAGCTTGGGCTGCCAGACTGATTAAAGAAACACTTCCATCATGTTGGACAGCCTAGGATTGCAAAACTAATTAACACCTTCACCGGCTCTTGATCGAAATGAGGATCGGCACACAAACGCAAGAGGCATAGATCCTCATGAGCCCCCGCGACTGCGGGGGCTCATGAGGAGCTATGGCTCTTGTCGGCGTTGTATGCAATATGACTAGAAGCTGGCACTGACCTGCCTTGTAACTTACATTTTATCGGTTCTACCCTGATAGTACAAGTGCACAGTTTTTGCAGTCACTGCTCCCCAAAATAAGCGAGCTCATTAACCCCATTGACAGCTTCTGACGAAACCGTTTCGTCAGCAGAAGTCTGAAGGTCGAAGTCTTATTTCATAGTTAACCTCTTTACTGTCAGTGTACGCATATTTGTGTTTTGGAAATCATTGCAAATTCAACGTCGAAGATTTGTGGTACGTGAGTCATTGTCTAAAGCGTGCGCATGCGTGCGCGAGTTGTGAGTGCGCGCTTAGAGTTACAATTATTATAAGATAAGCGCATTATAAATACCGTAATTATTTAAAAAAAAATATTTCTCAGACGTCAAAGGAACATGGAGAGAAAGTGGTTTCAGCAAGAGACATAGATCCTCATGAGCCCCCGCAATTGCGGGGGCTCATGAGGATCTATGTCTCTTGCTGCTAGGTGGTGTTCATTATTTTGTCGGCAGTTAAGGGGCTGCTTGAAAAGCAATCCCGTTTGAATGTTATAAAACACACCCCTTGTGAATGATGTCTCTCTTTCCGAGTGCATGCGTGTTTTATGTTCATATCGAAAACTAGTCACACCGAGTAACACCAAACTTCCCGACACTAACATACATCAATATACGCTGAGTTCATGCGGATCTATTCCCCTTGCTGGCCCCATTTATATCTCTGCTTCTGAGGCGGATATGCATATCCACACATCCATCCATCCATCAATCCATCCATCCATCCATCCAGCTAGTCACTCGTCTAGTATCCAGCTAGTCACTCATCAATCCATCCATCCATCCACCCACCCTCCCACCCACCAACCCACCCACCCATCCATCCATCCATCCATCCATCCATCCATCCATCCATCCATCCATCCATCTGATCCATCCGTCTAGTTAGTCAGCCAGCAAACAGTGACCAACCTGACGAACATGTACATGGTTCTTTTATCAGCAAAAACCCCCCACATTTCAGTGTCACGTTGTGTTTCTACTACATGTGCAGACGGTGCAGAAATAGCCAGTGCAGTTAGGCGGTGCGCGGCAACAATGAGGTTACGTTATTGAGAATACTCGCAGAATGCTGCACATGCGCAGGCAGGTAACAGCCAGCACTTTTTAACCCTTACCCTGTCAGCCGCTAGACAGGATGTTTCTAAAACCAGCGCAGATTCTGTGCGACTGCCTGATCGAGTTGTAGACAAAAAAGGTGACAGCGTGTAAACTGTTTTAAAAAAAAACACAACAAAAAACAAAACCAAAAACAAAACCCAACCCGACAACCAAAAAAGACAGTAAGACACACGCTTAAGCCTCACTGCTGAGGAAAAAGCGAATACGATCCAACTGCAAGAGGTATAGATCCTCATGAGCCCCCGCAGTTGCGGGGGCTCATGAGGATATATGCCTCTTGCTGAAACCAATTTACATCCATGTCCCTTGGACAGCTGAGGGTCTTTTTTTATATTTAGAATACCCCTTTCGTACACTGGCAGTTAAAGGGTTACAGAGACGTGCTCCAGGACGGCATGTGACTGATAAAATGCACCGATACAACGGGTTCCCATTGCTGTTCTGCCTCAACAATGACTTTTATACCATTCTTTTCACAAGTTGAGAACATGCAGGCAGACATGACAGCCATTTTCTACTGCCCCTTTTGAGCAACGGGGAAAGTTTAAATGTACAAAAGAGAGGGGAAAAAAAAAGCAGAAAATCATTTCATTTTAAGACATTTAAACCTAATAATGAAGCAAAATTAGGTGTGCCCTACAGTGCAGCATTATTGTCTGACATGCTGACAACACTTATAAAGGAAATATCGAGAGCTATTAACCTGTTATTGCCATTGCCTGGGGCAGGTCGTTAATTTAAAAAAAAAAAATTTATTATTAAAAAAATTATTTAAAAAAAAGAAAGAAGACTAATGCAATAAAACACTTTACTACATTTTCTAAAATTTAGTGAACAGTTTTGTTTTTAGTTTTTGCAAGCGTATTTCTTTCTGTTTTGGTCGAAATTCAGTGAAGTGTTATGTCTTAACTCAGTGTGTCCCAGGTACGAAATACGCACATTTTGGAGTTATCCTCCGAGGACTGCATTACAATTCAATAGACAGATCGACCACGATAGTTCAAGGGTGGTGGCAGAATAGCTTGGCGCCCATAGGTCCCCAAGTTATTCTGCCACCACCCTTGAACTATCATGGCCGAGACACATCTTGCTGTGGTGTGTCGCGGGCAGAATGAGTTAATCCCGTAACTGACGGGGCAAGGCGAACGCTACCCATGTGCAAGAGACATAAACCCTCATGAGCCCCCGCAGTCGCGGGGGCTCATGAGGATTTATGTCTCTTGGGGGGGGGGGGGGGGGTCCAGTTTACATCTGCTTCCTTCACACGGACTTTGTTCAGTATGCAGACATCCCAGAAGAGCAGTTCGTGATCACTGGAAGCGCTGGAGTATTCTTCTTTTAGCTTCTTTTGAAAACTGGTCCTGTTACCAATAACTTCTACCGTTGGAAAATAAAGGTTCATTGTTCATTGTTCTGTCTTTGCTGGGGATTCCCTTGTATGATCGAAACATACTTGAGTCCAGCAAGACGTAGATTCTCACGGCTGCGGTGTTTATGTCCCAAACAAAAAGTTGGACCCCCCCCCCCACCCCCCTCCCCTTGGGAGGTAACTGATCCGGCCCTTGATGGTACAGATTTGCGTCACTGGCTGGGGAGGATGTTAAACCCCGAATGATTCAGTCAAGTTATATCTTGTGAACGAGAATTTTTACGAATCTAATTTGAATATTTACTTTTTATTGCTACACATGCGATACCTTCTGTCCCTAGTTCATGAATTTCAAGATGTGGATTAATTATCAATATGGAATAAAGTACACATGGACTCATTTTCATCTTGTTGGTAGCCAAAATTTGAAAACCAAATAACTGTTGTACCCTTACAAGCACAAATTACCATTTTACTGAATGAGTGTCCTCGAAAAGATACGGTTTGCAGTTACTCTTTATTTTCATTATTTGAGAATGTTTTATTTTACTTCGCTTATTTTATTTTTTAAAATTGTATTTCTTTTGTTTTATTTTATTTTATCTTTAACCCCAAAGGAATGTTACAATTTGTTATGCTAAACAAGCACTGCAACTAAACTAGTATGATACATGTATTTGTATCTCTCGCGAATTACTGGTATTGCCATGCATCGATTATAACACCGAGTCGTCTCTGGGTGTGTAACATTCAACCAAAGACAATACATTATAAGACAAAGCACTCGCCCGAGAGTGCGAGGACGCGTTTTGCGAGTTATTTCCCTTATAAACCTGTTGCGACGGGGTGACCGAGCAAAACAAAGCATGGGGGAGACTCGCAAAGCAATTTCTTTCTGAAACGCAACAAGCGAAGTTGTATCGGCATATCATTCTTCCGCTTTCCCAAGGAAGAAAAAAGGTAAGCTAATCACTTTTAGCTCTTATTTTTCCTTACACTTACGACTAGAATGGCGCACAGTGGTCTGAGAAAATAAAATCGATTTTGAGATAGGGGTGCCGGGCGATACGCAAGCATAGGTCTCGCACTTGACGAAGGAACATGAGTGATATGTGAAAGGATAGCCGTTAAAAATAATTTTAATTATCTTTGCGTTTGAATCTGGGAATTTCTCCGTTCGGTTCTTCTCTGCATTTGGCACGCTTGGCAGTCTCCTTTTGGTCTGAAGTGGAAAACTGGTCTGACTGCAGTTAGACCCTAGCTCTCCAGGAATTCCAAGAAATGTTATCAGTTGGAAAGTGGTATAACTAACACTTATATCCAAAGAAAGTATACTTCTTAGTATTTTCTTTCAAATGTAGAAGTGATCCATCTGTACATAAAATAGTTCTCCTCTCCACTGATGTTGGATTAACGCAAGATAGATCTAATGATTTGTGCCGCTTGTGCACAGCTAATATTACTTTAGAGGGGGGAGAGGGTGGGGGGGACGTTGCAACCTGAACTGTTCTCACGAACTAGGACTACAGATTAAAGCGTTTAGGTGATGTTTTAATACTTCAATTTCATTCAGTGTTTGTTATTTTCCCAACAGATGTAAGAAATAAGTGCAGAACACTTGAAGGGAAAATTTGTTGAGACTGCCACCTGCAGTGCTGCATTCACGGACCTACAGGTTCTGTAGTGTCCATTTTGAAGACAGCCAGTTTACGTGTGTCACGGAAAGGCACAGTTTGTTGTGGGATGCTGTGCCAACTTCGTTTTCTATGTCCAACCCACCCCAAAAAGTGACGGCAAAGAGACAGCCACCCAGGAAGAGGGATCCTGCTACACGTGTCACTTCAGCCAGGTAATTTACATAAATAAATAAATTGTTAATTTAATACGTAAACGTAAAACTCTCAAATATGTAAGTTTACCTCCCTACAAAACAAAACAAAACAAACTATGAACAATACCAGCACAAGAGATGAGAGTTGTTTTCATAACTGTAATCTTAACCCTTTGAGTGTCGGCAGCGGTTTTAGCCGCGATGATTCCTGTAGGAATCATCGCGACTAAAACCGCTACCGACACGCAAAGGGTTAAAACTGTTATCATTAAATTCAGTCGGACACGCAGAATTTACATGCTTAACCTTATGATTTTTCGATGACCTGTCTTTGTTTTGTCTGTGTGTGTGTGTGTGTGTGTGTGTGTGTGTGTGT